>CM066998.1:88429619-89113094 GCA_033977485.1 Hydrangea macrophylla | reverse complement strand
CAGTCTAAAAATCATGGTCAATCAAAAAAATTTTTAAAATTTATTTATCTTTCTTCCTTTTAAACAAGGGCGAGCAATGTTGGAAAGTAAAAAAGAAATACTCCTATATGCATTAAATGGTCAAACTATTCACTAGTTTTAGGATGGCTAAAAAGGGAAAAATAGTCATACAAATACAAAACGGGACAGAGAGATTATTAGACAACTTTTAAACCTAAAATAAATTACCATCTAACAATAATTCTAGGGACAGTTACTTGGAGGTCCCACAAAATAAGAATTTAGAACCTGAAGTCCAGGCTATTTTTTTATTAACCCGAGAAGTCCCTCTGCTAAAAATTACCTACTTTCATATGTTTTCTTCACCTAACTGCTAATGTCCGAAAAATCATAATAAAAAAAACACATATTGAATTGTGCTAAAATCAATGGTATACTGAAAAATAACAGTTCTAAAACATCCCCTAAATTGCAAGTACACAACTCTTTTAAGCACGAAAAACTAGCACTCATAATAAGGCATGATCTTTATTCAGATTTCCACGATGACAGGGACGGTGTTTCTGAGTTTATCCAAGTAGTTGACATGAACACATGTCTATCACCCTTCACCGCCGAAGCGAAGGATTCAACTTCAGCCATTTCTTCTGGCGTCAGTTTAACAGATAAAGCACCGATGTTCTGGTTAAGGTTTTCAATTTTTGTGGTTCCGGGGATGGGACACACGTCACTGCCTTTATGATAGACCCACGCCAATGCTAGCTGCGGTGGGGTACACCCTTTCCTTGCTGCCATTTCACTAACACGCTCGAACACATTTTGATTTTGCTCGAGATTTTCAGGTAGGAAACCTCGGTATTTTCTGCGATAAGATAGAGCAAACATTTTTCGTCATTCAAAATGCAAAACCACAATGAGAACTAGCACCTAACATTGGTCAACAGTATAAACACTATAACTTATTACTACAAGAACATAAATGTCATTCCCAAGTGTGATTTAAAACTCGGTATTTGCTTAGAACAATGATGGAATTCAACCCTAAAATGTCATCTCTCTTTGGTTATATGTTAACAGTGCTTTTGATGCCATTGAGCTATGATATCAAAACCGATGCTTTCTTTTAAGACGAATAACAATAATAAACCAGCCAACATAGGTAGTCCCATACATTGGGGCTGTTGAGGAAAAGCTCAAAGATTGAGCAGCAACATTTTTTGGAAATGTCTGGCATCTGAATTTTGGTCGAGTTTCATAATCTCAGATTTGGCACCAGCTTCAACTGGAAGACAAAATAGGGAGCTTTCAGACTTCTCACAAGCCAATGATAAGTTGTATAATTTTGGCACTACGTAACACACTGGGGATGGGCTGGCATGATCCTAATTTAAACCGTCACAAATAGCCGCAAATTTAGAAGTATTTCCTCCAGTTTCCTTCATCTCATTAACTATATATCTCATTAACTATAGTGTTTCACAAAGCTTTAGCGGGAAAATTTTAGGCATTGTTTGTGTCGAAAAATAAAACTCCATGATTGAGATCAAAATTCCAAAAATGCTCGTGCTTTTTTAGAATGGTGGATCAACCACAGTATCACCTGATTACAAAAGATAAAAATAACTGAGACGAGGTGTTTTTTTTGTACTGTGTCTCGGCCTTATGCTATATATTTTATCAACAAATTAGTTCCATGAATTTCAAATCAAACCTTATGATATTATGGGAAATCTTTCTCTTTCACTCCTAAAAGACCATTAAGCAGTGGTGATCTTATTCATTTCGTATTATGGGCATTACACTGTTGATAGTAAAATGGGGCTAGTAATAATAATAAGAAGGAAGTTTACCAGTGCTCAATTTCTGTTATTTTTATTATAGACCGGAAAAAAAAAACTGGAGCTATCCACTGTCTTTCAGTTATCCTCACAGTTGCCACATTGACACGACAACACGTTTACTGAGACAACCCGAACACGACACGACTTGACACGATTAATTTAAAATAGTTTGTATAATAGATGAATAGCACTCGAAACTAAAAATCAAACCCAAAGCACACAACCCGATTAATGACACGAATATGACACGAGAACCCGAATTGCCACCCCGTCAGTAATGATTTCAACTCTGGGAAGAAATGAATAGAGCCAATTTATGTTGCTTATGGAATATTGACATCCCATATGAGGCTCATGAAGTGGAGATGAGAAGCGCTTAGCCACTTGATAAGTGACAGGTGACCCAAAAAAAAAAAGATTGGGGCATCGAATTTAAAACAATAATAATGCTAAGCATATCTTTTACACACATACTAGTATACTACTATGCATTTATTCTAGAAATCAAAATAAGCGTGTTAAATATACAAACCTTTCGAAAGTCATTCTCTGGGATGCTCTCAACCCATTTGGCACCTGACGTAAAGAATCCCCGTCCTAGAGGACTGTATGCAACAATCCCAATACCGAGTTCTCTGCATAGAAGAATATTAGAATTAGAACGTGGATTACTAAGTACCATTTAGAATGCTTGCTTGGCATGAAAGACACCTCACCTACAAGTAGGTACAATTTCTTCCTCCAAATCTCTTGCCCACAAGGACCATTCAAGTTGTACAGCGGTTATTGGATGAACGGCATGTGCCCTTCTGATAGTAGAAGCACATGCCTCAGATAGTCCAATGTATTTTATCTTTCCCTCTTCTACCAGTTTTTTAAGCTCTCCCATCTTAGGTCATAAACAAGATCAGGGAAGCCAAAATAGTGGCTTGTTTTAGAAGGAAAAAAATATGCAAATAACAGAAACTACCATGGCAACAGTCAAATACTCGAATTTATAGCAGGGGAAAGAAAAGGGGGCATAACATAGTCACACTAGAACAAACCACATATTTGATGAAGGTAAGGTTTAACTTTAAGACCAATTGAGTTTTTCACTATTATTAATTATTACACTTATTTTTTTTTTTTAATGTAAGTTTTTTTATTTACTTTTCAGCCTACTACTTTATGACGCCAGGGGTCTCTTTTCTCGATGTTCACATGCTGCACATATCAACTAAATTGTTTTCGTTATTATTTCCAACCTAATGCCTTGTGATGTTGGGGTATCCATATCACTTGGGTTCACATGTCATGTTAAGTGGAATGGTACTTAAGACAAATAGGGAGGTGACGCATACGCAAATGGAGACACTTGGCTAGTGTGTTAAATATTTCACATAATTCGAATAGAAAGGAATATGTTTTCCGGACACTGAAAATGATAACAAGGCTAATGCCCTCTCTCTTGGCTAGTGTCTTCTTGTTCTTCTCGCTGTTTCTTCTTTTTCCTCCTGTTCAGCAGCTGTTTCTTAGGAATTTATTTGGATCTTCTCTGCTCCTGGTGAATGTTTTGTCTTAAGGTTTCTCCACTTCTACCATGATCTAACCACAGTTCTAAAAATGAGCTCCGACAAGGTTATAGACCTCATGGAACTAGAACGAAGAAGGAAGCAAAGAAGAGAGCTTTGTGATTCGTGGTTAAAAAAAAAAAAAGTGGTTTGGTAAGGGGAAATTTTGTCATTGTACAGTGTTTGTTAACTCTGTTAAATGACAATGTTTGAAAGAGAGGACAGTGATATTTTCCAGAATGTGAGGGGGGTAGTTACGTGTATTATTGACAAACCCTGAGGGAGTTAAGTAAAATGTATATTATATTCCGCAGACCTCACTGAAATTCCAAGTACATTTCGACAATGTGTATTACTATGTAATATGGTAGAAGACTCTCAGCTAACACTTAATATGATCGTTTAAGCCATCTTTTATGGGCTACACTGTATATTGCTTTTCAACTGATGCATAAATTTTCTAATTTCTAGTTTATGAAAGTTCTTCAATTTGTCCAAAATATTCTAAGCCCTGTATTCCATGAATGCGTATTGCCCGATACAGATATGAGATATTGTGACCGAGTTGCCTCAAAGGCTTCCGAGTCTGCAACCCATACCGTGAATTTGAACCATGAACATAAAAAAGAAATGTTTTTTCTGTTTATAAAACCTCCATATGTGTTATAATGTTTGTACTTATCTAAACTTCCTAACTCCAATGCTCTCTCAAGCTTCCAATTTAGCACTAACCCCAACTTTAGTTTCATCCAAAAAGCACTACGAAACCTCATCTTCAATATGTAGTAAAAACATCCAATTATTAAGATAAAAAGATAACAGAAAGGGGCCGGCTTCATGCTAATCCTTGCTGTAAACACAACAGCCTCAAAATTTCACTTGTTTCTCCGACAATTTTCCTACCATAGCCAATTAGCCATAGTTCCATCATATATCGTTCTTTTTTTATCTCTAAAAAGAAATCTAAAAGAAAGAAAAACCATTAACGTCATCTCCAAGGCCAAGAGAAAGGGATTGAAAAACGTTTTACGCTCATTGTATAGTAAGAGGAATCAAATACGAAATGAGAAATTAAGAGCACAATCCTCTTATTTTGACCCATGTTCTTATGCGTAAATGTTGATCACTAATATACTAATAAGGATTTAAGTAGTAAGTATTGACATAAAGTAGTAAGTATTGACATAAGTGGATTTTATTTGTTATAGGGGTGAAGATTACTTGTAAATTTGAGTATCTCACTTTAGATTTTGGGTTTCCTGGAGAAATTTGAATTACAGAATTTTAAAACTCTACTAGATTTAATATGTATCTTTCTCCATTGGGTCCCCAATCCACTCCAATAGCCAATCCTTCTACATATTCATAGATTTGCACTCAGAATGCCCCCAACAGATCCATAGTTGTACAATCCAATCAAATTAAAATAAAACACTTCGTTTTCAATTATTTAACCACAAAATTTGCAGGTAAAGAAAATAGGGTGGAATTGAAATTGAAAACTTTTAATGACGTTACATGTTATTTCCATTCCTCTTTTCTCTCCCTCCCTCCCTCCCTCTATATTGAATTTTTTTTAATGTCCAAAATTACTCAAATGCGAGAGAAAGCACCACGAAAATGCTTTTCATTAGATCTCTCGTTTCCTTTCCTCCCCCCTCCAAATCCAAAAATCAACCGGAGCATAAAATATGTCTACAAACACGCCCCCCTTGAAGTGTGTCTTCTTCTCCAAATCCTATTTTCTTTCACTTATTCATAAAAATAAGTACATAACATATGTATACATGTAGTCTGAGAGTAGATAAGAGAGAGCAAAGGAGGACAAACCGTGACTTCGATGGGTACGCGAGTGTCAATTCGATGAGCGTAGTAAAGATCGATGCAATCGACGTCAAGTCTCTTCAAACTAGCCTCGCAAGCGGCCCGGACATAGGCCGGATCGCCGCGAATTTCCATCTTCCCATCGCTTAAACAAAACCCAAATTTTGTAGCCAATTCCAATTTCCCTCTCATCCCTCCCTTAAGAGCCTACTTTCCAATACCCACAAAAAAAATTCCATCAACCAACCATTCCAATTACTTTTCATAAAAACAGATACATAAAATATATATATATATATATATATAGATATCTTATAACCATCAACCAAACATCAATTCCATCAATCAAACATTCCAAATATCAATTTACATCAATTACAATGAGGGTTATACAGAGATATAACAATCAACCAAACATTCCAATTATACTTCTCATACAAAAAGAGATACAGAAAATATATATATATATATATATATATATAGAACAACCCCATCAACCAAACATCAATTCCATCAACCAAACATTCCAATTTCCAAGCATCAATTACAATGAGGGTCATATATAGATATAATAATCAATCAAACATTTCAATTACTTATTCAAAAAAAAAATTTGAAACCATACACTGCATAAAAAGAGATATAGGAAATATACATATGTATATATATAGATATGACCTTGGCGATGAGGGTTTCGCAGGTGAAGGAGCCGTAGATGTCGGCGGTGTCGATGAAGGTGACGCCGGAGTTGATGGCGTGGTGGAGGAGAGAGATGAGGTCTTGGTCGGGTTTGGGTGGGCCATAGTTGGAGGCCAAGTTCATGCCAAGTCCCTGTGCTGATACTTCTAGACCTTGTGAACCCAACTTCATTCTCCTTACTCCTCCTCCTCCTCCTCCTGCTGCTGATGCCATTTTTTTTTTAATGAGAGTCTGTGTAGCAGAATGGCAGTGTAGAGCACTCTAGAGAGAGAGACAGAGAGAGAGACTGAGAGTATATGATACCTGGATTTGGTGGAAAAAAAGTACAATGATATGCTCCAATCGGCAAATGATTGTTCGCTTGTTTCCTAGGACTAAAAAAATTCTGACGGGATCTTTAGCATCGGCGAAGTCTTCAATACAACCAAATCACCGATGCCCATTGGAATGAAATATAAGGCGAATTCTAATCATCTATCCCCTTTAAAGTAAAACCACTTGTGATATTTTGTGGTTTTGTCTCTATCCTAAACAATTTTTTTACCATAGTACGAGTAATTAGTAAGTGAGTTTTGTACTTACGACAAGAATTTTTTGTACTTGACCACATGTGATAAGAGATATTTGTATAAGTGACATGAAAAATTTGTATCTATGATAAGGAATATTCATATTTAATACTTCTAAGAGATTTTTTTAAGAATTTTAACTTATTAAATGGATAATCTTGATTTTGGTGAGATTTTCAACTTTTCAATGTTGTCTTTTTTGAAATTCAAAATTATAGTGTCATATAAAAATAAAAATAAAAAGAGAGAAGAGTTGGATATAATAAAGGGCAAATTGAAAAGTGTGTATTAAAGTATTTTGACTTTTCAAAGAGGACTCTTAAAATGGGACATAAAAAAATGGTATCAAGAACTCTTAATATGGAACAGAAGGAGTAGTAATATACATACTTTATAAGAGTTTAAACATTTCTTACCATTGAGGTTTGGTTGTATCATATGTATATACATATATATATATATATATATATACAGTTAACCAAACCACCGGGATGTATTGAAGAATTCTAGTAAATTGTAGGGTAATTAAGTTAACACCCCCCCTTGACTATGACCTTTTTTTTAAATACCCCTCAATTATAAAACTCAACAAATTGACTTATCAACTATTACAATTTTTCACTAACATCCCTTCGATTAGGTTGTCGTCCAAAAAATGAATACTTTTGTATCATGTAACCAACATATGATATAAAAGTGTTAATAACATGACATTTTTTATTTCTCTTTCAGTGCAAATTTTGGAACAAAATTGCGTAAAATCTTGTGCACAACAAAGGATAATTATGTGTGCAACAAGGATAAATTGGTCCGAATTTTTCAACGACTTAAAGAAAGGATAAATAAATGTCATGTTAATATTTTTATATCATATGTTGCTCATATGAGACAAAAACTTCAGTTTTAGACGGAATTTTAACAGAAGGGGTGTTAGTGAAAAAATTACAATAGGTGAGGGAGTCAATTTGTCGAGTTCCTAGAAAAAGAGTCAAAATTGAGGAGGTGTTCCTGTAATTTACCCTAAATTATGAGAGCATCTTCAATGTCATTTTAACTAGCCAAATACGAATTTTGGATCCTTGAATATTGTTTGGCTACTCAAATGGCTCTCATACACCTCAATCATAGTAACTATGAGGAGCCACTTTAGTTAGTTTTTTTTTTTTTTTTTTTTTTTTTTTTTTTTTTTTTTGTATTTGTATTTAGATACACTCCAATCATTGATGCACTTTAACCATTATTTTAATAGCAAATCAAGGACCACAGCATTCGCTAAATTTTTGGCTCTCCTCACTTTTCTCTCTCCAAATGCTACAAATTTGGGTCCACAAATCCACAAGGATCCAAAATGGCTCTCCTTTTGGTTCTCCAATTGGAGTGTAGTTTTTTAATAAGAGGAGTCAATTCTGCAGCTTTTGGTTTTGGCTCCCCCAATAGCTACTCAGTTGGAGTTGCTCTAATGTGCTTTTTCTTGTTTGGAAAAATTATGCGTATGTGCTTAAAGATATTTGCACTATAACCTCTTGTAGTTTTTAAAAGTATCACTAATACCCTCTAACTTGGATGTAATTGTTAACAAATTTGTTGAATTTAATGGAACAAAGCATGTAAATGAGGTGTATCTGAAAAACGTGCTAACCACATGGGTTTTATATATAATTAACTCAAGATAAGGTCAAACTACAGAAACCTCATTTGTGGTTTGTATAATTACACTTCCCTGTCAAAGATGAAAACCTAACAAAGGCATCGGTGCAAACAAAATCACCTAGATGCCCTAAGATAAAATATAACTTAATCAAAATATCAACATACTATTAAGAGAAAATTTTCCAATTAGAAAAAAAGTACTTTCTCACTCATATATTATATTAGAGAGCAAAATATTATATGAAATTTTTATTAACTTTGATAAGGATAAATTAGTGAGGGAAGCATTGGCACAACGGTAAGGTTGTTCCATTGTAACCTGAAGATCATGGTTTCGAATCTGGAAACAGCCTCTCTGCTTACAGGAGTAAGACTGTATATATCTCACGCTCCTCAGACCCCACAATAATAGGAGCCTTATGCACTGGACTTTTTTTTTTTTTTTTTTTTTTTTGGGCCTCTGAAGTTGTAATCCCGGGAGCAACACTCCGTTTGGTATGATTGTAAAATAGAATAGAATTGAATTGAACAGAAAAGAATAGAAAAGAAAAGAATAGAATTGATTTGCAATTCCAATTCTCTTGTTTGGTTTAAACAGAAATGAAAAGAATAGAATTGAAAAGAAATATAGTCATTTCCTAAAATACCCCCAGACCTTAAACTAACAGACCCAAACAGACCCTAAACTAACAGACCCAAACAAACCTTACACAAACAGACCCTAGAACTAAACATACCAGACAGACGAAGACGAAGACGACGAACAGAAGAACGACGGAGACGAAGAAGAAGAAGAAGCTGTGAAGGAGAAAGACTAAGAAGAAGAAGAAGCCGCGAAGGAGAACGAAGAAGAAGAAGATGAAGTGAAAGGAAGAAGACGAAGAAGATCAGGGAAGAAGATCAGGGAAGAAGACGAAGAAGAAGATGAAGTGAAAGGAAGAAGACGAAGAAGATCAGGTTAGGGTATTTTGGGAAGAACACCATTTTAGAATGAATTCTCACCAAATCCGACCAATTTTGGTCGGATTTCACTTTGGCCTAAAAGCTTGAATTCTCAAGAATTGGCAAGAAATGGAAATCATTTCATTTCTAGTTTTTGTGTCAAACCAAACACATGATTTGCCACAAACAAGAATTGCAAATCAATTCTTTTCTAGTTTGTAGCATACCAAACGGACTGCAAGAATTAGCATCACGTGGGAATCGTGTTGGTACAATCTAAATCATGGTCAATCAATTTTTTTAAAAAAATTAATTTTATATTTCTTCCTTTTAAACAAGGGCGGGCAATGTTGGAAAGTTAAAGGAAATATATGCATTAAGAAAATACTTTTGCTCATCCAAAAAATGGTTCATCAATGCTCACTCAAGCATTCCATTGGTCAATACAGTGAGACCCATTTTTAAATTGAAAAGTTAAAGGAAATATGTGCATTAAAAAAATACTTTTGCTAACCCAAAAAATGGTTCCAATGCTCACCCAAGTATCTCATTGGCCAACGCAGTGGGATCCAGGATTGAAGATCTTAATCCTGGATCCCACTGCGTTGGCCAATGAGATACTTGGGTGAGCATTGGAACCATTTTTTGGGTTAACAAAAATGCTCTCATGCATTATATGGTCAAACTATGTTGGGAATTTAACACGCGGAACCAAATTTTCCCAAATAAACACACACACATGAGCGGTAATTAAACATGCACACCAAAGAAAAGACATTCAGATTTCTACGTGATTCGGCCAAACACCTGTCTACGTCCACACTCGAGAGATCTATTCTTTCACTATTGAGTAAAATATGGTACAAGTTACATGGATTAAATCCCATAATCCAAATACAAGACCCTTGTACACTCCACACTCAATACTCCAAAGAACCTGACATAATCACTGTAATACATAAAGAAATCATAGAAACAAAGAAATACCCTCTCTACCTCACATCCCTATAACGCTGTGAACAACCTCACAGAAAATCTCAATGATTAATATCTCTCTCACCCTAGACCATGCACCCCCATGAGGGGAGACCCCCAACTTGGTACACCAAGGGCTTCACCAAATTCCTATACAACATCCCTATATATAGAGTTTACAACTCATTACTTATTGAACAATTAATACAACTCTATCATAAAGGAAACCAAATCACAATAGGAATCTAGCCAAATCTCATTCCCTAAATTAATGGGATTAACCCACATGTGATATAACCCCAACAATCACCCCCTCTATCACTTGTGGGGAAATTGTCCAATCAATCTATCACACATGATCAGCACCCCCTCAACCGGAGCACCCACAAAGCTGACAACTTTGTAACCATTTGCCATTGACCATCTTCCGTACCACCGTGCACACCTCGAATCAATATGGTTTCAACACCTCCGATTTGTCAAACCACGGCCAATACATGTGCAGCTGCCCCGAGTTAATTATACGCATTAACTCCACCAGAGAAGAGCCTCGACCTCTCCTTCTCCCAAAGCAGGATTTTCCCTCACCATCGTCTGAACCGTAAAATAAACCATTCACCAATTTGCAAGAATTTTTCCATCGAGAACTTGGGAGTATAACTCTACCAACCAGACAACACAAACCATCTACACTTCTCCCAACCGCTGTGTGCGATTTCAGCAACAATATTAGATTCCTTCGCAACTTTGGGATCAATATCATACCACCCAAATAGCGAACCTGCTCCAAAAATATTTGATCAACGTTCCTACGTGCAATATCCTAACAATTACCTCTGTCGGATAATTGCGCCTGTGTCTTCCCCTGCCTTCTTGGAACCCATCAAATTATTTTCTCCAGAAGCACATACTAACCATACCCGAAATCTAACAACCCAAGAGAAATGCCCGTATGAGTAGAATGTGAGAACTTCTCTACCATACACAACCTACTACAATCACAGTAGCATCAAACTTATTTTTCGGCTCTAGATCCCAACCTGCTGCAATATATAGGATCTATCACCAAGAAAAATAAATTTCAATCCGTGCAGAATCTTGCAAATCTACACCCACCGATAAATCTGTAGTGCTTGAAAACTTTGACAACATGTCCCATAAACTAGTCCCGCTAAATACTTGAAATACCAACAAATCAAAAACATTGATTTGCGACCCCTTGCCACACTGGATAATTGCCCATCCAATGCTTTGAATCTAAATCCTCAAGAATTCTATAACTCATAATCTTCATCATGTATACTAGTCCACCGCTGGCCACATCATGTCACTATCACCATTCTGCATCATCGGATTTTCCTCCCCTTTTTTTTCTTTTTTTTTTTCTTCTGCTTTTCTTTGTACCACCGTGCTATTAATCTCTACTGTCACCGTGCGCCTCTATCACCATGATCTGACCACCATAGCTCTGATACCACTTGTTGGGAATTTAACACGCGGAACCAAATTCCCCCCAAATAAACACACACACATGAGCAGTAATTAAACATGCACACCAAAGAAAAGACACACAGATTTCTACGTGGTCCGGCCAAACACCTGCCTACGTCCACACTCGAGAGATCCATTCTTTCACTATTGAGTAAAATATGGTACAAGTTACATGGATTAAATCTCATAACTGTAACAACCCTAAAATTTTTAAGTGTGTAAATAATTATTTTTAGTTAGCAATATTATATGAGTGTGCCTATGTAAGACATGTGTTTGAAAATTTTAAGTGTTTGGTGGACATTTCAATTAAATCATGAGTGAGCGCGTGTCATACCCGTTCCAGAAATTTATGGTTTTGAAAATGCATAAATTGATATTGTGAAATTATTAATGTTATTAATAATTTGAGTTGAGTTGGCGGTGGGTCAACGGTGAGGTGTCAGTGAGGACACAGGAACATGATAGTTCATATTGCATGGGCATGAGTAAATGGCATTTATGTGATTTAAATGTTATTTAACTTTTCTGGTATTTCATGAATAGTGAATTATACCTGTGTAGTATAATTTCTGATATTTCCGATATTGTTATATATCATTTTGAGAACTGTGGTGAGAACGTGAGTGTCACGTTAAATAAAAGGTAGGTTGTGTAGAGATTCCACAGAATAGAGTTTTCGGACGTTATTTTTGGACCCAAACGAAACCTAGTCGAAAACTTTTGAAATTTATAGTTTTCACTCGTAAAGTTATAAAATGGACGTGTGCGAAGTTTCATGGATTAATTAGAAGTTTGAGAAACTTGCGGGGAGGTAAACGTAATTTCCAGAAAGTTTGCCTATAAATAATGGTGGATGAGATTCATTCTCATCCAAACTCAAAAATATCTTGTGAGAGAGGAGAGAGAAAAGGGAGATTTGGCTTCTCCGGGCTTTGCGACGACAATCGACGGCCTTTCGTTCGTCAGATTTTCTCCAGATTTCAGATTTGAACTCGTGGAGGTAAGACCTACGTTTTGATACTACTTAGGCCGTGTTTGGCCAATTTTTGTAAAAATCTAATTTATAGACTTTTGGGGAAAACCCAGTAAAACTTGTAGGAATCGTCTCAAATTCGAAATCCGACGTTTATTTAGCCTCCTAGACGATCCTTCAAAGTTTGGGGGAAATCGCACGAGGTATGAAGTCCTAACTTGTGAAATATAGAGAAATACATGTTTTATATTTCGACAACGAAATTGAGATCCGGGCAAAATCCATGTGTTAATTATAGGCCCGTTAATTATGCACGCGCTAAATTGTGAAAAACATGTCTAAATTTATGCGAGCACGTTAAGTTGTCTATGTGGGTCAAAGGGGAGTCTTATAAAAATTCATGCCGGAGTAAGCTTCTCGATGTTTGAGAATTTAGTAGCGACGGCTACTGTGCATGGTTGATAGACTTGGACTTGCTATGGCACTTGTGGATACAATGGTTGATAGACTTGGACTTGCCATTGGTATCGCGGTTTAAGGCTTGGACTTGCCGCTACCGGATGAATGCGTATTTTTCTCCCTAGAGACTATTGTATGATTTATGAGATTAAAGCATGTTTTATCATATATTGCATATGTTAGAACTTGTACGCTCAGCATATAGCTGAGCAGTGGAGATGTACTCCATTGCAGATAAGACGAAAGACAAGAAGAAGCGTGCTGAGTGAGGATGTTAAAGAACGCCGGGGAAATCACTTGTATATGTTTTTGTTTAAATCCTAAAACTTGTATAAGGATTTGGTTTTTCATAATATGCTGTAATAGAACCATGGATTAGTTCGTAGTAGTGTAATCTTGTAAATTGAACGTTTGTAATTATGTTTTAAATGTTGAATTTTCAGTTGGGGTTGTGTTGGTGATTATTGTGGAGAAGCATGAGTTGTTAATATTCCTTACAGGCTGCCCAGCAGGGGAGCAGTCGACTGGACCCAGGATCAGTCGACTGGATCTCGTGGGATTTAGACACTGAAAGTGAATAGTAAGAGAAGCAGTCGACTGGATCCTTTGTCAGTCGACTGGACACTGTTGATTTTTGGCTACTGCTTTTATTAATGGCAAAAGCAGTCGACTGGGTTCTCTGATCAGTCGACTGGACCCCTTTTGAGTAAGTTGCATTTTGGTTCTGCTTTACACAGTCGACTGGAGACCTTGATCAGTCGCCTGTGCAGTCGACTGGGTTCTCTGATCAGTCGACTGGACCTCTGATAAGATTTTTGGGTTTTGGGTTCTGCTAAGGACAGTCGACTGGACCCTAGGCACAGTCGACTGAACCCCTGTTTTCAAAACTGTTCCTTTTGAAGTGTTTTCCATTGGCCAAAACTTTTTATAACTCTGATTTCAATGGATTTTACAAACTCAGAGGGTAATGTTCCCTAAGTTTTAAATACCCAGGGTTGTTTTAAAGTTCTTTCCGCTGCGTATAGTTATATGATGTTTGGAGGATCCTTGGTGGCGTGCCACGTGTCCTATTTCCACGCGTAGTGGGATGGGTCGTGACAGCGCGTTTAGTTTGGGAGTTATATTTTATTAATTTATATTTGTTAAAAAAAAAAGTGAAGGGTTGATATGTATTTTTGTTATATAGTGTTTACAGGCCCGCGAATGTGTTAAATAATGTAATTAACATTAAAACTTAGTACCGGGGTCATGGGTACCCATTGGGCTACTCATTTTAACATTTTGTACTGCATTCTGGGCTCATATGAGTCTCTTTTGTGAGCCCATAAAAAGAAAAACGGGATTTATATATTTGTGTGTGTTTTATTGGCATGTGTTGTGTGTGTAGTGTACATATATACTTATATTAAAAACCCTAGCCCCCATATTAAAACAAAAAGGGAAGAGAAGAAAAGAGAGAAGAAGAGAGAACAGACGTTTGTGTGTGTGTGTATGTGTGTGTGTGTGTGTGTGTGTGTGAGAGAGAGAGAGAGAGAGAGAGAGAGAGAGAGAGAAGAAGAAGAAGAAGAAGAAGAAGAAGAAAGGAGAATGGTCTCGGGTTCGTGGGCACGTGAGGAATTGCGGAGCATTCGTGGGTATCGATTTTTGATCAACGAGGTGAGTTAAATTTTTGTGTATCCGAGTATATATATATATACACGTATGTATATATATATGTACACGGGAGTAAATTAAATTAGTATATGTTTAATTTAATTATTAGGGTTAAATCTTTGTAATAGATACATTGTTATTGTTAAAGTAATCTAGATATTTTCTTTTCCCTTCGTGTGACTTTGTGATTATGACATTAGGGTATTCGAAAGGGTTGGGTACATAGTTAGTTTGATAAAACCATATGTGAAATATTCATGGTGATTAAGAAATATATGTAAAATTTGTTTTTTTGTAATTTATACAGTTGCAGAAACTTGAGAAAATTATTAGAAAATCGTAGCTTTGAATTTGAACATTCTGTCCGCGAAGGCCTGTAGGAAACGCAATTCTGCACACTTTTCGTCAAATGAAGTTTTTCCTGATTCTGCATCGTTTGGGCAGAAATTGAAGATTTCAGTAACAGTTTTTAGTATATTAAAATGTACGACATTGGAGAAATATGATTCGTTGTGTTTTTTTTTTATTTGTTCGTATGACTTAACGAAAGTTACTTAGAGATACATGAATTATCATATAATGTTGAGCTATAAAAAAAAATGGGTGATAGTCAGTAACGTTGAGTCCGATGAAAATATTGTGGAACGATTGCTATAATACTTTACGATATGAGAATTTGAAATTTTATTATGGGTTTCATGTAGGCTAATATTGAATGTTGGGTTGATGTTATTGTACCTGAAATAACTGACCTTATTGTGTAGTCATTTGATAAACAGGAGTAAATTAGATACGTTGAATAGTGTAGGTAATGGTTAACAACTTACATAGTTTGACCATCACATGTCACCAACGACTCCACGTGTATCAATATCGCCACCAATTATAGGTTCCACCTATATGATCACCATGGATCCAGTCCAAGACTGTGCACGTCTACCCTACCGCAGAGGAGCCCATTTTAACAACCTACTCCGAGGCAAGCCCATTCTAACAACCTACTCTGAGGCCCACTTCAGAGTACCTACTCCAAAGCCCACCTCAGAGTACCAAACCCTGAGGCCTACTTCAGAATACCCACTCCGAAGCCTACCTCAGAGTAACCAACTCTGAAGCCTACTTCAGAGTACCCATAAACGAAGCCCACTACAAAGAGGGCCAACCCAAAGCAAAGTGGCCCCATTTTTCACCTGTTGCTCTCTCCATTCTCGATCCACCACCACCCATTTGGCACGTGGATGTTATCTCCAACTTAAAACCTCACATAGTCAATTCGTCGATCAATGACCAATGCTTCAATGACCAAGGTTTTCCATCGCTTCGCTTGGAATGACCATCTTGGCCATCACTTCACTTGGAATGACTACTATCAAGCGCGTCGCTTATAATCCTCACGCGCTGCAACAATCTCTCCTCGATACTCTCCACAAACATTGTACTACACACAAGCACACACTTACACGTGGATTTTCCACCCTTGGTCATGAAGCAGTACTAAGGGTGGCCATGTCCACTGGGAACTCGAGAGCTTATGGATCGGTGGCTAGAACCAAGGGCACCTCCCTACCTAAATGCTTCACAGGCAAAGCTAGGGTTAGTCCCAAAGAGAAAGAGAGACACGTGACCATCGTCACGTGCCCAGTCCCTCCAATCTCAGAACCAATCAGAGAGGCCCATAACCGCAATACCAGCTGAAACCCTTGACTCTCACCTTGCTTAGTCACTTCGACCTCGCTGAATATTCTACGAGCCAATAGCATTGTCTCAGCATTCCCCCTTCGCTTAAGGGTCTGCACCAATGGCCTTAGCTTCGGTATCCACCCTCGTTTAACCCTCTGCACCAATAGAAACCATTCTTCTTTGATCACTACGCAATGTTGAGTTGTCACTTCAAGCGACAATACCATTTGCTTAGCGTTCTGCACCAATAAAAACATCATCCCCTTCGACCGACCGAATCATAAAAGTGACAACACCTTCATCTCGTATGACTCGCCCCCTTGGCTCGTCCACATCTCATTCAATGACCCCAACTACCTTCAACATACACATTTAAGTCCCTCACCTACGTTAAACAGGCGAACCACTTCGAAGATGCCAACTCAGCTCATTCCAGCTGTACCCTAAACCTCACAAATCCTGTATAAATACCAACCCCCATTCAATACATCCAACAAGGCAGTCAAACCCGAGCTCAACCTAGAGTTTAAGCTTTAACCCAGTCTTAAGCTGCGATTCTAAGCACTTAAGACATTCATCACTTTCTCCAAAATCCCCAAAAACACAACTCTCAACCATTACTTAACCTTCCCCTACCTCTCCTTTAGCCTCACAGAGTAACTCCCTTCCATACACTAGTTTCCAACCGATAGACAACCCTCTACTGCTTTCTCTCTCTCTCATTTGGGGCTACCTTGGTTCTCACTCGAGCCATACACTCTCTAAGTCCCACCATCGTTGGTTGTTTACATATATTCATTATTATTATTATTATTACTATCCTACTAAACTCTCACCCTCACTTTTACTTTTCCACCGCACATCACTTGTTGCTCCACTGGGCATTAACCAGCTTACGTGTTATACCATCCCTCATATACCATCCACATCGGATACAGAACTCACACAAATAGTATATTGGGGATCTTGTAATTTGATTGGAAATTTTTTAGGGAAGATTGTTATGGGTTAATTGATAAAACCCTTTATTATAAGAAATTGGAAGACATCTAAAAGTTAGAGATGTGATTGGATGATAAGACGGAACTATGTGATAAACGTGAAATTCACAATTATTGGGATAATACGAACGATAAGTGATAATTGCAACATAGTTCTTTAGTGTTCACCGCTCCCGTTGTTGTGATATGTTTTTTTTTTGGTAGCTCGCACTCTTTTGCCAGTGGCTTCGTGATCAAGCTGGCTTAAGACTTGTTGAGTGTACTTTTTGCCAGTGGCTTCGTGATCAAGCTGGCCTAAGCCTTATGCTCGGCTTATATTGTATAGACGTCTTGACATATTGACCAGCCGTCCGTTGTGTATACCTGGTTTGGTTGATACCCCAACCAAATTAGCACCGGAGTGGGTGTTGGTAATATGTCCGGGCACACATGGGATATATGTGTGGGCTGTACCATGGAGGGTGGCCAAGGGGTGAACCTAGGGAACACAAAGATAAATTTAATGCTAATAAATAATGAAAATTGATTATTTCATAAAACTGATAAGCGTGAAATAATGAATGCGACATTTAAGTTATAATGTGGACGGCTTATGTATGGAATTATTCGCCTGGTTTGTGATCATTCGATTTACAGGATGGTGGGCCCACTAACTTTTATGCAGGGCTGGCTCACCATAGATATCCGAGGTAAGTATAAAGGTCGTAGTAACTTTAGATTTTGGGCAAGAAACTACTTGCCATCACATAAATGGAAACTACTCTTTTGTCCAAATATGTGTGTGGAACTACCTGTCTTGGCCCAATAGTGTTGTAATGTGGTTTGTAGTCTACGGGTTCAGGTTGGAGCCCTCAGATTTTATTATTTTTGTTTAACTCATACCAGTCATGTGACTGACCCGAGTGTGTTATGCATTCGGGTGGGTTTCTGTTTGAAACGTAGTTGGATGACATGTGCAGGATATTGCTTTTGATGATGTGACCGATGTGCTTGGCTGTGGAGTCTTTTGGGCATTGGAACGTTGTAGTTGCTCTGACCATCGGATGTATAGATTTTATTTCTTTTTTTCTAAAATTTGTAAGAAATTTTATTTAATGAATTTTGTATTCCTTTTGTAAATTAAAATGGTATTATATTTGTAATAGAATATTATTTCTTTTATAATGAAATAGAGGATTGAGAATATAAGTTTAATAATACATAGTTTTTATATTACCACAGGATCACGTGTCCTTATTTAATGAGTATTAAATTCTATTTTCAAATAAATTATTTATTAGCCTGTGTGAGGGTGTCACTCTCGGTGTTTTGGAAATTGAATATTAGTCTGGATACATGCTCTGGATTAAATATTTGGTTGTCCAAAAATCGGGGTGTGACAATAACCCAAATACAAGAGCCTTGTACACTCCCCACTTAATACTCCAAAAAACCTGACATAATCACTGTAATACATAGAGAAATCATAGAGACAAAGAAATACCCTCTCTACCTCACATCCCTATAACGCTGTGAACACCCTCACAGAAAATCCCAATGATTAATATCTCTCTCACCCTAGACCATGCACCCCCATGAGAGGAGACCCCCAACTTGGTACACCAAGGGCTTCACTAAATTCCTATACAACATCCCTATATATAGAGTTTACAACTCGTTACTTATTGAACATGTAATACACCCCTATCATAAAGGAAACCAAATTACAATAGGAATCTAGCCAAATCTCAATCCCTAAATTAATAGGATTAACCCACATGTGATATAACCCCAACAAACTAATCACTAGTTTCGGGACGGCTAAAAAGGGAAAAATAGTCATACAAAACGGGACGGAGAGATTATTAGACAACTTTTAAACCTAAAATAAATTACCATCGACCAGTAATTCTAGGGACAGTTACTTGGAGGTCCCACAAAATAAGAGTTTAGAACCTAAAGTCCAGGCTATGTTTTTTATTAACCCGAGAAGTCCCTCTGCTAAAAATTACCAACTTTCAGATGTTTTCTTCACCTAACTGCTGATGTCCGAAAAATCATTAAAAAAAAAAAAAAACACATATTGAATTGTGCTAAAATCAACGGTATACTGACCAGTAACAGTTCTAAAACATCCCCCAAATTGCAAGTACACAACTCTTTTAAGCACGAAAATCTAGCACACATAATAAGGCATGATCTTTATTCAGATTTCCACGACAACAAGGGCAGTGTTTTTGAGTTTATCCAAGTAGTTGACATGAACACATGTCTATCACCCTTCACCGCCGAAGCGAAGGATTCAACTTCAGCCATTTCTTCTGGCGTCAGTGTAACAGATAAAGCACCGATGTTCTGGTTAAGGTTTTCAAATTTTGTGGTTCCGGGGATGGGACACACGTCACTGCCTTTGTGATAGACCCACGCCAATGCTAGCTGCGGTGGGGTACACCCTTTCCTTGCTGCCATTTCACTAACACGCTCGAACACATTTTGATTTTGCTCGAGATTTTCAGGTAGGAACCTCGGTATTTTCTGCGATAAGATAGAGCATACGTTTTTCGTCATTCAAAATGCAAAACCACGATGAGAACTAGCACCTAACATTGTTCAACAGTATAAACACTATAACTTATTACAACAAGAACATAAATGTCATTCCCAAGTGTGATTTAAAACTCGGTATTTGCTTAGAAAAGTGATGGAATTCAACCCCGAAATGTCATCGCCCTTTGGTTTATATGTGACAGTGCTTTTGATGTCCGTGAGCTAAGATATCAAAACCGATGCTTCCTTTTAAGACGAATAACATGAATAAACTAGCCAACATAGGTAGTCCCAAACATGGGGGCTGTTGAGAAAAGCTCAAAGATTGAGCAGCAAAATTTTTTGGAAAGGTCTGGGATCTGAATTTTGGTCTAGTTTCATAATCTCAGATTTGGTACCAGCTTCAACTGGAAGACAAAATAGGGGGCTTTCAGACTTCTCCCAAGCCAATGATAAGTTGTATAATTTTGGCACTACGTAACACACACTGGGGATGGGCTGGCATGATCCTAATTTAAACCGTCACAAATAGCTGCAAATTTAGAAGTATTTCCTCCAGTTTCCTTCATATATCTCATTAACTATAGTGTTTCACAAAGCTTCAGCGGGAAAATTTTAGGCATTGCTTGTGTCGAAAAATAAAACTCCATGATTGAGATCAAAATTCCAAAACTGCTCGTGCTTTTTAAGAATGGTGAATCAACCACAGTATCACCTGATTACAAAAGATAAAAATAACTGAGACGAGGTGTTTTTTTTTGTACTGTGTCTCGGCCTTATGCTATATATTTTAGCAACAAATTAGTTCCATGAATTTCAAATCAAACCTTATGATATTATGGGAAATCTTTCTCTTTCACTCCTAAAAGACCATTGGTGATCTTATTCATTTCGGGTTATGGGCATTACACTGTTGATAGCAAAATGGGGCTACTAATAATAATAAGAACTAAGAAGGAAGTTTACCAGTGCTCAATTTCTGTTATTTTTATTATAGACCAGAAAAAAAAAAAATTAGCACAACTGGAGCAATTATCCACTTACTAAATGATTTCAACTCTGGGAAGAAATGAATAGAGCCAATTTATGTTGCTTATGGAATATTGACAACCCATATGAGGCTCATGAAGTGAAGATGAGAAGCGCTTAACCACTTGATAAGTGACAGGTGCTAAGCACATCTTTTACACACATACTACTATGCATTTATTCTAAATTTCTAGAAATCAAAATAAGTTTGTTAAATGTACAAACCTTTCGCAAGTTCTCTGGGATGCTCTCAACCCATTTGGCACCTGACGTAAAGAATCCCCGTCCTAGAGGACTGTATGCAACAATCCCAATACCGAGTTCTCTGCATAGAAGAATACTAGAATTAGAACTTGGATTACTAAGTACCATTTAGAATGCTTGCTTGGCATGAAGGACACCTCACCTACAAGTAGGGACAATTTCTTCCTCCAAATCTCTTGCCCACAAGGACCATTCAAGTTGTACAGCGGTTATTGGATGAACGGCATGTGCCCTTCTGATAGTAGAAGCACAGGCCTCAGATAGTCCTATGTATTTTATCTTTCCCTCTTCTACCAGTTTTTTAAGCTCTCCCATCTTAGGTCATAAACAAGATCAGGGAAGCCAAAATAGTGGCTTGTTTTAAAAGAAAAAAAAATGCAAATAACAGAGACTAACATGGCAACAGTCAAATACTCGAATTTATAGCAGGGGAAAGAAAGGGGGGCATAAGATAGTCACACTAGAACAAACAACATATTTGATGAAGCTGAGGTTTAACTTTAAGACCAATTGAGTTTTTCACTATTATTAATTATTACACTTTTTTTTTTTTAATGTAAGTTTTTTTTATTACTTTTCAGCCTACTACTTTATGACATCGGGGGTCTCTACTTTACTTGATGTTCACATGCTGCACATATCAACTAAATTGTTTTCGTTATTATTTCCAACCTAATGCCTTGTGATGTTGGGGTATCCATATCACTTGGGTTCACATGTCATGTTAAGTGGAATGGTACTTAAGACAAATAGGGAGGTGACGCATACGCAAATGGAGACACTTGGCTAGTGTGTTAAATATTTCACATAATTCGAATAGAAAGGAATATGTTTTCCGGACACTGAAAATGATAACAAGGCTAATGCCCTCTCTCTTGGCTAGTGGCTTCTTTGTTCTTCTCGCTGTTTCTTCCTTTTCCTCCTGTTCTGCAGCTGGTGAATGTTTTGTCTTAAGGTTTCTCCTCTCCTACCATGATCTAACCACAGTTCTAAAAATGAGCTCCGACAAGGTTATAGACCTCATGGAACTAGAACGAAAAAGGAAGCAAAGAAGTGAGCTTTGTAATTCATGGTTAAAAAAAAAAAAAAGTGTTTGTCAAGGGAAAATTTTGTCAATGTTCAGTGTTAGTTTACTCTATACGACAATCTCTGACAGAGAGGACAGTGATATTTTCCAGACTGAGAGGGGTAGTACGTGTATTATTGACAAACCTTGAGGGAGTTGAGTAAAATGTAAATTATATTCCGCAGACCTCACTAAAATTCCTAGTACATTTCGACAATGTGTATTACTAAGTAATATGGAAGAAGACTCTCAGCTAACACTTAAAATGATCATTTAAGCCATCTTTTATGGGCTACACTGTATATTGCTTTTCAACTGATGCATAAATTTTCTAATTTCTAGTTTATGAAAGTTCTTCAATTTGTCCAAAATATTCTAAGCCCTGTATTTCATGAATGCGTATTGCCTGATACGGATATGAGATATTGTGACCGAGTTGCCTCGTAGGCTTCCGAGTCTGTAACCCATACCGTGAATTTGAACCATGAACATGAAAGAAATCTTTTTACTGGTTATTAAACTCCATATGTGTTATAATCTTTGTACTTGTCTAAACCTCTTAACTCCAATGCTTTTCTCAAGCTTCCAATTTAGCACTAACCCCAACTTTAGTTTCATCTAAAAAGCACCGCGAAACCTCATCTTCAATATGTAGTTAAAAACATCCAATCATTAAGATAAAAGACAAAAGAAAGGGGCTTCATGCTAATCCTTACTGTAAATACTATAGCCTCAAAATTTCATTTGTTTCTCAGACAATTTTCTTACTATAGCCAATTAGCCATAGTTCCATCTACTAAGGTCCTTCTTTTTTTTATCCCTAAAAAGAATCTAAAAGAAAGAAAAAACATTTAACTTCATCTCCAAGGCCAAGAGAAAGGGATTGAAAAAAGTTTTACGCTCATTGAATAGTAAGAGGAATCAAATTCGAAATGAGAAATTAAGAGCACAATCCTCTTATTTTGACCATCTATGTTCTTATGCATAAATGTTGGTCACTATTAAACTAATAAGATTGAAGTAATAAGTATTGACATAAGTGGATTTTATTTGTTATAGGGGTGAAGCTTACTTGTAAATTTGAGTATCTCACTTTAGATTTTGGGTTTCCTGGAGAAATTTGAATTACAGAATTTTAAAACTCTACTAGATTTAATATGTATCTTTCTCCTTTGGGTCCCCAATCCAACTCCAATAGCCAATCCTCCTACATATTCATAGATTTGCACTCGCAATGTCCCCAACAGACCCATAGTAGTACAACCCAATCAAATTAAAATAAAACACTTCGTTTTCAATTATATAACCACAAAATTTGCAGGTAAAGAAAATAAGCTGGAATTGGAATTGAAAACTTTTAATGACATTACATGTTATTTCCATTCCTTTTTTCTCTCCCTCCATCCCTCCCTCCCTCCCTCCATATTGAATCTATATTGAACATAACATATGTATACATAATTACATATAGTCTGAGTGAAGATAAGAGAGAGCAAAGGAGGACAAACCGTGACTTCGATGGGGACGCGAATGTCAATTCGATGAGCGTAGTAAAGATCGATGCAATCGACGTCAAGTCTCTTCAAACTAGCCTCGCAAGCAGCCCGGACATAGGCCGGATCGCCGCGAATTTCCTTTTTCCCATCGCTTGAACAAAACCCAAATTTTGTAGCCAATTCCACTTTCTTTCTCATCCCTCCCTTAAGAGCCTACTTTCCAATACCCACAAAAAAAATTCCATCAACCAACCATTCCAATTACTTTTCATAAAAATAGATACAAATAATATAGACACATAGGTATAACCATCAACCAAACATCAATTCCATCAACCAAACATTCCAAACATAAAATTTACATCAATTACAATGAGGGTTATATAGAGATATAACAATCAACCAAACATTCCAATTATTTCTCTTAAAAAGAGCTACAGAAAATATACATAGAACAACCATCAACCAAGCATTCCAATTTCCAAGCATCGATTACAATGAGGGTCATATATAGATATAATAAACAACCAAACATTTCAACAACTTATTCAAAAAAAAATTGAAACCATATACTGCATAAAAAGAGATAAAAGAGACATAGGAAATAAAGAGATAAAAGAGATATAGATATAATAATCAACCAAACATTTCAACAACTTAGATATGACCTTGGCGATGAGGGTTTCGCTGGTGAAGGGGCCGTAGATGTCGGAGGTGTCGAGGAAGGTGACGCCGGAGTTGATGGCGTGGTGGATTAGGGCAATCATGTCGGGTTCGGGTTTGGGTGGGCCATAGTTGGAGGACATGCCCATGCCAAGTCCCTGTGCTGATACTTCGAGACCTTGTGAACCCAACTTCATTCTCCTTACTCCTCCTACTGCTGCTGATGCCATTTTTTATGAGAGTCTCTGTAGCAGAATGGCAGTGTAGTAGAGAGAGAGAGAGAGAGAGAGAGTGAGAGAGAGAGTACAAGGTTGGTCAACGGGCAGCAAATGATTGTCGCTTGTTTCCTAGGACTAAAGGTTTAGGTGGGTCCCAAGTGACCTTTTAAAAAGGAATACAGCTATTAAAACAGTACTGTTTGTGCTATTCTTCTCACAAAATGAACAGTAAAATTATTTTTGCATAAGCAGTTTTTCAAAAACTGCCCAATTTTACTGTTTATTATGTGATTGAACAACACTAACAGCACTGTTTTAACAGTACTGAAGTGCTGCCCCTTTTAAAATTAGTTTATGAAATTGATTACTCCTTTCAGCCACCCAGTTGCCCAGATTTTAATGTTTTAGATCTTGGGTTTTAATTTTTCGAGCAATTCAATCAATGGAAAGCCTTGATAATGTGTTCTTAACATCGCAAAATTGCATGATTGAGGTCATGAAAGTTCATGGGTGGAACAATTATAAAGTGCCACACGTGGGAAAAAATCGTCTAAAGAGAGATGATACATTAGTAACATTACCTTTCCAACTTCAATGCACCACTTTAGACTCTTATTAGAGGAATAAGTGATAAGAACAGTGACATTGGTGTTTTTTTTTTTTTCCCTCTTTCTTTTGAAGTTGTAATCTAAGTAAGTGGATTAACTTTCCTATTTTTCAAAATTTTTAGTGTTATGTTGTTGACCTGAGAATAGGTCGCTCACTGTTCTGCTTCTTCTTCTTTTTTTTTTTTGCCTCTGAAGTTGTAATATCAGGAGCAAGAAATTTTTTTGACAAAATTTATTTTTCTTTCTTCCTTTTAAACAAGAGCGAGCAATGCTGGAAAGTAAAAAAGAAATACTCCTATATGCATTAAATGGTCAAACTAATCACTAGTTTTGGGACGGCTAAAAAGGGGGAAATAGTCATTCAAAACGGGACGGAGAGATTATTAGACAACTTTTAAACCTGAAATAAATTACCATCTACCAGTAATTCTAGGGACAGTTACTTGAAGGTCCCACAAAATAAGAGGTTAGAACCTAAAGTGCAGGCTATTTTTTTATTAACCCGAGAAGTCCCTCTGCTAAAAATTACCTACTTTCAGATGTTTTCTTCACCTAACTACTGATGTCCGGAAAATCATTCAAAAAAAACATATTGAATTGTGCTAAAATCAATGGTATACTGACCAATAACAGTTCTAAAACATCCCCCAAATTGCAAGTACATAACTCTTTTAAGCACGAAAATCTAGCACACATAAATAAGGCATGATCTTTATTTAGATTTCCACGACGACAAGGGCGGTGTTTCTGAGTTTATCCAAGTAGTTGACATGAACGCATGTCTATCACCCTTCGCTGCCGAAGCGAAGGATTCAACTTCAGCCATTTCTTCTGGCGTCAATTTAACAGATAAAGCACCGATGTTCTGGTTAAGGTTTTCAATTTTTGTGGTTCCGGGGATGGGACACACGCCACTGCCTTTGTGATAGACCCACGCCAATGCTAGCTGCGGTGGGGTACACCCTTTCCTTGCTGCCATTTCATTAACACGCTCGAACACATTTTGATTTTGCTCGAGATTTTCAGGTAGGAACCTCGGTATTTTCTGCGATAAGATAGAGCATACATTTTTTGTCATTCAAAATGCAAAACCACTATGAGATCTAGCACCTAACATTGTTCAACAATATAAACACTATAACTTATTACAACAAGAACATAAGTGTGATTTAAAACTCGGTATTTGCTTAGAAAAATGATGGAATTCAACCCCAAAATGTTACAGTGCTTTTGATGCCCGTGAGCTATGATATCAAACCCGATGCTTTCTTTTAAGACGAATAACATGAATAAACCAGCTAACATAGGTAGTCCCAAACATGGAGATTGTTAAGAAAAGCTCAAAGATTGAGCAGCAAAATTTTTTGGAAAGGTCTGGGATCTGAATTTTGGTCTAGTTTCATAATCTCAGATTTGGTACCAGCTTCAACTGGAAGACAAATAGGGGGCTTTCAGACTTCACCCAAGCCAATGATAAGTTGTATAATTTTGGCACTACGAAACACACACTGGGGATGGGCTGGCATGATCCTAATTTAAACCGTCACAGATAGCTGCAAATTTAGAAGTATTTCCTCCAGTTTCCTTCATCTCATTAACTATATATCTCATTAACTATAGTGTTTCACAAAGCTTTAGCAGGAAATTTTTAGGCATTGCTTGTGTCGAAAAATAAAACTCCATGATTGAGATCAAAATTCCAAAAATGCTCGTGCTTTTTTAGAATGGTGGATCAACCACAGTATGATCACCTGATTACAAAAGATAAAAATAACTGAGACGAGGTGTTTTTTTTTTGTACTGTGTCTCGGCCTTATGCTATATATTTTAGCAACGAATTAGTTCCATGAATTTCAAATCAAACCTTATGATATTATGGGAAATCTTTCTCTTTCACTCCTGAAAGACCATTAAGCAGTGGTGATCTTATTCATTTCAGGTTATGGGCATTACACTGTTGATAGCAAAATGTGGCTACTAATAATAATAAGAAGGAAGTTTACCAGTGCTCAATTTCTGTTATTTTTATTATAGAGGGGGAAAAAAAAATAAAAAATGTAGCACAACTGGAGCAATTATCCACTGACTAAATGATTTCAATTTTCAACTCTGGGAAGAAATGAATAGAGCCAATTTATGTTGCTTATGGAATATTGACAACCCATATGAGGCTCATGAAGTGGAGATGAGAAGCGCTTAACCACTTGATAAGTGGCAGGTGACCAAAAAAAAAAAGATTGGGGCATCGAATTTAAAACAATAATAATGCTAAGCACATCTTTTACACACTTACTACTATGCATTTATTCTAGAAATCAAAATAAGTGTGTTAAATGTACAAACCTTTCGAAAGTCATTCTCTGGGATGCTCTCAACCCATTTTGCACCTGACGTAAAGAATCCCCGTCCTAGAGGACTGTATGCAACAATCCCAATACCGAGTTCTCTGCATAGAAGAATACTAGAATTAGAACTTGGATTACTAAGTACCATTTAGAATGCTTGCTTGGCATGAAGGACACCTCACCTACAAGTGGGGACAATTTCTTCCTCCAAATCTCTTGCCCACAAGGACCATTCAAGTTGTACAGCGGTTATTGGATGAACAGCATGTGCCCTTCTGATAGTAGAAGCACAGGCCTCAGATAGTCCTATGTATTTTATCTTTCCCTCTTCTACCAGTTTTTTAAGCTCTCCCATCTTAGGTCATAAACAAGATCAGGGAAGCCAAAATAGTGACTTGTTTTAGAAGGAAAAAAATGCAAATAACAGAGACTACCTAGGCAACAGTCAAATACTCAAATTTATAGCAGGGGAAAGAAAAGGGGGCATAAGACAGTCACACTAGAAGTCTAGAACAACATATTTGATGAAGTTGAGGTTTAACTTTAATTGAGTTTTTCACTATTATTAATTATTACACTTGTTTTTTTTTTGTTTTTTTTGTTTTATGTAAGTTTTTTTTATTACTTTTCAGCCTACTACTTTATGACGTCAGGGGTGTATGTTCACATGCTGCACATATCAAATAAATTGTTTCGTTGTTATTTCCAGCATAATGCCTTGTGATGTTGGGGTATCCATATCACTTGGGTTCACATGTCATGTTAAGTGAAATGGTACTTAAGACAAATAGGGTGGTGACGCATACGCAAATGGAGACACTTGGCTAGTGTGTTAAATATTTCACATAATTCGAATAGAAAGAAATAAGTTTTCCGGACACTGAAAATGACAACAAGGCTAATGCCCTCTCTCTTGGCTAGTGTCTTCTTGTTCTTCTCGCTGTTTCTATTCCTCCTGTTCTGCAGCTGGTTTTTCTTAGGAATTTGTTTGGATCTTCTCTGCTGCTGGTGAATGTTTTGTCTTAAGGTTTCTCCTCTTCTACCATGATCTAACCACAGTTCTAAAAATGAGCTCCGACAAGGTTATAGACCTCATGGAACTAGAACGAAAAAGGAAGCAAAGAAGAGAGCTTTGTAATTCGTGGTAAAAAAAAAGTGTTTGGCAAGGGAAAGTTTTGTCATTGTTCAGTGTTTGTTTACTCTGTTCAACGACAATCTCTGACAGAGAGGACAGTGATATTTTCCAGAATGTGAGGGGTAGTACATGTATTATTGACAAACCTTGAGGGAGTTAAGTAAAATGTATATTATATTCGGCAGACCTCACTGAAATTCCAAGTACATTTCGACAATGTGTATTACTAAGTAATATGGAAGAAGACTCTCAGCTAACACTTAAAATGATCATTTAAGCCATCTTTTATGGGCTACACTGTATATTGCTTTTCAACTGATGCATAAAATTTTCTAATTTCTAGTTTATGAAAGTTATTCTATTTGTCCAAAATATTCTAAGCCCTGTATTTCATGAATGCGTATTGCCCGATACAGATATGAGATATTGTGACCGAGTTGCCTCGAAGGCTTCCGAGTCTGCAACCCATACCGTGAATTTGAACCACGAACATGAAAGAAATGTTTTTACTGTTTATTAATTAAACCTCCATATGTGTTATAATCTTTGTACTTATCTAAACTTCCCAACTCCAATGCTTCTCTCAAGCTTCCAATTTAGCACTAACCCAACTTTAGTTTCATCTAAAAAGCACCACAAAACCTCATCTTCAGTATGTAGTAAAAAACATCCAATCATTAAGATAAAAAGATAACAGAAAGGGGTTCATGCTAATCCTTGCTGTAAATACAACAGCCTCAAAATTTCACTTGTTTCTCCGACAATTTTCCTACTATAGCCAATTAGCCATAGTACCATCATATATCGTTCTTTTTTTATCCCTAAAAAGAAATCTAAAGGAAAGAAAAAACATTAACGTCATCTCCAAGGCCAAGGAAAAGGGATTGAAAAACGTTTTACGCTCGTTGAATAGTAAGAGGAATCAAATACGAAATGAGAAATTAAGAGCACAATCCTCTTATTTTGACCATCCATGTTCTTATGCATAAATGTTGATCACTAATATAACACTAATAAGGATTGAAGTAATAAGTATTGACATAAGTGGATTTTATTTGTTATAGGGGTGAAGCTTACTTGTAAATTTGAGTATCTCACTTTAGATTTTGGGTTTCCTGGAGAAATTTGAATTAAAGAATTTTAAAACTCTACTAGATTTAATATGTATCTTTCTCCATTGGGTCCCCAATCCAACTCCAATAGCCATTAGATTTGCACTAGGAATGCCCCAAACAGATCCATAGTAGTACAACCCAATCAATATAAAATAAAACACTTCGTTTTCAATTATTTAACCACAAAATTTGCAGGTAAAGAAAATAGGGTGGAATTGGAATTGAAAACTTTTAATGACATTACATGTTATTTCCGTTCCTCTTTACTCTCCCTCCCTCCCTCTATATTGAATTTTTATTAATGTCCAAAATTATTCAAATGCGACAGAAAGCACTATGAAAATGCTTTTCGTTAGATTTCTCCTTTCCTTTCCTCCCCCCCTCCAAATCCATAAATCAACCGGAGCATAAAATATGTCTACAAACACGCCCCCCTTGAAGTGTTTCTTCTTCTCCAAATCCTATTTTCTTTCACTTAGTCATAAAAATAAGTACATAACATATGTATACATATAGTCTGAGTGAAGATAAGAAGAGAGAGCAAAGGAAGGCAAACCGTGACTTCGATGGGGACGCGAATGTCAATTCGATGAGCGTAGTAAAGATCAATGCAATCGACGTCAAGTCTCTTCAAACTAGCCTCGCAAGCGGCCCGAACATAAGCCGGATCGCCGCGAATTTCCATCTTCCCCTCGCTTAAACAAAACCCAAATTTTGTTGCCAATTCCACTTTCTCTCTCATCCCTCCCTTCAGAGCCTACTTTCCAATATCCACAAAAAAATTCCATTAACCAACCATTCCAATTACTTTTCATAAAAACAGATACAAAAAATATATATATATAGATATAACCATCAACCAAACATCAATTTACATTAATTACAATGAGGGTTATATAGAGATATAACAATCAACCAAACATTCCAATTACTTCTCATAAAAAAAGAGATAAAGAATATATATATATATATATATATATACAGAACAACCCCATCAACCAAACATCAATTCCATCAACAAAACATTCCAATTTCCAAGCATCAAATACAATGAGGGTCATATAGAGATATAATAATCAACCAAACTTTTCAATTACTTATTAAAAAAAAAAAAAATTTGAAACCATATACAGCATAAAAAGAGATAAAGAGATATAGGAAATACACATATGTATATATGTAGATATGACCTTGGCGATGAGGGTTTCGCTGGTGAAGGGGCCGTAGATGTCGGCGGTGTCGATGAAGGTGACGCCGGAGTTGATGGCGTGGTGGAGGAGAGAGATGAGGTCTTGGTCGGGTTTGGTTGGGCCATAGTTGGAGGCCATGTTCATGCCAAGTCCCTGTGCTGATACTTCTAGACCTTGTGAACCCAACTTCATTCTCCTTACTCCTCCTCCTCCTGCTGCTGATGCCATTTTTTTTATGAGTCTGTAGCAGAATGGCAGTGTAGAGCACTCTAGAGAGAGAGACAGAGAGACAGAGACAGAGAGAGAGAGTGTAAGGTTGGTCAACGGGCGGCAAATGATTTGTTAGCGATATGCTCCAATCGGCAAATGATTGTTCGCTTGTTTCCTAGGACTAAATTCGATCTTATGGGATCTTTAGCATCGGCGAAGTCTTCATGTATATACTATGATACAACCAAATCACCGATGCCCATTGAATGAAATATGAGGTTAATTCTAGTCATCTATCCTCTTCAAAGTAAATCCACTCGTGATATTTTGTGGTTTTGTCTCTACAACATTGCTACACATTTTTTTTTTTGCTTGGAATACAACAATGCTTCACTCACTCCTCCAATCAAATTCCAAATCACATTTTATACTTTATATATATGTACCTTGTATTGTTTGAATTTTTCACACTTCTTTGTACACTACTTACATAGCACATAGTACTTGCATTTAAAACAAAGATGTAGTTTGAAATATGATTGGAGGAGTGGGTGCAGCATTATTCTTTGTCTCTATCGTAAAGAACTTTTGTACCATACATGATAAATTATAGTATGTGTATCTTATGTGCTTAAAGATATTTGCACTATGACCTCTTGGAGTTTTTAAAAGTATCACTAATGCTCTCTGACTTGGATGTAATCGTTAACAAATTTGTTGAATTTAATGGAACAAAGCATGTAAATGAGGTGCATCTGAAAAACGTGCTAACCACATGGGTTATATATATAATTAACTCAAGGTAAAGTCAAAAGACAGAAACCTCATTTGTGGTTTGTATAATTTCACTTCTTTGTCGAAGATGAAAATCTAACAAAGTCATCTGTGCATACAAAATCACCTAGATGTCCTAAGATAAAATGTAACTTATTAAATCAAAATATCAACACGCTATTAACGGAAAATTTTCCAATTAGAAAAAAAGTACTTTCGTACTCATATATTAGAGAGAAAAAATATATTATATGAAATTTTTATTAACTTTGGTAAGGATAAATTAGTCTTTATTCAAAAGTTTAATAATCAAATTCGTAGTCTATTGGTCGTTGACTAATAGAATGGAGAAAGTGTTATTCAATCACAAACCTCAAGAGATGTTGGTGTACGTATACAAATTATGAGAGAGGCCATATATATTGACTTTACCTTAGAGGAGATCAGTGTAATTTATCCAAAAACATATTACTTATAGAAATTATCGATAGACGGGGATAACTTTTCTTCAATATTATTTTATTTCAAAGTTGTCATTGGATAGTTAAATTCAGTAACTATATTAGATTCACTTGCTCCATTCGTTCCAAAATAAGTATCTATTACACTTTTGCACAAACTTTAAGAAATATGTATTACATTCATTTTTTTTTTGTTAATTAAATGCTACTTTCCTCTTTTACCATTGATGTGATGGGTGTTTGACTTTTCTACTCACTTTTGGACCACATATGAATGCTATTTTGTCTTTATTTTAAAGGTATTTTAGGAATTAAGTTTGTGTAAATATGCATTGGACTTTTCAAAGTAGACACTTACTTTGGAATATCCAAAAAAAAGAAATGTGAACACTTATTTTGAAACAGAGAGAGTATAATTTTCCAATTGAACACGGAATGATTTTTTTCAATTCCAAGATGTAAAGAAACCAGCATCGTTTTTTCTAAAACTTTTTCCCACTATTTCTATAGTAATAGTTCTATGTGAGAATCATTTCACAAGTAGACTCACATAATAAACCAATCACAACTAGAAACATTAGCATTTGTTCGAAGAGTTTGAGCGATCTGTGATTTTTAAATTTGGTTGTCAAATACTTTGTCATTTATACTACATATAGTGAGTGACATATGATATATAGTACCCCTGATATCTATCACATTATGTGGTACCTGTTAAACCGTATGAAAATCAAATTTGGAAAGCATGAAAAATGATCTCTATCTGTTTAATAACTTCTATATTGATCCAATTCTTCTAGTAGTCTCTCTATAATCTTGTCCTTTTCCGCAATGGTCTCCAAAAGTCTTCTATTCTCATCCCTCAAAGCCTCAAATTGGGACACCACCCTTTCAATCTGCGTTTCAATAGCCTCATCACTTAGCTCAAACGCGCTTTCAACAACCCTCACCACCCGCCACAAGCTCACAACAACAATCAACCCACCTCCTTTCTTCCGCAAAAGCACTTCCAAAAGCAAAGCGCTTATCAAAACGACACCATCCACAACATACCCCGGACGCTTAAAAAATGAACTTCCAAGCCCAATAGCTAAAGCCAAAGTCTTCAAACAAAGTAAGGCTAGAATTGTAATTCCAACCCAATGGTACCAAACATTTTCTATGTTTTGGGTGTTTGGATAGCAGGAAAGTAGTGAGGAGGAAAGTTCAAAGATGGCGAGAAAAAGATCAATAAGGAGTAAAAAGATAGAGATTACATGAATTGGGGTTGATTCTAGAAATTTGGCTACTTGAACTCTCCAAGGAGCTCTATTTTGGTGTTGTTCATTGGAACTGGAAGTGAATAAGTGTTGCCACCTCTGTCTTCTTTCCCACCGTTTGATGAGATTTTCTATGGAGGTTTCAACGGTGTTGATTGAGGTTGAAGTGGGTGGCGGTTGTGATTGTTGAATTTGAGAGGATTTCATTGAATAGTTTTGGATTTGGTTTGGGTTTTTATGGAGATTTTTTTGTTTGTTTGTTTTCTTGTGCTTTTAATTTGAAAAACTATGATATATAAGCCTTTGAAGGCTCGTGAAATGCAAGTTTGGGCTTCGCAAATATTTGCAATTTTGCATGCTTTGAAGTCACGTTGAGCGACACATCACACATCGCGGTTAATTTGAAGTCATCATTGAGAAATGCTTCAAGTATTAGGCATCTTGCTATATAAAAGGAAGAGAAATTTAGTAAACTATCCCTCATTTTAGATTAGGCCAAATTATAACATATTAGTAAATTACACTTTAATTCATTAAATTATAACATATTTTTAATTGAGTCCATAAATTTTTTTTTTTTTTTGGGTAATTGGGTCCTTGAACTTCAAAAATTCATTTAATCATACCCAAATTTTGACGCTGTTAGCTTAAACTATTAGAAATTGTCACGTATATTGCACGTAATGCTTACATGTCACATGTTAGGTTAAGACAAACACGGGAGATTGTGAATAGTACAAAAAATCGCATTCAATCATATCCAAAATCGCGTTTGATTAAATTCGAAAATACATTCGACTAGATCCAAAATTGCATTCAATCATACCCAAAATCACATCATTTTTTAGCCATTCACAGTCTCCCGTGTTTGTCTTAACCTAACATGTGGTAGGTAAACATTACACGCAACGTACGTGACAATTTCTAATAGTTTAAGCTAACAATGTCAGAATTTGAGTTTGATTGAATGAATTTTTGAAGTTCAAGGACCCAATTGCAAAAAAAAAACAAAAAATTTATGGACCCAATTGAAAACAGGTGTATAGTTTAATGGACTAAAGTGTAATTTGGCCTTTAGATTAAGAGTAATACTTAAGATACAACATTCACACAACATTCCTAAAAAATGTGTCTATCTCTCTCTTGGGATATCACTGGACCCCACAGTGACATGGGAGAGAGATAGACACATCGTTTAGGTTGTGTAGAAAAAGTTGTGTGAAGGTTGCGTCCCAAGTATTACTCTTAGATTAAAATTACGTTTAAATGCAACTTGTTTTTTATTTTGGTCAAAATCCCATAATTAGTGAAACTTAATCAGATCAAGTTTTGCTGTGTGAAATTGCACATAAGTAGTTCAATATTTCACACAAGTTATGTGAATTTTACATAACCTTGATAACGCGTCGAATTTTCATTGAAATAAACAACGGGTTGGACCCAATACTAAAAAAGTCTATTTTAGAGGACTTGCTACCAAATTTTCTTGACAAAAAAAGGTATTAGGCGTCCTATTCCCCCAAGCATGTTCTCCGTGACTTTCAGATTTCTGCTAGCATTTCAGTCGGAATTGTCGTTTTATCGGAATTAAACATGGAGCAAACACCGGTACGTGCACCGACCCCACAAATAGAGGCAAGTTCTTTTTTTTTTTTTTTAGGCCTAGCCCTTCTGTTATTGGGGCTTTCAATTTTCAAACCATTGACTTAGCTCCCTTAGAGAAACTAAAGGCTCTGGTCAACTCGACTAAAGCGAGTTGTTTGTATTAGGCATCTTACCACTTACACGCCTCACATGTTTGAAACTACACAACTCCAGATTCGTGTGGTGTATTGGTTTCGTGCGAGAAAAAAAAACACTCAATACTCTCTGTTGTATTAATAACCAATAGCATTCCTTTATTTACCCACCTGGGGTGTCCTATTTTCAAGGGAATCAACTCTATACATAAGCACAATTTTCAAATATGTGAGAGGAGATAGACAATGACCTTCTATTCCTAGTTTCATTATTTTTCTGTGCGAGGACACAAGTACTAGGACACAAGTACTGGGCTTGGGCAAAGGTGGTAATGAGCTGCATGAGCATGATATGAAACACCTTTTTACCAGTTATAGGTTCAATCGTTGTTCAACTAGCAATTTTGTTAAAATGTTAATATTATAAGTAATGCTATGAAATATTAAATTTTATGAATTATACTATAGTTCTCAAAAAATTTCATCTCTAATTTTTTCCCCTCTCTTTTTTTTTTTTTTTTTCAAGTGAATATCTAGACTACGTTCAATGGTAGTCGGAATACTTGATATTTTATAGTCCCATTATTACAATATTACGTAAATTGGAAAGGAGAATTTGGTTAAATTTTTTAGAAACATCGGATTACTCTAATACATGTAATCTTACTTTAAGATAACCTTTTAGATTAAGATCCTTGAATTTTTTTAACATGGTGCATACTTATAGGGATGGTAACAGAATTGCAGACTCAATGGTTACCAATGTAACAATGTTGTAAGGTTTGGGTTGAAACATTCCCTGAATGTCACCATGTGGCGATGCATGATTTCGGTGCTGTTTGGCGTAACTTCTCACATAGAAGTCTATTTCTGAAGATGAAATTTTGAAATGGACTTTTTTTTTAAAAGAAGAGTTTGTTTGGTGAATGAGTGTTCTTTAAATAAAAAATGCATCTAAATGTGTTTGAGTGGCAACTTTTTAAAAGTACAAACTTATACGTACTTACCAATATTACCCTTAATCATGAATTTAAAACTAATTGGATAAAACATATTATAGAATATAATTTTAGACTACAAAATAGTTAGTTGAAATAAATTAAAAATATTTATCCATAACTATCATGTCAAATGAACTAAAATTGGGCACCGAAGAAAAAAAAAAAAGAAAAAGAAAAAACACTTTTAATTGCAATGTTGGTTTAATGACTTATTTTTAATAGGAATTGTAAAACAATAGAGATTCGGCTAGGTTACGTAATTCATGTATGGGGTTTGGATAAAGAGGGCATTAATTATTAAACAAGGGATAAAAGTGTAATTTTGTATATAAAGCTCCTGACTTCTGGGGAAGTGCAAAAATCGCAGTTTTGAGAAGTCGGGATTTTTGACTTCTTGAAATGGGCATTCTGGAGATGCACTTCTTATCAAGAAGTCCATTCTCAAATCTCACCAAACGAATTTCAATTCTGTAAATGGACTTCTTCTTCCAGAAGTCCATTCCCTTTGGTTTCCAAATACCCTCTTCATTTCTATTTCTCATTAATAATCTACTCTCTCCTAATAAAAAAATGAAAAAAGAAAAGAAAAGAAAAGATCTTGACAAAAATCAGTCAGGCTCTAAAGATGACTCACTCTCTTTATTGAATAGAGGGCCTTTGTTTTGGCCGTCAAATCTAGTTTTTAAATATAATCTGACGGTCAAAATAGAAGTCCTCTCTTTAATAAAGAGAGGGTGCCCTCTCTGGAGAATTTTTGTGACAATAATATACATATATACGCATTAAAACTGTTGAGTCAACTAGAAACTAGTAGAGAAATGTCAATTTGAAACTCCCACGCAAAGATGTGATGATCGATACCTAACTAAGGTGTTGTTTGGCGTAACTTCTCATACAGAAGTCTATTTTCGGAAGAATACTACTAGATCCATATAGTGAACTACATACTTTTTCCACACATAATTTTAAATGCATGTATCCTATGCTATATAAGTGGGGCACAAAAAAGTGTAAAAAATTCAAACAGCACAAGGTACAAGCATTTAAAGCTGTGTGTGGAAAAAGTGTGTGGTTCACTGTGTGGGTCTAGCATTTTCCTTTCCGTTATAGACTTCTGAATATGGAATTTTCAAAATGGACTTTTTTTTTAAAAGAAGAGTTTGTTTGTTGAATGAGTGTTTTTTTTAAAAAAAAAAAGTACATCTAAATGTTCAAATACGTTTGGTGGCAACTTTTTAAAAGTTCAAACTTATACCTACTTACCAATATTACCCTTATCATGAATTTAAAACAAAATGGATATAACATACTATAGTATATAATTTTAGACTGCAAAATAGTTAGCTGAAATAAATTAAAAATATTAATCCATAACTATCATGTCAAATGAACTAAAATTGGACACAAAAAAAGAAGAAGAAAAAACTATAATAAAAAACACTTTTAATTACAATGTTGGTTTAAATTTTAATGGCTTATTTTCAATAGGAATTGTAAAACAATAGGGATTCGGCTAGGCTACGTAATTCATGTATGGGGTTTGGATAAAGAGGGCATTAATTATAAAACAAGGGATAAAAATGTAATTCTGTGTATAAAGCACTTGACTTCTGGGAAAGTGCAAAAATCATTGTTTTGAGAAGTCAGGATTTTTGACTTCTTGAAATGGGCATTGTAGAGATGCACTTCTTATCAAGAAGTTCATTCTCAAATCTCACCAAACGAATTTCAATTCTGTCAGAAGTCCATTCTCTTTGGTTTCCAAACACCCTCTAAAACTTTGCTCAAAAAACATAAAAACTGAGGCTACGTACATTTGAGTCTTACACCTTTTGGTAAAACTATGAGGGTCATTAAAACTTGTGGCGTATTCTAGATTAATAATTTTAAAGGGGGCTGTGCACAAGGGATTAGAATAATACGAGGGTTTGAGGGAAGTGGCTCGAGGTAAAAAAAAATTGGGTCTATTTGTAATGCTCTTATGTTCAGTTTGTCACTTTTATTTGATAAAAAGAGCATCCACATTGGTGTTAAAATGGTATAGAACTTAGGTGTGTTACCCTCCAGAGTCTCGCCACGGTGTGAGTGGTATAGGAACTTACGTCTCATATACCAGTGAAACTTAAATTTATAATTCTGTTAAGTTTACTTAATATACAACCAAACGGCAAAAAGAATGTCGTTTCACACGTAGTTGACATTAGAGGTGTCAAACGGGTCGGGTTGGCCCGGCCCATTTTTCCGGGCCAAAAGCCTGGCCCGGCCCGGTTCACGGCCTGGCCTGCTAGGCCTTGTCCATGACATCCGGTCCGGGGCGGACACCCCCAATGGTGTCCATGCCCGGCCCGTTACCTAGCCCAAAGCCCGGCCCGCGTCCCGATCCTAAACCCACAAAACTAGTGTTTTTTTTACATTAAAATGTCTAAAATATTCAAGCCCGGTCCCTAGCCCGGCCCTAGTAGGCCCGGGCCCCGGTCCGGGGCAGACAACCCCCCTCCCCTCCCAAGCCCGGCCTGGTATTAGGTGAAGCCCGACCCAAAAGTCCGGTTGAACCCGCTTTGACCGAGCCCGGCCCGGCCCGATTGACACCTCTAGTTGGCATTGACAATGCCGTTCCATAGCCTTTGCCTTTTGTTTTATGTTTTGCCGGTGGGCTTCTTCTTAATTAATAATTTTTTTAATGGTGAAAACTTGATTAAATATTATTAAAGAAAATAAATCAAACGACATTGTCTCAGCCAGCTCACTCCAACCGGCATACTCTCTATCGATCCCTTCCTAGCCGGCATTTCCTTAGCCGGTTCAATTTATACACCATTGTGGCATTTCTCTTTTTTGTATAGGAACTTAAGTTAAAATTAGTCTATACGTCCCTACACCACTATAGATGTTCTTAGGACTTAGATTTGTAAGATTTGAAATGATATAGTAAAATAATTTGAGTTGGAGTAAACTGTTCAGTGAGAAGAAACTATATTGAGCCAAATATTTAGGATACACCATAGAAACTATATTGAGCCAAATATTTAGGATACACCATATTACAAATGGACTAATATACTCGTATCACATATAATACTTTTTATCTTTCAACTTTTCAATGGATTGAATTACAATTGGGCTAGCATATTACATACGAAAATTTTACATTAACACTACAAACACTTCACAAACAAATTACACTAACACTAGTGAGAATATCATGTGGCAGAGTTGTCTGTTACACATGGAACAAAAAAATGTATCAACTCTGCTACATAGTGGTCTCCCCCTCGTGTTAGTCTAATTCGTTGTTGGAGTGTTTGTGCCCAAATCTTTACTCATATTTGATCTAGTCCAATGATTTACAAGTAATGCTATGCTTCCCAAATTTATGTCTCAAAAGTGCTTACCAAATGATGAGGCAGTGAGACCAAGTAAACAACTTCCAATCAAAATTCAAGTAATCCCACTGTATATAGGGGCGGAGTTATAAATTTTGGTTAGGGGGGGCCTAGGCTATATAGGAGTTCGGGGGCAGCGCCCCCGAGGCGAATTTTTTGAGGTCTACTTATATATAATTGACAATTTTTTTAAGGTCTACTTATACATAATTGGTAATTTTTTGTGATCTATTTATAATATGAGTCTATTTGGTGATACATAAATATTGTATGGTGTCTTTCAAAATTCTTGGGGGCCTATTTCTAAAATTCATAAAATTTTTACACTAAAAATATAATTTTCAAAATTCTAGGGGCCTTCACTTTTGAGTTGTATATACATGTATATCAATATGTAGTTGATGACACTAAATTGGGCCAAAAGGGGCCTAAACATGAGTTGAGGGGGGCCTAAACATAAATTGAGGGGGGCCTAAACGTAAAATACTAAAAAAATTTAAAGTAAAAATATAATTTCCAAAATTTCAGGGGGGGCATGGGCCCACTCTGGTCCCCACTTTCCTCCGCCACTGAATGTATTAGACATGGCGCACTACTACACCCATACACTCTTTCACACACTTTTTTCACACACAGCTTTAAATGCATGTACCCTGTGCTGTATAAGTGGGGCACAAAAAGTGTGAAAAATTTAAACAGCACAAGGTACATGCATTTAAAGTTGTGTGTGGAAAAGGTGTGTGGAAGAGTGTGTGGGTCTATCATTTTCCATTAGACATATTCCCACTACCCTATCATTTGGGAATTGGAATGTGTGCCTAACATTTATCTTTGTGAAATACTTCTGGATAGAAATTTGGGAAGGATATGATTTTAGGACAAAAAACCAACCATGGACCATTGATGGCTATACGTCGAATCACACCAGATACCTCCCGATTTGGCGGGACAATGCACTTCCAGTCTACCACACACATACAACACATATATATTGGAAGCGAGAGGAAAAGAGATTAGGGCACACCCCTCAATTCTATGACTCGGGGGGAAACAATCTAATGTTGACCGGACAAGAAAGCTTGATCAGATTGGTCGGCAAGCGCCGGAGGTTCCTCCCCAACCGTCAATCTCTTCTCTCCACTCCCATTCAGGTTCTCTCTCTCTCTATATATATATCTATATATGTATATAATCAGCCTATATATTATGACTGAATTAATCATTAATAACTTCATTCCTTGGATAAGAAAAAGCATTCCCTTTTCCACACTGTATGAGCTGGGTGTTTTATTTTACAAAAATGCTAGGCACACATTTTAAACCACATTCCAAACCACACATCATCCTTTAAATGCATGTACTTTGTGTTGTTTGAATTTTTCACACTTTTCTGTGCACTACTTACACATCACAGGGTACATACATTTAAAGCAAGGGTGTGATTTGGGGTGTGGTTTGAGATGTGTGCTTAGCATTGCTCTATATTTTATTTTATTTGCAGAGCTCTTTGAATCTCTGCAAAGATAGAAATGGGGTTATAGAAGCTGAAGGATCGTCTGAGCAGCAAAGTGAGAATGTTGTTGAAACTTCTCCCTCTGATTTGGTTAATTGCCCTGTTTGTGGTAACACAGTTCGCGGCGATAACTACATGATCAATTCTCATTTGGGTATGTAAGTTATGTTGCAGTTGTTATGATTTGGTACTGAATTGTGTTAAGGTGGAAAATGGGATGTTCTAATTATCATTTTTGTCATTTCTAAGTTATGTGAATAAAATATGTGCATCTCTTTGTTTGCTATTTTCATTGGTAAAGGCTTTTTGTTTAATGTAGTAAAATTGGATGTTTTAATTACCCTTTTATTGTTATTATCACTTATATGTAATACCCACATATATAGGGGCTGCTAACCTACAACATGATGGTTGTAGGTTAACAGCATACAGCCTCTTTAGGCACGAAAAACAGGTTTTTAGCGGTGAAATTTTTGTGGCCAAAGGTTCCAACTTTTAGTGACGAAATTATTTTTTGTCCCTAAAAGCCTCCTGTGCTGTAGGTTAGCAAATCCTATATATATATGTGTGTGTCTCTCTCTTTCTCTGTGCGTGTGTGTGCGCGCGCGGAAGCACGGATTCTTCTGAAGAATATGCATCAGATGTGCAGCCACACTGCACCTGCACTGGCGTGACTGATTCTCAGGTATTTTTTTCCTGAAAAAAATGGGGTTTGAAACATAATTTTAAAATTTTGTCAAAATTTTATAATGAGAGTCAGATTACGCGTCAAAAGGTTAGTGTTGCTTATGTAGCCACTAGCTCTATGCTTAAAATTCATGTATTAGCCACCTATAAAATTCAGGAAAGTGTATTTGTAGAAGAGTAATAAATTAATAATAAAATTGAGTTTATATTTTCAATATATGTCCAAATACCCCTGAGTGCACCCGCATCCTTGATTTTTTTAAGGGAATTGTTATTGCCACTCCATCATTGAACTATTGCACTCCATGGTACCACTCTCAGAGCATGTGGTATCATATATGCAATGCATGACATGTATGGTACCACATATTTTAAGAGTGGTACTATGGAGTGTCTTAGTTCAATGATGGAGTGGCAATAGCATCACCCTTTTTTTAATAGGAACGAATCTCTCGCATTCGCATCCCAGCACTCGCACCTGTGCTTCCTAGTATATATGCATCTCTGTATTTGCTATGATAATGCTTATGTTTTGGGTTAATGGTCTCAGATACATGCCTAGTCAGAGGGACTAAACGCAAATTGAACCAGCGCACCCTTCTTCAATTAAACTTCTGCTCAAGATCGAAAATTGAAGTTCACTTCACCGAGTCTGCTGAAATAGGGATGAGTAGTATCCAAAGTGGTCCTGAGTCTCCTGACACAAGTATTGTATCTGATACGGTTGATAAATTGCTCGACTATTGTAATGTTGAAGAAGATACCAGTAATCAATGCAAATCACCATTAAGTTTAGATTTTGTTGCGCAAAATAACAATAATGTTGCAATAGAAAACTCAATCAGTGATGACCAAATCGATTACAGGGTTGACTCTGTCAATGAGATAACTGGGGTGGTTCTCGAGACTTTCATTGTTGGCCGTAGGTTTAGTGATGAAGTTGGATTAAATCCTGGGGCTACAATCTCTCTTCTGAGAGATCCCGACAACGTTAAGGACCCCAATGCTCTGAAGGTTCATTTCTCTTGGCTTTACAATCCACTTTGATTTCACTTTTGTGATTCATTCATTTTGAAAACATTACATTGTCCTTTTGAGTCAGGTGCTTTCTGCAGATTCTGGTTGCTGTAAAGTGCTTGGTTTTCTTCCTCGAGAGTTAGCTCAGTATCTGTCTCCTTTAATGGAAAAGTACCACTTGAGCTTTGAGGTATTATACCTCTTTGACCAGAATATGTAATGGTTTGCTCACTTGCTAGGTGATTTGTTTTCTAGACTTTGCCTCTCTCTCTCTCTCTTTATATATATATATATATATATCAGGGATGTTTTTAATAACATAATGTCTTACTAATATCTTTATCTATTTTTGCAAGACGTAGACTAGAAAGTCTCATCAATTTAGGGGGGTTGTAGACTCTTATGTTGTGCAACTAATAGAACATCGTAAGCCCATCCAGCATGAATTTAAGTAATGCTAATCAAAAAGGAGGAACTACAAGTGCCTAGCTTTGCCTTTTAGCCATGCATTGCTTTTTAATTTCTTTTATCATTTTGGTTTTGGCTCTTGATAGTATTTAAAAGATAGAGAACAAAATAGTTGGGGATAGTAGAGAAATGGAAGATTAAAGCCTCAAAAGATACACTGCCTACATCACCAATACACGGAGCCCAACGGCTACATTTTTTTTTCCTTTCACTTTTCGTTAACATTAGTTACATAACGTATATAGTGCAATGAAATGGAGTATGCATGAGCGAAAAAGTGAGCCAATATGTGTCTACGACGATATATAAAACCAACAAATATGCCCTAGTGGCGCGAAGGAAACTCCATTAATAATATGAGATGGCCACATACAATGATGTACGGACACTTCATAAATGGTGTCGCAGGGGAACTTAGTGCTTCGTGAGTGCTTGTGAGTTCTTCTGGTGTTAGGGGTGCTGCAAGGGTGCGGCGAGGACACTTGTGGGGTGCGACTGGGCAAATTTTTTTTTTATTTTATTAAATTTTATAAATAATTTTCAAAAATGGGGGGTCCAATTTCATTTTATAAATTTTTTTTTGGGGTCAAAACATGCACTGAAAGTGAATCGGTGATTAAAAGAAAGATGCAGACAGTGTGTTGTCATGTTCTGTGATTGCAATGTGTCTTTTTTTAGTATTAAAAAAAAACGTAAGATGAAGACAATGATGTGTGTTGTCATGTTGTGTGATTGCAATGTGTCCATTTTTTTTTTCGTAATCAATTTTAATTCTATTTCTGTTTTAATATTTTCAGTTAAAATTTCTGATTTTAAAAACATTGAATATTCTTCTTTTTTTTTCCAGTTTAGAATTTTCAGTTAAAATATCTGATTTTAAAACATTGAATATTCTTATTTTTTTTCCAGCTGTGATTTTTTTGCTTGTGATGTTGTGGCAACTTTGGCTTACTTGCATAGTTGCATATGTGGATTTATGTTATGAGTTTATAGCTTGTTAATTGTTATTTGTGGCTTAATAAAAAAAATTTGAAAACTAGAAAAGTAATTCATATATAGTAATATATAAAAATACGGAGGCGATCAAGTGCGGACCACTAACGTGTGGACCAAAAACGGACCACTTTTAGCTACGAAATTTTCACTTTTAGCGACGAAAATTTTCGTCACAAAATGTGATCACTTTTTGTGACAAAAATTTTCGTCGCTAAAAGTGAAAATTTCGTCGCTAAAAAGCGGTCCGTCCCAAACCCGTCCCTTGAAGTCCGTCGGAGATCCGGACTATATTTAAATATATTATACAAGTACCCCGCCGCACCCGCACCCACACCCGCACCCTTACTTTTGGGAAATTTACAGAACTCTCCACACTCGTACTGATGCTTCCTAGGCCACACGTGAAAAAATAAATTGATAAAAAAATCTCTCCTGATGAATAATGTGACAGAACTCTCTTCCATAATGCAAGGAGAGAGGAGCAGAAACTGTACGGATTATAGTGCAGAAAGAAAGGTGAAGATCCACATTAGATGCCTTGCTTTTGATGATGAATGACGAAAATATGAATTCGTGGAAGAATAGTAAGGACAAGGTCCAATCTTCTCGCTCTGGCTCCATGACAAAGTTTAGAAGAAACAAAACAAATTGAGATGGGGGGAGAAATGGAAGAAAAAATGCATGCAAATATAACGTGGTTCGGCCATGACACATGCAGGCCAATGACTACATTCCAGTCATTCTCTTCTCACTCATATTCTTTCCTCAAGACACCAATATTTATGGGTGGATGAATGCAAGATTGTTGCAAACACATGTTAACTCTAACCAATCAATTAATTTATGCCGATGTGAGTATCTTCAACAGTTCTTTTCAAAATGTTCCACGGTGTTATCTCATATCATCTCTGCCATGTTCTTGTTTCAAGTGCATTATGTGAAGTTGTGAACAGTCTTATCATATCACCACACTATGATGTGTGCATTTTAGGTTTACCATTTTGTTTATTTATTATTTATTTATTTTATTTTTCACTTGAAAAACTATTTGCAATAAAAGGTAGCACTTAAAACACCAATGTAGGTTGTTTTTAGACATCTCCGTATTCAATATTCAGATTGATGTGAACTTTAGGGTTATTTATTTATTTGAACCAGTTGAAGGTATTTTTAAGATATTTGCTTTCAGATTTTCAGTAACAGGGAGGGTAGAATAATTATTATCAGAAATGTAATTTATATTTAACGGAACGCAAATGCAGTCGTCGTACTTCTAGTATCTAATATTCAATAACTAAGTAGTTTGATACTTTTCAGAGAAACCAACTTGGTTAGTGTTGGACAACTTATAATCCATTTACTTTAACATTATGACAGAATCAAGAGTCCAGTTACCAAATATGTGTTTTTGTTCACCATGATTAATAGATTTCAGTTATCCTATTTTTTTACATGGGATTTTCTTGCAGGGCTGCGTAACTTCTGTTCCCAAACATGCCCTTGGTATTGTCCCAGTTCAGATTGTTTGTCAGAATAATACATCGCATGCTGAAAAAAAATGTGATGATCTTGAAGACTTGAGGTTCTTATGGAAACATGTTCTACGTGTTGTTGATAATGAGAAGACTTCTCCTCCTGGCATGATGAAATATCAGCAGAATTTTCTTCTATTGATACAAGAGGTTTTAAGGAGTTGTCCTCATCTTTTCACATATGATGAAAAAACTTTCCTGGGTACTGAACAGTATTCCATGTCGTTCAAATTTATCATCTCCCATTTCCAAACTTGGAATGAGTGTATCTCTATTTCATGTTTGCAGAAACTTTCATCTCGCTTTCAGATGATAGTCAGAGGCTTTTTGTACGCTTATATACACGAAAAGGTATTATGTCCTCCGAGCGTCTTTCTTTTCCATTCTGGTGTTAATACACTTGTTAAATTTGTAATGTCCAGAAGTAAATATATTTTTTTTCCTCTCCGCCAGTTGTTTTCGAGCGGATTGTATATACGTCTAGTTTGATAATTTCTTACCTTACTTCACATGCATCTAAATTATGGTGCTACTTTTACCATTCAGAATGTATTTACCTTTTATTTTATCCTCTCTCACCTTGGGCTGCATTTGGAATGAAGTAACTTTTTTTTTTCTGAAGTTGATGTATCAACATTGGTATGCTTAAAGTACAGAGACAAAAAGGCAAAAGAGGGGTGAGAGTGTGAGATTGGGTTAGAAAAACTATAGAGTGAGAGTTATTTGTTGTAGTGGTTGTGGAACTTGGGATCACGTCCACCTCCAACTAGTGTCCTCATATGTGAAACACCATCTCCTACTTAAAAGCTTTTTTTGAAAAGTAGAAATTGTATTAGAATCAATCTTCAAAATAACTTTGTTAAACTTAGAGTGTATAATTTCTTTTCATTTCAGTTACGTTTGTGCTAAACCTTCTATCAAAACACTTGGCTTACTATTTCCTCTTTGTTTAGCTTCATCAATTTACAAAACATATAAAAAAAATATAGTAGTACGAAACCTCTTCTTTAGTGTGTAGTTAGTTCTTCTGCAGTCAAGGAAAAAATAGGGCTTAATGCTGATCGATATATTTGTATTACCTACACAAACTATAAATTCACTCGTACTTCTTGCATTTTTTTTGGACTACGGTGATAGTTCCATCATTCTATTCGTTTTCATGTATCTACTTGTGGCATCTCTCTATTCTAAAACCGTTATGTTGAGCTTCTTGGATCCTTTAGGAATTTTTTCAAATTGTTAAAAACTATATGAAGCTTTAATATTCTCCATACGTTTTGATTATTCTTCTCAAGAACTACATAGCTTCTATGGCTGAGTTTTAGTGCATAAATCGAAATTGATTTTCCAATGTTGTTTCAGGTCGTAATCAGTGTTCAAATCACTCTCTCCTAAAGTTTATAACATTTCTTAGTTAATTTGGTACAGCAACTAATTTTGTTTGCTATCATGTTGAGCATTTCAAATTCTTAACGGCGATTTCATCTGATGCTTTTTCCATTTTTATAAAACTCAAGGCACTTCTTACTTTACAACCCAATCCTATAGAATCTTTTTCCTCTAATCATTCTGTGGTTACCACGTTCTTCTAAGATTAGGGCATTCTATATTTTGTTCACAGAAGAGCTTCTCGAAGTAATATTTCTATTCCCTAGTTTTGCAATCACTCCGAAGGCAATGCGCTTGAGCACTTCAGATGCTTAGATTCTCTAGTTTTCTTCTTCTTAGCAAATGCGTATGTTTTTGTTTGTTTTTGATGGGAATGTGTATGTTTTTTTTGTCCTCATCATTTCCACATAATTAACTAATTAAGAATAAAGATTATCCTGTACATTTTTTTGCTGTCTCCTGCCACTTGTTAGCTTCATTCTTTTCAGATTTGCATTAGTAAAATCTGTCTCAATTTTTTTTCCCTATGATTAAAGACCTCTTTGCTTTTTTCTTTTACTTCAGTTAGGAGTTCCTCCCATCAACAAGTTAAGTTTTCTTGAAGAGATGCCCTTTTAATTTTGACTCTCCAACAACATAAACCAGTATTGTGTATAATTCTCATCAATTGTATGCTGAATTGCTCTAGTTTCATCTTCTGTATTTCATGTGTAAGCTTTTAGCTAGCATTTTACTCTCAGTAATCTACTTAGCCTCTTCCACATTTTTGTCCTTTTTTCTTTTTCTTTAGTGTCCTTTAATATATAGATCAGAAATAGTAAAACCTATGTTGTCAACTTAAGTTCTCTCACAAAGTAACCTAACAATCTTTGGATGTTAGATGTCTGTCAGCTATCAAAAGAAATCCTCTTTTCTCTGGGCTTGGGACCAATTCTATGAAGTATAGTTAGCTATTGATACTAAATATGTCAATCTACTGATGGTGTGAATATAGTTCATATCTAGTGTCACTGTAGTATTACTCTAACATCATACCTTATGATCAATTGATCATATGTGTTGGCCTGAAATGGAAACCTTAGGGGGGTGTGGTGTGTGAATAAGGTTTAAGCAGAAAATTAACATTTTCAAAACTTAATAGCAAATCAAACAATATCACAAGCAATAAAGTAAAGACAGAAGGGAAGAGACACTTGCAAACCGAGTTTTCAAGTGGTTCGGTAATCTGCACATTGCGGTCTACGTCCACCCTCAAGAACACCTCTTGAGGATTCCTTTACCGACCTACTTACGGGTGTAGATCAAACCGTTTCGATACATTTCACAAGTGTGCACCAAATCGTTACAAGAGCCTTCAATCTCCCCTAAAGAAGAACCTCTTCTTTGCACACAAGGGTTACTAATCCTCGCTCTTTACAAATAATTGAAATACAAATGAACTCTCTCTATAGAGTGGATAGATACAACTAAAGCTCACTACAATTTGCTTTCACAACAATTGGAATTGAAATCTAGAGCAGATTGATTTTTCACTCAAACTAGGGGTAAAATATGAATGATGATTAAACAAGATATTTGAATGATTTCTCTTACATACCCAAACCCAAGACTTAAAATCAACACTATATATAGCTTTTCAACAAATATGACAGTTGGTAGTGGTTGGGGGGTGTAAAAGTAATTTTTGGAATGTTTAGAAAACTAGCCGTTATGCTGTCAACGGATATCCAGTCGACTGGATCGAAGGTTCGGCCGACTGGATTGTCATTCCAGAGAAGAGCCATTCTGCATCTAGCCTTTGTAGTATGTAGTATTCACATTTGTTATATTTTCTGTGTGTGTATTCTGACAAGTGTGAATTTACCGTAAAAGGCTTCAAATGGCAGCATTTCTGTTTATCCAGGACGTATTAAAAAATGACCAATGAAAAGGGAAAAAAAATAACAATAATTTACATCTCTTTGTCGATATTGTTATGCTAGGAAAGACAGTCGAAGTTATTCACATACGTGAATATAATTTGTGTTCACTAGTAGATAATGTTAGTTTTGTTCCTTCAGGGCCATGGTTTCGGATGTCTAATATTTCCTATCCCGATATATTTGATTGCCAACAAGCAGTGAAGGGACTCTCTGGTAATTCAGCTCTTTTTGTTTGTTTGTTTGTTTGTTTGTTTTTTTTTTTTTTTTTTTTTTTGAATTACTTGTAGGACCTATTATATTGAATTCAGATTGGTGACGTCTATTGAAAACTTTTCGTTGATGGAAGATTCATTTGTCTCATCATAGTACAGCAACAGGTTATGTTTGTTCAGTTGAGTCCATAAACAAACTACTGGAAGATGACTTGAAGGAAATTCTGAATGTTCTTAATGTCTCTGAGCTACATGGGATTTCACGTTCACTTAACAAGGTTTCAATTTCTTTAACTTAAATTTATCCCCCAACCTTGAAAACTTTTGTTTAGATGTTCATGTATATGGAACACTTGCATATTTGGTTGAGACAGCTGTCAGTGCATTATTTTCTCTTTGGTAGTCTAAAGTGGGAAAGAAAAAAGCCAAGGCATTCATCTGTTGAGGTATTTAACTTTTTGATCTAGATGAAGGACAAATATGTCTGCTGATTGATCCTTTATGAAATTAATATGTATACATCTGATTATAGGTTTACAAAGAGTTGATGTTCTTTGTGCATTGTTTATACGCTCGGGAGTTGTTCTTCTGCGAGTTACATCATTATGCATGGGAGCCTTTTTTCCTTTTTGTTCTTTTGCTGGGATTTGATTTATTGCATTAAACAAAAATAAAAGGGAAAGTTCATCCAGATGAAAAATACATCTGGATAACTTTACTAACCTTCCCTCTCGCAAAAGTAAGCTATTAACGGGAATAAGAAGAAAAGACAAAGAGATGTCTCGCAAAAGTCCACTAATTTGGATCTAATTAGTTAATATGGTTTTAACAGGGTATTCTTTTACTAATTAATTTCACATTTGAAACTTTAATTTGTGTTTAATGAGTTCTAAATTTTTGGTCATTCTTCCTAGAAAATACGTACAAAAATGGCACTGTAGTAGTTGTAAGTTATTGGGCATTAGTAATTCTGAATGCTCTAATTTGTTTAAATCTATATGCCATGAGAGTATAGAATTAGAGTAAGGGGTCTGAACTTTATGTAGTTTCTTTCTGTTTAAATTGAAGTGATTTTTTTTTATCTGCTATGCTTTACTTACAATGCAGGGCAAATGCCACTGATTAGTACTATAATACAATGATTAGATTTATGTTTGTCCACCGGTATTGAAACCAAATGCACGAACTTTTCAGCCTTTTTTGAGGCATTCTGGATGCATGCTATTTACGTTTTGGAGCGGTACAAGTGGTTCCTTCTAAATTTGGTTGATTCCATAGTTTGTGCTCCTAAAGTGATTTACTGGCCTCTGATGACTACACAGCAACAGACCTACTGTGTGGACAGATACGGGTCAGATATTTTTGAGGTTCCTAATTTTAATCATGTCCGTTGTTGCTTGATATTGTAGAGGTTTCCGTAGTCCACATGATTTGTTGAGCTCTGTGTGCATATTGAAGGATTGTGTATTTCATTTAATGTGATGTTTGTTCAGAGGGATGTAAAAGCGGAAGGGAGGAGGGAAGGAATGGGTATCCCTACGAAAAGGAATGGGGTCTTCCTTTCTTTTTTTGGTTGTATAAGAAGGAAAGAGTGAAGAAAAGTATGGTATGTTATGTGTTCTACTATTGTCCTCTTCCATAACAAAAGGATTTTTTTTTTGGTCAAGGGAAAAAAAGTCAAATAAAGAGGGAGGCTTCTTCTCTCTCCCAATCCATCCATTTTTTGACAAATAGAAAAGGTGGGCTTGGAGGGTTGCACCTGTAGAGCTTTATATACACTTTGTTGGCCTCATTCTTTAATAGCTTAAGCTTTGGAGCGACCGGTGGCGACTTAACATGGTATCAGAGACTTGTTGTGGGTTTCAAGTCTCCGTCCCCACTTTGGTATGCGTATTATAGTTTGTTGTTTGTCTTTGTAATGATGGAGTTTGTTTCCTCTCCACGTGCGAGATAGGGTTGCTCAGAGTTTGAGTACATATTTGGGGCCCATTCTCTAACAGTTTAAGTTTATGGAGAAACTTGACTTGACAGCATCTTCCCTCTATTCCTTTCTCTCCCCTATTCCACTCTACCGAACAAGGGAATTTCTCCTCTTTGCTCCCTTCTTCCCTCCTCCCCTTTCCTTCTCTCGCCGTCCTTCATCCAACCAGTGTAATAGCATCACTGTTTTTCTTGTTGAAGTTTGATATCCATTGTTGGGCCATGTCTCTAGCAGATAAAGCTTTTGGAGCAACTAGTGACTTAACATGGTATTAGAGCCTTGTTTTTGTGCGGTCTTGTGTTCGAATCTCCATTCCTGTTCTGGTTTAGATATTGTATTTATTTGTTTTTCTCCATAGTAATGGAATTTCCTTTGATGCCTCTCCATGTGCGAGATGAGGTTGCACATGAGGGAGGGCGTTGAAGCTTGATATCCATTGCTTGGCCCACTCTCCAACATCTTAAGCTTTTGGAGCAATTGGTGACTTAGCGCTTCTTTTATTCGTAATCCATGATGTGGAAATGTTCTAGTTGTACGTTGTAATACATGCAAAACGAGGACACTTTTGTCACACTTCAACATGAACATGGAAGTGTTGGACATACAACTCTTTGACTGGAGGCACTGTCTGTATAAACGACATGGTGAAGCAAATCATCTGGAGTTTCTGTGTCATGTTTCCCCGAAAGGATGAATTAGCTGTCGGGTTTATCAGCAGTAATTCTATTTTCATTTCTTTTGCATGGAGATGCTTTGCTCCTTTAGAGTGTTCTCCTTTCGTTCGTATTTTTTAATAGTTTATTTCCACCATTTTTCAGAAATCCAATCATGGAAAAAGAAAACAGGATTATATTTCCTCCCTTCTTTCTTCATATGCAGAAGGATTATGGTACAATAGTTTTTCTATTGAGATGTATTCGGTTTGCTGATCAATGTAATATGTGTTGAACTTTTGTCTTTGTGTCTTTGTTTTCTATGACTGATCGTGAAGCCCATGCTTACCAAGTGTGGTCCTAGAGAAAACAGGGGTCTGTGCTCGAATATCTGCAAGAGCTGAGTCCCTCATATGGCGTGCTGAGGTGATATATAAGAACTTTCAATGCGTTGGCTGACCTTTGGGTTTGATTTGATTCCTGAAGAAATGAATTTTTTCTGTTTTGCTTCATACAGAGGCTTTTCTTCCTGAATGGAGAGCAGGATTTATCAGCATTCTTACTAGTGGATTTGGGAATTGTCAAGTATCCTATATACAACTGTATAATTTCAGGCCAAATATTTTCTGATAGAAATGACCTGCTTTCTTTTGAAGAGGTAAAGATGTATTTCTAGGTGAAGACTTCGAGCTATGTAGCATGGATACGAATACGGGATATGAATACGATCATACTACATGATATGGATACGGATACACAGAAAATCATAAAATGTTGAATGCAATATAATTATAAAATATACCTTGCCGTATGCCCTCCCATTTCCAAAATTTTCCAATCGGCCCATTACTTATCTCCCATTTTTGTTATATTAACTTATTAAGACTCTAACCCCAAATTTTATAAACAGGTTCAAATGAGCCACCACGCTGGTTCCATTCAAGTGTCCGGCCGTGTCAATTGCGTGTAATATATATATAAAAAAAAAAAAAAGATGAACACACTTTTTTTTGAGTGTCTGTCAGTGTTCAACACAACCACAGAAACAAATTGAAATGTTCGTGCTACATAGAATTCCAGACATTTGTTTGCATTAGGCAATGTTAACGTGTACTTTTTTCAGGCCATTGGAGTGGCACAAATTATGGATCAGTCTCTTGATGAAAATAACTCCGAGTTAGTCTTAAGATGCATAGAGATATCTGATTCTCGTATACATGGCTCTTCTATCAAAGCAGTGCAATCTTCAACTTCTGAGACAATGGCCTCATTTCTTTTCTGCTTCTCACATTCGTGGGTCTACTCAAAGGTGGTTTTGTTGGGTGTTTCCTTTCTTGAGTGTGAGCGAAGGTATGGGAATTAGAAGTACTGGTGGTTGTTTCTGCTTCATCTTATGCTTCTCTTCTAAGTGATAATAAAACTTATCTATTAGTTGACCTCTTTCTTCGTCTTTCCTTTCCAAATAATTTTTCCTTTTTTTATTTGATGCTGCTACACATGGTGTCCTTGTGGGTTTTCCCCGTTTTGCAAGCATTTGCAAATATTTAGTCAATTTCACTAGAAAAGGAAAAAAGAAAATGGAAAAATGAGATGCTCTAATTAAACTATATTTAGAAAGGCTGAAAATAGATTGAAACTTTTCATTTCCTTTAATATGGCATGAGATTCTTCTCTTGCTAGAAAGGTAAAGAGAGCAACATGTGAGGATTCTGAAGTTACACTAGCAGGGATGGTGTCAAGAAGAACTGGTTAAGATCAAGCAAAACTGCAGTTCCGAAAAGCAGTAACCGAGATTAAGTTTTAGGTAATGGGTCAATTATTGAGATGTAAAAGACATGGAATGTTAGCACGCAACTTGTCAGGACTTGCAACAAATAAATTGATGAATTTGCTGCATGACAAATGCATAAAAGAGTTGACTGAGTGTGAGTGGAAGAGAATGAGGTTGTGGATGGGATGAATGATACCTCAAACATTACTGAGTCACCAGCTCGAGAAGTTGGAGAAACTCTTAAAATCCCTTTAGCAATCCTAGATTGAATGTTCGAGGTTGACCTTTTTCACGCATTAAGAACTTGTGAGAAGTGCCAACTGCCATGTCATAACTACTGGATTATTATGATTTATACCGAGTTCATAACTCATGGGTTGTGATTCAATGGTACTTAATAAGAAGTAAATATATGCAAGAAAAAAGAAAGATGGAAATAAGCACTGTAAAAGAGAATTGAGAGCATCTGCAACTTCATTTCAAGTTTAATACATTCTTTCGTGAGGGAAATGACAATATAGAGAATAGAAACTTTGCAACTTTTGTTGAGCTTCTTAGCTAATAAATTGAGTCATACACAAAATAATATAACCATATTTTACATATGCAACAAATGATTAGTAATTGACTTATAATTCCATATTTCGGATTGTTGCCATTTTTCCTTATTGTGACGCTTGCATTTTAGATTTTCAAAATATCAATAAATTGCACCCTGGCTTCGGTCATGTTGATTCTTTGTCTTGTGCCGTTGCAATTTTGATATGTTCTTTCTCCAACATCCACTGCGTTCTTAATGTAGCAATGGGCATGGAATCATGGATGTTCTGTATTGGTGTACAAACAATAAAAAAGCAAGCTTGGTGATTAATATCTCCTTTTTGACCAGCTTTGAGCCTCTCCCTCCTCTTTTCCAAATGATTAGTTTTCACAAGGATAAGGAGGTCACATGGACTTGTATGGTGTGTCGGTGCGGGTACATGTCTAAGCATTGGACCATCAAATTCAAGGATATGACATGGGTGTATGGCAAAAATCTATGGTTTTCTTATGTTTCAGAGAGACTAGTATTTTTATTTAACAATGACACATGAGCTTTTTGTCTATTCTGAAAGGACTTTTGTAGCAAAAGGGACATTATTTAGAAGTTAATATACTTTTATATAAGTAGGTATCATGCTTCTTGGTGTGTGTCCAACAAGAAGTATCGGACTCGTATCCCATAAGCCATACCCATGTTCTAGGGTTGAGTTTGCAGTATGGGTACTTCATTCTATTCAGAAGAGTCAATGGAACCATTGTTGTCAAATGGTGAACCGCCAACCGGCATGCCAAAATTCTGATTACCAAACTGGGAGTATAGAAAATAAATTGTAATACATAGGTATATAACTTATACGTACAAAAAGACATGCAGTGCTTAAAATGAACAAAACAACAATTTAACACAAGTTTCATGCACCATCAGCGCTCAGAATGTCGAAAGTTATACTGACTGGTAAATCGTGTTGCATTGTGTGAAACTCGGATCAACTTGTGAGTCATCCCTTTCTAACAACCATGCATGTAACATAGGCCCTTTGTATGCGCTGTCCTCGTGGACATGCGAGGAGACTCCAATTGACTAGAAGTTTGAAATCTGCCAGCAGTGTCGCGAGGCCATTGCGTTGCTTCAGCCCTTTTGCCATTTGGTAATCTCAGTAAACTTTTTTTATCCTACTCAGGTACAATGATGCAATCAATTTACTGAAGCGGCTGCTAATTAATTTTGCTTTGGATCGAAGAAGAGGTTATTGGACTTTGAGACTGTCCATCGATTTGGAGCACGTGGGCCGTCTTGACGAGAGCCTTTCAGTTGCTGAAGATGGGTTGCTAGATCCATTTGTTCGTGCTGGTTCTAGAATGGCATTGCAGAGACGGGTTCTACGCTTGGGAAAACCTCCAAGGCGCTGGAAAATTCCCAGTTATTCAAAATCTGTCAACAGGAAGATCACTGAGGTAATTGTTAACACGGCCATTTCAGGGTTGCTCAAGCTCAATCATTCCAATTAACTTCCAAGTATTTTTTATTTTATTATACTTTTAGACTCTGTTTGTTTCGACATAAAACTTTTTACGAAAATGTTTCAGCATTTTCCGTCATTTGGTTGTCCAAAAAATATTTTCGAAAAATGGAAGTAGCTTAAAAATATTGAAAATGATTTGACGAAAAAATATTTCACTAGTCATTTTTTTCAGAACAGTACTCAATAAGTAAAATGCCCAAGTAATGAGTATGTAAGCATGTTTATACATATACAGATAAACACACTTGTACACGTGATGTATATCGATATACAAACAAACCTCTATACACGTAAATTGTACTCTGTATGGGTATGGAATGTACATAATCATATTTTCGTATATTCTTTGGTTATATATGTGCTTAAATACTGATAGCAATTGAGGTTTATGTGAAGAGAACTATATTTGTCCCTTGTCAAAATGCATAAAAGTGCAACGCTTTATCACTTTGAAATAGTTTGAAGTGTCAGCCAAGCACCGAAAATATGAAGGTAAATGGTTATTTTTTTTCGTAAAATATTTTACATTCGACATAAATGGAGCGTAAGAATACTTGAGTCATGAATATCTGTTAGTTTTATGTTAATACCTTGAGATGATTACTGCAGCTGATTCGTCGTTTTTTCTTGGCTAATAAGTTAGGTTCATGTTCGAGGGAGGCCGTTGAACTGTCAGACTGGATCAAAGAGTAGATTTTATGGTGTAGATGGTGAACAATGTGGGGTAGAGCAGCTTGCTTTGCAGTATTATGCTGGAGAAGGAGGTGGCTGGCAAGGTGTTCACACAGAAGGTGGCATTTGGTTGACTATTTTCGGGCTCGTCATGTGGGATATAATTTTTGCTGATGTGCCAAATGTGTTTCGTACTAGGTTTCAGGTATTCGTTACTTCAATATTATTTTTTTTTCAAAATTCTCTTTCAATTTCTGTTTTGTATTTCTTGTTTTTTGTCTTGTTTATTTTTTGGTTGGTTTCTAGAAGAGTACCCCTTGCTCCATAATTTTGAAATATGATTTTGATTTTTCAGACTGCCCCATTAGATATGGAGACTGATAACTTTTATGAAGCGAGAAAGAGTCTCATAGAGTCTCACCTCCAAAAACTACACGACGGCATGGGTGAGGAGATCCTTATCACTTCATGGGATTCACATATAGGGACAGCCTGTAGAGGAGTTAACTGGGACCGGCATTCCCTGTCTGAGGTCAGGGCAGCCGTTTCATGCATTGGCGGTCCTTGTCTGGCCTCAATCTGCCGACACTTGGCTCAAGATTACCGGAGCTGGTCTAGTGGAATGCCTGATTTATTACTGTGGCGGTTCAAGGGAGAGTACGATGGTGAAGCCAAGCTCGTTGAAGTGAAAGGCCCGAGGGATCGACTCTCTGAACAACAGCGGGCTTGGCTGCTATTTTTAATGGATTGTGGCTTCAGTGCCGAGGTTTGCAAAATTAGTCCTGATCCACATCTGAATGAAATCGTGGAGTCCTTCTGTTAGGGCCAGTTCGTGTGTTCCATGAATTTGAATGGACTCACTCATTCCCCAATTTGTAAAGGAATTAAAGGTAAAAATCCATCATCTTCATTTAAAGCAAAAACGGAGAACATCTGTGTTTTTTGATAGCTGGCGATAAAGGCACCTTCCTTTTTTTAATTAGGGCACCTAAATTTAAGTTAAAAATCAGTTTTTTTTTTTGACCTTTTACTTTAATTAGTAAGGGCACCTCACTTATTTTACTATATATTATAGGCTTAACTGTATTTTACACCCTCTTAGTTTGTCCTTTACGTTAATTTGGTCCTTGCAGTTTAGAAAGTGTCATTCTAGTCTCTGTAGTTTCACAAGTATGTGTATATTTATATTTTTTTTTATCCATTAATGGACAGACAATTGTGTAGTAGCAGAGTGGTGGGGACTGGGCGCCGAATAACCCACGTCTGCGGCGGGTCACGGTTTGAACCTGCCTACTGCCCAATTGTCTCTTTATTTTTCTTTAAACTAAACGACGTCGTTTCATATCAAACCTGACACACTTGATATGACATTAACTAGTGTAAGTTGATTTTCAAATAAAGATTCACTCTGTTTAGAAATGTCAAATCCTTTACAACTGCACAAAAGCTGTGTAATCTAGTGTTGGTTTGTATATTCTCAATTCCTTTAAATTATTTCTTCTAAATTAATTAATATTTTATGTTTTTAGATAACTTACATTAAACATTTGCATTATTCTATCTTTCGCTATAATAAAATCCAAAAAGTTTATCTCATAAAAATCTAGCTTTTATTTCTTTTTTCTTCTTTTTCTTAATAGTATCTTAGTTAATTTATTTTGCACTGTTAAAATTTTTACCGTAAACTGTTACAAAAAATAGCTTTTAATTAGTTTTATTGCAAAAATATGAAAACTAGTAGTTTAGTAAAAGTCTCAAAATCCATCATCTTTTACTTTCTTTTTAGGGACAAAATAGTTACTGTCTATCTTCATAAAATTATTTTCCGTTCCTTGTGAGTTCGACCTAATCTTCTAGAACGTTATTACTTGTACGGTCACCTACACTTGGGTGTTGATAAGAAAACGCATCACTAGCATGTCGCCAAATTTTTGGCGCCGTAGTCGGGGAACGGTTAAAAAATTAAAAAAAAAAAAAAATTTAAAAAGCTAGGTCGAAGACTATTTCTCCCACTATATATAAACTTATCCTACCTTATAAATAATTTAGTTTTCTTTTTAAGAAAATGATCACATAAAAAAATATTTTAAAAAAAAACTATAGATAAAATTTCCTTATTAAATATATATTCATAAGTATGTACGTGTCTATCTTCTAAAAAAAAAAAAGATTTGACATTTCTATACATGTATAAACTTATCTTTAAATCAAAAACATATAAAAAAAATTAGCAAAAAAGGGGTGCAACATGAGAACTTTCAAGGGGTTCACCCATCTTAGTATTACTATCATCCAAGCACACTTCACTTCGGAGTTCTGATGGGATCCGATGTATTAGTGTAGGTATGATCACACCCGTTAGTTCATGCACGGTTTGTTCTTATAAACCTCAGGTTAACACGCATTTCGAGGCCTGGGAACATTAATTTTTGCCTAACAAAAACACCAATTTTTAAATACTAATTTTCTTTGAAAAAACAATTCCAAAATGCCAGAATTAATGAAGAAAAAAAGGAAAAAAAAATCAGCAAAAAGGGGGTGCACACGAGGACTTTAGGGGTCACCCATTCTAGTACTACTCTCGCCCAAGCACACTTAACTGCGGAGTTTTGATGGGATCCTGTGCATTAGTGCTAGTATGATCACACTCGTTAGTTCATGCATGATTTATTCTTATAAACCTCGGGTTAACACGCATTTCAAAGCCTGTGCACATTAATTTTTGTCTAACAAAAACACCAATTTTTAAATACTTTCTTTGAAAAACCAATTCCAAAATGCCAGAATTAATGAAGAAAAAAAGAAATAAAATAAAATAAAATCAGCAAAAAGGGGGTGCAACATGAGGACTTCCCAAGGGGTCACCTATTCTAGTACTACTCTCGCCCAAGTACACTTAAATTCGGAGTTCTGATGGGATCTGGTGCATTAGTGCTGGTATGATCGCACCCGTTAGTTCATGCACGGTTTATTCTTATAAACCTCAGGTTAACACGCATTTCGAGGCCTGGGCACATTAATTTGTGTCACGCTCCGACGTAGCATAAATATGGAAAGCGTTTAATTTCCTTTATGCACCCGTAGGTCGCGAAAGTTTGAAGAATCGATTCTGTCCCAAACGTCGAACAACATAAAACTATAAATCAAAGTAGAGCAATCAAGGCTTATAAACCTTTTCTAACTTAATAAATATTACAGCATGGGATCAGCTAAGGCACACTCCGCCTGGAAACAAAATAATATCTATCTATTACACTCATCCTTAGTACAATAATAGTTCATAACTTAAAAACATATAATCATAACTTCCTCTTCGGGTGGCATTCTCAGTTCTCACAGTTATATTGTTCAGCCCGATCATAACTTGAAAAGCCTAGACACGAATGTCCAGGACGCATCAATGCCTTCAGCTTCAAGGAGCTGGTGAGTATTAAAAACATATGTTCGAATGTAATCACATACTCATTTACTATTTTCCATTTTACAATTTCATAAATCAACAGGTTATTAATATAGAAATGGATTCTCAAAATAAAAGCAGTGAGGGTAACATTAATACACGTTAATTCGTAAAGCATGTGACCGTGCATGGAAATAATGTAACCATTCTCATCTTACTAACTCTTTTCTCTCGACAACAAAACACCCAACTCTCTAACTCCAGTATTTTTGAAACACTAAGATGAAAACACTTTAGCACAGGTGTACCAGGGAGTGTCCAGTTTGCCTCACACTTTATTACAGGGTACCAGGGAGTGTCCAATGCCTCACACTTTAGTACTTAATCCGCCTCGCAATTACCGGAGAAACCTCACGCAGTATCCAGACTCGGGTACCAGGGAGTGTCCGGAGGCCACATTTTAGTGCTGGTATGATCGCACCCGTTAGTTCATGTACTCTTTATTCTTATAAGCCTCAGGTGCACACGCACTTTGAGGCCTGTGCACTTTAATTTTTGACTAATGAAAACACCAATTTTTTAGTACCAACTTTCACTGAAAAACCAATTCCATAATTAACGAAGTAAAAAAAAGAAAAAGAAAAAAAGAATTAAATCAGCAAAAAGGGGGTGCAACACGAGGACTTCCCAGGGGGTCACCCATCCTAGTACTACTCTCGCCCAAGCACACTTAACTTCGGAGTTCTGATGGGATCCGGTGCATTAGTGCTGGTATGATCGCACCCGTTAGTTCATGCACTCTTTATTCTTATAAGCCTCAGGTGCACACGCACTTCGAGGCCCGTGCACTTTATTTTTTGCCTAACGAAAACACCAATTTTTTAGTACCAACTTTCACTGAAAAACCAATTCCATAATTAACAAAGTAAAAAAAAAAAGAAAAAGAAAAAAGAATTAAATCAGCAAAAAGGGGGTGCAACACGAGGACTTCCCAGGGGGTCACCCATCCTAGTACTACTCTCGCCCAAGCACACTTAACTTCGGAGTTCTGATGGGATCCGGTGCATTAGTGCTGGTATGATCGCACCCGTTAGTTCATGCACTCTTTATTCTTATAAGCCTCAGGTGCACACGCACTTCGAGGCCCGTGCACTTTATTTTTTGCCTAACGAAAACACCAATTTTTTAGTACCAACTTTCACTGAAAAACCAATTCCATAATTAACGAAGTAAAAAAAAAAAAGAAAAAGAAAAAAAGAATTAAATCAGCAAAAAGGGGGTGCAACACGAGGACTTCCCAGGGGGTCACCCATCCTAGTACTACTCTCGCCCAAGCACACTTAACTTCGGAGTTCTGATGGGATCCGGTGCATTAGTGCTGGTATGATCGCACCCGTTAGTTCATGCACTCTTTATTCTTATAAGCCTCAGGTGCACACGCACTTCGAGGCCCGTGCACTTTATTTTTTGCCTAACGAAAACACCAATTTTTTAGTACCAACTTTCACTGAAAAACCAATTCCATAATTAACGAAGTAAAAAAAAAAAGAAAAAGAAAAAAGAATTAAATCAGCAAAAAGGGGGTGCAACACGAGGACTTCCCAGGGGGTCACCCATCCTAGTACTACTCTCGCCCAAGCACACTTAACTTCGGAGTTCTGATGGGATCCGGTGCATTAGTGCTGGTATGATCGCACCCGTTAGTTCATGCACTCTTTATTCTTATAAGCCTCAGGTGCACACGCACTTCGAGGCCCGTGCACTTTATTTTTTGCCTAACGAAAACACCAATTTTTTAGTACCAACTTTCACTGAAAAACCAATTCCATAATTAACGAAGTAAAAAAAAAAAGAGAAAAAGAAAAAAGAATTAAATCAGCAAAAAGGGGGTGCAACACGAGGACTTCCCAGGGGGTCACCCATCCTAGTACTACTCTCGCCCAAGCACACTTAACTTCGGAGTTCTGATGGGATCCGGTGCATTAGTGCTGGTATGATCGCACCCGTTAGTTCATGCACTCTTTATTCTTATAAGCCTCAGGTGCACACGCACTTCGAGGCCCGTGCACTTTATTTTTTGCCTAACGAAAACACCAATTTTTTAGTACCAACTTTCACTGAAAAACCAATTCCATAATTAACGAAGTAAAAAAAAAAAAGAAAAAGAAAAAAAGAATTAAATCAGCAAAAAGGGGGTGCAACACGAGGACTTCCCAGGGGGTCACCCATCCTAGTACTACTCTCGCCCAAGCACACTTAACTTCGGAGTTCTGATGGGATCCGGTGCATTAGTGCTGGTATGATCGCACCCGTTAGTTCATGCACTCTTTATTCTTATAAGCCTCAGGTGCACACGCACTTCGAGGCCCGTGCACTTTATTTTTTGCCTAACGAAAACACCAATTTTTTAGTACCAACTTTCACTGAAAAACCAATTCCATAATTAACGAAGTAAAAAAAAAAAGAAAAAGAAAAAAGAATTAAATTAGCAAAAAGGGGGTGCAACACGAGGACTTCCCAGGGGGTCACCCATCCTAGTACTACTCTCGCCCAAGCACACTTAACTTCGGAGTTCTGATGGGATCCGGTGCATTAGTGCTGGTATGATCGCACCCGTTAGTTCATGCACTCTTTATTCTTATAAGCCTCAGGTGCACACGCACTTCGAGGCCCGTGCACTTTATTTTTTGCCTAACGAAAACACCAATTTTTTAGTACCAACTTTCACTGAAAAACCAATTCCATAATTAACGAAGTAAAAAAAAAAAGAGAAAAAGAAAAAAGAATTAAATCAGCAAAAAGGGGGTGCAACACGAGGACTTCCCAGGGGGTCACCCATCCTAGTACTACTCTCGCCCAAGCACACTTAACTTCGGAGTTCTGATGGGATCCGGTGCATTAGTGCTGGTATGATCGCACCCGTTAGTTCATGCACTCTTTAATCTTATAAGCCTCAGGTGCACACGCACTTCGAGGCCCGTGCACTTTATTTTTTGCCTAACGAAAACACCAATTTTTTAGTACCAACTTTCACTGAAAAACCAATTCCATAATTAACGAAGTAAAAAAAAAAAAGAAAAAGAAAAAAAGAATTAAATCAGCAAAAAGGGGGTGCAACACGAGGACTTCCCAGGGGGTCACCCATCCTAGTACTACTCTCGCCCAAGCACACTTAACTTCGGAGTTCTGATGGGATCCGGTGCATTAGTGCTGGTATGATCGCACCCGTTAGTTCATGCACTCTTTATTCTTATAAGCCTCAGGTGCACACGCACTTCGAGGCCCGTGCACTTTATTTTTTGCCTAACGAAAACACCAATTTTTTAGTACCAACTTTCACTGAAAAACCAATTCCATAATTAACGAAGTAAAAAAAAAAAAGAAAAAGAAAAAAAGAATTAAATCAGCAAAAAGGGGGTGCAACACGAGGACTTCCCAGGGGGTCACCCATCCTAGTACTACTCTCGCCCAAGCACACTTAACTTCGGAGTTCTGATGGGATCCGGTGCATTAGTGCTGGTATGATCGCACCCGTTAGTTCATGCACTCTTTATTCTTATAAGCCTCAGGTGCACACGCACTTCGAGGCCCGTGCACTTTATTTTTTGCCTAACGAAAACACCAATTTTTTAGTACCAACTTTCACTGAAAAACCAATTCCATAATTAACGAAGTAAAAAAAAAAAGAAAAAGAAAAAAGAATTAAATCAGCAAAAAGGGGGTGCAACACGAGGACTTCCCAGGGGGTCACCCATCCTAGTACTACTCTCGCCCAAGCACACTTAACTTCGGAGTTCTGATGGGATCCGGTGCATTAGTGCTGGTATGATCGCACCGGTTAGTTCATGCACTCTTTATTCTTATAAGCCTCAGGTGCACACGCACTTCGAGGCCCGTGCACTTTATTTTTTGCCTAACGAAAACACCAATTTTTTAGTACCAACTTTCACTGAAAAACCAATTCCATAATTAACGAAGTAAAAAAAAAAAGAGAAAAAGAAAAAAGAATTAAATCAGCAAAAAGGGGGTGCAACACGAGGACTTCCCAGGGGGTCACCCATCCTAGTACTACTCTCGCCCAAGCACACTTAACTTCGGAGTTCTGATGGGATCCGGTGCATTAGTGCTGGTATGATCGCACCCGTTAGTTCATGCACTCTTTAATCTTAAAAGCCTCAGGTGCACACGCACTTCGAGGCCCGTGCACTTTATTTTTTGCCTAACGAAAACACCAATTTTTTAGTACCAACTTTCACTGAAAAACCAATTCCATAATTAACGAAGTAAAAAAAAAAAGAAAAAGAAAAAAAGAATTAAATCAGCAAAAAGGGGGTGCAACACGAGGACTTCCCAGGGGGTCACCCATCCTAGTACTACTCTCGCCCAAGCACACTTAACTTCGGAGTTCTGATGGGATCCGGTGCATTAGTGCTGGTATGATCGCACCCGTTAGTTCATGCACTCTTTATTCTTATAAGCCTCAGGTGCACACGCACTTCGAGGCCCGTGCACTTTATTTTTTGCCTAACGAAAACACCAATTTTTTAGTACCAACTTTCACTGAAAAACCAATTCCATAATTAACGAAGTAAAAAAAAAAAGAAAAAGAAAAAAGAATTAAATCAGCAAAAAGGGGGTGCAACACGAGGACTTCCCAGGGGGTCACCCATCCTAGTACTACTCTCGCCCAAGCACACTTAACTTCGGAGTTCTGATGGGATCCGGTGCATTAGTGCTGGTATGATCGCACCCGTTAGTTCATGCACTCTTTATTCTTATAAGCCTCAGGTGCACACGCACTTCGAGGCCCGTGCACTTTATTTTTTGCCTAACGAAAACACCAATTTTTTAGTACCAACTTTCACTGAAAAACCAATTCCATAATTAACGAAGTAAAAAAAAAAAAGAAAAAGAAAAAAAGAATTAAATCAGCAAAAAGGGGGTGCAACACGAGGACTTCTCAGGGGGTCACCCATCCTAGTACTACTCTCGCCCAAGCACACTTAACTTCGGAATTCTGATGGGATCCGGTGCATTAGTGCTGGTATGATCGCACCCGTTAGTTCATGCACTCTTTATTCTTATAAGCCTCAGGTGCACACGCACTTCGAGGCCCGTGCACTTTATTTTTTGCCTAACGAAAACACCAATTTTTTAGTACCAACTTTCACTGAAAAACCAATTCCATAATTAACGAAGTAAAAAAAAAAAGAGAAAAAGAAAAAAGAATTAAATCAGCAAAAAGGGGGTGCAACACGAGAACTTCCCAGGGGGTCACCCATCCTAGTACTACTCTCGCCCAAGCACACTTAACTTCGGAGTTCTGATGGGATCCGGTGCATTAGTGCTGGTATGATCGCACCCGTTAGTTCATGCACTCTTTAATCTTATAAGCCTCAGGTGCACACGCACTTCGAGGCCCGTGCACTTTATTTTTTGCCTAACGAAAACACCAATTTTTTAGTACCAACTTTCACTGAAAAACCAATTCCATAATTAACGAAGTAAAAAAAAAAAAGAAAAAGAAAAAAAGAATTAAATCAGCAAAAAGGGGGTGCAACACGAGGACTTCCCAGGGGGTCACCCATCCTAGTACTACTCTCGCCCAAGCACACTTAACTTCGGAGTTCTGATGGGATCCGGTGCATTAGTGCTGGTATGATCGCACCCGTTAGTTCATGCACTCTTTATTCTTATAAGCCTCAGGTGCACACGCACTTCGAGGCCCGTGCACTTTATTTTTTGCGTAACGAAAACACCAATTTTTTAGTACCAACTTTCACTGAAAAACCAATTCCATAATTAACGAAGTAAAAAAAAAAAGAAAAAGAAAAAAGAATTAAATCAGCAAAAAGGGGGTGCAACACGAGGACTTCCCAGGGGGTCCGGTGCATTAGTGCTGGTATGATCGCACCCGTTAGTTCATGCACTCTTTAATCTTATAAGCCTCAGGTGCACACGCACTTCGAGGCCCGTGCACTTTATTTTTTGCCTAACGAAAAAACCAATTTTTTAGTACCTACTTTCACTGAAAAACCAATTCCATAATTAACGAAGTAAAAAAAAAAAGAAAAAGAAAAAAGAATTAAATCAGCAAAAAGGGGGTGCAACACGAGGACTTCCCAGGGGGTCCGGTGCATTAGTGCTGGTATGATCGCACCCGTTAGTTCATGCACTCTTTAATCTTATAAGCCTCAGGTGCACACGCACTTCGAGGCCCGTGCACTTTATTTTTTGCCTAACGAAAACACCAATTTTTTAGTACCAACTTTCACTGAAAAACCAATTCCATAATTAACGAAGTAAAAAAAAAAAGAAAAAGAAAAAAGAATTAAATCAGCAAAAAGGAGGTGCAACACGAGGACTTCCCAGGGGGTCACCCATCCTAGTACTACTCTCGCCCAAGCACACTTAACTTCGGAGTTCTGATGGGATCCGGTGCATTAGTGCTGGTATGATCGCACCCGTTAGTTCATGCACTCTTTAATCTTATAAGCCTCAGGTGCACACGCACTTCGAGGCCCGTGCACTTTATTTTTTGCCTAACGAAAACACCAATTTTTTAGTACCAACTTTCACTGAAAAACCAATTCCATAATTAACGAAGTAAAAAAAAAAAAGAAAAAGAAAAAAAGAATTAAATCAGCAGAAAGGGGGTGCAACACGAGGACTTCCCAGGGGGTCACCCATCCTAGTACTACTCTCGCCCAAGCACACTTAACTTCGGAGTTCTGATGGGATCCGGTGCATTAGTGCTGGTATGATCGCACCCGTTAGTTCATGCACTCTTTATTCTTATAAGCCTCAGGTGCACACGCACTTCGAGGCCCGTGCACTTTATTTTTTGCCTAACGAAAACACCAATTTTTTAGTACCAACTTTCACTGAAAAACCAATTCCATAATTAACGAAGTAAAAAAAAAAAGAAAAAGAAAAAAGAATTAAATTAGCAAAAAGGGGGTGCAACACGAGGACTTCCCAGGGGGTCACCCATCCTAGTACTACTCTCGCCCAAGCACACTTAACTTCGGAGTTCTGATGGGATCCGGTGCATTAGTGCTGGTATGATCGCACCCGTTAGTTCATGCACTCTTTATTCTTATAAGCCTCAGGTGCACACGCACTTCGAGGCCCGTGCACTTTATTTTTTGCCTAACGAAAACACCAATTTTTTAGTACCAACTTTCACTGAAAAACCAATTCCATAATTAACGAAGTAAAAAAAAAAAAGAAAAAGAAAAAAAGAATTAAATCAGCAAAAAGGGGGTGCAACACGAGGACTTCCCAGGGGGTCACCCATCCTAGTACTACTCTCGCCCAAGCACACTTAACTTCGGAGTTCTGATGGGATCCGGTGCATTAGTGCTGGTATGATCGCACCCGTTAGTTCATGCACTCTTTATTCTTATAAGCCTCAGGTGCACACGCACTTCGAGGCCCGTGCACTTTATTTTTTGCGTAACGAAAACACCAATTTTTTAGTACCAACTTTCACTGAAAAACCAATTCCATAATTAACGAAGTAAAAAAAAAAAGAAAAAGAAAAAAGAATTAAATCAGCAAAAAGGGGGTGCAACACGAGGACTTCCCAGGGGGTCCGGTGCATTAGTGCTGGTATGATCGCACCCGTTAGTTCATGCACTCTTTAATCTTATAAGCCTCAGGTGCACACGCACTTCGAGGCCCGTGCACTTTATTTTTTGCCTAACGAAAAAACCAATTTTTTAGTACCTACTTTCACTGAAAAACCAATTCCATAATTAACGAAGTAAAAAAAAAAAGAAAAAGAAAAAAGAATTAAATCAGCAAAAAGGGGGTGCAACACGAGGACTTCCCAGGGGGTCCGGTGCATTAGTGCTGGTATGATCGCACCCGTTAGTTCATGCACTCTTTAATCTTATAAGCCTCAGGTGCACACGCACTTCGAGGCCCGTGCACTTTATTTTTTGCCTAACGAAAACACCAATTTTTTAGTACCAACTTTCACTGAAAAACCAATTCCATAATTAACGAAGTAAAAAAAAAAAGAAAAAGAAAAAAGAATTAAATCAGCAAAAAGGAGGTGCAACACGAGGACTTCCCAGGGGGTCACCCATCCTAGTACTACTCTCGCCCAAGCACACTTAACTTCGGAGTTCTGATGGGATCCGGTGCATTAGTGCTGGTATGATCGCACCCGTTAGTTCATGCACTCTTTAATCTTATAAGCCTCAGGTGCACACGCACTTCGAGGCCCGTGCACTTTATTTTTTGCCTAACGAAAACACCAATTTTTTAGTACCAACTTTCACTGAAAAACCAATTCCATAATTAACGAAGTAAAAAAAAAAAAGAAAAAGAAAAAAAGAATTAAATCAGCAGAAAGGGGGTGCAACACGAGGACTTCCCAGGGGGTCACCCATCCTAGTACTACTCTCGCCCAAGCACACTTAACTTCGGAGTTCTGATGGGATCCGGTGCATTAGTGCTGGTATGATCGCACCCGTTAGTTCATGCACTCTTTATTCTTATAAGCCTCAGGTGCACACGCACTTCGAGGCCCGTGCACTTTATTTTTTGCCTAACGAAAACACCAATTTTTTAGTACCAACTTTCACTGAAAAACCAATTCCATAATTAACGAAGTAAAAAAAAAAAGAGAAAAAGAAAAAAGAATTAAATCAGCAAAAAGAGGGTGCAACACGAGGACTTCCCAGGGGGTCACCCATCCTAGTACTACTCTCGCCCAAGCACACTTAACTTCGGAGTTCTGATGGGATCCGGTGCATTAGTGCTGGTATGATCGCACCCGTTAGTTCATGCACTCTTTAATCTTATAAGCCTCAGGTGCACACGCACTTCGAGGCCCGTGCACTTTATTTTTTGCCTAACGAAAACACCAATTTTTTAGTACCAACTTTCACTGAAAAACCAATTCCATAATTAACGAAGTAAAAAAAAAAAAGAAAAAGAAAAAAAGAATTAAATCAGCAAAAAGGGGGTGCAACACGAGGACTTCCCAGGGGGTCACCCATCCTAGTACTACTCTCGCCCAAGCACACTTAACTTCGGAGTTCTGATGGGATCCGGTGCATTAGTGCTGGTATGATCGCACCCGTTAGTTCATGCACTCTTTATTCTTATAAGCCTCAGGTGCACACGCACTTCGAGGCCCGTGCACTTTATTTTTTGCCTAACGAAAACACCAATTTTTTAGTACCAACTTTCACTGAAAAACCAATTCCATAATTAACGAAGTAAAAAAAAAAAAAGAAAAAGAAAAAAGAATTAAATCAGCAAAAAGGGGGTGCAACACGAGGACTTCCCAGGGGGTCCGGTGCATTAGTGCTGGTATGATCGCACCCGTTAGTTCATGCACTCTTTAATCTTATAAGCCTCAGGTGCACACGCACTTCGAGGCCCGTGCACTTTATTTTTTGCCTAACGAAAACACCAATTTTTTAGTACCAACTTTCACTGAAAAACCAATTCCATAATTAACGAAGTAAAAAAAAAAAGAAAAAGAAAAAAGAATTAAATCAGCAAAAAGGAGGTGCAACACGAGGACTTCCCAGGGGGTCACCCATCCTAGTACTACTCTCGCCCAAGCACACTTAACTTCGGAGTTCTGATGGGATCCGGTGCATTAGTGCTGGTATGATCGCACCCGTTAGTTCATGCACTCTTTAATCTTATAAGCCTCAGGTGCACACGCACTTCGAGGCCCGTGCACTTTATTTTTTGCCTAACGAAAACACCAATTTTTTAGTACCAACTTTCACTGAAAAACCAATTCCATAATTAACGAAGTAAAAAAAAAAAAGAAAAAGAAAAAAAGAATTAAATCAGCAAAAAGGGGGTGCAACACGAGGACTTCCCAGGGGGTCACCCATCCTAGTACTACTCTCGCCCAAGCACACTTAACTTCGGAGTTCTGATGGGATCCGGTGCATTAGTGCTGGTATGATCGCACCCGTTAGTTCATGCACTCTTTATTCTTATAAGCCTCAGGTGCACACGCACTTCGAGGCCCGTGCACTTTATTTTTTGCCTAACGAAAACACCAATTTTTTAGTACCAACTTTCACTGAAAAACCAATTCCATAATTAACGAAGTAAAAAAAAAAAGAGAAAAAGAAAAAAGAATTAAATCAGCAAAAAGGGGGTGCAACACGAGGACTTCCCAGGGGGTCACCCATCCTAGTACTACTCTCGCCCAAGCACACTTAACTTCGGAGTTCTGATGGGATCCGGTGCATTAGTGCTGGTATGATCGCACCCGTTAGTTCATGCACTCTTTAATCTTATAAGCCTCAGGTGCACACGCACTTCGAGGCCCGTGCACTTTATTTTTTGCCTAACGAAAACACCAATTTTTTAGTACCAACTTTCACTGAAAAACCAATTCCATAATTAACGAAGTAAAAAAAAAAAAGAAAAAGAAAAAAAGAATTAAATCAGCAAAAAGGGGGTGCAACACGAGGACTTCCCAGGGGGTCACCCATACTAGTACTACTCTCGCCCAAGCACACTTAACTTCGGAGTTCTGATGGGATCCGATGCATTAGTGCTGGTATGATCGCACCCGTTAGTTCATGCACTCTTTATTCTTATAAGCCTCAGGTGCACACGCACTTCGAGGCCCGTGCACTTTATTTTTTGCCTAACGAAAACACCAATTTTTTAGTACCAACTTTCACTGAAAAACCAATTCCATAATTAACGAAGTAAAAAAAAAAAAGAAAAAGAAAAAAGAATTAAATCAGCAAAAAGGGGGTGCAACACGAGGACTTCCCAGGGGGTCACCCATCCTAGTACTACTCTCGCCCAAGCACACTTAACTTCGGAGTTCTGATGGGATCCGGTGCATTAGTGCTGGTATGATCGCACCCGTTAGTTCATGCACTCTTTATTCTTATAAGCCTCAGGTGCACACGCACTTCGAGGCCCGTGCACTTTATTTTTTGCCTAACGAAAACACCAATTTTTTAGTACCAACTTTCACTGAAAAACCAATTCCATAATTAACGAAGTAAAAAAAAAAAGAGAAAAAGAAAAAAGAATTAAATCAGCAAAAAGGGGGTGCAACACGAGGACTTCCCAGGGGGTCACCCATCCTAGTACTACTCTCGCCCAAGCACACTTAACTTCGGAGTTCTGATGGGATCCGGTGCATTAGTGCTGGTATGATCGCACCCGTTAGTTCATGCACTCTTTAATCTTAAAAGCCTCAGGTGCACACGCACTTCGAGGCCCGTGCACTTTATTTTTTGCCTAACGAAAACACCAATTTTTTAGTACCAACTTTCACTGAAAAACCAATTCCATAATTAACGAAGTAAAAAAAAAAAAGAAAAAGAAAAAAAGAATTAAATCAGCAAAAAGGGGGTGCAACACGAGGACTTCCCAGGGGGTCACCCATCCTAGTACTACTCTCGCCCAAGCACACTTAACTTCGGAGTTCTGATGGGATCCGGTGCATTAGTGCTGGTATGATCGCACCCGTTAGTTCATGCACTCTTTATTCTTATAAGCCTCAGGTGCACACGCACTTCGAGGCCCGTGCACTTTATTTTTTGCCTAACGAAAACACCAATTTTTTAGTACCAACTTTCACTGAAAAACCAATTCCATAATTAACGAAGTAAAAAAAAAAAGAGAAAAAGAAAAAAGAATTAAATCAGCAAAAAGGGGGTGCAACACGAGGACTTCCCAGGGGGTCACCCATCCTAGTACTACTCTCGCCCAAGCACACTTAACTTCGGAGTTCTGATGGGATCCGGTGCATTAGTGCTGGTATGATCGCACCCGTTAGTTCATGCACTCTTTAATCTTATAAGCCTCAGGTGCACACGCACTTCGAGGCCCGTGCACTTTATTTTTTGCCTAACGAAAACACCAATTTTTTAGTACCAACTTTCACTGAAAAACCAATTCCATAATTAACGAAGTAAAAAAAAAAAAGAAAAAGAAAAAAAGAATTAAATCAGCAAAAAGGGGGTGCAACACGAGGACTTCCCAGGGGGTCACCCATCCTAGTACTACTCTCGCCCAAGCACACTTAACTTCGGAGTTCTGATGGGATCCGGTGCATTAGTGCTGGTATGATCGCACCCGTTAGTTCATGCACTCTTTATTCTTATAAGCCTCAGGTGCACACGCACTTCGAGGCCCGTGCACTTTATTTTTTGCCTAACGAAAACACCAATTTTTTAGTACCAACTTTCACTGAAAAACCAATTCCATAATTAACGAAGTAAAAAAAAAAAAGAAAAAGAAAAAAAGAATTAAATCAGCAAAAAGGGGGTGCAACACGAGGACTTCCCAGGGGGTCACCCATCCTAGTACTACTCTCGCCCAAGCACACTTAACTTCGGAGTTCTGATGGGATCCGGTGCATTAGTGCTGGTATGATCGCACCCGTTAGTTCATGCACTCTTTATTCTTATAAGCCTCAGGTGCACACGCACTTCGAGGCCCGTGCACTTTATTTTTTGCCTAACGAAAACACCAATTTTTTAGTACCAACTTTCACTGAAAAACCAATTCCATAATTAACGAAGTAAAAAAAAAAAGAGAAAAAGAAAAAAGAATTAAATCAGCAAAAAGGGGGTGCAACACGAGGACTTCCCAGGGGGTCACCCATCCTAGTACTACTCTCGCCCAAGCACACTTAACTTCGGAGTTCTGATGGGATCCGGTGCATTAGTGCTGGTATGATCGCACCCGTTAGTTCATGCACTCTTTAATCTTAAAAGCCTCAGGTGCACACGCACTTCGAGGCCCGTGCACTTTATTTTTTGCCTAACGAAAACACCAATTTTTTAGTACCAACTTTCACTGAAAAACCAATTCCATAATTAACGAAGTAAAAAAAAAAAAGAAAAAGAAAAAAAGAATTAAATCAGCAAAAAGGGGGTGCAACACGAGGACTTCCCAGGGGGTCACCCATCCTAGTACTACTCTCGCCCAAGCACACTTAACTTCGGAGTTCTGATGGGATCCGGTGCATTAGTGCTGGTATGATCGCACCCGTTAGTTCATGCACTCTTTATTCTTATAAGCCTCAGGTGCACACGCACTTCGAGGCCCGTGCACTTTATTTTTTGCCTAACGAAAACACCAATTTTTTAGTACCAACTTTCACTGAAAAACCAATTCCATAATTAACGAAGTAAAAAAAAAAAGAAAAAGAAAAAAGAATTAAATCAGCAAAAAGGGGGTGCAACACGAGGACTTCCCAGGGGGTCACCCATCCTAGTACTACTCTCGCCCAAGCACACTTAACTTCGGAGTTCTGATGGGATCCGGTGCATTAGTGCTGGTATGATCGCACCCGTTAGTTCATGCACTCTTTATTCTTATAAGCCTCAGGTGCACACGCACTTCGAGGCCCGTGCACTTTATTTTTTGCCTAACGAAAACACCAATTTTTTAGTACCAAATTTCACTGAAAAACCAATTCCATAATTAACGAAGTAAAAAAAAAAAAGAAAAAGAAAAAAAGAATTAAATCAGCAAAAAGGGGGTGCAACACGAGGACTTCCCAGGGGGTCACCCATCCTAGTACTACTCTCGCCCAAGCACACTTAACTTCGGAGTTCTGATGGGATCCGGTGCATTAGTGCTGGTATGATCGCACCCGTTAGTTCATGCACTCTTTATTCTTATAAGCCTCAGGTGCACACGCACTTCGAGGCCCGTGCACTTTATTTTTTGCCTAACGAAAACACCAATTTTTTAGTACCAACTTTCACTGAAAAACCAATTCCATAATTAACGAAGTAAAAAAAAAAAGAAAAAGAAAAAAGAATTAAATCAGCAAAAAGGGGGTGCAACACGAGGACTTCCCAGGGGGTCACCCATCCTAGTACTACTCTCGCCCAAGCACACTTAACTTCGGAGTTCTGATGGGAACCGGTGCATTAGTGCTGGTATGATCGCACCCGTTAGTTCATGCACTCTTTATTCTTATAAGCCTCAGGTGCACACGCACTTCGAGGCCCGTGCACTTTATTTTTTGCCTAACGAAAACACCAATTTTTTAGTACCAACTTTCACTGAAAAACCAATTCCATAATTAACGAAGTAAAAAAAAAAAGAGAAAAAGAAAAAAGAATTAAATCAGCAAAAAGGGGGTGCAACACGAGGACTTCCCAGGGGGTCACCCATCCTAGTACTACTCTCGCCCAAGCACACTTAACTTCGGAGTTCTGATGGGATCCGGTGCATTAGTGCTGGTATGATCGCACCCGTTAGTTCATGCACTCTTTAATCTTATAAGCCTCAGGTGCACACGCACTTCGAGGCCCGTGCACTTTATTTTTTGCCTAACGAAAACACCAATTTTTTAGTACCAACTTTCACTGAAAAACCAATTCCATAATTAACGAAGTAAAAAAAAAAAAGAAAAAGAAAAAAAGAATTAAATCAGCAAAAAGGGGGTGCAACACGAGGACTTCCCAGGGGGTCACCCATCCTAGTACTACTCTCGCCCAAGCACACTTAACTTCGGAGTTCTGATGGGATCCGGTGCATTAGTGCTGGTATGATCGCACCCGTTAGTTCATGCACTCTTTATTCTTATAAGCCTCAGGTGCACACGCACTTCGAGGCCCGTGCACTTTATTTTTTGCCTAACGAAAACACCAATTTTTTAGTACCAACTTTCACTGAAAAACCAATTCCATAATTAACGAAGTAAAAAAAAAAAGAAAAAGAAAAAAGAATTAAATCAGCAAAAAGGAGGTGCAACACGAGGACTTCCCAGGGGGTCACCCATCCTAGTACTACTCTCGCCCAAGCACACTTAACTTCGGAGTTCTGATGGGATCCGGTGCATTAGTGCTGGTATGATCGCACCCGTTAGTTCATGCACTCTTTATTCTTATAAGCCTCAGGTGCACACGCACTTCGAGGCCCGTGCACTTTATTTTTTGCCTAACGAAAACACCAATTTTTTAGTACCAACTTTCACTGAAAAACCAATTCCATAATTAACGAGGTAAAAAAAAAAAGAAAAAGAAAAAAGAATTAAATCAGCAAAAAGGGGGTGCAACACGAGGACTTCCCAGGGGGTCACCCATCCTAGTACTACTCTCGCCCAAGCACACTTAACTTCGGAGTTCTGATGGGATCCGGTGCATTAGTGCTGGTATGATCGCACCCGTTAGTTCATGCACTCTTTATTCTTATAAGCCTCAGGTGCACACGCACTTCGAGGCCCGTGCACTTTATTTTTTGCCTAACGAAAACACCAATTTTTTAGTACCAACTTTCACTGAAAAACCAATTCCATAATTAACGAAGTAAAAAAAAAAAAGAAAAAGAAAAAAAGAATTAAATCAGCAAAAAGGGGGTGCAACACGAGGACTTCCCAGGGGGTCACCCATCCTAGTACTACTCTCGCCCAAGCACACTTAACTTCGGAGTTCTGATGGGATCCGGTGCATTAGTGCTGGTATGATCGCACCCGTTAGTTCATGCACTCTTTATTCTTATAAGCCTCAGGTGCACACGCACTTCGAGGCCCGTGCACTTTATTTTTTGCCTAACGAAAACACCAATTTTTTAGTACCAACTTTCACTGAAAAACCAATTCCATAATTAACGAAGTAAAAAAAAAAAGAAAAAGAAAAAAGAATTAAATCAGCAAAAAGGGGGTGCAACACGAGGACTTTCCAGGGGGTCACCCATCCTAGTACTACTCTCGCCCAAGCACACTTAACTTCGGAGTTCTGATGGGATCCGGTGCATTAGTGCTGGTATGATCGCACCCGTTAGTTCATGCACTCTTTATTCTTATAAGCCTCAGGTGCACACGCACTTCGAGGCCCGTGCACTTTATTTTTTGCCTAACGAAAACACCAATTTTTTAGTACCAACTTTCACTGAAAAACCAATTCCATAATTAACGAAGTAAAAAAAAAAAGAGAAAAAGAAAAAAGAATTAAATCAGCAAAAAGGGGGTGCAACACGAGGACTTCCCAGGGGGTCACCCATCCTAGTACTACTCTCGCCCAAGCACACTTAACTTCGGAGTTCTGATGGGATCCGGTGCATTAGTGCTGGTATGATCGCACCCGTTAGTTCATGCACTCTTTAATCTTATAAGCCTCAGGTGCACACGCACTTCGAGGCCCGTGCACTTTATTTTTTGCCTAACGAAAACACCAATTTTTTAGTACCAACTTTCACTGAAAAACCAATTCCATAATTAACGAAGTAAAAAAAAAAAAAGAAAAAGAAAAAAAGAATTAAATCAGCAAAAAGGGGGTGCAACACGAGGACTTCCCAGGGGGTCACCCATCCTAGTACTACTCTCGCCCAAGCACACTTAACTTCGGAGTTCTGATGGGATCCGGTGCATTAGTGCTGGTATGATCGCACCCGTTAGTTCATGCACTCTTTATTCTTATAAGCCTCAGGTGCACACGCACTTCGAGGCCCGTGCACTTTATTTTTTGCCTAACGAAAACACCAATTTTTTAGTACCAACTTTCACTGAAAAACCAATTCCATAATTAACGAAGTAAAAAAAAAAAGAAAAAGAAAAAAGAATTAAATCAGCAAAAAGGGGGTGCAACACGAGGACTTCCCAGGGGGTCACCCATCCTAGTACTACTCTCGCCCAAGCACACTTAACTTCGGAGTTCTGATGGGATCCGGTGCATTAGTGCTGGTATGATCGCACCCGTTAGTTCATGCACTCTTTATTCTTATAAGCCTCAGGTGCACACGCACTTCGAGGCCCGTGCACTTTATTTTTTGCCTAACGAAAACACCAATTTTTTAGTACCAACTTTCACTGAAAAACCAATTCCATAATTAACGAAGTAAAAAAAAAAAGAGAAAAAGAAAAAAGAATTAAATCAGCAAAAAGGGGGTGCAACACGAGGACTTCCCAGGGGGTCACCCATCCTAGTACTACTCTCGCCCAAGCACACTTAACTTCGGAGTTCTGATGGGATCCGGTGCATTAGTGCTGGTATGATCGCACCCGTTAGTTCATGCACTCTTTATTCTTATAAGCCTCAGGTGCACAGGCACTTCGAGGCCCGTGCACTTTATTTTTTGCCTAACGAAAACACCAATTTTTTAGTACCAACTTTCACTGAAAAACCAATTCCATAATTAACGAAGTAAAAAAAAAAAAGAAAAAGAAAAAAAGAATTAAATCAGCAAAAAGGGAGTGCAACACGAGGACTTCCCAGGGGGTCACCCATCCTAGTACTACTCTCGCCCAAGCACACTTAACTTCGGAGTTCTGATGGGATCCGGTGCATTAGTGCTGGTATGATCGCACCCGTTAGTTCATGCACTCTTTATTCTTATAAGCCTCAGGTGCACACGCACTTCGAGGCCCGTGCACTTTATTTTTTGCCTAACGAAAACACCAATTTTTTAGTACCAACTTTCACTGAAAAACCAATTCCATAATTAACGAAGTAAAAAAAAAAAGAAAAAAAAAAAAGAATTAAATCAGCAAAAAGGAGGTGCAACACGAGGACTTCCCAGGGGGTCACCCATCCTAGTACTACTCTCGCCCAAGCACACTTAACTTCGGAGTTCTGATGGGATCCGGTGCATTAGTGCTGGTATGATCGCACCCGTTAGTTCATGCACTCTTTATTCTTATAAGCCTCAGGTGCACACGCACTTCGAGGCCCGTGCACTTTATTTTTTGCCTAACGAAAACACCAATTTTTTAGTACCAACTTTCACTGAAAAACCAATTCCATAATTAACGAAGTAAAAAAAAAAAGAGAAAAAGAAAAAAGAATTAAATCAGCAAAAAGGGGGTGCAACACGAGGACTTCCCAGGGGGTCACCCATCCTAGTACTACTCTCGCCCAAGCACACTTAACTTCGGAGTTCTGATGGGATCCGGTGCATTAGTGCTGGTATGATCGCACCCGTTAGTTCATGCACTCTTTAATCTTATAAGCCTCAGGTGCACACGCACTTCGAGGCCCGTGCACTTTATTTTTTGCCTAACGAAAACACCAATTTTTTAGTACCAACTTTCACTGAAAAACCAATTCCATAATTAACGAAGTAAAAAAAAAAAGAAAAAGAAAAAAAGAATTAAATCAGCAAAAAGGGGGTGCAACACGAGGACTTCCCAGGGGGTCACCCATCCTAGTTACTACTCTCGCCCAAGCACACTTAACTTCGGAGTTCTGATGGGATCCGGTGCATTAGTGCTGGTATGATCGCACCCGTTAGTTCATGCACTCTTTATTCTTATAAGCCTCAGGTGCACACGCACTTCGAGGCCCGTGCACTTTATTTTTTGCCTAACGAAAACACCAATTTTTTAGTACCAACTTTCACTGAAAAACCAATTCCATAATTAACGAAGTAAAAAAAAAAAGAAAAAGAAAAAAGAATTAAATCAGCAAAAAGGGGGTGCAACACGAGGACTTCCCAGGGGGTCACCCATCCTAGTACTACTCTCGCCCAAGCACACTTAACTTCGGAGTTCTGATGGGATCCGGTGCATTAGTGCTGGTATGATCGCACCCGTTAGTTCATGCACTCTTTATTCTTATAAGCCTCAGGTGCACACGCACTTCGAGGCCCGTGCACTTTATTTTTTGCCTAACGAAAACACCAATTTTTTAGTACCAACTTTCACTGAAAAACCAATTCCATAATTAACGAAGTAAAAAAAAAAAGAGAAAAAGAAAAAAGAATTAAATCAGCAAAAAGGGGGTGCAACACGAGGACTTCCCAGGGGGTCACCCATCTTAGTACTACTCTCGCCCAAGCACACTTAACTTCGGAGTTCTGATGGGATCCGGTGCATTAGTGCTGGTATGATCGCACCCGTTAGTTCATGCACTCTTTAATCTTATAAGCCTCAGGTGCACACGCACTTCGAGGCCCGTGCACTTTATTTTTTGCCTAACGAAAACACCAATTTTTTAGTACCAACTTTCACTGAAAAACCAATTCCATAATTAACGAAGTAAAAAAAAAAAAGAAAAAGAAAAAAAGAATTAAATCAGCAAAAAGGGGGTGCAACACGAGGACTTCCCAGGGGGTCACCCATCCTAGTACTACTCTCGCCCAAGCACACTTAACTTCGGAGTTCTGATGGGATCCGGTGCATTAGTGCTGGTATGATCGCACCCGTTAGTTCATGCACTCTTTATTCTTATAAGCCTCAGGTGCACACGCACTTCGAGGCCCGTGCACTTTATTTTTTGCCTAACGAAAACACCAATTTTTTAGTACCAACTTTCACTGAAAAACCAATTCCATAATTAACGAAGTAAAAAAAAAAAGAAAAAGAAAAAAGAATTAAATCAGCAAAAAGGAGGTGCAACACGAGGACTTCCCAGGGGGTCACCCATCCTAGTACTACTCTCGCCCAAGCACACTTAACTTCGGAGTTCTGATGGGATCCGGTGCATTAGTGCTGGTATGATCGCACCCGTTAGTTCATGCACTCTTTATTCTTATAAGCCTCAGGTGCACACGCACTTCGAGGCCCGTGCACTTTATTTTTTGCCTAACGAAAACACCAATTTTTTAGTACCAACTTTCACTGAAAAACCAATTCCATAATTAACGAGGTAAAAAAAAAAAGAAAAAGAAAAAAGAATTAAATCAGCAAAAAGGGGGTGCAACACGAGGACTTCCCAGGGGGTCACCCATCCTAGTACTACTCTCGCCCAAGCACACTTAACTTCGGAGTTCTGATGGGATCCGGTGCATTAGTGCTGGTATGATCGCACCCGTTAGTTCATGCACTCTTTATTCTTATAAGCCTCAGGTGCACACGCACTTCGAGGCCCGTGCACTTTATTTTTTGCCTAACGAAAACACCAATTTTTTAGTACCAACTTTCACTGAAAAACCAATTCCATAATTAACGAAGTAAAAAAAAAAAAGAAAAAGAAAAAAAGAATTAAATCAGCAAAAAGGGGGTGCAACACGAGGACTTCCCAGGGGGTCACCCATCCTAGTACTACTCTCGCCCAAGCACACTTAACTTCGGAGTTCTGATGGGATCCGGTGCATTAGTGCTGGTATGATCGCACCCGTTAGTTCATGCACTCTTTATTCTTATAAGCCTCAGGTGCACACGCACTTCGAGGCCCGTGCACTTTATTTTTTGCCTAACGAAAACACCAATTTTTTAGTACCAACTTTCACTGAAAAACCAATTCCATAATTAACGAAGTAAAAAAAAAAAGAAAAAGAAAAAAGAATTAAATCAGCAAAAAGGGGGTGCAACACGAGGACTTCCCAGGGGGTCACCCATCCTAGTACTACTCTCGCCCAAGCACACTTAACTTCGGAGTTCTGATGGGATCCGGTGCATTAGTGCTGGTATGATCGCACCCGTTAGTTCATGCACTCTTTATTCTTATAAGCCTCAGGTGCACACGCACTTCGAGGCCCGTGCACTTTATTTTTTGCCTAACGAAAACACCAATTTTTTAGTACCAACTTTCACTGAAAAACCAATTCCATAATTAACGAAGTAAAAAAAAAAAGAGAAAAAGAAAAAAGAATTAAATCAGCAAAAAGGGGGTGCAACACGAGGACTTCCCAGGGGGTCACCCATCCTAGTACTACTCTCGCCCAAGCACACTTAACTTCGGAGTTCTGATGGGATCCGGTGCATTAGTGCTGGTATGATCGCACCCGTTAGTTCATGCACTCTTTAATCTTATAAGCCTCAGGTGCACACGCACTTCGAGGCCCGTGCACTTTATTTTTTGCCTAACGAAAACACCAATTTTTTAGTACCAACTTTCACTGAAAAACCAATTCCATAATTAACGAAGTAAAAAAAAAAAAAGAAAAAGAAAAAAAGAATTAAATCAGCAAAAAGGGGGTGCAACACGAGGACTTCCCAGGGGGTCACCCATCCTAGTACTACTCTCGCCCAAGCACACTTAACTTCGGAGTTCTGATGGGATCCGGTGCATTAGTGCTGGTATGATCGCACCCGTTAGTTCATGCACTCTTTATTCTTATAAGCCTCAGGTGCACACGCACTTCGAGGCCCGTGCACTTTATTTTTTGCCTAACGAAAACACCAATTTTTTAGTACCAACTTTCACTGAAAAACCAATTCCATAATTAACGAAGTAAAAAAAAAAAGAGAAAAAGAAAAAAGAATTAAATCAGCAAAAAGGGGGTGCAACACGAGGACTTCCCAGGGGGTCACCCATCCTAGTACTACTCTCGCCCAAGCACACTTAACTTCGGAGTTCTGATGGGATCCGGTGCATTAGTGCTGGTATGATCGCACCCGTTAGTTCATGCACTCTTTAATCTTAAAAGCCTCAGGTGCACACGCACTTCGAGGCCCGTGCACTTTATTTTTTGCCTAACGAAAACACCAATTTTTTAGTACCAACTTTCACTGAAAAACCAATTCCATAATTAACGAAGTAAAAAAAAAAAAAGAAAAAGAAAAAAAGAATTAAATCAGCAAAAAGGGGGTGCAACACGAGGACTTCCCAGGGGGTCACCCATCCTAGTACTACTCTCGCCCAAGCACACTTAACTTCGGAGTTCTGATGGGATCCGGTGCATTAGTGCTGGTATGATCGCACCCGTTAGTTCATGCACTCTTTATTCTTATAAGCCTCAGGTGCACACGCACTTCGAGGCCCGTGCACTTTATTTTTTGCCTAACGAAAACACCAATTTTTTAGTACCAACTTTCACTGAAAAACCAATTCCATAATTAACGAAGTAAAAAAAAAGAGAAAAAGAAAAAAGAATTAAATCAGCAAAAAGGGGGTGCAACACGAGGACTTCCCAGGGGGTCACCCATCCTAGTACTACTCTCGCCCAAGCACACTTAACTTCGGAGTTCTGATGGGATCCGGTGCATTAGTGCTGGTATGATCGCACCCGTTAGTTCATGCACTCTTTATTCTTATAAGCCTCAGGTGCACACGCACTTCGAGGCCCGTGCACTTTATTTTTTGCCTAACGAAAACACCAATTTTTTAGTACCAACTTTCACTGAAAAACCAATTCCATAATTAACGAAGTAAAAAAAAAAAAGAAAAAGAAAAAAAGAATTAAATCAGCAAAAAGGGGTGCAACACGAGGACTTCCCAGGGGGTCACCCATCCTAGTACTACTCTCGCCCAAGCACACTTAACTTCGGAGTTCTGATGGGATCCGGTGCATTAGTGCTGGTATGATCGCACCCGTTAGTTCATGCACTCTTTATTCTTATAAGCCTCAGGTGCACACGCACTTCGAGGCCCGTGCACTTTATTTTTTGCCTAACGAAAACACCAATTTTTTAGTACCAACTTTCACTGAAAAACCAATTCCATAATTAACGAAGTAAAAAAAAAAAGAAAAAGAAAAAAGAATTAAATCAGCAAAAAGGGGGTGCAACACGAGGACTTCCCAGGGGGTCACCCATCCTAGTACTACTCTCGCCCAAGCACACTTAACTTCGGAGTTCTGATGGGATCCGGTGCATTAGTGCTGGTATGATCGCACCCGTTAGTTCATGCACTCTTTATTCTTATAAGCCTCAGGTGCACACGCACTTCGAGGCCCGTGCACTTTATTTTTTGCCTAACGAAAACACCAATTTTTTAGTACCAACTTTCACTGAAAAACCAATTCCATAATTAACGAAGTAAAAAAAAAAAGAGAAAAAGAAAAAAGAATTAAATCAGCAAAAAGGGGGTGCAACACGAGGACTTCCCAGGGGGTCACCCATCCTAGTACTACTCTCGCCCAAGCACACTTAACTTCGGAGTTCTGATGGGATCCGGTGCATTAGTGCTGGTATGATCGCACCCGTTAGTTCATGCACTCTTTAATCTTATAAGCCTCAGGTGCACACGCACTTCGAGGCCCGTGCACTTTATTTTTTGCCTAACGAAAACACCAATTTTTTAGTACCAACTTTCACTGAAAAACCAATTCCATAATTAACGAAGTAAAAAAAAAAAAAGAAAAAGAAAAAAAGAATTAAATCAGCAAAAAGGGGGTGCAACACGAGGACTTCCCAGGGGGTCACCCATCCTAGTACTACTCTCGCCCAAGCACACTTAACTTCGGAGTTCTGATGGGATCCGGTGCATTAGTGCTGGTATGATCGCACCCGTTAGTTCATGCACTCTTTATTCTTATAAGCCTCAGGTGCACACGCACTTCGAGGCCCGTGCACTTTATTTTTTGCCTAACGAAAACACCAATTTTTTAGTACCAACTTTCACTGAAAAACCAATTCCATAATTAACGAAGTAAAAAAAAAAAGAAAAAGAAAAAAGAATTAAATCAGCAAAAAGGGGGTGCAACACGAGGACTTCCCAGGGGGTCACCCATCCTAGTACTACTCTCGCCCAAGCACACTTAACTTCGGAGTTCTGATGGGATCCGGTGCATTAGTGCTGGTATGATCGCACCCGTTAGTTCATGCACTCTTTATTCTTATAAGCCTCAGGTGCACACGCACTTCGAGGCCCGTGCACTTTATTTTTTGCCTAACGAAAACACCAATTTTTTAGTACCAACTTTCACTGAAAAACCAATTCCATAATTAACGAAGTAAAAAAAAAAAGAGAAAAAGAAAAAAGAATTAAATCAGCAAAAAGGGGGTGCAACACGAGGACTTCCCAGGGGGTCACCCATCCTAGTACTACTCTCGCCCAAGCACACTTAACTTCGGAGTTCTGATGGGATCCGGTGCATTAGTGCTGGTATGATCGCACCCGTTAGTTCATGCACTCTTTAATCTTATAAGCCTCAGGTGCACACGCACTTCGAGGCCCGTGCACTTTATTTTTTGCCTAACGAAAACACCAATTTTTTAGTACCAACTTTCACTGAAAAACCAATTCCATAATTAACGAAGTAAAAAAAAAAAAGAAAAAGAAAAAAAGAATTAAATCAGCAAAAAGGGGGTGCAACACGAGGACTTCCCAGGGGGTCACCCATCCTAGTACTACTCTCGCCCAAGCACACTTAACTTCGGAGTTCTGATGGGATCCGGTGCATTAGTGCTGGTATGATCGCACCCGTTAGTTCATGCACTCTTTATTCTTATAAGCCTCAGGTGCACACGCACTTCGAGGCCCGTGCACTTTATTTTTTGCCTAACGAAAACACCAATTTTTTAGTACCAACTTTCACTGAAAAACCAATTCCATAATTAACGAAGTAAAAAAAAAAAGAAAAAGAAAAAAGAATTAAATCAGCAAAAAGGGGGTGCAACACGAGGACTTCCCAGGGGATCCGGTGCATTAGTGCTGGTATGATCGCACCCGTTAGTTCATGCACTCTTTAATCTTATAAGCCTCAGGTGCACACGCACTTCGAGGCCCGTGCACTTTATTTTTTGCCTAACGAAAACACCAATTTTTTAGTACCAACTTTCACTGAAAAACCAATTCCATAATTAACGAAGTAAAAAAAAAAAGAGAAAAAGAAAAAAGAATTAAATCAGCAAAAAGGGGGTGCAACACGAGGACTTCCCAGGGGGTCACCCATCCTAGTACTACTCTCGCCCAAGCACACTTAACTTCGGAGTTCTGATGGGATCCGGTGCATTAGTGCTGGTATGATCGCACCCGTTAGTTCATGCACTCTTTAATCTTATAAGCCTCAGGTGCACACGCACTTCGAGGCCCGTGCACTTTATTTTTTGCCTAACGAAAACACCAATTTTTTAGTACCAACTTTCACTGAAAAACCAATTCCATAATTAACGAAGTAAAAAAAAAAAAAGAAAAAGAAAAAAAGAATTAAATCAGCAAAAAGGGGGTGCAACACGAGGACTTCCCAGGGGGTCACCCATCCTAGTACTACTCTCGCCCAAGCACACTTAACTTCGGAGTTCTGATGGGATCCGGTGCATTAGTGCTGGTATGATCGCACCCGTTAGTTCATGCACTCTTTATTCTTATAAGCCTCAGGTGCACACGCACTTCGAGGCCCGTGCACTTTATTTTTTGCCTAACGAAAACACCAATTTTTTAGTACCAACTTTCACTGAAAAACCAATTCCATAATTAACGAAGTAAAAAAAAAAAGAAAAAGAAAAAAGAATTAAATCAGCAAAAAGGGGGTGCAACACGAGGACTTCCCAGGGGGTCACCCATCCTAGTACTACTCTCGCCCAAGCACACTTAACTTCGGAGTTCTGATGGGATCCGGTGCATTAGTGCTGGTATGATCGCACCCGTTAGTTCATGCACTCTTTATTCTTATAAGCCTCAGGTGCACACGCACTTCGAGGCCCGTGCACTTTATTTTTTGCCTAACGAAAACACCAATTTTTTAGTACCAACTTTCACTGAAAAACCAATTCCATAATTAACGAAGTAAAAAAAAAAAGAGAAAAAGAAAAAAGAATTAAATCAGCAAAAAGGGGGTGCAACACGAGGACTTCCCAGGGGGTCACCCATCCTAGTACTACTCTCGCCCAAGCACACTTAACTTCGGAGTTCTGATGGGATCCGGTGCATTAGTGCTGGTATGATCGCACCCGTTAGTTCATGCACTCTTTAATCTTATAAGCCTCAGGTGCACACGCACTTCGAGGCCCGTGCACTTTATTTTTTGCCTAACGAAAACACCAATTTTTTAGTACCAACTTTCACTGAAAAACCAATTCCATAATTAACGAAGTAAAAAAAAAAAAGAAAAAGAAAAAAAGAATTAAATCAGCAAAAAGGGGGTGCAACACGAGGACTTCCCAGGGGGTCACCCATCCTAGTACTACTCTCGCCCAAGCACACTTAACTTCGGAGTTCTGATGGGATCCGGTGCATTAGTGCTGGTATGATCGCACCCGTTAGTTCATGCACTCTTTATTCTTATAAGCCTCAGGTGCACACGCACTTCGAGGCCCGTGCACTTTATTTTTTGCCTAACGAAAACACCAATTTTTTAGTACCAACTTTCACTGAAAAACCAATTCCATAATTAACGAAGTAAAAAAAAAAAGAAAAAGAAAAAAGAATTAAATCAGCAAAAAGGGGGTGCAACACGAGGACTTCCCAGGGGATCCGGTGCATTAGTGCTGGTATGATCGCACCCGTTAGTTCATGCACTCTTTAATCTTATAAGCCTCAGGTGCACACGCACTTCGAGGCCCGTGCACTTTATTTTTTGCCTAACGAAAACACCAATTTTTTAGTACCAACTTTCACTGAAAAACCAATTCCATAATTAACGAAGTAAAAAAAAAAAAAGAAAAAGAAAAAAGAATTAAATCAGCAAAAAGGGGGTGCAACACGAGGACTTCCCAGGGGGTCACCCATCCTAGTACTACTCTCGCCCAAGCACACTTAACTTCGGAGTTCTGATGGGATCCGGTGCATTAGTGCTGGTATGATCGCACCCGTTAGTTCATGCACTCTTTAATCTTATAAGCCTCAGGTGCACACGCACTTCGAGGCCCGTGCACTTTATTTTTTGCCTAACGAAAACACCAATTTTTTAGTACCAACTTTCACTGAAAAACCAATTCCATAATTAACGAAGTAAAAAAAAAAAAGAAAAAGAAAAAAAGAATTAAATCAGCAAAAAGGGGGTGCAACACGAGGACTTCCCAGGGGGTCACCCATCCTAGTACTACTCTCGCCCAAGCACACTTAACTTCGGAGTTCTGATGGGATCCGGTGCATTAGTGCTGGTATGATCGCACCCGTTAGTTCATGCACTCTTTATTCTTATAAGCCTCAGGTGCACACGCACTTCGAGGCCCGTGCACTTTATTTTTTGCCTAACGAAAACACCAATTTTTTAGTACCAACTTTCACTGAAAAACCAATTCCATAATTAACGAAGTAAAAAAAAAAAGAAAAAGAAAAAAGAATTAAATCAGCAAAAAGGGGGTGCAACACGAGGACTTCCCAGGGGGTCCGGTGCATTAGTGCTGGTATGATCGCACCCGTTAGTTCATGCACTCTTTAATCTTATAAGCCTCAGGTGCACACGCACTTCGAGGCCCGTGCACTTTATTTTTTGCCTAACGGAAACACCAATTTTTTAGTACCAACTTTCACTGAAAAACCAATTCCATAATTAACGAAGTAAAAAAAAAAAGAAAAAGAAAAAAGAATTAAATCAGCAAAAAGGAGGTGCAACACGAGGACTTCCCAGGGGGTCACCCATCCTAGTACTACTCTCGCCCAAGCACACTTAACTTCGGAGTTCTGATGGGATCCGGTGCATTAGTGCTGGTATGATCGCACCCGTTAGTTCATGCACTCTTTAATCTTATAAGCCTCAGGTGCACACGCACTTCGAGGCCCGTGCACTTTATTTTTTGCCTAACGAAAACACCAATTTTTTAGTACCAACTTTCACTGAAAAACCAATTCCATAATTAACGAAGTAAAAAAAAAAAAGAAAAAGAAAAAAAGAATTAAATCAGCAAAAAGGGGGTGCAACACGAGGACTTCCCAGGGGGTCACCCATCCTAGTACTACTCTCGCCCAAGCACACTTAACTTCGGAGTTCTGATGGGATCCGGTGCATTAGTGCTGGTATGATCGCACCTGTTAGTTCATGCACTCTTTATTCTTATAAGCCTCAGGTGCACACGCACTTCGAGGCCCGTGCACTTTATTTTTTGCCTAACGAAAACACCAATTTTTTAGTACCAACTTTCACTGAAAAACCAATTCCATAATTAACGAAGTAAAAAAAAAAAGAAAAAGAAAAAAGAATTAAATCAGCAAAAAGGGGGTGCAACACGAGGACTTCCCAGGGGGTCCGGTGCATTAGTGCTGGTATGATCGCACCCGTTAGTTCATGCACTCTTTAATCTTATAAGCCTCAGGTGCACACGCACTTCGAGGCCCGTGCACTTTATTTTTTGCCTAACGGAAACACCAATTTTTTAGTACCAACTTTCACTGAAAAACCAATTCCATAATTAACGAAGTAAAAAAAAAAAGAAAAAGAAAAAAGAATTAAATCAGCAAAAAGGAGGTGCAACACGAGGACTTCCCAGGGGGTCACCCATCCTAGTACTACTCTCGCCCAAGCACACTTAACTTCGGAGTTCTGATGGGATCCGGTGCATTAGTGCTGGTATGATCGCACCCGTTAGTTCATGCACTCTTTAATCTTATAAGCCTCAGGTGCACACGCACTTCGAGGCCCGTGCACTTTATTTTTTGCCTAACGAAAACACCAATTTTTTAGTACCAACTTTCACTGAAAAACCAATTCCATAATTAACGAAGTAAAAAAAAAAAAAGAAAAAGAAAAAAAGAATTAAATCAGCAAAAAGGGGGTGCAACACGAGGACTTCCCAGGGGGTCACCCATCCTAGTACTACTCTCGCCCAAGCACACTTAACTTCGGAGTTCTGATGGGATCCGGTGCATTAGTGCTGGTATGATCGCACCCGTTAGTTCATGCACTCTTTATTCTTATAAGCCTCAGGTGCACACGCACTTCGAGGCCCGTGCACTTTATTTTTTGCCTAACGAAAACACCAATTTTTTAGTACCAACTTTCACTGAAAAACCAATTCCATAATTAACGAAGTAAAAAAAAAAAGAAAAAGAAAAAAGAATTAAATCAGCAAAAAGGGGGTGCAACACGAGGACTTCCCAGGGGGTCACCCATCCTAGTACTACTCTCGCCCAAGCACACTTAACTTCGGAGTTCTGATGGGATCCGGTGCATTAGTGCTGGTATGATCGCACCCGTTAGTTCATGCACTCTTTATTCTTATAAGCCTCAGGTGCACACGCACTTCGAGGCCCGTGCACTTTATTTTTTGCCTAACGAAAACACCAATTTTTTAGTACCAACTTTCACTGAAAAACCAATTCCATAATTAACGAAGTAAAAAAAAAAAAGAAAAAGAAAAAAAGAATTAAATCAGCAAAAAGGAGGTGCAACACGAGGACTTCCCAGGGGGTCACCCATCCTAGTACTACTCTCGCCCAAGCACACTTAACTTCGGAGTTCTGATGGGATCCGGTGCATTAGTGCTGGTATGATCGCACCCGTTAGTTCATGCACTCTTTATTCTTATAAGCCTCAGGTGCACACGCACTTCGAGGCCCGTGCACTTTATTTTTTGCCTAACGAAAACACCAATTTTTTAGTACCAACTTTCACTGAAAAACCAATTCCATAATTAACGAAGTAAAAAAAAAAAGAAAAAGAAAAAAGAATTAAATCAGCAAAAAGGGGGTGCAACACGAGGACTTCCCAGGGGGTCCGGTGCATTAGTGCTGGTATGATCGCACCCGTTAGTTCATGCACTCTTTAATCTTATAAGCCTCAGGTGCACACGCACTTCGAGGCCCGTGCACTTTATTTTTTGCCTAACGAAAAAACCAATTTTTTAGTACCAACTTTCACTGAAAAACCAATTCCATAATTAACGAAGTAAAAAAAAAAAGAAAAAGAAAAAAGAATTAAATCAGCAAAAAGGGGGTGCAACACGAGGACTTCCCAGGGGGTCCGGTGCATTAGTGCTGGTATGATCGCACCCGTTAGTTCATGCACTCTTTAATCTTATAAGCCTCAGGTGCACACGCACTTCGAGGCCCGTGCACTTTATTTTTTGCCTAACGAAAACACCAATTTTTTAGTACCAACTTTCACTGAAAAACCAATTCCATAATTAACGAAGTAAAAAAAAAAAGAAAAAGAAAAAAGAATTAAATCAGCAAAAAGGAGGTGCAACACGAGGACTTCCCAGGGGGTCACCCATCCTAGTACTACTCTCGCCCAAGCACACTTAACTTCGGAGTTCTGATGGGATCCGGTGCATTAGTGCTGGTATGATCGCACCCGTTAGTTCATGCACTCTTTAATCTTATAAGCCTCAGGTGCACACGCACTTCGAGGCCCGTGCACTTTATTTTTTGCCTAACGAAAACACCAATTTTTTAGTACCAACTTTCACTGAAAAACCAATTCCATAATTAACGAAGTAAAAAAAAAAAAGAAAAAGAAAAAAAGAATTAAATCAGCAAAAAGGGGGTGCAACACGAGGACTTCCCAGGGGGTCACCCATCCTAGTACTACTCTCGCCCAAGCACACTTAACTTCGGAGTTCTGATGGGATCCGGTGCATTAGTGCTGGTATGATCGCACCCGTTAGTTCATGCACTCTTTATTCTTATAAGCCTCAGGTGCACACGCACTTCGAGGCCCGTGCACTTTATTTTTTGCCTAACGAAAACACCAATTTTTTAGTACCAACTTTCACTGAAAAACCAATTCCATAATTAACGATGTAAAAAAAAAAAGAGAAAAAGAAAAAAGAATTAAATAAGCAAAAAGGGGGTGCAACACGAGGACTTCCCAGGGGGTCACCCATCCTAGTACTACTCTCGCCCAAGCACACTTAACTTCGGAGTTCTGATGGGATCCGGTGCATTAGTGCTGGTATGATCGCACCCGTTAGTTCATGCACTCTTTAATCTTATAAGCCTCAGGTGCACACGCACTTCGAGGCCCGTGCACTTTATTTTTTGCCTAACGAAAACACCAATTTTTTAGTACCAACTTTCACTGAAAAACCAATTCCATAATTAACGAAGTAAAAAAAAAAAAGAAAAAGAAAAAAAGAATTAAATCAGCAAAAAGGGGGTGCAACACGAGGACTTCCCAGGGGGTCACCCATCCTAGTACTACTCTCGCCCAAGCACACTTAACTTCGGAGTTCTGATGGGATCCGGTGCATTAGTGCTGGTATGATCGCACCCGTTAGTTCATGCACTCTTTATTCTTATAAGCCTCAGGTGCACACGCACTTCGAGGCCCGTGCACTTTATTTTTTGCCTAACGAAAACACCAATTTTTTAGTACCAACTTTCACTGAAAAACCAATTCCATAATTAACGAAGTAAAAAAAAAAAGAAAAAGAAAAAAGAATTAAATCAGCAAAAAGGGGGTGCAACACGAGGACTTCCCAGGGGGTCCGGTGCATTAGTGCTGGTATGATCGCACCCGTTAGTTCATGCACTCTTTAATCTTATAAGCCTCAGGTGCACACGCACTTCGAGGCCCGTGCACTTTATTTTTTGCCTAACGAAAACACCAATTTTTTAGTACCAACTTTCACTGAAAAACCAATTCCATAATTAACGAAGTAAAAAAAAAAAGAAAAAGAAAAAAGAATTAAATCAGCAAAAAGGAGGTGCAACACGAGGACTTCCCAGGGGGTCACCCATCCTAGTACTACTCTCGCCCAAGCACACTTAACTTCGGAGTTCTGATGGGATCCGGTGCATTAGTGCTGGTATGATCGCACCCGTTAGTTCATGCACTCTTTAATCTTATAAGCCTCAGGTGCACACGCACTTCGAGGCCCGTGCACTTTATTTTTTGCCTAACGAAAACACCAATTTTTTAGTACCAACTTTCACTGAAAAACCAATTCCATAATTAACGAAGTAAAAAAAAAAAAGAAAAAGAAAAAAAGAATTAAATCAGCAAAAAGGGGGTGCAACACGAGGACTTCCCAGGGGGTCACCCATCCTAGTACTACTCTCGCCCAAGCACACTTAACTTCGGAGTTCTGATGGGATCCGGTGCATTAGTGCTGGTATGATCGCACCCGTTAGTTCATGCACTCTTTATTCTTATAAGCCTCAGGTGCACACGCACTTCGAGGCCCGTGCACTTTATTTTTTTCCTAACGAAAACACCAATTTTTTAGTACCAACTTTCACTGAAAAACCAATTCCATAATTAACGAAGTAAAAAAAAAAAAGAAAAAGAAAAAAAGAATTAAATCAGCAAAAAGGGGGTGCAACACGAGGACTTCCCAGGGGGTCACCCATACTAGTACTACTCTCGCCCAAGCACACTTAACTTCGGAGTTCTGATGGGATCCGGTGCATTAGTGCTGGTATGATCGCACCCGTTAGTTCATGCACTCTTTATTCTTATAAGCCTCAGGTGCACACGCACTTCGAGGCCCGTGCACTTTATTTTTTGCCTAACGAAAACACCAATTTTTTAGTACCAACTTTCACTGAAAAACCAATTCCATAATTAACGAAGTAAAAAAAAAAAGAAAAAGAAAAAAGAATTAAATCAGCAAAAAGGGGGTGCAACACGAGGACTTCCCAGGGGGTCACCCATCCTAGTACTACTCTCGCCCAAGCACACTTAACTTCGGAGTTCTGATGGGATCCGGTGCATTAGTGCTGGTATGATCGCACCCGTTAGTTCATGCACTCTTTATTCTTATAAGCCTCAGGTGCACACGCACTTCGAGGCCCGTGCACTTTATTTTTTGCCTAACGAAAACACCAATTTTTTAGTACCAACTTTCACTGAAAAACCAATTCCATAATTAACGAAGTAAAAAAAAAAAGAGAAAAAGAAAAAAGAATTAAATCAGCAAAAAGGGGGTGCAACACGAGGACTTCCCAGGGGGTCACCCATCCTAGTACTACTCTCGCCCAAGCACACTTAACTTCGGAGTTCTGATGGGATCCGGTGCATTAGTGCTGGTATGATCGCACCCGTTAGTTCATGCACTCTTTAATCTTAAAAGCCTCAGGTGCACACGCACTTCGAGGCCCGTGCACTTTATTTTTTGCCTAACGAAAACACCAATTTTTTAGTACCAACTTTCACTGAAAAACCAATTCCATAATTAACGAAGTAAAAAAAAAAAAGAAAAAGAAAAAAAGAATTAAATCAGCAAAAAGGGGGTGCAACACGAGGACTTCCCAGGGGGTCACCCATCCTAGTACTACTCTCGCCCAAGCACACTTAACTTCGGAGTTCTGATGGGATCCGGTGCATTAGTGCTGGTATGATCGCACCCGTTAGTTCATGCACTCTTTATTCTTATAAGCCTCAGGTGCACACGCACTTCGAGGCCCGTGCACTTTATTTTTTGCCTAACGAAAACACCAATTTTTTAGTACCAACTTTCACTGAAAAACCAATTCCATAATTAACGAAGTAAAAAAAAAAAGAAAAAGAAAAAAGAATTAAATCAGCAAAAAGGGGGTGCAACACGAGGACTTCCCAGGGGGTCACCCATCCTAGTACTACTCTCGCCCAAGCACACTTAACTTCGGAGTTCTGATGGGATCCGGTGCATTAGTGCTGGTATGATCGCACCCGTTAGTTCATGCACTCTTTATTCTTATAAGCCTCAGGTGCACACGCACTTCGAGGCCCGTGCACTTTATTTTTTGCCTAACGAAAACACCAATTTTTTAGTACCAACTTTCACTGAAAAACCAATTCCATAATTAACGAAGTAAAAAAAAAAAAGAAAAAGAAAAAAAGAATTAAATCAGCAAAAAGGGGGTGCAACACGAGGACTTCCCAGGGGGTCACCCATCCTAGTACTACTCTCGCCCAAGCACACTTAACTTCGGAGTTCTGATGGGATCCGGTGCATTAGTGCTGGTATGATCGCACCCGTTAGTTCATGCACTCTTTATTCTTATAAGCCTCAGGTGCACACGCACTTCGAGGCCCGTGCACTTTATTTTTTGCCTAACGAAAACACCAATTTTTTAGTACCAACTTTCACTGAAAAACCAATTCCATAATTAACGAAGTAAAAAAAAAAAGAAAAAGAAAAAAGAATTAAATCAGCAAAAAGGGGGTGCAACACGAGGACTTCCCAGGGGGTCACCCATCCTAGTACTACTCTCGCCCAAGCACACTTAACTTCGGAGTTCTGATGGGATCCGGTGCATTAGTGCTGGTATGATCGCACCCGTTAGTTCATGCACTCTTTATTCTTATAAGCCTCAGGTGCACACGCACTTCGAGGCCCGTGCACTTTATTTTTTGCCTAACGAAAACACCAATTTTTTAGTACCAACTTTCACTGAAAAACCAATTCCATAATTAACGAAGTAAAAAAAAAAAGAGAAAAAGAAAAAAGAATTAAATCAGCAAAAAGGGGGTGCAACACGAGGACTTCCCAGGGGGTCACCCATCCTAGTACTACTCTCGCCCAAGCACACTTAACTTCGGAGTTCTGATGGGATCCGGTGCATTAGTGCTGGTATGATCGCACCCGTTAGTTCATGCACTCTTTAATCTTATAAGCCTCAGGTGCACACGCACTTCGAGGCCCGTGCACTTTATTTTTTGCCTAACGAAAACACCAATTTTTTAGTACCAACTTTCACTGAAAAACCAATTCCATAATTAACGAAGTAAAAAAAAAAAAAGAAAAAGAAAAAAAGAATTAAATCAGCAAAAAGGGGGTGCAACACGAGGACTTCCCAGGGGGTCACCCATCCTAGTACTACTCTCGCCCAAGCACACTTAACTTCGGAGTTCTGATGGGATCCGGTGCATTAGTGCTGGTATGATCGCACCCGTTAGTTCATGCACTCTTTATTCTTATAAGCCTCAGGTGCACACGCACTTCGAGGCCCGTGCACTTTATTTTTTGCCTAACGAAAACACCAATTTTTTAGTACCAACTTTCACTGAAAAACCAATTCCATAATTAACGAAGTAAAAAAAAAAAGAAAAAGAAAAAAGAATTAAATCAGCAAAAAGGGGGTGCAACACGAGGACTTCCCAGGGGGTCACCCATCCTAGTACTACTCTCGCCCAAGCACACTTAACTTCGGAGTTCTGATGGGATCCGGTGCATTAGTGCTGGTATGATCGCACCCGTTAGTTCATGCACTCTTTATTCTTATAAGCCTCAGGTGCACACGCACTTCGAGGCCCGTGCACTTTATTTTTTGCCTAACGAAAACACCAATTTTTTAGTACCAACTTTCACTGAAAAACCAATTCCATAATTAACGAAGTAAAAAAAAAAAGAGAAAAAGAAAAAAGAATTAAATCAGCAAAAAGGGGGTGCAACACGAGGACTTCCCAGGGGGTCACCCATCCTAGTACTACTCTCGCCCAAGCACACTTAACTTCGGAGTTCTGATGGGATCCGGTGCATTAGTGCTGGTATGATCGCACCCGTTAGTTCATGCACTCTTTAATCTTATAAGCCTCAGGTGCACACGCACTTCGAGGCCCGTGCACTTTATTTTTTTGCCTAACGAAAACACCAATTTTTTAGTACCAACTTTCACTGAAAAACCAATTCCATAATTAACGAAGTAAAAAAAAAAAAGAAAAAGAAAAAAAGAATTAAATCAGCAAAAAGGGGGTGCAATACGAGGACTTCCCAGGGGGTCACCCATCCTAGTACTACTCTCGCCCAAGCACACTTAACTTCGGAGTTCTGATGGGATCCGGTGCATTAGTGCTGGTATGATCGCACCCGTTAGTTCATGCACTCTTTATTCTTATAAGCCTCAGGTGCACACGCACTTCGAGGCCCGTGCACTTTATTTTTTGCCTAACGAAAACACCAATTTTTTAGTACCAACTTTCACTGAAAAACCAATTCCATAATTAACGAAGTAAAAAAAAAAAGAAAAAGAAAAAAGAATTAAATCAGCAAAAAGGGGGTGCAACACGAGGACTTCCCAGGGGGTCCGGTGCATTAGTGCTGGTATGATCGCACCCGTTAGTTCATGCACTCTTTAATCTTATAAGCCTCAGGTGCACACGCACTTCGAGGCCCGTGCACTTTATTTTTTGCCTAACGAAAACACCAATTTTTTAGTACCAACTTTCACTGAAAAACCAATTCCATAATTAACGAAGTAAAAAAAAAAAAGAAAAAGAAAAAAAGAATTAAATCAGCAAAAAGGGGGTGCAACACGAGGACTTCCCAGGGGGTCACCCATCCTAGTACTACTCTCGCCCAAGCACACTTAACTTCGGAGTTCTGATGGGATCCGGTGCATTAGTGCTGGTATGATCGCACCCGTTAGTTTATGCACTCTTTAATCTTATAAGCCTCAGGTGCACACGCACTTCGAGGCCCGTGCACTTTATTTTTTGCCTAACGAAAACACCAATTTTTTAGTACCAACTTTCACTGAAAAACCAATTCCATAATTAACGAAGTAAAAAAAAAAAGAGAAAAAGAAAAAAGAATTAAATCAGCAAAAAGGGGGTGCAACACGAGGACTTCCCAGGGGGTCACCCATCCTAGTACTACTCTCGCCCAAGCACACTTAACTTCGGAGTTCTGATGGGATCCGGTGCATTAGTGCTGGTATGATCGCACCCGTTAGTTCATGCACTCTTTAATCTTATAAGCCTCAGGTGCACACGCACTTCGAGGCCCGTGCACTTTATTTTTTGCCTAACGAAAACACCAATTTTTTAGTACCAACTTTCACTGAAAAACCAATTCCATAATTAACGAAGTAAAAAAAAAAAAGAAAAAGAAAAAAAGAATTAAATCAGCAAAAAGGGGGTGCAATACGAGGACTTCCCAGGGGGTCACCCATCCTAGTACTACTCTCGCCCAAGCACACTTAACTTCGGAGTTCTGATGGGATCCGGTGCATTAGTGCTGGTATGATCGCACCCGTTAGTTCATGCACTCTTTATTCTTATAAGCCTCAGGTGCACACGCACTTCGAGGCCCGTGCACTTTATTTTTTGCCTAACGAAAACACCAATTTTTTAGTACCAACTTTCACTGAAAAACCAATTCCATAATTAACGAAGTAAAAAAAAAAAGAAAAAGAAAAAAGAATTAAATCAGCAAAAAGGGGGTGCAACACGAGGACTTCCCAGGGGGTCCGGTGCATTAGTGCTGGTATGATCGCACCCGTTAGTTCATGCACTCTTTAATCTTATAAGCCTCAGGTGCACACGCACTTCGAGGCCCGTGCACTTTATTTTTTGCCTAACGAAAACACCAATTTTTTAGTACCAACTTTCACTGAAAAACCAATTCCATAATTAACGAAGTAAAAAAAAAAAAGAAAAAGAAAAAAAGAATTAAATCAGCAAAAAGGGGGTGCAACACGAGGACTTCCCAGGGGGTCACCCATCCTAGTACTACTCTCGCCCAAGCACACTTAACTTCGGAGTTCTGATGGGATCCGGTGCATTAGTGCTGGTATGATCGCACCCGTTAGTTCATGCACTCTTTAATCTTATAAGCCTCAGGTGCACACGCACTTCGAGGCCCGTGCACTTTATTTTTTGCCTAACGAAAACACCAATTTTTTAGTACCAACTTTCACTGAAAAACCAATTCCATAATTAACGAAGTAAAAAAAAAAAAGAAAAAGAAAAAAAGAATTAAATCAGCAAAAAGGGGGTGCAACACGAGGACTTCCCAGGGGGTCACCCATCCTAGTACTACTCTCGCCCAAGCACACTTAACTTCGGAGTTCTGATGGGATCCGGTGCATTAGTGCTGGTATGATCGCACCCGTTAGTTCATGCACTCTTTATTCTTATAAGCCTCAGGTGCACACGCACTTCGAGGCCCGTGCACTTTATTTTTTGCCTAACGAAAACACCAATTTTTTAGTACCAACTTTCACTGAAAAACCAATTCCATAATTAACGAAGTAAAAAAAAAAAGAGAAAAAGAAAAAAGAATTAAATCAGCAAAAAGGGGGTGCAACACGAGGACTTCCCAGGGGGTCACCCATCCTAGTACTACTCTCGCCCAAGCACACTTAACTTCGGAGTTCTGATGGGATCCGGTGCATTAGTGCTGGTATGATCGCACCCGTTAGTTCATGCACTCTTTAATCTTATAAGCCTCAGGTGCACACGCACTTCGAGGCCCGTGCACTTTATTTTTTGCCTAACGAAAACACCAATTTTTTAGTACCAACTTTCACTGAAAAACCAATTCCATAATTAACGAAGTAAAAAAAAAAAAGAAAAAGAAAAAAAGAATTAAATCAGCAAAAAGGGGGTGCAACACGAGGACTTCCCAGGGGGTCACCCATCCTAGTACTACTCTCGCCCAAGCACACTTAACTTCGGAGTTCTGATGGGATCCGGTGCATTAGTGCTGGTATGATCGCACCCGTTAGTTCATGCACTCTTTATTCTTATAAGCCTCAGGTGCACACGCACTTCGAGGCCCGTGCACTTTATTTTTTGCCTAACGAAAACACCAATTTTTTAGTACCAACTTTCACTGAAAAACCAATTCCATAATTAACGAAGTAAAAAAAAAAAGAAAAAGAAAAAAGAATTAAATCAGCAAAAAGGGGGTGCAACACGAGGACTTCCCAGGGGGTCACCCATCCTAGTACTACTCTCGCCCAAGCACACTTAACTTCGGAGTTCTGATGGGATCCGGTGCATTAGTGCTGGTATGATCGCACCCGTTAGTTCATGCACTCTTTATTCTTATAAGCCTCAGGTGCACACGCACTTCGAGGCCCGTGCACTTTATTTTTTGCCTAACGAAAACACCAATTTTTTAGTACCAACTTTCACTGAAAAACCAATTCCATAATTAACGAAGTAAAAAAAAAAAGAGAAAAAGAAAAAAGAATTAAATCAGCAAAAAGGGGGTGCAACACGAGGACTTCCCAGGGGGTCACCCATCCTAGTACTACTCTCGCCCAAGCACACTTAACTTCGGAGTTCTGATGGGATCCGGTGCATTAGTGCTGGTATGATCGCACCCGTTAGTTCATGCACTCTTTAATCTTAAAAGCCTCAGGTGCACACGCACTTCGAGGCCCGTGCACTTTATTTTTTGCCTAACGAAAACACCAATTTTTTAGTACCAACTTTCACTGAAAAACCAATTCCATAATTAACGAAGTAAAAAAAAAAAAGAAAAAGAAAAAAAGAATTAAATCAGCAAAAAGGGGGTGCAACACGAGGACTTCCCAGGGGGTCACCCATCCTAGTACTACTCTCGCCCAAGCACACTTAACTTCGGAGTTCTGATGGGATCCGGTGCATTAGTGCTGGTATGATCGCACCCGTTAGTTCATGCACTCTTTATTCTTATAAGCCTCAGGTGCACACGCACTTCGAGGCCCGTGCACTTTATTTTTTGCCTAACGAAAACACCAATTTTTTAGTACCAACTTTCACTGAAAAACCAATTCCATAATTAACGAAGTAAAAAAAAAAAAGAAAAAGAAAAAAAGAATTAAATCAGCAAAAAGGGGGTGCAACACGAGGACTTCCCAGGGGGTCACCCATCCTAGTACTACTCTCGCCCAAGCACACTTAACTTCGGAGTTCTGATGGGATCCGGTGCATTAGTGCTGGTATGATCGCACCCGTTAGTTCATGCACTCTTTATTCTTATAAGCCTCAGGTGCACACGCACTTCGAGGCCCGTGCACTTTATTTTTTGCCTAACGAAAACACCAATTTTTTAGTACCAACTTTCACTGAAAAACCAATTCCATAATTAACGAAGTAAAAAAAAAAAGAAAAAGAAAAAAGAATTAAATCAGCAAAAAGGGGGTGCAACACGAGGACTTCCCAGGGGGTCACCCATCCTAGTACTACTCTCGCCCAAGCACACTTAACTTCGGAGTTCTGATGGGATCCGGTGCATTAGTGCTGGTATGATCGCACCCGTTAGTTCATGCACTCTTTATTCTTATAAGCCTCAGGTGCACACGCACTTCGAGGCCCGTGCACTTTATTTTTTGTCTAACGAAAACACCAATTTTTTAGTACCAACTTTCACTGAAAAACCAATTCCATAATTAACGAAGTAAAAAAAAAAAGAGAAAAAGAAAAAAGAATTAAATCAGCAAAAAGGGGGTGCAACACGAGGACTTCCCAGGGGGTCACCCATCCTAGTACTACTCTCGCCCAAGCACACTTAACTTCGGAGTTCTGATGGGATCCGGTGCATTAGTGCTGGTATGATCGCACCCGTTAGTTCATGCACTCTTTAATCTTATAAGCCTCAGGTGCACACGCACTTCGAGGCCCGTGCACTTTATTTTTTGCCTAACGAAAACACCAATTTTTTAGTACCAACTTTCACTGAAAAACCAATTCCATAATTAACGAAGTAAAAAAAAAAAAAGAAAAAGAAAAAAAGAATTAAATCAGCAAAAAGGGGGTGCAACACGAGGACTTCCCAGGGGGTCACCCATCCTAGTACTACTCTCGCCCAAGCACACTTAACTTCGGAGTTCTGATGGGATCCGGTGCATTAGTGCTGGTATGATCGCACCCGTTAGTTCATGCACTCTTTATTCTTATAAGCCTCAGGTGCACACGCACTTCGAGGCCCGTGCACTTTATTTTTTGCCTAACGAAAACACCAATTTTTTAGTACCAACTTTCACTGAAAAACCAATTCCATAATTAACGAAGTAAAAAAAAAAAGAAAAAGAAAAAAGAATTAAATCAGCAAAAAGGGGGTGCAACACGAGGACTTCCCAGGGGGTCACCCATCCTAGTACTACTCTCGCCCAAGCACACTTAACTTCGGAGTTCTGATGGGATCCGGTGCATTAGTGCTGGTATGATCGCACCCGTTAGTTCATGCACTCTTTATTCTTATAAGCCTCAGGTGCACACGCACTTCGAGGCCCGTGCACTTTATTTTTTGCCTAACGAAAACACCAATTTTTTAGTACCAACTTTCACTGAAAAACCAATTCCATAATTAACGAATTAAAAAAAAAAAGAGAAAAAGAAAAAAGAATTAAATCAGCAAAAAGGGGGTGCAACACGAGGACTTCCCAGGGGGTCACCCATCCTAGTACTACTCTCGCCCAAGCACACTTAACTTCGGAGTTCTGATGGGATCCGGTGCATTAGTGCTGGTATGATCGCACCCGTTAGTTCATGCACTCTTTAATCTTATAAGCCTCAGGTGCACACGCACTTCGAGGCCCGTGCACTTTATTTTTTGCCTAACGAAAACACCAATTTTTTAGTACCAACTTTCACTGAAAAACCAATTCCATAATTAACGAAGTAAAAAAAAAAAAGAAAAAGAAAAAAAGAATTAAATCAGCAAAAAGGGGGTGCAACACGAGGACTTCCCAGGGGGTCACCCATCCTAGTACTACTCTCGCCCAAGCACACTTAACTTCGGAGTTCTGATGGGATCCGGTGCATTAGTGCTGGTATGATCGCACCCGTTAGTTCATGCACTCTTTATTCTTATAAGCCTCAGGTGCACACGCACTTCGAGGCCCGTGCACTTTATTTTTTGCCTAACGAAAACACCAATTTTTTAGTACCAACTTTCACTGAAAAACCAATTCCATAATTAACGAAGTAAAAAAAAAAAGAAAAAGAAAAAAGAATTAAATCAGCAAAAAGGGGGTGCAACACGAGGACTTCCCAGGGGGTCACCCATCCTAGTACTACTCTCGCCCAAGCACACTTAACTTCGGAGTTCTGATGGGATCCGGTGCATTAGTGCTGGTATGATCGCACCCGTTAGTTCATGCACTCTTTATTCTTATAAGCCTCAGGTGCACACGCACTTCGAGGCCCGTGCACTTTATTTTTTGCCTAACGAAAACACCAATTTTTTAGTACCAACTTTCACTGAAAAACCAATTCCATAATTAACGAAGTAAAAAAAAAAAAAGAAAAAGAAAAAAAGAATTAAATCAGCAAAAAGGGGGTGCAACACGAGGACTTCCCAGGGGGTCACCCATCCTAGTACTACTCTCGCCCAAGCACACTTAACTTCGGAGTTCTGATGGGATCCGGTGCATTAGTGCTGGTATGATCGCACCCGTTAGTTCATGCACTCTTTATTCTTATAAGCCTCAGGTGCACACGCACTTCGAGGCCCGTGCACTTTATTTTTTGCCTAACGAAAACACCAATTTTTTAGTACCAACTTTCACTGAAAAACCAATTCCATAATTAACGAAGTAAAAAAAAAAAAGAAAAAGAAAAAAAGAATTAAATCAGCAAAAAGGGGGTGCAACACGAGGACTTCCCAGGGGGTCACCCATCCTAGTACTACTCTCGCCCAAGCACACTTAACTTCGGAGTTCTGATGGGATCCGGTGCATTAGTGCTGGTATGATCGCAGCCGTTAGTTCATGCACTCTTTATTCTTATAAGCCTCAGGTGCACACGCACTTCGAGGCCCGTGCACTTTATTTTTTGCCTAACGAAAACACCAATTTTTTAGTACCAACTTTCACTGAAAAACCAATTCCATAATTAACGAAGTAAAAAAAAAAAGAAAAAGAAAAAAGAATTAAATCAGCAAAAAGGGGGTGCAACACGAGGACTTCCCAGGGGGTCCGGTGCCTTAGTGCTGGTATGATCGCACCTGTTAGTTCATGCACTCTTTAATCTTATAAGCCTCAGGTGCACACGCACTTCGAGGCCCGTGCACTTTATTTTTTGCCTAACGAAAACACCAATTTTTTAGTACCAACTTTCACTGAAAAACCAATTCCATAATTAACGAAGTAAAAAAAAAAAGAAAAAGAAAAAAGAATTAAATCAGCAAAAAGGAGGTGCAACACGAGGACTTCCCAGGGGGTCACCCATCCTAGTACTACTCTCGCCCAAGCACACTTAACTTCGGAGTTCTGATGGGATCCGGTGCATTAGTGCTGGTATGATCGCACCCGTTAGTTCATGCACTCTTTAATCTTATAAGCCTCAGGTGCACACGCACTTCGAGGCCCGTGCACTTTATTTTTTGCCTAACGAAAACACCAATTTTTTAGTACCAACTTTCACTGAAAAACCAATTCCATAATTAACGAAGTAAAAAAAAAAAAGAAAAAGAAAAAAAGAATTAAATCAGCAAAAAGGGGGTGCAACACGAGGACTTCCCAGGGGGTCACCCATCCTAGTACTACTCTCGCCCAAGCACACTTAACTTCGGAGTTCTGATGGGATCCGGTGCATTAGTGCTGGTATGATCGCACCCGTTAGTTCATGCACTCTTTATTCTTATAAGCCTCAGGTGCACACGCACTTCGAGGCCCGTGCACTTTATTTTTTGCCTAACGAAAACACCAATTTTTTAGTACCAACTTTCACTGAAAAACCAATTCCATAATTAACGAAGTAAAAAAAAAAAGAAAAAGAAAAAAGAATTAAATCAGCAAAAAGGGGGTGCAACACGAGGACTTCCCAGGGGGTCCGGTGCATTAGTGCTGGTATGATCGCACCCGTTAGTTCATGCACTCTTTAATCTTATAAGCCTCAGGTGCACACGCACTTCGAGGCCCGTGCACTTTATTTTTTGCCTAACGAAAACACCAATTTTTTAGTACCAACTTTCACTGAAAAACCAATTCCATAATTAACGAAGTAAAAAAAAAAAGAAAAAGAAAAAAGAATTAAATCAGCAAAAAGGAGGTGCAACACGAGGACTTCCCAGGGGGTCACCCATCCTAGTACTACTCTCGCCCAAGCACACTTAACTTCGGAGTTCTGATGGGATCCGGTGCATTAGTGCTGGTATGATCGCACCCGTTAGTTCATGCACTCTTTAATCTTATAAGCCTCAGGTGCACACGCACTTCGAGGCCCGTGCACTTTATTTTTTGCCTAACGAAAACACCAATTTTTTAGTACCAACTTTCACTGAAAAACCAATTCCATAATTAACGAAGTAAAAAAAAAAAAGAAAAAGAAAAAAAGAATTAAATCAGCAAAAAGGGGGTGCAACACGAGGACTTCCCAGGGGGTCACCCATCCTAGTACTACTCTCGCCCAAGCACACTTAACTTCGGAGTTCTGATGGGATCCGGTGCATTAGTGCTGGTATGATCGCACCCGTTAGTTCATGCACTCTTTATTCTTATAAGCCTCAGGTGCACACGCACTTCGAGGCCCGTGCACTTTATTTTTTTCCTAACGAAAACACCAATTTTTTAGTACCAACTTTCACTGAAAAACCAATTCCATAATTAACGAAGTAAAAAAAAAAAAGAAAAAGAAAAAAAGAATTAAATCAGCAAAAAGGGGGTGCAACACGAGGACTTCCCAGGGGGTCACCCATACTAGTACTACTCTCGCCCAAGCACACTTAACTTCGGAGTTCTGATGGGATCCGGTGCATTAGTGCTGGTATGATCGCACCCGTTAGTTCATGCACTCTTTATTCTTATAAGCCTCAGGTGCACACGCACTTCGAGGCCCGTGCACTTTATTTTTTGCCTAACGAAAACACCAATTTTTTAGTACCAACTTTCACTGAAAAACCAATTCCATAATTAACGAAGTAAAAAAAAAAAGAAAAAGAAAAAAGAATTAAATCAGCAAAAAGGGGGTGCAACACGAGGACTTCCCAGGGGGTCACCCATCCTAGTACTACTCTCGCCCAAGCACACTTAACTTCGGAGTTCTGATGGGATCCGGTGCATTAGTGCTGGTATGATCGCACCCGTTAGTTCATGCACTCTTTAATCTTAAAAGCCTCAGGTGCACACGCACTTCGAGGCCCGTGCACTTTATTTTTTGCCTAACGAAAACACCAATTTTTTAGTACCAACTTTCACTGAAAAACCAATTCCATAATTAACGAAGTAAAAAAAAAAAAGAAAAAGAAAAAAAGAATTAAATCAGCAAAAAGGGGGTGCAACACGAGGACTTCCCAGGGGGTCACCCATCCTAGTACTACTCTCGCCCAAGCACACTTAACTTCGGAGTTCTGATGGGATCCGGTGCATTAGTGCTGGTATGATCGCACCCGTTAGTTCATGCACTCTTTATTCTTATAAGCCTCAGGTGCACACGCACTTCGAGGCCCGTGCACTTTATTTTTTGCCTAACGAAAACACCAATTTTTTAGTACCAACTTTCACTGAAAAACCAATTCCATAATTAACGAAGTAAAAAAAAAAAGAAAAAGAAAAAAGAATTAAATCAGCAAAAAGGGGGTGCAACACGAGGACTTCCCAGGGGGTCACCCATCCTAGTACTACTCTCGCCCAAGCACACTTAACTTCGGAGTTCTGATGGGATCCGGTGCATTAGTGCTGGTATGATCGCACCCGTTAGTTCATGCACTCTTTATTCTTATAAGCCTCAGGTGCACACGCACTTCGAGGCCCGTGCACTTTATTTTTTGCCTAACGAAAACACCAATTTTTTAGTACCAACTTTCACTGAAAAACCAATTCCATAATTAACGAAGTAAAAAAAAAAAAGAAAAAGAAAAAAAGAATTAAATCAGCAAAAAGGGGGTGCAACACGAGGACTTCCCAGGGGGTCACCCATCCTAGTACTACTCTCGCCCAAGCACACTTAACTTCGGAGTTCTGATGGGATCCGGTGCATTAGTGCTGGTATGATCGCACCCGTTAGTTCATGCACTCTTTATTCTTATAAGCCTCAGGTGCACACGCACTTCGAGGCCCGTGCACTTTATTTTTTGCCTAACGAAAACACCAATTTTTTAGTACCAACTTTCACTGAAAAACCAATTCCATAATTAACGAAGTAAAAAAAAAAAGAAAAAGAAAAAAGAATTAAATCAGCAAAAAGGGGGTGCAACACGAGGACTTCCCAGGGGGTCACCCATCCTAGTACTACTCTCGCCCAAGCACACTTAACTTCGGAGTTCTGATGGGATCCGGTGCATTAGTGCTGGTATGATCGCACCCGTTAGTTCATGCACTCTTTATTCTTATAAGCCTCAGGTGCACACGCACTTCGAGGCCCGTGCACTTTATTTTTTGCCTAACGAAAACACCAATTTTTTAGTACCAACTTTCACTGAAAAACCAATTCCATAATTAACGAAGTAAAAAAAAAAAGAGAAAAAGAAAAAAGAATTAAATCAGCAAAAAGGGGGTGCAACACGAGGACTTCCCAGGGGGTCACCCATCCTAGTACTACTCTCGCCCAAGCACACTTAACTTCGGAGTTCTGATGGGATCCGGTGCATTAGTGCTGGTATGATCGCACCCGTTAGTTCATGCACTCTTTAATCTTATAAGCCTCAGGTGCACACGCACTTCGAGGCCCGTGCACTTTATTTTTTGCCTAACGAAAACACCAATTTTTTAGTACCAACTTTCACTGAAAAACCAATTCCATAATTAACGAAGTAAAAAAAAAAAAAGAAAAAGAAAAAAAGAATTAAATCAGCAAAAAGGGGGTGCAACACGAGGACTTCCCAGGGGGTCACCCATCCTAGTACTACTCTCGCCCAAGCACACTTAACTTCGGAGTTCTGATGGGATCCGGTGCATTAGTGCTGGTATGATCGCACCCGTTAGTTCATGCACTCTTTATTCTTATAAGCCTCAGGTGCACACGCACTTCGAGGCCCGTGCACTTTATTTTTTGCCTAACGAAAACACCAATTTTTTAGTACCAACTTTCACTGAAAAACCAATTCCATAATTAACGAAGTAAAAAAAAAAAGAAAAAGAAAAAAGAATTAAATCAGCAAAAAGGGGGTGCAACACGAGGACTTCCCAGGGGGTCACCCATCCTAGTACTACTCTCGCCCAAGCACACTTAACTTCGGAGTTCTGATGGGATCCGGTGCATTAGTGCTGGTATGATCGCACCCGTTAGTTCATGCACTCTTTATTCTTATAAGCCTCAGGTGCACACGCACTTCGAGGCCCGTGCACTTTATTTTTTGCCTAACGAAAACACCAATTTTTTAGTACCAACTTTCACTGAAAAACCAATTCCATAATTAACGAAGTAAAAAAAAAAAGAGAAAAAGAAAAAAGAATTAAATCAGCAAAAAGGGGGTGCAACACGAGGACTTCCCAGGGGGTCACCCATCCTAGTACTACTCTCGCCCAAGCACACTTAACTTCGGAGTTCTGATGGGATCCGGTGCATTAGTGCTGGTATGATCGCACCCGTTAGTTCATGCACTCTTTAATCTTATAAGCCTCAGGTGCACACGCACTTCGAGGCCCGTGCACTTTATTTTTTGCCTAACGAAAACACCAATTTTTTAGTACCAACTTTCACTGAAAAACCAATTCCATAATTAACGAAGTAAAAAAAAAAAAGAAAAAGAAAAAAAGAATTAAATCAGCAAAAAGGGGGTGCAATACGAGGACTTCCCAGGGGGTCACCCATCCTAGTACTACTCTCGCCCAAGCACACTTAACTTCGGAGTTCTGATGGGATCCGGTGCATTAGTGCTGGTATGATCGCACCCGTTAGTTCATGCACTCTTTATTCTTATAAGCCTCAGGTGCACACGCACTTCGAGGCCCGTGCACTTTATTTTTTGCCTAACGAAAACACCAATTTTTTAGTACCAACTTTCACTGAAAAACCAATTCCATAATTAACGAAGTAAAAAAAAAAAGAAAAAGAAAAAAGAATTAAATCAGCAAAAAGGGGGTGCAACACGAGGACTTCCCAGGGGGTCCGGTGCATTAGTGCTGGTATGATCGCACCCGTTAGTTCATGCACTCTTTAATCTTATAAGCCTCAGGTGCACACGCACTTCGAGGCCCGTGCACTTTATTTTTTGCCTAACGAAAACACCAATTTTTTAGTACCAACTTTCACTGAAAAACCAATTCCATAATTAACGAAGTAAAAAAAAAAAAGAAAAAGAAAAAAAGAATTAAATCAGCAAAAAGGGGGTGCAACACGAGGACTTCCCAGGGGGTCACCCATCCTAGTACTACTCTCGCCCAAGCACACTTAACTTCGGAGTTCTGATGGGATCCGGTGCATTAGTGCTGGTATGATCGCACCCGTTAGTTCATGCACTCTTTAATCTTATAAGCCTCAGGTGCACACGCACTTCGAGGCCCGTGCACTTTATTTTTTGCCTAACGAAAACACCAATTTTTTAGTACCAACTTTCACTGAAAAACCAATTCCATAATTAACGAAGTAAAAAAAAAAAAGAAAAAGAAAAAAAGAATTAAATCAGCAAAAAGGGGGTGCAACACGAGGACTTCCCAGGGGGTCACCCATCCTAGTACTACTCTCGCCCAAGCACACTTAACTTCGGAGTTCTGATGGGATCCGGTGCATTAGTGCTGGTATGATCGCACCCGTTAGTTCATGCACTCTTTATTCTTATAAGCCTCAGGTGCACACGCACTTCGAGGCCCGTGCACTTTATTTTTTGCCTAACGAAAACACCAATTTTTTAGTACCAACTTTCACTGAAAAACCGATTCCATAATTAACGAAGTAAAAAAAAAAAGAGAAAAAGAAAAAAGAATTAAATCAGCAAAAAGGGGGTGCAACACGAGGACTTCCCAGGGGGTCACCCATCCTAGTACTACTCTCGCCCAAGCACACTTAACTTCGGAGTTCTGATGGGATCCGGTGCATTAGTGCTGGTATGATCGCACCCGTTAGTTCATGCACTCTTTAATCTTATAAGCCTCAGGTGCACACGCACTTCGAGGCCCGTGCACTTTATTTTTTGCCTAACGAAAACACCAATTTTTTAGTACCAACTTTCACTGAAAAACCAATTCCATAATTAACGAAGTAAAAAAAAAAAAGAAAAAGAAAAAAAGAATTAAATCAGCAAAAAGGGGGTGCAACACGAGGACTTCCCAGGGGGTCACCCATCCTAGTACTACTCTCGCCCAAGCACACTTAACTTCGGAGTTCTGATGGGATCCGGTGCATTAGTGCTGGTATGATCGCACCCGTTAGTTCATGCACTCTTTATTCTTATAAGCCTCAGGTGCACACGCACTTCGAGGCCCGTGCACTTTATTTTTTGCCTAACGAAAACACCAATTTTTTAGTACCAACTTTCACTGAAAAACCAATTCCATAATTAACGAAGTAAAAAAAAAAAGAAAAAGAAAAAAGAATTAAATCAGCAAAAAGGGGGTGCAACACGAGGACTTCCCAGGGGGTCACCCATCCTAGTACTACTCTCGCCCAAGCACACTTAACTTCGGAGTTCTGATGGGATCCGGTGCATTAGTGCTGGTATGATCGCACCCGTTAGTTCATGCACTCTTTATTCTTATAAGCCTCAGGTGCACACGCACTTCGAGGCCCGTGCACTTTATTTTTTGCCTAACGAAAACACCAATTTTTTAGTACCAACTTTCACTGAAAAACCAATTCCATAATTAACGAAGTAAAAAAAAAAAGAGAAAAAGAAAAAAGAATTAAATCAGCAAAAAGGGGGTGCAACACGAGGACTTCCCAGGGGGTCACCCATCCTAGTACTACTCTCGCCCAAGCACACTTAACTTCGGAGTTCTGATGGGATCCGGTGCATTAGTGCTGGTATGATCGCACCCGTTAGTTCATGCACTCTTTAATCTTAAAAGCCTCAGGTGCACACGCACTTCGAGGCCCGTGCACTTTATTTTTTGCCTAACGAAAACACCAATTTTTTAGTACCAACTTTCACTGAAAAACCAATTCCATAATTAACGAAGTAAAAAAAAAAAAGAAAAAGAAAAAAAGAATTAAATCAGCAAAAAGGGGGTGCAACACGAGGACTTCCCAGGGGGTCACCCATCCTAGTACTACTCTCGCCCAAGCACACTTAACTTCGGAGTTCTGATGGGATCCGGTGCATTAGTGCTGGTATGATCGCACCCGTTAGTTCATGCACTCTTTATTCTTATAAGCCTCAGGTGCACACGCACTTCGAGGCCCGTGCACTTTATTTTTTGCCTAACGAAAACACCAATTTTTTAGTACCAACTTTCACTGAAAAACCAATTCCATAATTAACGAAGTAAAAAAAAAAAAGAAAAAGAAAAAAAGAATTAAATCAGCAAAAAGGGGGTGCAACACGAGGACTTCCCAGGGGGTCACCCATCCTAGTACTACTCTCGCCCAAGCACACTTAACTTCGGAGTTCTGATGGGATCCGGTGCATTAGTGCTGGTATGATCGCACCCGTTAGTTCATGCACTCTTTATTCTTATAAGCCTCAGGTGCACACGCACTTCGAGGCCCGTGCACTTTATTTTTTGCCTAACGAAAACACCAATTTTTTAGTACCAACTTTCACTGAAAAACCAATTCCATAATTAACGAAGTAAAAAAAAAAAGAAAAAGAAAAAAGAATTAAATCAGCAAAAAGGGGGTGCAACACGAGGACTTCCCAGGGGGTCACCCATCCTAGTACTACTCTCGCCCAAGCACACTTAACTTCGGAGTTCTGATGGGATCCGGTGCATTAGTGCTGGTATGATCGCACCCGTTAGTTCATGCACTCTTTATTCTTATAAGCCTCAGGTGCACACGCACTTCGAGGCCCGTGCACTTTATTTTTTGCCTAACGAAAACACCAATTTTTTAGTACCAACTTTCACTGAAAAACCAATTCCATAATTAACGAAGTAAAAAAAAAAAGAGAAAAAGAAAAAAGAATTAAATCAGCAAAAAGGGGGTGCAACACGAGGACTTCCCAGGGGGTCACCCATCCTAGTACTACTCTCGCCCAAGCACACTTAACTTCGGAGTTCTGATGGGATCCGGTGCATTAGTGCTGGTATGATCGCACCCGTTAGTTCATGCACTCTTTAATCTTATAAGCCTCAGGTGCACACGCACTTCGAGGCCCGTGCACTTTATTTTTTGCCTAACGAAAACACCAATTTTTTAGTACCAACTTTCACTGAAAAACCAATTCCATAATTAACGAAGTAAAAAAAAAAAAGAAAAAGAAAAAAAGAATTAAATCAGCAAAAAGGGGGTGCAACACGAGGACTTCCCAGGGGGTCACCCATCCTAGTACTACTCTCGCCCAAGCACACTTAACTTCGGAGTTCTGATGGGATCCGGTGCATTAGTGCTGGTATGATCGCACCCGTTAGTTCATGCACTCTTTATTCTTATAAGCCTCAGGTGCACACGCACTTCGAGGCCCGTGCACTTTATTTTTTGCCTAACGAAAACACCAATTTTTTAGTACCAACTTTCACTGAAAAACCAATTCCATAATTAACGAAGTAAAAAAAAAAAGAAAAAGAAAAAAGAATTAAATCAGCAAAAAGGGGGTGCAACACGAGGACTTCCCAGGGGGTCACCCATCCTAGTACTACTCTCGCCCAAGCACACTTAACTTCGGAGTTCTGATGGGATCCGGTGCATTAGTGCTGGTATGATCGCACCCGTTAGTTCATGCACTCTTTATTCTTATAAGCCTCAGGTGCACACGCACTTCGAGGCCCGTGCACTTTATTTTTTGCCTAACGAAAACACCAATTTTTTAGTACCAACTTTCACTGAAAAACCAATTCCATAATTAACGAATTAAAAAAAAAAAGAGAAAAAGAAAAAAGAATTAAATCAGCAAAAAGGGGGTGCAACACGAGGACTTCCCAGGGGGTCACCCATCCTAGTACTACTCTCGCCCAAGCACACTTAACTTCGGAGTTCTGATGGGATCCGGTGCATTAGTGCTGGTATGATCGCACCCGTTAGTTCATGCACTCTTTAATCTTATAAGCCTCAGGTGCACACGCACTTCGAGGCCCGTGCACTTTATTTTTTGCCTAACGAAAACACCAATTTTTTAGTACCAACTTTCACTGAAAAACCAATTCCATAATTAACGAAGTAAAAAAAAAAAAGAAAAAGAAAAAAAGAATTAAATCAGCAAAAAGGGGGTGCAACACGAGGACTTCCCAGGGGGTCACCCATCCTAGTACTACTCTCGCCCAAGCACACTTAACTTCGGAGTTCTGATGGGATCCGGTGCATTAGTGCTGGTATGATCGCACCCGTTAGTTCATGCACTCTTTATTCTTATAAGCCTCAGGTGCACACGCACTTCGAGGCCCGTGCACTTTATTTTTTGCCTAACGAAAACACCAATTTTTTAGTACCAACTTTCACTGAAAAACCAATTCCATAATTAACGAAGTAAAAAAAAAAAGAAAAAGAAAAAAGAAAAAGAAAAAAGAATTAAATCAGCAAAAAGGGGGTGCAACACGAGGACTTCCCAGGGGGTCACCCATCCTAGTACTACTCTCGCCCAAGCACACTTAACTTCGGAGTTCTGATGGGATCCGGTGCATTAGTGCTGGTATGATCGCACCCGTTAGTTCATGCACTCTTTATTCTTATAAGCCTCAGGTGCACACGCACTTCGAGGCCCGTGCACTTTATTTTTTGCCTAACGAAAACACCAATTTTTTAGTACCAACTTTCACTGAAAAACCAATTCCATAATTAACGAAGTAAAAAAAAAAAAAGAAAAAGAAAAAAAGAATTAAATCAGCAAAAAGGGGGTGCAACACGAGGACTTCCCAGGGGGTCACCCATCCTAGTACTACTCTCGCCCAAGCACACTTAACTTCGGAGTTCTGATGGGATCCGGTGCATTAGTGCTGGTATGATCGCACCCGTTAGTTCATGCACTCTTTATTCTTATAAGCCTCAGGTGCACACGCACTTCGAGGCCCGTGCACTTTATTTTTTGCCTAACGAAAACACCAATTTTTTAGTACCAACTTTCACTGAAAAACCAATTCCATAATTAACGAAGTAAAAAAAAAAAAAGAAAAAGAAAAAAAGAATTAAATCAGCAAAAAGGGGGTGCAACACGAGGACTTCCCAGGGGGTCACCCATCCTAGTACTACTCTCGCCCAAGCACACTTAACTTCGGAGTTCTGATGGGATCCGGTGCATTAGTGCTGGTATGATCGCACCCGTTAGTTCATGCACTCTTTATTCTTATAAGCCTCAGGTGCACACGCACTTCGAGGCCCGTGCACTTTATTTTTTGCCTAACGAAAACACCAATTTTTTAGTACCAACTTTCACTGAAAAATCAATTCCATAATTAACGAAGTAAAAAAAAAAAGAAAAAGAAAAAAGAATTAAATCAGCAAAAAGGGGGTGCAACACGAGGACTTCCCAGGGGGTCCGGTGCCTTAGTGCTGGTATGATCGCACCTGTTAGTTCATGCACTCTTTAATCTTATAAGCCTCAGGTGCACACGCACTTCGAGGCCCGTGCACTTTATTTTTTGCCTAACGAAAACACCAATTTTTTAGTACCAACTTTCACTGAAAAACCAATTCCATAATTAACGAAGTAAAAAAAAAAAGAAAAAGAAAAAAGAATTAAATCAGCAAAAAGGAGGTGCAACACGAGGACTTCCCAGGGGGTCACCCATCCTAGTACTACTCTCGCCCAAGCACACTTAACTTCGGAGTTCTGATGGGATCCGGTGCATTAGTGCTGGTATGATCGCACCCGTTAGTTCATGCACTCTTTAATCTTATAAGCCTCAGGTGCACACGCACTTCGAGGCCCGTGCACTTTATTTTTTGCCTAACGAAAACACCAATTTTTTAGTACCAACTTTCACTGAAAAACCAATTCCATAATTAACGAAGTAAAAAAAAAAAAGAAAAAGAAAAAAAGAATTAAATCAGCAAAAAGGGGGTGCAACACGAGGACTTCCCAGGGGGTCACCCATCCTAGTACTACTCTCGCCCAAGCACACTTAACTTCGGAGTTCTGATGGGATCCGGTGCATTAGTGCTGGTATGATCGCACCCGTTAGTTCATGCACTCTTTATTCTTATAAGCCTCAGGTGCACACGCACTTCGAGGCCCGTGCACTTTATTTTTTGCCTAACGAAAACACCAATTTTTTAGTACCAACTTTCACTGAAAAACCAATTCCATAATTAACGAAGTAAAAAAAAAAAGAAAAAGAAAAAAGAATTAAATCAGCAAAAAGGGGGTGCAACACGAGGACTTCCCAGGGGGTCACCCATCCTAGTACTACTCTCGCCCAAGCACACTTAACTTCGGAGTTCTGATGGGATCCGGTGCATTAGTGCTGGTATGATCGCACCCGTTAGTTCATGCACTCTTTATTCTTATAAGCCTCAGGTGCACACGCACTTCGAGGCCCGTGCACTTTATTTTTTGCCTAACGAAAACACCAATTTTTTAGTACCAACTTTCACTGAAAAACCAATTCCATAATTAACGAAGTAAAAAAAAAAAGAGAAAAAGAAAAAAGAATTAAATCAGCAAAAAGGGGGTGCAACACGAGGACTTCCCAGGGGGTCACCCATCCTAGTACTACTCTCGCCCAAGCACACTTAACTTCGGAGTTCTGATGGGATCCGGTGCATTAGTGCTGGTATGATCGCACCCGTTAGTTCATGCACTCTTTAATCTTATAAGCCTCAGGTGCACACGCACTTCGAGGCCCGTGCACTTTATTTTTTGCCTAACGAAAACACCAATTTTTTAGTACCAACTTTCACTGAAAAACCAATTCCATAATTAACGAAGTAAAAAAAAAAAAGAAAAAGAAAAAAAGAATTAAATCAGCAAAAAGGGGGTGCAACACGAGGACTTCCCAGGGGGTCACCCATCCTAGTACTACTCTCGCCCAAGCACACTTAACTTCGGAGTTCTGATGGGATCCGGTGCATTAGTGCTGGTATGATCGCACCCGTTAGTTCATGCACTCTTTATTCTTATAAGCCTCAGGTGCACACGCACTTCGAGGCCCGTGCACTTTATTTTTTGCCTAACGAAAACACCAATTTTTTAGTACCAACTTTCACTGAAAAACCAATTCCATAATTAACGAAGTAAAAAAAAAAAGAAAAAGAAAAAAGAATTAAATCAGCAAAAAGGGGGTGCAACACGAGGACTTCCCAGGGGGTCCGGTGCCTTAGTGCTGGTATGATCGCACCCGTTAGTTCATGCACTCTTTAATCTTATAAGCCTCAGGTGCACACGCACTTCGAGGCCCGTGCACTTTATTTTTTGCCTAACGAAAACACCAATTTTTTAGTACCAACTTTCACTGAAAAACCAATTCCATAATTAACGAAGTAAAAAAAAAAAGAAAAAGAAAAAAGAATTAAATCAGCAAAAAGGAGGTGCAACACGAGGACTTCCCAGGGGGTCACCCATCCTAGTACTACTCTCGCCCAAGCACACTTAACTTCGGAGTTCTGATGGGATCCGGTGCATTAGTGCTGGTATGATCGCACCCGTTAGTTCATGCACTCTTTAATCTTATAAGCCTCAGGTGCACACGCACTTCGAGGCCCGTGCACTTTATTTTTTGCCTAACGAAAACACCAATTTTTTAGTACCAACTTTCACTGAAAAACCAATTCCATAATTAACGAAGTAAAAAAAAAAAAGAAAAAGAAAAAAAGAATTAAATCAGCAAAAAGGGGGTGCAACACGAGGACTTCCCAGGGGGTCACCCATCCTAGTACTACTCTCGCCCAAGCACACTTAACTTCGGAGTTCTGATGGGATCCGGTGCATTAGTGCTGGTATGATCGCACCCGTTAGTTCATGCACTCTTTATTCTTATAAGCCTCAGGTGCACACGCACTTCGAGGCCCGTGCACTTTATTTTTTGCCTAACGAAAACACCAATTTTTTAGTACCAACTTTCACTGAAAAACCAATTCCATAATTAACGAAGTAAAAAAAAAAAGAGAAAAAGAAAAAAGAATTAAATCAGCAAAAAGGGGGTGCAACACGAGGACTTCCCAGGGGGTCACCCATCCTAGTACTACTCTCGCCCAAGCACACTTAACTTCGGAGTTCTGATGGGATCCGGTGCATTAGTGCTGGTATGATCGCACCCGTTAGTTCATGCACTCTTTAATCTTATAAGCCTCAGGTGCACACGCACTTCGAGGCCCGTGCACTTTATTTTTTGCCTAACGAAAACACCAATTTTTTAGTACCAACTTTCACTGAAAAACCAATTCCATAATTAACGAAGTAAAAAAAAAAAAGAAAAAGAAAAAAAGAATTAAATCAGTAAAAAGGGGGTGCAACACGAGGACTTCCCAGGGGGTCACCCATCCTAGTACTACTCTCGCCCAAGCACACTTAACTTCGGAGTTCTGATGGGATCCGGTGCATTAGTGCTGGTATGATCGCACCCGTTAGTTCATGCACTCTTTAATCTTAAAAGCCTCAGGTGCACACGCACTTCGAGGCCCGTGCACTTTATTTTTTGCCTAACGAAAACACCAATTTTTTAGTACCAACTTTCACTGAAAAACCAATTCCATAATTAACGAAGTAAAAAAAAAAAAGAAAAAGAAAAAAAGAATTAAATCAGCAAAAAGGGGGTGCAACACGAGGACTTCCCAGGGGGTCACCCATCCTAGTACTACTCTCGCCCAAGCACACTTAACTTCGGAGTTCTGATGGGATCCGGTGCATTAGTGCTGGTATGATCGCACCCGTTAGTTCATGCACTCTTTAATCTTATAAGCCTCAGGTGCACACGCACTTCGAGGCCCGTGCACTTTATTTTTTGCCTAACGAAAACACCAATTTTTTAGTACCAACTTTCACTGAAAAACCAATTCCATAATTAACGAAGTAAAAAAAAAAAAAGAAAAAGAAAAAAAGAATTAAATCAGCAAAAAGGGGGTGCAACACGAGGACTTCCCAGGGGGTCACCCATCCTAGTACTACTCTCGCCCAAGCACACTTAACTTCGGAGTTCTGATGGAATCCGGTGCATTAGTGCTGGTATGATCGCACACGTTAGTTCATGCACTCTTTATTCTTATAAGCCTCAGGTGCACACGCACTTCGAGGCCCGTGCACTTTATTTTTTGCCTAACGAAAACACCAATTTTTTAGTACCAACTTTCACTGAAAAACCAATTCCATAATTAACGAAGTAAAAAAAAAGAGAAAAAGAAAAAAGAATTAAATCAGCAAAAAGGGGGTGCAACACGAGGACTTCCCAGGGGGTCACCCATCCTAGTACTACTCTCGCCCAAGCACACTTAACTTCGGAGTTCTGATGGGATCCGGTGCATTAGTGCTGGTATGATCGCACCCGTTAGTTCATGCACTCTTTATTCTTATAAGCCTCAGGTGCACACGCACTTCGAGGCCCGTGCACTTTATTTTTTGCCTAACGAAAACACCAATTTTTTAGTACCAACTTTCACTGAAAAACCAATTCCATAATTAACGAAGTAAAAAAAAAAAAGAAAAAGAAAAAAAGAATTAAATCAGCAAAAAGGGGGTGCAACACGAGGATTTCCCAGGGGGTCACCCATCCTAGTACTACTCTCGCCCAAGCACACTTAACTTCGGAGTTCTGATGGGATCCGGTGCATTAGTGCTGGTATGATCGCACCCGTTAGTTCATGCACTCTTTATTCTTATAAGCCTCAGGTGCACACGCACTTCGAGGCCCGTGCACTTTATTTTTTGCCTAACGAAAACACCAATTTTTTAGTACCAACTTTCACTGAAAAACCAATTCCATAATTAACGAAGTAAAAAAAAAAAGAAAAAGAAAAAAGAATTAAATCAGCAAAAAGGGGGTGCAACACGAGGACTTCCCAGGGGGTCACCCATCCTAGTACTACTCTCGCCCAAGCACACTTAACTTCGGAGTTCTGATGGGATCCGGTGCATTAGTGCTGGTATGATCGCACCCGTTAGTTCATGCACTCTTTATTCTTATAAGCCTCAGGTGCACACGCACTTCGAGGCCCGTGCACTTTATTTTTTGCCTAACGAAAACACCAATTTTTTAGTACCAACTTTCACTGAAAAACCAATTCCATAATTAACGAAGTAAAAAAAAAAAGAGAAAAAGAAAAAAGAATTAAATCAGCAAAAAGGGGGTGCAACACGAGGACTTCCCAGGGGGTCACCCATCCTAGTACTACCCTCGCCCAAGCACACTTAACTTCGGAGTTCTGATGGGATCCGGTGCATTAGTGCTGGTATGATCGCACCCGTTAGTTCATGCACTCTTTATTCTTATAAGCCTCAGGTGCACACGCACTTCGAGGCCCGTGCACTTTATTTTTTTCCTAACGAAAACACCAATTTTTTAGTACCAACTTTCACTGAAAAACCAATTCCATAATTAACGAAGTAAAAAAAAAAAAGAAAAAGAAAAAAAGAATTAAATCAGCAAAAAGGGGGTGCAACACGAGGACTTCCCAGGGGGTCACCCATACTAGTACTACTCTCGCCCAAGCACACTTAACTTCGGAGTTCTGATGGGATCCGGTGCATTAGTGCTGGTATGATCGCACCCGTTAGTTCATGCACTCTTTATTCTTATAAGCCTCAGGTGCACACGCACTTCGAGGCCCGTGCACTTTATTTTTTGCCTAACGAAAACACCAATTTTTTAGTACCAACTTTCACTGAAAAACCAATTCCATAATTAACGAAGTAAAAAAAAAAAGAAAAAGAAAAAAGAATTAAATCAGCAAAAAGGGGGTGCAACACGAGGACTTCCCAGGGGGTCACCCATCCTAGTACTACTCTCGCCCAAGCACACTTAACTTCGGAGTTCTGATGGGATCCGGTGCATTAGTGCTGGTATGATCGCACCCGTTAGTTCATGCACTCTTTATTCTTATAAGCCTCAGGTGCACACGCACTTCGAGGCCCGTGCACTTTATTTTTTGCCTAACGAAAACACCAATTTTTTAGTACCAACTTTCACTGAAAAACCAATTCCATAATTAACGAAGTAAAAAAAAAAAGAGAAAAAGAAAAAAGAATTAAATCAGCAAAAAGGGGGTGCAACACGAGGACTTCCCAGGGGGTCACCCATCCTAGTACTACTCTCGCCCAAGCACACTTAACTTCGGAGTTCTGATGGGATCCGGTGCATTAGTGCTGGTATGATCGCACCCGTTAGTTCATGCACTCTTTAATCTTAAAAGCCTCAGGTGCACACGCACTTCGAGGCCCGTGCACTTTATTTTTTGCCTAACGAAAACACCAATTTTTTAGTACCAACTTTCACTGAAAAACCAATTCCATAATTAACGAAGTAAAAAAAAAAAAGAAAAAGAAAAAAAGAATTAAATCAGCAAAAAGGGGGTGCAACACGAGGACTTCCCAGGGGGTCACCCATCCTAGTACTACTCTCGCCCAAGCACACTTAACTTCGGAGTTCTGATGGGATCCGGTGCATTAGTGCTGGTATGATCGCACCCGTTAGTTCATGCACTCTTTATTCTTATAAGCCTCAGGTGCACACGCACTTCGAGGCCCGTGCACTTTATTTTTTGCCTAACGAAAACACCAATTTTTTAGTACCAACTTTCACTGAAAAACCAATTCCATAATTAACGAAGTAAAAAAAAAAAGAGAAAAAGAAAAAAGAATTAAATCAGCAAAAAGGGGGTGCAACACGAGGACTTCCCAGGGGGTCACCCATCCTAGTACTACTCTCGCCCAAGCACACTTAACTTCGGAGTTCTGATGGGATCCGGTGCATTAGTGCTGGTATGATCGCACCCGTTAGTTCATGCACTCTTTAATCTTATAAGCCTCAGGTGCACACGCACTTCGAGGCCCGTGCACTTTATTTTTTGCCTAACGAAAACACCAATTTTTTAGTACCAACTTTCACTGAAAAACCAATTCCATAATTAACGAAGTAAAAAAAAAAAAGAAAAAGAAAAAAAGAATTAAATCAGCAAAAAGGGGGTGCAACACGAGGACTTCCCAGGGGGTCACCCATCCTAGTACTACTCTCGCCCAAGCACACTTAACTTCGGAGTTCTGATGGGATCCGGTGCATTAGTGCTGGTATGATCGCACCCGTTAGTTCATGCACTCTTTATTCTTATAAGCCTCAGGTGCACACGCACTTCGAGGCCCGTGCACTTTATTTTTTGCCTAACGAAAACACCAATTTTTTAGTACCAACTTTCACTGAAAAACCAATTCCATAATTAACGAAGTAAAAAAAAAAAGAAAAAGAAAAAAGAATTAAATCAGCAAAAAGGGGGTGCAACACGAGGACTTCCCAGGGGGTCCGGTGCCTTAGTGCTGGTATGATCGCACCCGTTAGTTCATGCACTCTTTAATCTTATAAGCCTCAGGTGCACACGCACTTCGAGGCCCGTGCACTTTATTTTTTGCCTAACGAAAACACCAATTTTTTAGTACCAACTTTCACTGAAAAACCAATTCCATAATTAACGAAGTAAAAAAAAAAAGAAAAAGAAAAAAGAATTAAATCAGCAAAAAGGAGGTGCAACACGAGGACTTCCCAGGGGGTCACCCATCCTAGTACTACTCTCGCCCAAGCACACTTAACTTCGGAGTTCTGATGGGATCCGGTGCATTAGTGCTGGTATGATCGCACCCGTTAGTTCATGCACTCTTTAATCTTATAAGCCTCAGGTGCACACGCACTTCGAGGCCCGTGCACTTTATTTTTTGCCTAACGAAAACACCAATTTTTTAGTACCAACTTTCACTGAAAAACCAATTCCATAATTAACGAAGTAAAAAAAAAAAAGAAAAAGAAAAAAAGAATTAAATCAGCAAAAAGGGGGTGCAACACGAGGACTTCCCAGGGGGTCACCCATCCTAGTACTACTCTCGCCCAAGCACACTTAACTTCGGAGTTCTGATGGGATCCGGTGCATTAGTGCTGGTATGATCGCACCCGTTAGTTCATGCACTCTTTATTCTTATAAGCCTCAGGTGCACACGCACTTCGAGGCCCGTGCACTTTATTTTTTGCCTAACGAAAACACCAATTTTTTAGTACCAACTTTCACTGAAAAACCAATTCCATAATTAACGAAGTAAAAAAAAAAAGAGAAAAAGAAAAAAGAATTAAATCAGCAAAAAGGGGGTGCAACACGAGGACTTCCCAGGGGGTCACCCATCCTAGTACTACTCTCGCCCAAGCACACTTAACTTCGGAGTTCTGATGGGATCCGGTGCATTAGTGCTGGTATGATCGCACCCGTTAGTTCATGCACTCTTTAATCTTATAAGCCTCAGGTGCACACGCACTTCGAGGCCCGTGCACTTTATTTTTTGCCTAACGAAAACACCAATTTTTTAGTACCAACTTTCACTGAAAAACCAATTCCATAATTAACGAAGTAAAAAAAAAAAAGAAAAAGAAAAAAAGAATTAAATCAGTAAAAAGGGGGTGCAACACGAGGACTTCCCAGGGGGTCACCCATCCTAGTACTACTCTCGCCCAAGCACACTTAACTTCGGAGTTCTGATGGGATCCGGTGCATTAGTGCTGGTATGATCGCACCCGTTAGTTCATGCACTCTTTAATCTTAAAAGCCTCAGGTGCACACGCACTTCGAGGCCCGTGCACTTTATTTTTTGCCTAACGAAAACACCAATTTTTTAGTACCAACTTTCACTGAAAAACCAATTCCATAATTAACGAAGTAAAAAAAAAAAAGAAAAAGAAAAAAAGAATTAAATCAGCAAAAAGGGGGTGCAACACGAGGACTTCCCAGGGGGTCACCCATCCTAGTACTACTCTCGCCCAAGCACACTTAACTTCGGAGTTCTGATGGGATCCGGTGCATTAGTGCTGGTATGATCGCACCCGTTAGTTCATGCACTCTTTATTCTTATAAGCCTCAGGTGCACACGCACTTCGAGGCCCGTGCACTTTATTTTTTGCCTAACGAAAACACCAATTTTTTAGTACCAACTTTCACTGAAAAACCAATTCCATAATTAACGAAGTAAAAAAAAAAAAGAAAAAGAAAAAAAGAATTAAATCAGCAAAAAGGGGGTGCAACACGAGGATTTCCCAGGGGGTCACCCATCCTAGTACTACTCTCGCCCAAGCACACTTAACTTCGGAGTTCTGATGGGATCCGGTGCATTAGTGCTGGTATGATCGCACCCGTTAGTTCATGCACTCTTTAATCTTAAAAGCCTCAGGTGCACACGCACTTCGAGGCCCGTGCACTTTATTTTTTGCCTAACGAAAACACCAATTTTTTAGTACCAACTTTCACTGAAAAACCAATTCCATAATTAACGAAGTAAAAAAAAAAAAGAAAAAGAAAAAAAGAATTAAATCAGCAAAAAGGGGGTGCAACACGAGGACTTCCCAGGGGGTCACCCATCCTAGTACTACTCTCGCCCAAGCACACTTAACTTCGGAGTTCTGATGGGATCCGGTGCATTAGTGCTGGTATGATCGCACCCGTTAGTTCATGCACTCTTTATTCTTATAAGCCTCAGGTGCACACGCACTTCGAGGCCCGTGCACTTTATTTTTTGCCTAACGAAAACACCAATTTTTTAGTACCAACTTTCACTGAAAAACCAATTCCATAATTAACGAAGTAAAAAAAAAAAGAAAAAGAAAAAAGAATTAAATCAGCAAAAAGGGGGTGCAACACGAGGACTTCCCAGGGGGTCACCCATCCTAGTACTACTCTCGCCCAAGCACACTTAACTTCGGAGTTCTGATGGGATCCGGTGCATTAGTGCTGGTATGATCGCACCCGTTAGTTCATGCACTCTTTAATCTTAAAAGCCTCAGGTGCACACGCACTTCGAGGCCCGTGCACTTTATTTTTTGCCTAACGAAAACACCAATTTTTTAGTACCAACTTTCACTGAAAAACCAATTCCATAATTAACGAAGTAAAAAAAAAAAAGAAAAAGAAAAAAAGAATTAAATCAGCAAAAAGGGGGTGCAACACGAGGACTTCCCAGGGGGTCACCCATCCTAGTACTACTCTCGCCCAAGCACACTTAACTTCGGAGTTCTGATGGGATCCGGTGCATTAGTGCTGGTATGATCGCACCCGTTAGTTCATGCACTCTTTATTCTTATAAGCCTCAGGTGCACACGCACTTCGAGGCCCGTGCACTTTATTTTTTGCCTAACGAAAACACCAATTTTTTAGTACCAACTTTCACTGAAAAACCAATTCCATAATTAACGAAGTAAAAAAAAAAAGAAAAAGAAAAAAGAATTAAATCAGCAAAAAGGGGGTGCAACACGAGGACTTCCCAGGGGGTCACCCATCCTAGTACTACTCTCGCCCAAGCACACTTAACTTCGGAGTTCTGATGGGATCCGGTGCATTAGTGCTGGTATGATCGCACCCGTTAGTTCATGCACTCTTTATTCTTATAAGCCTCAGGTGCACACGCACTTCGAGGCCCGTGCACTTTATTTTTTGCCTAACGAAAACACCAATTTTTTAGTACCAACTTTCACTGAAAAACCAATTCCATAATTAACGAAGTAAAAAAAAAAAAGAAAAAGAAAAAAAGAATTAAATCAGCAAAAAGGGGGTGCAACACGAGGACTTCCCAGGGGGTCACCCATCCTAGTACTACTCTCGCCCAAGCACACTTAACTTCGGAGTTCTGATGGGATCCGGTGCATTAGTGCTGGTATGATCGCACCCGTTAGTTCATGCACTCTTTATTCTTATAAGCCTCAGGTGCACACGCACTTCGAGGCCCGTGCACTTTATTTTTTGCCTAACGAAAACACCAATTTTTTAGTACCAACTTTCACTGAAAAACCAATTCCATAATTAACGAAGTAAAAAAAAAAAGAAAAAGAAAAAAGAATTAAATCAGCAAAAAGGGGGTGCAACACGAGGACTTCCCAGGGGGTCACCCATCCTAGTACTACTCTCGCCCAAGCACACTTAACTTCGGAGTTCTGATGGGATCCGGTGCATTAGTGCTGGTATGATCGCACCCGTTAGTTCATGCACTCTTTATTCTTATAAGCCTCAGGTGCACACGCACTTCGAGGCCCGTGCACTTTATTTTTTGCCTAACGAAAACACCAATTTTTTAGTACCAACTTTCACTGAAAAACCAATTCCATAATTAACGAAGTAAAAAAAAAAAGAGAAAAAGAAAAAAGAATTAAATCAGCAAAAAGGGGGTGCAACACGAGGACTTCCCAGGGGGTCACCCATCCTAGTACTACTCTCGCCCAAGCACACTTAACTTCGGAGTTCTGATGGGATCCGGTGCATTAGTGCTGGTATGATCGCACCCGTTAGTTCATGCACTCTTTAATCTTATAAGCCTCAGGTGCACACGCACTTCGAGGCCCGTGCACTTTATTTTTTGCCTAACGAAAACACCAATTTTTTAGTACCAACTTTCACTGAAAAACCAATTCCATAATTAACGAAGTAAAAAAAAAAAAAGAAAAAGAAAAAAAGAATTAAATCAGCAAAAAGGGGGTGCAACACGAGGACTTCCCAGGGGGTCACCCATCCTAGTACTACTCTCGCCCAAGCACACTTAACTTCGGAGTTCTGATGGGATCCGGTGCATTAGTGCTGGTATGATCGCACCCGTTAGTTCATGCACTCTTTATTCTTATAAGCCTCAGGTGCACACGCACTTCGAGGCCCGTGCACTTTATTTTTTGCCTAACGAAAACACCAATTTTTTAGTACCAACTTTCACTGAAAAACCAATTCCATAATTAACGAAGTAAAAAAAAAAAGAAAAAGAAAAAAGAATTAAATCAGCAAAAAGGGGGTGCAACACGAGGACTTCCCAGGGGGTCACCCATCCTAGTACTACTCTCGCCCAAGCACACTTAACTTCGGAGTTCTGATGGGATCCGGTGCATTAGTGCTGGTATGATCGCACCCGTTAGTTCATGCACTCTTTATTCTTATAAGCCTCAGGTGCACACGCACTTCGAGGCCCGTGCACTTTATTTTTTGCCTAACGAAAACACCAATTTTTTAGTACCAACTTTCACTGAAAAACCAATTCCATAATTAACGAAGTAAAAAAAAAAAGAGAAAAAGAAAAAAGAATTAAATCAGCAAAAAGGGGGTGCAACACGAGGACTTCCCAGGGGGTCACCCATCCTAGTACTACTCTCGCCCAAGCACACTTAACTTCGGAGTTCTGATGGGATCCGGTGCATTAGTGCTGGTATGATCGCACCCGTTAGTTCATGCACTCTTTAATCTTATAAGCCTCAGGTGCACACGCACTTCGAGGCCCGTGCACTTTATTTTTTGCCTAACGAAAACACCAATTTTTTAGTACCAACTTTCACTGAAAAACCAATTCCATAATTAACGAAGTAAAAAAAAAAAAGAAAAAGAAAAAAAGAATTAAATCAGCAAAAAGGGGGTGCAATACGAGGACTTCCCAGGGGGTCACCCATCCTAGTACTACTCTCGCCCAAGCACACTTAACTTCGGAGTTCTGATGGGATCCGGTGCATTAGTGCTGGTATGATCGCACCCGTTAGTTCATGCACTCTTTATTCTTATAAGCCTCAGGTGCACACGCACTTCGAGGCCCGTGCACTTTATTTTTTGCCTAACGAAAACACCAATTTTTTAGTACCAACTTTCACTGAAAAACCAATTCCATAATTAACGAAGTAAAAAAAAAAAGAAAAAGAAAAAAGAATTAAATCAGCAAAAAGGGGGTGCAACACGAGGACTTCCCAGGGGGTCCGGTGCATTAGTGCTGGTATGATCGCACCCGTTAGTTCATGCACTCTTTAATCTTATAAGCCTCAGGTGCACACGCACTTCGAGGCCCGTGCACTTTATTTTTTGCCTAACGAAAACACCAATTTTTTAGTACCAACTTTCACTGAAAAACCAATTCCATAATTAACGAAGTAAAAAAAAAAAAGAAAAAGAAAAAAAGAATTAAATCAGCAAAAAGGGGGTGCAACACGAGGACTTCCCAGGGGGTCACCCATCCTAGTACTACTCTCGCCCAAGCACACTTAACTTCGGAGTTCTGATGGGATCCGGTGCATTAGTGCTGGTATGATCGCACCCGTTAGTTCATGCACTCTTTAATCTTATAAGCCTCAGGTGCACACGCACTTCGAGGCCCGTGCACTTTATTTTTTGCCTAACGAAAACACCAATTTTTTAGTACCAACTTTCACTGAAAAACCAATTCCATAATTAACGAAGTAAAAAAAAAAAAGAAAAAGAAAAAAAGAATTAAATCAGCAAAAAGGGGGTGCAACACGAGGACTTCCCAGGGGGTCACCCATCCTAGTACTACTCTCGCCCAAGCACACTTAACTTCGGAGTTCTGATGGGATCCGGTGCATTAGTGCTGGTATGATCGCACCCGTTAGTTCATGCACTCTTTATTCTTATAAGCCTCAGGTGCACACGCACTTCGAGGCCCGTGCACTTTATTTTTTGCCTAACGAAAACACCAATTTTTTAGTACCAACTTTCACTGAAAAACCGATTCCATAATTAACGAAGTAAAAAAAAAAAGAGAAAAAGAAAAAAGAATTAAATCAGCAAAAAGGGGGTGCAACACGAGGACTTCCCAGGGGGTCACCCATCCTAGTACTACTCTCGCCCAAGCACACTTAACTTCGGAGTTCTGATGGGATCCGGTGCATTAGTGCTGGTATGATCGCACCCGTTAGTTCATGCACTCTTTAATCTTATAAGCCTCAGGTGCACACGCACTTCGAGGCCCGTGCACTTTATTTTTTGCCTAACGAAAACACCAATTTTTTAGTACCAACTTTCACTGAAAAACCAATTCCATAATTAACGAAGTAAAAAAAAAAAAGAAAAAGAAAAAAAGAATTAAATCAGCAAAAAGGGGGTGCAACACGAGGACTTCCCAGGGGGTCACCCATCCTAGTACTACTCTCGCCCAAGCACACTTAACTTCGGAGTTCTGATGGGATCCGGTGCATTAGTGCTGGTATGATCGCACCCGTTAGTTCATGCACTCTTTATTCTTATAAGCCTCAGGTGCACACGCACTTCGAGGCCCGTGCACTTTATTTTTTGCCTAACGAAAACACCAATTTTTTAGTACCAACTTTCACTGAAAAACCAATTCCATAATTAACGAAGTAAAAAAAAAAAGAAAAAGAAAAAAGAATTAAATCAGCAAAAAGGGGGTGCAACACGAGGACTTCCCAGGGGGTCACCCATCCTAGTACTACTCTCGCCCAAGCACACTTAACTTCGGAGTTCTGATGGGATCCGGTGCATTAGTGCTGGTATGATCGCACCCGTTAGTTCATGCACTCTTTATTCTTATAAGCCTCAGGTGCACACGCACTTCGAGGCCCGTGCACTTTATTTTTTGCCTAACGAAAACACCAATTTTTTAGTACCAACTTTCACTGAAAAACCAATTCCATAATTAACGAAGTAAAAAAAAAAAGAGAAAAAGAAAAAAGAATTAAATCAGCAAAAAGGGGGTGCAACACGAGGACTTCCCAGGGGGTCACCCATCCTAGTACTACTCTCGCCCAAGCACACTTAACTTCGGAGTTCTGATGGGATCCGGTGCATTAGTGCTGGTATGATCGCACCCGTTAGTTCATGCACTCTTTAATCTTAAAAGCCTCAGGTGCACACGCACTTCGAGGCCCGTGCACTTTATTTTTTGCCTAACGAAAATACCAATTTTTTAGTACCAACTTTCACTGAAAAACCAATTCCATAATTAACGAAGTAAAAAAAAAAAAGAAAAAGAAAAAAAGAATTAAATCAGCAAAAAGGGGGTGCAACACGAGGACTTCCCAGGGGGTCACCCATCCTAGTACTACTCTCGCCCAAGCACACTTAACTTCGGAGTTCTGATGGGATCCGGTGCATTAGTGCTGGTATGATCGCACCCGTTAGTTCATGCACTCTTTATTCTTATAAGCCTCAGGTGCACACGCACTTCGAGGCCCGTGCACTTTATTTTTTGCCTAACGAAAACACCAATTTTTTAGTACCAACTTTCACTGAAAAACCAATTCCATAATTAACGAAGTAAAAAAAAAAAAGAAAAAGAAAAAAAGAATTAAATCAGCAAAAAGGGGGTGCAACACGAGGACTTCCCAGGGGGTCACCCATCCTAGTACTACTCTCGCCCAAGCACACTTAACTTCGGAGTTCTGATGGGATCCGGTGCATTAGTGCTGGTATGATCGCACCCGTTAGTTCATGCACTCTTTATTCTTATAAGCCTCAGGTGCACACGCACTTCGAGGCCCGTGCACTTTATTTTTTGCCTAACGAAAACACCAATTTTTTAGTACCAACTTTCACTGAAAAACCAATTCCATAATTAACGAAGTAAAAAAAAAAAGAAAAAGAAAAAAGAATTAAATCAGCAAAAAGGGGGTGCAACACGAGGACTTCCCAGGGGGTCACCCATCCTAGTACTACTCTCGCCCAAGCACACTTAACTTCGGAGTTCTGATGGGATCCGGTGCATTAGTGCTGGTATGATCGCACCCGTTAGTTCATGCACTCTTTATTCTTATAAGCCTCAGGTGCACACGCACTTCGAGGCCCGTGCACTTTATTTTTTGCCTAACGAAAACACCAATTTTTTAGTACCAACTTTCACTGAAAAACCAATTCCATAATTAACGAAGTAAAAAAAAAAAGAGAAAAAGAAAAAAGAATTAAATCAGCAAAAAGGGGGTGCAACACGAGGACTTCCCAGGGGGTCACCCATCCTAGTACTACTCTCGCCCAAGCACACTTAACTTCGGAGTTCTGATGGGATCCGGTGCATTAGTGCTGGTATGATCGCACCCGTTAGTTCATGCACTCTTTAATCTTATAAGCCTCAGGTGCACACGCACTTCGAGGCCCGTGCACTTTATTTTTTGCCTAACGAAAACACCAATTTTTTAGTACCAACTTTCACTGAAAAACCAATTCCATAATTAACGAAGTAAAAAAAAAAAAGAAAAAGAAAAAAAGAATTAAATCAGCAAAAAGGGGGTGCAACACGAGGACTTCCCAGGGGGTCACCCATCCTAGTACTACTCTCGCCCAAGCACACTTAACTTCGGAGTTCTGATGGGATCCGGTGCATTAGTGCTGGTATGATCGCACCCGTTAGTTCATGCACTCTTTATTCTTATAAGCCTCAGGTGCACACGCACTTCGAGGCCCGTGCACTTTATTTTTTGCCTAACGAAAACACCAATTTTTTAGTACCAACTTTCACTGAAAAACCAATTCCATAATTAACGAAGTAAAAAAAAAAAGAAAAAGAAAAAAGAATTAAATCAGCAAAAAGGGGGTGCAACACGAGGACTTCCCAGGGGGTCACCCATCCTAGTACTACTCTCGCCCAAGCACACTTAACTTCGGAGTTCTGATGGGATCCGGTGCATTAGTGCTGGTATGATCGCACCCGTTAGTTCATGCACTCTTTATTCTTATAAGCCTCAGGTGCACACGCACTTCGAGGCCCGTGCACTTTATTTTTTGCCTAACGAAAACACCAATTTTTTAGTACCAACTTTCACTGAAAAACCAATTCCATAATTAACGAATTAAAAAAAAAAAGAGAAAAAGAAAAAAGAATTAAATCAGCAAAAAGGGGGTGCAACACGAGGACTTCCCAGGGGGTCACCCATCCTAGTACTACTCTCGCCCAAGCACACTTAACTTCGGAGTTCTGATGGGATCCGGTGCATTAGTGCTGGTATGATCGCACCCGTTAGTTCATGCACTCTTTAATCTTATAAGCCTCAGGTGCACACGCACTTCGAGGCCCGTGCACTTTATTTTTTGCCTAACGAAAACACCAATTTTTTAGTACCAACTTTCACTGAAAAACCAATTCCATAATTAACGAAGTAAAAAAAAAAAAGAAAAAGAAAAAAAGAATTAAATCAGCAAAAAGGGGGTGCAACACGAGGACTTCCCAGGGGGTCACCCATCCTAGTACTACTCTCGCCCAAGCACACTTAACTTCGGAGTTCTGATGGGATCCGGTGCATTAGTGCTGGTATGATCGCACCCGTTAGTTCATGCACTCTTTATTCTTATAAGCCTCAGGTGCACACGCACTTCGAGGCCCGTGCACTTTATTTTTTGCCTAACGAAAACACCAATTTTTTAGTACCAACTTTCACTGAAAAACCAATTCCATAATTAACGAAGTAAAAAAAAAAAGAAAAAGAAAAAAGAAAAAGAAAAAAGAATTAAATCAGCAAAAAGGGGGTGCAACACGAGGACTTCCCAGGGGGTCACCCATCCTAGTACTACTCTCGCCCAAGCACACTTAACTTCGGAGTTCTGATGGGATCCGGTGCATTAGTGCTGGTATGATCGCACCCGTTAGTTCATGCACTCTTTATTCTTATAAGCCTCAGGTGCACACGCACTTCGAGGCCCGTGCACTTTATTTTTTGCCTAACGAAAACACCAATTTTTTAGTACCAACTTTCACTGAAAAACCAATTCCATAATTAACGAAGTAAAAAAAAAAAAAGAAAAAGAAAAAAAGAATTAAATCAGCAAAAAGGGGGTGCAACACGAGGACTTCCCAGGGGGTCACCCATCCTAGTACTACTCTCGCCCAAGCACACTTAACTTCGGAGTTCTGATGGGATCCGGTGCATTAGTGCTGGTATGATCGCACCCGTTAGTTCATGCACTCTTTATTCTTATAAGCCTCAGGTGCACACGCACTTCGAGGCCCGTGCACTTTATTTTTTGCCTAACGAAAACACCAATTTTTTAGTACCAACTTTCACTGAAAAACCAATTCCATAATTAACGAAGTAAAAAAAAAAAAAGAAAAAGAAAAAAAGAATTAAATCAGCAAAAAGGGGGTGCAACACGAGGACTTCCCAGGGGGTCACCCATCCTAGTACTACTCTCGCCCAAGCACACTTAACTTCGGAGTTCTGATGGGATCCGGTGCATTAGTGCTGGTATGATCGCACCCGTTAGTTCATGCACTCTTTATTCTTATAAGCCTCAGGTGCACACGCACTTCGAGGCCCGTGCACTTTATTTTTTGCCTAACGAAAACACCAATTTTTTAGTACCAACTTTCACTGAAAAACCAATTCCATAATTAACGAAGTAAAAAAAAAAAGAAAAAGAAAAAAGAATTAAATCAGCAAAAAGGGGGTGCAACACGAGGACTTCCCAGGGGGTCCGGTGCCTTAGTGCTGGTATGATCGCACCTGTTAGTTCATGCACTCTTTAATCTTATAAGCCTCAGGTGCACACGCACTTCGAGGCCCGTGCACTTTATTTTTTGCCTAACGAAAACACCAATTTTTTAGTACCAACTTTCACTGAAAAACCAATTCCATAATTAACGAAGTAAAAAAAAAAAGAAAAAGAAAAAAGAATTAAATCAGCAAAAAGGAGGTGCAACACGAGGACTTCCCAGGGGGTCACCCATCCTAGTACTACTCTCGCCCAAGCACACTTAACTTCGGAGTTCTGATGGGATCCGGTGCATTAGTGCTGGTATGATCGCACCCGTTAGTTCATGCACTCTTTAATCTTATAAGCCTCAGGTGCACACGCACTTCGAGGCCCGTGCACTTTATTTTTTGCCTAACGAAAACACCAATTTTTTAGTACCAACTTTCACTGAAAAACCAATTCCATAATTAACGAAGTAAAAAAAAAAAAGAAAAAGAAAAAAAGAATTAAATCAGCAAAAAGGGGGTGCAACACGAGGACTTCCCAGGGGGTCACCCATCCTAGTACTACTCTCGCCCAAGCACACTTAACTTCGGAGTTCTGATGGGATCCGGTGCATTAGTGCTGGTATGATCGCACCCGTTAGTTCATGCACTCTTTATTCTTATAAGCCTCAGGTGCACACGCACTTCGAGGCCCGTGCACTTTATTTTTTGCCTAACGAAAACACCAATTTTTTAGTACCAACTTTCACTGAAAAACCAATTCCATAATTAACGAAGTAAAAAAAAAAAGAAAAAGAAAAAAGAATTAAATCAGCAAAAAGGGGGTGCAACACGAGGACTTCCCAGGGGGTCACCCATCCTAGTACTACTCTCGCCCAAGCACACTTAACTTCGGAGTTCTGATGGGATCCGGTGCATTAGTGCTGGTATGATCGCACCCGTTAGTTCATGCACTCTTTATTCTTATAAGCCTCAGGTGCACACGCACTTCGAGGCCCGTGCACTTTATTTTTTGCCTAACGAAAACACCAATTTTTTAGTACCAACTTTCACTGAAAAACCAATTCCATAATTAACGAAGTAAAAAAAAAAAGAGAAAAAGAAAAAAGAATTAAATCAGCAAAAAGGGGGTGCAACACGAGGACTTCCCAGGGGGTCACCCATCCTAGTACTACTCTCGCCCAAGCACACTTAACTTCGGAGTTCTGATGGGATCCGGTGCATTAGTGCTGGTATGATCGCACCCGTTAGTTCATGCACTCTTTAATCTTATAAGCCTCAGGTGCACACGCACTTCGAGGCCCGTGCACTTTATTTTTTGCCTAACGAAAACACCAATTTTTTAGTACCAACTTTCACTGAAAAACCAATTCCATAATTAACGAAGTAAAAAAAAAAAAGAAAAAGAAAAAAAGAATTAAATCAGCAAAAAGGGGGTGCAACACGAGGACTTCCCAGGGGGTCACCCATCCTAGTACTACTCTCGCCCAAGCACACTTAACTTCGGAGTTCTGATGGGATCCGGTGCATTAGTGCTGGTATGATCGCACCCGTTAGTTCATGCACTCTTTATTCTTATAAGCCTCAGGTGCACACGCACTTCGAGGCCCGTGCACTTTATTTTTTGCCTAACGAAAACACCAATTTTTTAGTACCAACTTTCACTGAAAAACCAATTCCATAATTAACGAAGTAAAAAAAAAAAGAAAAAGAAAAAAGAATTAAATCAGCAAAAAGGGGGTGCAACACGAGGACTTCCCAGGGGGTCCGGTGCCTTAGTGCTGGTATGATCGCACCCGTTAGTTCATGCACTCTTTAATCTTATAAGCCTCAGGTGCACACGCACTTCGAGGCCCGTGCACTTTATTTTTTGCCTAACGAAAACACCAATTTTTTAGTACCAACTTTCACTGAAAAACCAATTCCATAATTAACGAAGTAAAAAAAAAAAGAAAAAGAAAAAAGAATTAAATCAGCAAAAAGGAGGTGCAACACGAGGACTTCCCAGGGGGTCACCCATCCTAGTACTACTCTCGCCCAAGCACACTTAACTTCGGAGTTCTGATGGGATCCGGTGCATTAGTGCTGGTATGATCGCACCCGTTAGTTCATGCACTCTTTAATCTTATAAGCCTCAGGTGCACACGCACTTCGAGGCCCGTGCACTTTATTTTTTGCCTAACGAAAACACCAATTTTTTAGTACCAACTTTCACTGAAAAACCAATTCCATAATTAACGAAGTAAAAAAAAAAAAGAAAAAGAAAAAAAGAATTAAATCAGCAAAAAGGGGGTGCAACACGAGGACTTCCCAGGGGGTCACCCATCCTAGTACTACTCTCGCCCAAGCACACTTAACTTCGGAGTTCTGATGGGATCCGGTGCATTAGTGCTGGTATGATCGCACCCGTTAGTTCATGCACTCTTTATTCTTATAAGCCTCAGGTGCACACGCACTTCGAGGCCCGTGCACTTTATTTTTTGCCTAACGAAAACACCAATTTTTTAGTACCAACTTTCACTGAAAAACCAATTCCATAATTAACGAAGTAAAAAAAAAAAGAGAAAAAGAAAAAAGAATTAAATCAGCAAAAAGGGGGTGCAACACGAGGACTTCCCAGGGGGTCACCCATCCTAGTACTACTCTCGCCCAAGCACACTTAACTTCGGAGTTCTGATGGGATCCGGTGCATTAGTGCTGGTATGATCGCACCCGTTAGTTCATGCACTCTTTAATCTTATAAGCCTCAGGTGCACACGCACTTCGAGGCCCGTGCACTTTATTTTTTGCCTAACGAAAACACCAATTTTTTAGTACCAACTTTCACTGAAAAACCAATTCCATAATTAACGAAGTAAAAAAAAAAAAGAAAAAGAAAAAAAGAATTAAATCAGTAAAAAGGGGGTGCAACACGAGGACTTCCCAGGGGGTCACCCATCCTAGTACTACTCTCGCCCAAGCACACTTAACTTCGGAGTTCTGATGGGATCCGGTGCATTAGTGCTGGTATGATCGCACCCGTTAGTTCATGCACTCTTTAATCTTAAAAGCCTCAGGTGCACACGCACTTCGAGGCCCGTGCACTTTATTTTTTGCCTAACGAAAACACCAATTTTTTAGTACCAACTTTCACTGAAAAACCAATTCCATAATTAACGAAGTAAAAAAAAAAAAGAAAAAGAAAAAAAGAATTAAATCAGCAAAAAGGGGGTGCAACACGAGGACTTCCCAGGGGGTCACCCATCCTAGTACTACTCTCGCCCAAGCACACTTAACTTCGGAGTTCTGATGGGATCCGGTGCATTAGTGCTGGTATGATCGCACCCGTTAGTTCATGCACTCTTTAATCTTATAAGCCTCAGGTGCACACGCACTTCGAGGCCCGTGCACTTTATTTTTTGCCTAACGAAAACACCAATTTTTTAGTACCAACTTTCACTGAAAAACCAATTCCATAATTAACGAAGTAAAAAAAAAAAAAGAAAAAGAAAAAAAGAATTAAATCAGCAAAAAGGGGGTGCAACACGAGGACTTCCCAGGGGGTCACCCATCCTAGTACTACTCTCGCCCAAGCACACTTAACTTCGGAGTTCTGATGGAATCCGGTGCATTAGTGCTGGTATGATCGCACACGTTAGTTCATGCACTCTTTATTCTTATAAGCCTCAGGTGCACACGCACTTCGAGGCCCGTGCACTTTATTTTTTGCCTAACGAAAACACCAATTTTTTAGTACCAACTTTCACTGAAAAACCAATTCCATAATTAACGAAGTAAAAAAAAAGAGAAAAAGAAAAAAGAATTAAATCAGCAAAAAGGGGGTGCAACACGAGGACTTCCCAGGGGGTCACCCATCCTAGTACTACTCTCGCCCAAGCACACTTAACTTCGGAGTTCTGATGGGATCCGGTGCATTAGTGCTGGTATGATCGCACCCGTTAGTTCATGCACTCTTTATTCTTATAAGCCTCAGGTGCACACGCACTTCGAGGCCCGTGCACTTTATTTTTTGCCTAACGAAAACACCAATTTTTTAGTACCAACTTTCACTGAAAAACCAATTCCATAATTAACGAAGTAAAAAAAAAAAAGAAAAAGAAAAAAAGAATTAAATCAGCAAAAAGGGGGTGCAACACGAGGATTTCCCAGGGGGTCACCCATCCTAGTACTACTCTCGCCCAAGCACACTTAACTTCGGAGTTCTGATGGGATCCGGTGCATTAGTGCTGGTATGATCGCACCCGTTAGTTCATGCACTCTTTATTCTTATAAGCCTCAGGTGCACACGCACTTCGAGGCCCGTGCACTTTATTTTTTGCCTAACGAAAACACCAATTTTTTAGTACCAACTTTCACTGAAAAACCAATTCCATAATTAACGAAGTAAAAAAAAAAAGAAAAAGAAAAAAGAATTAAATCAGCAAAAAGGGGGTGCAACACGAGGACTTCCCAGGGGGTCACCCATCCTAGTACTACTCTCGCCCAAGCACACTTAACTTCGGAGTTCTGATGGGATCCGGTGCATTAGTGCTGGTATGATCGCACCCGTTAGTTCATGCACTCTTTATTCTTATAAGCCTCAGGTGCACACGCACTTCGAGGCCCGTGCACTTTATTTTTTGCCTAACGAAAACACCAATTTTTTAGTACCAACTTTCACTGAAAAACCAATTCCATAATTAACGAAGTAAAAAAAAAAAGAGAAAAAGAAAAAAGAATTAAATCAGCAAAAAGGGGGTGCAACACGAGGACTTCCCAGGGGGTCACCCATCCTAGTACTACCCTCGCCCAAGCACACTTAACTTCGGAGTTCTGATGGGATCCGGTGCATTAGTGCTGGTATGATCGCACCCGTTAGTTCATGCACTCTTTATTCTTATAAGCCTCAGGTGCACACGCACTTCGAGGCCCGTGCACTTTATTTTTTTCCTAACGAAAACACCAATTTTTTAGTACCAACTTTCACTGAAAAACCAATTCCATAATTAACGAAGTAAAAAAAAAAAAGAAAAAGAAAAAAAGAATTAAATCAGCAAAAAGGGGGTGCAACACGAGGACTTCCCAGGGGGTCACCCATACTAGTACTACTCTCGCCCAAGCACACTTAACTTCGGAGTTCTGATGGGATCCGGTGCATTAGTGCTGGTATGATCGCACCCGTTAGTTCATGCACTCTTTATTCTTATAAGCCTCAGGTGCACACGCACTTCGAGGCCCGTGCACTTTATTTTTTGCCTAACGAAAACACCAATTTTTTAGTACCAACTTTCACTGAAAAACCAATTCCATAATTAACGAAGTAAAAAAAAAAAGAAAAAGAAAAAAGAATTAAATCAGCAAAAAGGGGGTGCAACACGAGGACTTCCCAGGGGGTCACCCATCCTAGTACTACTCTCGCCCAAGCACACTTAACTTCGGAGTTCTGATGGGATCCGGTGCATTAGTGCTGGTATGATCGCACCCGTTAGTTCATGCACTCTTTATTCTTATAAGCCTCAGGTGCACACGCACTTCGAGGCCCGTGCACTTTATTTTTTGCCTAACGAAAACACCAATTTTTTAGTACCAACTTTCACTGAAAAACCAATTCCATAATTAACGAAGTAAAAAAAAAAAGAGAAAAAGAAAAAAGAATTAAATCAGCAAAAAGGGGGTGCAACACGAGGACTTCCCAGGGGGTCACCCATCCTAGTACTACTCTCGCCCAAGCACACTTAACTTCGGAGTTCTGATGGGATCCGGTGCATTAGTGCTGGTATGATCGCACCCGTTAGTTCATGCACTCTTTAATCTTAAAAGCCTCAGGTGCACACGCACTTCGAGGCCCGTGCACTTTATTTTTTGCCTAACGAAAACACCAATTTTTTAGTACCAACTTTCACTGAAAAACCAATTCCATAATTAACGAAGTAAAAAAAAAAAAGAAAAAGAAAAAAAGAATTAAATCAGCAAAAAGGGGGTGCAACACGAGGACTTCCCAGGGGGTCACCCATCCTAGTACTACTCTCGCCCAAGCACACTTAACTTCGGAGTTCTGATGGGATCCGGTGCATTAGTGCTGGTATGATCGCACCCGTTAGTTCATGCACTCTTTATTCTTATAAGCCTCAGGTGCACACGCACTTCGAGGCCCGTGCACTTTATTTTTTGCCTAACGAAAACACCAATTTTTTAGTACCAACTTTCACTGAAAAACCAATTCCATAATTAACGAAGTAAAAAAAAAAAGAGAAAAAGAAAAAAGAATTAAATCAGCAAAAAGGGGGTGCAACACGAGGACTTCCCAGGGGGTCACCCATCCTAGTACTACTCTCGCCCAAGCACACTTAACTTCGGAGTTCTGATGGGATCCGGTGCATTAGTGCTGGTATGATCGCACCCGTTAGTTCATGCACTCTTTAATCTTATAAGCCTCAGGTGCACACGCACTTCGAGGCCCGTGCACTTTATTTTTTGCCTAACGAAAACACCAATTTTTTAGTACCAACTTTCACTGAAAAACCAATTCCATAATTAACGAAGTAAAAAAAAAAAAGAAAAAGAAAAAAAGAATTAAATCAGCAAAAAGGGGGTGCAACACGAGGACTTCCCAGGGGGTCACCCATCCTAGTACTACTCTCGCCCAAGCACACTTAACTTCGGAGTTCTGATGGGATCCGGTGCATTAGTGCTGGTATGATCGCACCCGTTAGTTCATGCACTCTTTATTCTTATAAGCCTCAGGTGCACACGCACTTCGAGGCCCGTGCACTTTATTTTTTGCCTAACGAAAACACCAATTTTTTAGTACCAACTTTCACTGAAAAACCAATTCCATAATTAACGAAGTAAAAAAAAAAAGAAAAAGAAAAAAGAATTAAATCAGCAAAAAGGGGGTGCAACACGAGGACTTCCCAGGGGGTCCGGTGCCTTAGTGCTGGTATGATCGCACCCGTTAGTTCATGCACTCTTTAATCTTATAAGCCTCAGGTGCACACGCACTTCGAGGCCCGTGCACTTTATTTTTTGCCTAACGAAAACACCAATTTTTTAGTACCAACTTTCACTGAAAAACCAATTCCATAATTAACGAAGTAAAAAAAAAAAGAAAAAGAAAAAAGAATTAAATCAGCAAAAAGGAGGTGCAACACGAGGACTTCCCAGGGGGTCACCCATCCTAGTACTACTCTCGCCCAAGCACACTTAACTTCGGAGTTCTGATGGGATCCGGTGCATTAGTGCTGGTATGATCGCACCCGTTAGTTCATGCACTCTTTAATCTTATAAGCCTCAGGTGCACACGCACTTCGAGGCCCGTGCACTTTATTTTTTGCCTAACGAAAACACCAATTTTTTAGTACCAACTTTCACTGAAAAACCAATTCCATAATTAACGAAGTAAAAAAAAAAAAGAAAAAGAAAAAAAGAATTAAATCAGCAAAAAGGGGGTGCAACACGAGGACTTCCCAGGGGGTCACCCATCCTAGTACTACTCTCGCCCAAGCACACTTAACTTCGGAGTTCTGATGGGATCCGGTGCATTAGTGCTGGTATGATCGCACCCGTTAGTTCATGCACTCTTTATTCTTATAAGCCTCAGGTGCACACGCACTTCGAGGCCCGTGCACTTTATTTTTTGCCTAACGAAAACACCAATTTTTTAGTACCAACTTTCACTGAAAAACCAATTCCATAATTAACGAAGTAAAAAAAAAAAGAGAAAAAGAAAAAAGAATTAAATCAGCAAAAAGGGGGTGCAACACGAGGACTTCCCAGGGGGTCACCCATCCTAGTACTACTCTCGCCCAAGCACACTTAACTTCGGAGTTCTGATGGGATCCGGTGCATTAGTGCTGGTATGATCGCACCCGTTAGTTCATGCACTCTTTAATCTTATAAGCCTCAGGTGCACACGCACTTCGAGGCCCGTGCACTTTATTTTTTGCCTAACGAAAACACCAATTTTTTAGTACCAACTTTCACTGAAAAACCAATTCCATAATTAACGAAGTAAAAAAAAAAAAGAAAAAGAAAAAAAGAATTAAATCAGTAAAAAGGGGGTGCAACACGAGGACTTCCCAGGGGGTCACCCATCCTAGTACTACTCTCGCCCAAGCACACTTAACTTCGGAGTTCTGATGGGATCCGGTGCATTAGTGCTGGTATGATCGCACCCGTTAGTTCATGCACTCTTTAATCTTAAAAGCCTCAGGTGCACACGCACTTCGAGGCCCGTGCACTTTATTTTTTGCCTAACGAAAACACCAATTTTTTAGTACCAACTTTCACTGAAAAACCAATTCCATAATTAACGAAGTAAAAAAAAAAAAGAAAAAGAAAAAAAGAATTAAATCAGCAAAAAGGGGGTGCAACACGAGGACTTCCCAGGGGGTCACCCATCCTAGTACTACTCTCGCCCAAGCACACTTAACTTCGGAGTTCTGATGGGATCCGGTGCATTAGTGCTGGTATGATCGCACCCGTTAGTTCATGCACTCTTTATTCTTATAAGCCTCAGGTGCACACGCACTTCGAGGCCCGTGCACTTTATTTTTTGCCTAACGAAAACACCAATTTTTTAGTACCAACTTTCACTGAAAAACCAATTCCATAATTAACGAAGTAAAAAAAAAAAGAGAAAAAGAAAAAAGAATTAAATCAGCAAAAAGGGGGTGCAACACGAGGACTTCCCAGGGGGTCACCCATCCTAGTACTACTCTCGCCCAAGCACACTTAACTTCGGAGTTCTGATGGGATCCGGTGCATTAGTGCTGGTATGATCGCACCCGTTAGTTCATGCACTCTTTAATCTTAAAAGCCTCAGGTGCACACGCACTTCGAGGCCCGTGCACTTTATTTTTTGCCTAACGAAAACACCAATTTTTTAGTACCAACTTTCACTGAAAAACCAATTCCATAATTAACGAAGTAAAAAAAAAAAAGAAAAAGAAAAAAAGAATTAAATCAGCAAAAAGGGGGTGCAACACGAGGACTTCCCAGGGGGTCACCCATCCTAGTACTACTCTCGCCCAAGCACACTTAACTTCGGAGTTCTGATGGGATCCGGTGCATTAGTGCTGGTATGATCGCACCCGTTAGTTCATGCACTCTTTATTCTTATAAGCCTCAGGTGCACACGCACTTCGAGGCCCGTGCACTTTATTTTTTGCCTAACGAAAACACCAATTTTTTAGTACCAACTTTCACTGAAAAACCAATTCCATAATTAACGAAGTAAAAAAAAAAAGAGAAAAAGAAAAAAGAATTAAATCAGCAAAAAGGGGGTGCAACACGAGGACTTCCCAGGGGGTCACCCATCCTAGTACTACTCTCGCCCAAGCACACTTAACTTCGGAGTTCTGATGGGATCCGGTGCATTAGTGCTGGTATGATCGCACCCGTTAGTTCATGCACTCTTTAATCTTATAAGCCTCAGGTGCACACGCACTTCGAGGCCCGTGCACTTTATTTTTTGCCTAACGAAAACACCAATTTTTTAGTACCAACTTTCACTGAAAAACCAATTCCATAATTAACGAAGTAAAAAAAAAAAAGAAAAAGAAAAAAAGAATTAAATCAGCAAAAAGGGGGTGCAACACGAGGACTTCCCAGGGGGTCACCCATCCTAGTACTACTCTCGCCCAAGCACACTTAACTTCGGAGTTCTGATGGGATCCGGTGCATTAGTGCTGGTATGATCGCACCCGTTAGTTCATGCACTCTTTATTCTTATAAGCCTCAGGTGCACACGCACTTCGAGGCCCGTGCACTTTATTTTTTGCCTAACGAAAACACCAATTTTTTAGTACCAACTTTCACTGAAAAACCAATTCCATAATTAACGAAGTAAAAAAAAAAAGAAAAAGAAAAAAGAATTAAATCAGCAAAAAGGGGGTGCAACACGAGGACTTCCCAGGGGGTCCGGTGCCTTAGTGCTGGTATGATCGCACCCGTTAGTTCATGCACTCTTTAATCTTATAAGCCTCAGGTGCACACGCACTTCGAGGCCCGTGCACTTTATTTTTTGCCTAACGAAAACACCAATTTTTTAGTACCAACTTTCACTGAAAAACCAATTCCATAATTAACGAAGTAAAAAAAAAAAGAAAAAGAAAAAAGAATTAAATCAGCAAAAAGGAGGTGCAACACGAGGACTTCCCAGGGGGTCACCCATCCTAGTACTACTCTCGCCCAAGCACACTTAACTTCGGAGTTCTGATGGGATCCGGTGCATTAGTGCTGGTATGATCGCACCCGTTAGTTCATGCACTCTTTAATCTTATAAGCCTCAGGTGCACACGCACTTCGAGGCCCGTGCACTTTATTTTTTGCCTAACGAAAACACCAATTTTTTAGTACCAACTTTCACTGAAAAACCAATTCCATAATTAACGAAGTAAAAAAAAAAAAGAAAAAGAAAAAAAGAATTAAATCAGCAAAAAGGGGGTGCAACACGAGGACTTCCCAGGGGGTCACCCATCCTAGTACTACTCTCGCCCAAGCACACTTAACTTCGGAGTTCTGATGGGATCCGGTGCATTAGTGCTGGTATGATCGCACCCGTTAGTTCATGCACTCTTTATTCTTATAAGCCTCAGGTGCACACGCACTTCGAGGCCCGTGCACTTTATTTTTTGCCTAACGAAAACACCAATTTTTTAGTACCAACTTTCACTGAAAAACCAATTCCATAATTAACGAAGTAAAAAAAAAAAGAGAAAAAGAAAAAAGAATTAAATCAGCAAAAAGGGGGTGCAACACGAGGACTTCCCAGGGGGTCACCCATCCTAGTACTACTCTCGCCCAAGCACACTTAACTTCGGAGTTCTGATGGGATCCGGTGCATTAGTGCTGGTATGATCGCACCCGTTAGTTCATGCACTCTTTAATCTTATAAGCCTCAGGTGCACACGCACTTCGAGGCCCGTGCACTTTATTTTTTGCCTAACGAAAACACCAATTTTTTAGTACCAACTTTCACTGAAAAACCAATTCCATAATTAACGAAGTAAAAAAAAAAAAGAAAAAGAAAAAAAGAATTAAATCAGTAAAAAGGGGGTGCAACACGAGGACTTCCCAGGGGGTCACCCATCCTAGTACTACTCTCGCCCAAGCACACTTAACTTCGGAGTTCTGATGGGATCCGGTGCATTAGTGCTGGTATGATCGCACCCGTTAGTTCATGCACTCTTTAATCTTAAAAGCCTCAGGTGCACACGCACTTCGAGGCCCGTGCACTTTATTTTTTGCCTAACGAAAACACCAATTTTTTAGTACCAACTTTCACTGAAAAACCAATTCCATAATTAACGAAGTAAAAAAAAAAAAGAAAAAGAAAAAAAGAATTAAATCAGCAAAAAGGGGGTGCAACACGAGGACTTCCCAGGGGGTCACCCATCCTAGTACTACTCTCGCCCAAGCACACTTAACTTCGGAGTTCTGATGGGATCCGGTGCATTAGTGCTGGTATGATCGCACCCGTTAGTTCATGCACTCTTTAATCTTATAAGCCTCAGGTGCACACGCACTTCGAGGCCCGTGCACTTTATTTTTTGCCTAACGAAAACACCAATTTTTTAGTACCAACTTTCACTGAAAAACCAATTCCATAATTAACGAAGTAAAAAAAAAAAAAGAAAAAGAAAAAAAGAATTAAATCAGCAAAAAGGGGGTGCAACACGAGGACTTCCCAGGGGGTCACCCATCCTAGTACTACTCTCGCCCAAGCACACTTAACTTCGGAGTTCTGATGGAATCCGGTGCATTAGTGCTGGTATGATCGCACACGTTAGTTCATGCACTCTTTATTCTTATAAGCCTCAGGTGCACACGCACTTCGAGGCCCGTGCACTTTATTTTTTGCCTAACGAAAACACCAATTTTTTAGTACCAACTTTCACTGAAAAACCAATTCCATAATTAACGAAGTAAAAAAAAAGAGAAAAAGAAAAAAGAATTAAATCAGCAAAAAGGGGGTGCAACACGAGGACTTCCCAGGGGGTCACCCATCCTAGTACTACTCTCGCCCAAGCACACTTAACTTCGGAGTTCTGATGGGATCCGGTGCATTAGTGCTGGTATGATCGCACCCGTTAGTTCATGCACTCTTTATTCTTATAAGCCTCAGGTGCACACGCACTTCGAGGCCCGTGCACTTTATTTTTTGCCTAACGAAAACACCAATTTTTTAGTACCAACTTTCACTGAAAAACCAATTCCATAATTAACGAAGTAAAAAAAAAAAAGAAAAAGAAAAAAAGAATTAAATCAGCAAAAAGGGGGTGCAACACGAGGATTTCCCAGGGGGTCACCCATCCTAGTACTACTCTCGCCCAAGCACACTTAACTTCGGAGTTCTGATGGGATCCGGTGCATTAGTGCTGGTATGATCGCACCCGTTAGTTCATGCACTCTTTATTCTTATAAGCCTCAGGTGCACACGCACTTCGAGGCCCGTGCACTTTATTTTTTGCCTAACGAAAACACCAATTTTTTAGTACCAACTTTCACTGAAAAACCAATTCCATAATTAACGAAGTAAAAAAAAAAAGAAAAAGAAAAAAGAATTAAATCAGCAAAAAGGGGGTGCAACACGAGGACTTCCCAGGGGGTCACCCATCCTAGTACTACTCTCGCCCAAGCACACTTAACTTCGGAGTTCTGATGGGATCCGGTGCATTAGTGCTGGTATGATCGCACCCGTTAGTTCATGCACTCTTTATTCTTATAAGCCTCAGGTGCACACGCACTTCGAGGCCCGTGCACTTTATTTTTTGCCTAACGAAAACACCAATTTTTTAGTACCAACTTTCACTGAAAAACCAATTCCATAATTAACGAAGTAAAAAAAAAAAGAGAAAAAGAAAAAAGAATTAAATCAGCAAAAAGGGGGTGCAACACGAGGACTTCCCAGGGGGTCACCCATCCTAGTACTACCCTCGCCCAAGCACACTTAACTTCGGAGTTCTGATGGGATCCGGTGCATTAGTGCTGGTATGATCGCACCCGTTAGTTCATGCACTCTTTAATCTTATAAGCCTCAGGTGCACACGCACTTCGAGGCCCGTGCACTTTATTTTTTGCCTAACGAAAACACCAATTTTTTAGTACCAACTTTCACTGAAAAACCAATTCCATAATTAACGAAGTAAAAAAAAAAAAAGAAAAAGAAAAAAAGAATTAAATCAGCAAAAAGGGGGTGCAACACGAGGACTTCCCAGGGGGTCACCCATCCTAGTACTACTCTCGCCCAAGCACACTTAACTTCGGAGTTCTGATGGGATCCGGTGCATTAGTGCTGGTATGATCGCACCCGTTAGTTCATGCACTCTTTATTCTTATAAGCCTCAGGTGCACACGCACTTCGAGGCCCGTGCACTTTATTTTTTGCCTAACGAAAACACCAATTTTTTAGTACCAACTTTCACTGAAAAACCAATTCCATAATTAACGAAGTAAAAAAAAAAAGAGAAAAAGAAAAAAGAATTAAATCAGCAAAAAGGGGGTGCAACACGAGGACTTCCCAGGGGGTCACCCATCCTAGTACTACTCTCGCCCAAGCACACTTAACTTCGGAGTTCTGATGGGATCCGGTGCATTAGTGCTGGTATGATCGCACCCGTTAGTTCATGCACTCTTTAATCTTAAAAGCCTCAGGTGCACACGCACTTCGAGGCCCGTGCACTTTATTTTTTGCCTAACGAAAACACCAATTTTTTAGTACCAACTTTCACTGAAAAACCAATTCCATAATTAACGAAGTAAAAAAAAAAAAGAAAAAGAAAAAAAGAATTAAATCAGCAAAAAGGGGGTGCAACACGAGGACTTCCCAGGGGGTCACCCATCCTAGTACTACTCTCGCCCAAGCACACTTAACTTCGGAGTTCTGATGGGATCCGGTGCATTAGTGCTGGTATGATCGCACCCGTTAGTTCATGCACTCTTTATTCTTATAAGCCTCAGGTGCACACGCACTTCGAGGCCCGTGCACTTTATTTTTTGCCTAACGAAAACACCAATTTTTTAGTACCAACTTTCACTGAAAAACCAATTCCATAATTAACGAAGTAAAAAAAAAAAAGAAAAAGAAAAAAAGAATTAAATCAGCAAAAAGGGGGTGCAACACGAGGACTTCCCAGGGGGTCACCCATCCTAGTACTACTCTCGCCCAAGCACACTTAACTTCGGAGTTCTGATGGGATCCGGTGCATTAGTGCTGGTATGATCGCACCCGTTAGTTCATGCACTCTTTATTCTTATAAGCCTCAGGTGCACACGCACTTCGAGGCCCGTGCACTTTATTTTTTGCCTAACGAAAACACCAATTTTTTAGTACCAACTTTCACTGAAAAACCAATTCCATAATTAACGAAGTAAAAAAAAAGAGAAAAAGAAAAAAGAATTAAATCAGCAAAAAGGGGGTGCAACACGAGGACTTCCCAGGGGGTCACCCATCCTAGTACTACTCTCGCCCAAGCACACTTAACTTCGGAGTTCTGATGGGATCCGGTGCATTAGTGCTGGTATGATCGCACCCGTTAGTTCATGCACTCTTTATTCTTATAAACCTCAGGTGCACACGCACTTCGAGGCCCGTGCACTTTATTTTTTGCCTAACGAAAACACCAATTTTTTAGTACCAACTTTCACTGAAAAACCAATTCCATAATTAACGAAGTAAAAAAAAAAAAGAAAAAGAAAAAAAGAATTAAATCAGCAAAAAGGGAGTGCAACACGAGGACTTCCCAGGGGGTCACCCATCCTAGTACTACTCTCGCCCAAGCACACTTAACTTCGGAGTTCTGATGGGATCCGGTGCATTAGTGCTGGTATGATCGCACCCGTTAGTTCATGCACTCTTTATTCTTATAAGCCTCAGGTGCACACGCACTTCGAGGCCCGTGCACTTTATTTTTTGCCTAACGAAAACACCAATTTTTTAGTACCAACTTTCACTGAAAAACCAATTCCATAATTAACGAAGTAAAAAAAAAAAGAAAAAGAAAAAAGAATTAAATCAGCAAAAAGGGGGTGCAACACGAGGACTTCCCAGGGGGTCACCCATCCTAGTACTACTCTCGCCCAAGCACACTTAACTTCGGAGTTCTGATGGGATCCGGTGCATTAGTGCTGGTATGATCGCACCCGTTAGTTCATGCACTCTTTATTCTTATAAGCCTCAGGTGCACACGCACTTCGAGGCCCGTGCACTTTATTTTTTGCCTAACGAAAACACCAATTTTTTAGTACCAACTTTCACTGAAAAACCAATTCCATAATTAACGAAGTAAAAAAAAAAAGAGAAAAAGAAAAAAGAATTAAATCAGCAAAAAGGGGGTGCAACACGAGGACTTCCCAGGGGGTCACCCATCCTAGTACTACTCTCGCCCAAGCACACTTAACTTCGGAGTTCTGATGGGATCCGGTGCATTAGTGCTGGTATGATCGCACCCGTTAGTTCATGCACTCTTTAATCTTATAAGCCTCAGGTGCACACGCACTTCGAGGCCCGTGCACTTTATTTTTTGCCTAACGAAAACACCAATTTTTTAGTACCAACTTTCACTGAAAAACCAATTCCATAATTAACGAAGTAAAAAAAAAAAAAGAAAAAGAAAAAAAGAATTAAATCAGCAAAAAGGGGGTGCAACACGAGGACTTCCCAGGGGGTCACCCATCCTAGTACTACTCTCGCCCAAGCACACTTAACTTCGGAGTTCTGATGGGATCCGGTGCATTAGTGCTGGTATGATCGCACCCGTTAGTTCATGCACTCTTTATTCTTATAAGCCTCAGGTGCACACGCACTTCGAGGCCCGTGCACTTTATTTTTTGCCTAACGAAAACACCAATATTTTAGTACCAACTTTCACTGAAAAACCAATTCCATAATTAACGAAGTAAAAAAAAAAAGAGAAAAAGAAAAAAGAATTAAATCAGCAAAAAGGGGGTGCAACACGAGGACTTCCCAGGGGGTCACCCATCCTAGTACTACTCTCGCCCAAGCACACTTAACTTCGGAGTTCTGATGGGATCCGGTGCATTAGTGCTGGTATGATCGCACCCGTTAGTTCATGCACTCTTTAATCTTATAAGCCTCAGGTGCACACGCACTTCGAGGCCCGTGCACTTTATTTTTTGCCTAACGAAAACACCAATTTTTTAGTACCAACTTTCACTGAAAAACCAATTCCATAATTAACGAAGTAAAAAAAAAAAAAGAAAAAGAAAAAAAGAATTAAATCAGCAAAAAGGGGGTGCAACACGAGGACTTCCCAGGGGGTCACCCATCCTAGTACTACTCTCGCCCAAGCACACTTAACTTCGGAGTTCTGATGGGATCCGGTGCATTAGTGCTGGTATGATCGCACCCGTTAGTTCATGCACTCTTTATTCTTATAAGCCTCAGGTGCACACGCACTTCGAGGCCCGTGCACTTTATTTTTTGCCTAACGAAAACACCAATTTTTTAGTACCAACTTTCACTGAAAAACCAATTCCATAATTAACGAAGTAAAAAAAAAAAAGAAAAAGAAAAAAAGAATTAAATCAGCAAAAAGGGGGTGCAACACGAGGACTTCCCAGGGGGTCACCCATCCTAGTACTACTCTCGCCCAAGCACACTTAACTTCGGAGTTCTGATGGGATCCGGTGCATTAGTGCTGGTATGATCGCACCCGTTAGTTCATGCACTCTTTATTCTTATAAGCCTCAGGTGCACACGCACTTCGAGGCCCGTGCACTTTATTTTTTGCCTAACGAAAACACCAATTTTTTAGTACCAACTTTCACTGAAAAACCAATTCCATAATTAACGAAGTAAAAAAAAAAAGAGAAAAAGAAAAAAGAATTAAATCAGCAAAAAGGGGGTGCAACACGAGGACTTCCCAGGGGGTCACCCATCCTAGTACTACTCTCGCCCAAGCACACTTAACTTCGGAGTTCTGATGGGATCCGGTGCATTAGTGCTGGTATGATCGCACCCGTTAGTTCATGCACTCTTTAATCTTAAAAGCCTCAGGTGCACACGCACTTCGAGGCCCGTGCACTTTATTTTTTGCCTAACGAAAACACCAATTTTTTAGTACCAACTTTCACTGAAAAACCAATTCCATAATTAACGAAGTAAAAAAAAAAAAGAAAAAGAAAAAAAGAATTAAATCAGCAAAAAGGGGGTGCAACACGAGGACTTCCCAGGGGGTCACCCATCCTAGTACTACTCTCGCCCAAGCACACTTAACTTCGGAGTTCTGATGGGATCCGGTGCATTAGTGCTGGTATGATCGCACCCGTTAGTTCATGCACTCTTTATTCTTATAAGCCTCAGGTGCACACGCACTTCGAGGCCCGTGCACTTTATTTTTTGCCTAACGAAAACACCAATTTTTTAGTACCAACTTTCACTGAAAAACCAATTCCATAATTAACGAAGTAAAAAAAAAAAGAGAAAAAGAAAAAAGAATTAAATCAGCAAAAAGGGGGTGCAACACGAGGACTTCCCAGGGGGTCACCCATCCTAGTACTACTCTCGCCCAAGCACACTTAACTTCGGAGTTCTGATGGGATCCGGTGCATTAGTGCTGGTATGATCGCACCCGTTAGTTCATGCACTCTTTAATCTTATAAGCCTCAGGTGCACACGCACTTCGAGGCCCGTGCACTTTATTTTTTGCCTAACGAAAACACCAATTTTTTAGTACCAACTTTCACTGAAAAACCAATTCCATAATTAACGAAGTAAAAAAAAAAAAGAAAAAGAAAAAAAGAATTAAATCAGCAAAAAGGGGGTGCAACACGAGGACTTCCCAGGGGGTCACCCATCCTAGTACTACTCTCGCCCAAGCACACTTAACTTCGGAGTTCTGATGGGATCCGGTGCATTAGTGCTGGTATGATCGCACCCGTTAGTTCATGCACTCTTTATTCTTATAAGCCTCAGGTGCACACGCACTTCGAGGCCCGTGCACTTTATTTTTTGCCTAACGAAAACACCAATTTTTTAGTACCAACTTTCACTGAAAAACCAATTCCATAATTAACGAAGTAAAAAAAAAAAGAAAAAGAAAAAAGAATTAAATCAGCAAAAAGGGGGTGCAACACGAGGACTTCCCAGGGGGTCCGGTGCCTTAGTGCTGGTATGATCGCACCCGTTAGTTCATGCACTCTTTAATCTTATAAGCCTCAGGTGCACACGCACTTCGAGGCCCGTGCACTTTATTTTTTGCCTAACGAAAACACCAATTTTTTAGTACCAACTTTCACTGAAAAACCAATTCCATAATTAACGAAGTAAAAAAAAAAAGAAAAAGAAAAAAGAATTAAATCAGCAAAAAGGAGGTGCAACACGAGGACTTCCCAGGGGGTCACCCATCCTAGTACTACTCTCGCCCAAGCACACTTAACTTCGGAGTTCTGATGGGATCCGGTGCATTAGTGCTGGTATGATCGCACCCGTTAGTTCATGCACTCTTTAATCTTATAAGCCTCAGGTGCACACGCACTTCGAGGCCCGTGCACTTTATTTTTTGCCTAACGAAAACACCAATTTTTTAGTACCAACTTTCACTGAAAAACCAATTCCATAATTAACGAAGTAAAAAAAAAAAAGAAAAAGAAAAAAAGAATTAAATCAGCAAAAAGGGGGTGCAACACGAGGACTTCCCAGGGGGTCACCCATCCTAGTACTACTCTCGCCCAAGCACACTTAACTTCGGAGTTCTGATGGGATCCGGTGCATTAGTGCTGGTATGATCGCACCCGTTAGTTCATGCACTCTTTATTCTTATAAGCCTCAGGTGCACACGCACTTCGAGGCCCGTGCACTTTATTTTTTGCCTAACGAAAACACCAATTTTTTAGTACCAACTTTCACTGAAAAACCAATTCCATAATTAACGAAGTAAAAAAAAAAAGAGAAAAAGAAAAAAGAATTAAATCAGCAAAAAGGGGGTGCAACACGAGGACTTCCCAGGGGGTCACCCATCCTAGTACTACTCTCGCCCAAGCACACTTAACTTCGGAGTTCTGATGGGATCCGGTGCATTAGTGCTGGTATGATCGCACCCGTTAGTTCATGCACTCTTTAATCTTATAAGCCTCAGGTGCACACGCACTTCGAGGCCCGTTCACTTTATTTTTTGCCTAACGAAAACACCAATTTTTTAGTACCAACTTTCACTGAAAAACCAATTCCATAATTAACGAAGTAAAAAAAAAAAAGAAAAAGAAAAAAAGAATTAAATCAGTAAAAAGGGGGTGCAACACGAGGACTTCCCAGGGGGTCACCCATCCTAGTACTACTCTCGCCCAAGCACACTTAACTTCGGAGTTCTGATGGGATCCGGTGCATTAGTGCTGGTATGATCGCACCCGTTAGTTCATGCACTCTTTAATCTTAAAAGCCTCAGGTGCACACGCACTTCGAGGCCCGTGCACTTTATTTTTTGCCTAACGAAAACACCAATTTTTTAGTACCAACTTTCACTGAAAAACCAATTCCATAATTAACGAAGTAAAAAAAAAAAAGAAAAAGAAAAAAAGAATTAAATCAGCAAAAAGGGGGTGCAACACGAGGACTTCCCAGGGGGTCACCCATCCTAGTACTACTCTCTCCCAAGCACACTTAACTTCGGAGTTCTGATGGGATCCGGTGCATTAGTGCTGGTATGATCGCACCCGTTAGTTCATGCACTCTTTAATCTTATAAGCCTCAGGTGCACACGCACTTCGAGGCCCGTGCACTTTATTTTTTGCCTAACGAAAACACCAATTTTTTAGTACCAACTTTCACTGAAAAACCAATTCCATAATTAACGAAGTAAAAAAAAAAAAAGAAAAAGAAAAAAAGAATTAAATCAGCAAAAAGGGGGTGCAACACGAGGACTTCCCAGGGGGTCACCCATCCTAGTACTACTCTCGCCCAAGCACACTTAACTTCGGAGTTCTGATGGAATCCGGTGCATTAGTGCTGGTATGATCGCACACGTTAGTTCATGCACTCTTTATTCTTATAAGCCTCAGGTGCACACGCACTTCGAGGCCCGTGCACTTTATTTTTTGCCTAACGAAAACACCAATTTTTTAGTACCAACTTTCACTGAAAAACCAATTCCATAATTAACGAAGTAAAAAAAAAGAGAAAAAGAAAAAAGAATTAAATCAGCAAAAAGGGGGTGCAACACGAGGACTTCCCAGGGGGTCACCCATCCTAGTACTACTCTCGCCCAAGCACACTTAACTTCGGAGTTCTGATGGGATCCGGTGCATTAGTGCTGGTATGATCGCACCCGTTAGTTCATGCACTCTTTATTCTTATAAGCCTCAGGTGCACACGCACTTCGAGGCCCGTGCACTTTATTTTTTGCCTAACGAAAACACCAATTTTTTAGTACCAACTTTCACTGAAAAACCAATTCCATAATTAACGAAGTAAAAAAAAAAAAGAAAAAGAAAAAAAGAATTAAATCAGCAAAAAGGGGGTGCAACACGAGGATTTCCCAGGGGGTCACCCATCCTAGTACTACTCTCGCCCAAGCACACTTAACTTCGGAGTTCTGATGGGATCCGGTGCATTAGTGCTGGTATGATCGCACCCGTTAGTTCATGCACTCTTTATTCTTATAAGCCTCAGGTGCACACGCACTTCGAGGCCCGTGCACTTTATTTTTTGCCTAACGAAAACACCAATTTTTTAGTACCAACTTTCACTGAAAAACCAATTCCATAATTAACGAAGTAAAAAAAAAAAGAAAAAGAAAAAAGAATTAAATCAGCAAAAAGGGGGTGCAACACGAGGACTTCCCAGGGGGTCACCCATCCTAGTACTACTCTCGCCCAAGCACACTTAACTTCGGAGTTCTGATGGGATCCGGTGCATTAGTGCTGGTATGATCGCACCCGTTAGTTCATGCACTCTTTATTCTTATAAGCCTCAGGTGCACACGCACTTCGAGGCCCGTGCACTTTATTTTTTGCCTAACGAAAACACCAATTTTTTAGTACCAACTTTCACTGAAAAACCAATTCCATAATTAACGAAGTAAAAAAAAAAAGAGAAAAAGAAAAAAGAATTAAATCAGCAAAAAGGGGGTGCAACACGAGGACTTCCCAGGGGGTCACCCATCCTAGTACTACCCTCGCCCAAGCACACTTAACTTCGGAGTTCTGATGGGATCCGGTGCATTAGTGCTGGTATGATCGCACCCGTTAGTTCATGCACTCTTTAATCTTATAAGCCTCAGGTGCACACGGACTTCGAGGCCCGTGCACTTTATTTTTTGCCTAACGAAAACACCAATTTTTTAGTACCAACTTTCACTGAAAAACCAATTCCATAATTAACGAAGTAAAAAAAAAAAAAGAAAAAGAAAAAAAGAATTAAATCAGCAAAAAGGGGGTGCAACACGAGGACTTCCCAGGGGGTCACCCATCCTAGTACTACTCTCGCCCAAGCACACTTAACTTCGGAGTTCTGATGGGATCCGGTGCATTAGTGCTGGTATGATCGCACCCGTTAGTTCATGCACTCTTTATTCTTATAAGCCTCAGGTGCACACGCACTTCGAGGCCCGTGCACTTTATTTTTTGCCTAACGAAAACACCAATTTTTTAGTACCAACTTTCACTGAAAAACCAATTCCATAATTAACGAAGTAAAAAAAAAAAGAGAAAAAGAAAAAAGAATTAAATCAGCAAAAAGGGGGTGCAACACGAGGACTTCCCAGGGGGTCACCCATCCTAGTACTACTCTCGCCCAAGCACACTTAACTTCGGAGTTCTGATGGGATCCGGTGCATTAGTGCTGGTATGATCGCACCCGTTAGTTCATGCACTCTTTAATCTTAAAAGCCTCAGGTGCACACGCACTTCGAGGCCCGTGCACTTTATTTTTTGCCTAACGAAAACACCAATTTTTTAGTACCAACTTTCACTGAAAAACCAATTCCATAATTAACGAAGTAAAAAAAAAAAAGAAAAAGAAAAAAAGAATTAAATCAGCAAAAAGGGGGTGCAACACGAGGACTTCCCAGGGGGTCACCCATCCTAGTACTACTCTCGCCCAAGCACACTTAACTTCGGAGTTCTGATGGGATCCGGTGCATTAGTGCTGGTATGATCGCACCCGTTAGTTCATGCACTCTTTATTCTTATAAGCCTCAGGTGCACACGCACTTCGAGGCCCGTGCACTTTATTTTTTGCCTAACGAAAACACCAATTTTTTAGTACCAACTTTCACTGAAAAACCAATTCCATAATTAACGAAGTAAAAAAAAAAAAGAAAAAGAAAAAAAGAATTAAATCAGCAAAAAGGGGGTGCAACACGAGGACTTCCCAGGGGGTCACCCATCCTAGTACTACTCTCGCCCAAGCACACTTAACTTCGGAGTTCTGATGGGATCCGGTGCATTAGTGCTGGTATGATCGCACCCGTTAGTTCATGCACTCTTTATTCTTATAAGCCTCAGGTGCACACGCACTTCGAGGCCCGTGCACTTTATTTTTTGCCTAACGAAAACACCAATTTTTTAGTACCAACTTTCACTGAAAAACCAATTCCATAATTAACGAAGTAAAAAAAAAGAGAAAAAGAAAAAAGAATTAAATCAGCAAAAAGGGGGTGCAACACGAGGACTTCCCAGGGGGTCACCCATCCTAGTACTACTCTCGCCCAAGCACACTTAACTTCGGAGTTCTGATGGGATCCGGTGCATTAGTGCTGGTATGATCGCACCCGTTAGTTCATGCACTCTTTATTCTTATAAACCTCAGGTGCACACGCACTTCGAGGCCCGTGCACTTTATTTTTTGCCTAACGAAAACACCAATTTTTTAGTACCAACTTTCACTGAAAAACCAATTCCATAATTAACGAAGTAAAAAAAAAAAAGAAAAAGAAAAAAAGAATTAAATCAGCAAAAAGGGAGTGCAACACGAGGACTTCCCAGGGGGTCACCCATCCTAGTACTACTCTCGCCCAAGCACACTTAACTTCGGAGTTCTGATGGGATCCGGTGCATTAGTGCTGGTATGATCGCACCCGTTAGTTCATGCACTCTTTATTCTTATAAGCCTCAGGTGCACACGCACTTCGAGGCCCGTGCACTTTATTTTTTGCCTAACGAAAACACCAATTTTTTAGTACCAACTTTCACTGAAAAACCAATTCCATAATTAACGAAGTAAAAAAAAAAAGAAAAAGAAAAAAGAATTAAATCAGCAAAAAGGGGGTGCAACACGAGGACTTCCCAGGGGGTCACCCATCCTAGTACTACTCTCGCCCAAGCACACTTAACTTCGGAGTTCTGATGGGATCCGGTGCATTAGTGCTGGTATGATCGCACCCGTTAGTTCATGCACTCTTTATTCTTATAAGCCTCAGGTGCACACGCACTTCGAGGCCCGTGCACTTTATTTTTTGCCTAACGAAAACACCAATTTTTTAGTACCAACTTTCACTGAAAAACCAATTCCATAATTAACGAAGTAAAAAAAAAAAGAGAAAAAGAAAAAAGAATTAAATCAGCAAAAAGGGGGTGCAACACGAGGACTTCCCAGGGGGTCACCCATCCTAGTACTACTCTCGCCCAAGCACACTTAACTTCGGAGTTCTGATGGGATCCGGTGCATTAGTGCTGGTATGATCGCACCCGTTAGTTCATGCACTCTTTAATCTTATAAGCCTCAGGTGCACACGCACTTCGAGGCCCGTGCACTTTATTTTTTGCCTAACGAAAACACCAATTTTTTAGTACCAACTTTCACTGAAAAACCAATTCCATAATTAACGAAGTAAAAAAAAAAAAAGAAAAAGAAAAAAAGAATTAAATCAGCAAAAAGGGGGTGCAACACGAGGACTTCCCAGGGGGTCACCCATCCTAGTACTACTCTCGCCCAAGCACACTTAACTTCGGAGTTCTGATGGGATCCGGTGCATTAGTGCTGGTATGATCGCACCCGTTAGTTCATGCACTCTTTATTCTTATAAGCCTCAGGTGCACACGCACTTCGAGGCCCGTGCACTTTATTTTTTGCCTAACGAAAACACCAATATTTTAGTACCAACTTTCACTGAAAAACCAATTCCATAATTAACGAAGTAAAAAAAAAAAGAGAAAAAGAAAAAAGAATTAAATCAGCAAAAAGGGGGTGCAACACGAGGACTTCCCAGGGGGTCACCCATCCTAGTACTACTCTCGCCCAAGCACACTTAACTTCGGAGTTCTGATGGGATCCGGTGCATTAGTGCTGGTATGATCGCACCCGTTAGTTCATGCACTCTTTAATCTTATAAGCCTCAGGTGCACACGCACTTCGAGGCCCGTGCACTTTATTTTTTGCCTAACGAAAACACCAATTTTTTAGTACCAACTTTCACTGAAAAACCAATTCCATAATTAACGAAGTAAAAAAAAAAAAAGAAAAAGAAAAAAAGAATTAAATCAGCAAAAAGGGGGTGCAACACGAGGACTTCCCAGGGGGTCACCCATCCTAGTACTACTCTCGCCCAAGCACACTTAACTTCGGAGTTCTGATGGGATCCGGTGCATTAGTGCTGGTATGATCGCACCCGTTAGTTCATGCACTCTTTATTCTTATAAGCCTCAGGTGCACACGCACTTCGAGGCCCGTGCACTTTATTTTTTGCCTAACGAAAACACCAATTTTTTAGTACCAACTTTCACTGAAAAACCAATTCCATAATTAACGAAGTAAAAAAAAAAAGAAAAAGAAAAAAGAATTAAATCAGCAAAAAGGGGGTGCAACACGAGGACTTCCCAGGGGGTCACCCATCCTAGTACTACTCTCGCCCAAGCACACTTAACTTCGGAGTTCTGATGGGATCCGGTGCATTAGTGCTGGTATGATCGCACCCGTTAGTTCATGCACTCTTTATTCTTATAAGCCTCAGGTGCACACGCACTTCGAGGCCCGTGCACTTTATTTTTTGCCTAACGAAAACACCAATTTTTTAGTACCAACTTTCACTGAAAAACCAATTCCATAATTAACGAAGTAAAAAAAAAAAGAGAAAAAGAAAAAAGAATTAAATCAGCAAAAAGGGGGTGCAACACGAGGACTTCCCAGGGGGTCACCCATCCTAGTACTACTCTCGCCCAAGCACACTTAACTTCGGAGTTCTGATGGGATCCGGTGCATTAGTGCTGGTATGATCGCACCCGTTAGTTCATGCACTCTTTAATCTTATAAGCCTCAGGTGCACACGCACTTCGAGGCCCGTGCACTTTATTTTTTGCCTAACGAAAACACCAATTTTTTAGTACCAACTTTCACTGAAAAACCAATTCCATAATTAACGAAGTAAAAAAAAAAAAAGAAAAAGAAAAAAAGAATTAAATCAGCAAAAAGGGGGTGCAACACGAGGACTTCCCAGGGGGTCACCCATCCTAGTACTACTCTCGCCCAAGCACACTTAACTTCGGAGTTCTGATGGGATCCGGTGCATTAGTGCTGGTATGATCGCACCCGTTAGTTCATGCACTCTTTATTCTTATAAGCCTCAGGTGCACACGCACTTCGAGGCCCGTGCACTTTATTTTTTGCCTAACGAAAACACCAATTTTTTAGTACCAACTTTCACTGAAAAACCAATTCCATAATTAACGAAGTAAAAAAAAAAAGAAAAAGAAAAAAGAATTAAATCAGCAAAAAGGGGGTGCAACACGAGGACTTCCCAGGGGGTCACCCATCCTAGTACTACTCTCGCCCAAGCACACTTAACTTCGGAGTTCTGATGGGATCCGGTGCATTAGTGCTGGTATGATCGCACCCGTTAGTTCATGCACTCTTTATTCTTATAAGCCTCAGGTGCACACGCACTTCGAGGCCCGTGCACTTTATTTTTTGCCTAACGAAAACACCAATTTTTTAGTACCAACTTTCACTGAAAAACCAATTCCATAATTAACGAAGTAAAAAAAAAAAGAGAAAAAGAAAAAAGAATTAAATCAGCAAAAAGGGGGTGCAACACGAGGACTTCCCAGGGGGTCACCCATCCTAGTACTACTCTCGCCCAAGCACACTTAACTTCGGAGTTCTGATGGGATCCGGTGCATTAGTGCTGGTATGATCGCACCCGTTAGTTCATGCACTCTTTAATCTTATAAGCCTCAGGTGCACACGCACTTCGAGGCCCGTGCACTTTATTTTTTGCCTAACGAAAACACCAATTTTTTAGTACCAACTTTCACTGAAAAACCAATTCCATAATTAACGAAGTAAAAAAAAAAAAAGAAAAAGAAAAAAAGAATTAAATCAGCAAAAAGGGGGTGCAACACGAGGACTTCCCAGGGGGTCACCCATCCTAGTACTACTCTCGCCCAAGCACACTTAACTTCGGAGTTCTGATGGGATCCGGTGCATTAGTGCTGGTATGATCGCACCCGTTAGTTCATGCACTCTTTATTCTTATAAGCCTCAGGTGCACACGCACTTCGAGGCCCGTGCACTTTATTTTTTGCCTAACGAAAACACCAATATTTTAGTACCAACTTTCACTGAAAAACCAATTCCATAATTAACGAAGTAAAAAAAAAAAGAGAAAAAGAAAAAAGAATTAAATCAGCAAAAAGGGGGTGCAACACGAGGACTTCCCAGGGGGTCACCCATCCTAGTACTACTCTCGCCCAAGCACACTTAACTTCGGAGTTCTGATGGGATCCGGTGCATTAGTGCTGGTATGATCGCACCCGTTAGTTCATGCACTCTTTAATCTTATAAGCCTCAGGTGCACACGCACTTCGAGGCCCGTGCACTTTATTTTTTGCCTAACGAAAACACCAATTTTTTAGTACCAACTTTCACTGAAAAACCAATTCCATAATTAACGAAGTAAAAAAAAAAAAAGAAAAAGAAAAAAAGAATTAAATCAGCAAAAAGGGGGTGCAACACGAGGACTTCCCAGGGGGTCACCCATCCTAGTACTACTCTCGCCCAAGCACACTTAACTTCGGAGTTCTGATGGGATCCGGTGCATTAGTGCTGGTATGATCGCACCCGTTAGTTCATGCACTCTTTATTCTTATAAGCCTCAGGTGCACACGCACTTCGAGGCCCGTGCACTTTATTTTTTGCCTAACGAAAACACCAATTTTTTAGTACCAACTTTCACTGAAAAACCAATTCCATAATTAACGAAGTAAAAAAAAAAAGAAAAAGAAAAAAGAATTAAATCAGCAAAAAGGGGGTGCAACACGAGGACTTCCCAGGGGGTCACCCATCCTAGTACTACTCTCGCCCAAGCACACTTAACTTCGGAGTTCTGATGGGATCCGGTGCATTAGTGCTGGTATGATCGCACCCGTTAGTTCATGCACTCTTTATTCTTATAAGCCTCAGGTGCACACGCACTTCGAGGCCCGTGCACTTTATTTTTTGCCTAACGAAAACACCAATTTTTTAGTACCAACTTTCACTGAAAAACCAATTCCATAATTAACGAAGTAAAAAAAAAAAGAGAAAAAGAAAAAAGAATTAAATCAGCAAAAAGGGGGTGCAACACGAGGACTTCCCAGGGGGTCACCCATCCTAGTACTACTCTCGCCCAAGCACACTTAACTTCGGAGTTCTGATGGGATCCGGTGCATTAGTGCTGGTATGATCGCACCCGTTAGTTCATGCACTCTTTAATCTTATAAGCCTCAGGTGCACACGCACTTCGAGGCCCGTGCACTTTATTTTTTGCCTAACGAAAACACCAATTTTTTAGTACCAACTTTCACTGAAAAACCAATTCCATAATTAACGAAGTAAAAAAAAAAAAGAAAAAGAAAAAAAGAATTAAATCAGCAAAAAGGGGGTGCAACACGAGGACTTCCCAGGGGGTCACCCATCCTAGTACTACTCTCGCCCAAGCACACTTAACTTCGGAGTTCTGATGGGATCCGGTGCATTAGTGCTGGTATGATCGCACCCGTTAGTTCATGCACTCTTTATTCTTATAAGTCTCAGGTGCACACGCACTTCGAGGCCCGTGCACTTTATTTTTTGCCTAACGAAAACACCAATTTTTTAGTACCAACTTTCACTGAAAAACCAATTCCATAATTAACGAAGTAAAAAAAAAAAGAAAAAGAAAAAAGAATTAAATCAGCAAAAAGGGGGTGCAACACGAGGACTTCCCAGGGGGTCACCCATCCTAGTACTACTCTCGCCCAAGCACACTTAACTTCGGAGTTCTGATGGGATCCGGTGCATTAGTGCTGGTAGGATCGCACCCGTTAGTTCATGCACTCTTTAATCTTATAAGCCTCAGGTGCACACGCACTTCGAGGCCCGTGCACTTTATTTTTTGCCTAACGAAAACACCAATTTTTTAGTACCAACTTTCACTGAAAAACCAATTCCATAATTAACGAAGTAAAAAAAAAAAAGAAAAAGAAAAAAAGAATTAAATCAGCAAAAAGGGGGTGCAACACGAGGACTTCCCAGGGGGTCACCCATCCTAGTACTACTCTCGCCCAAGCACACTTAACTTCGGAGTTCTGATGGGATCCGGTGCATTAGTGCTGGTATGATCGCACCCGTTAGTTCATGCACTCTTTATTCTTATAAGCCTCAGGTGCACACGCACTTCGAGGCCCGTGCACTTTATTTTTTGCCTAACGAAAACACCAATTTTTTAGTACCAACTTTCACTGAAAAACCAATTCCATAATTAACGAAGTAAAAAAAAAAAGAAAAAGAAAAAAGAATTAAATCAGCAAAAAGGGGGTGCAACACGAGGACTTCCCAGGGGGTCACCCATCCTAGTACTACTCTCGCCCAAGCACACTTAACTTCGGAGTTCTGATGGGATCCGGTGCATTAGTGCTGGTATGATCGCACCCGTTAGTTCATGCACTCTTTAATCTTATAAGCCTCAGGTGCACACGCACTTCGAGGCCCGTGCACTTTATTTTTTGCCTAACGAAAACACCAATTTTTTAGTACCAACTTTCACTGAAAAACCAATTCCATAATTAACGAAGTAAAAAAAAAAAAGAAAAAGAAAAAAAGAATTAAATCAGCAAAAAGGGGGTGCAACACGAGGACTTCCCAGGGGGTCACCCATCCTAGTACTACTCTCGCCCAAGCACACTTAACTTCGGAGTTCTGATGGGATCCGGTGCATTAGTGCTGGTATGATCGCACCCGTTAGTTCATGCACTCTTTATTCTTATAAGCCTCAGGTGCACACGCACTTCGAGGCCCGTGCACTTTATTTTTTGCCTAACGAAAACACCAATTTTTTAGTACCAACTTTCACTGAAAAACCAATTCCATAATTAACGAAGTAAAAAAAAAAAGAAAAAGAAAAAAGAATTAAATCAGCAAAAAGGGGGTGCAACACGAGGACTTCCCAGGGGGTCACCCATCCTAGTACTACTCTCGCCCAAGCACACTTAACTTCGGAGTTCTGATGGGATCCGGTGCATTAGTGCTGGTATGATCGTACCCGTTAGTTCATGCACTCTTTATTCTTATAAGCCTCAGGTGCACACGCACTTCGAGGCCCGTGCACTTTATTTTTTGCCTAACGAAAACACCAATTTTTTAGTACCAACTTTCACTGAAAAACCAATTCCATAATTAACGAAGTAAAAAAAAAAAGAGAAAAAGAAAAAAGAATTAAATCAGCAAAAAGGGGGTGCAACACGAGGACTTCCCAGGGGGTCACCCATCCTAGTACTACTCTCGCCCAAGCACACTTAACTTCGGAGTTCTGATGGGATCCGGTGCATTAGTGCTGGTATGATCGCACACGTTAGTTCATGCACTCTTTAATCTTATAAGCCTCAGGTGCACACGCACTTCGAGGCCCGTGCACTTTATTTTTTGCCTAACGAAAACACCAATTTTTTAGTACCAACTTTCACTGAAAAACCAATTCCATAATTAACGAAGTAAAAAAAAAAAAAGAAAAAGAAAAAAAGAATTAAATCAGCAAAAAGGGGGTGCAACACGAGGACTTCCCAGGGGGTCACCCATCCTAGTACTACTCTCGCCCAAGCACACTTAACTTCGGAGTTCTGATGGGATCCGGTGCATTAGTGCTGGTATGATCGCACCCGTTAGTTCATGCACTCTTTATTCTTATAAGCCTCAGGTGCACACGCACTTCGAGGCCCGTGCACTTTATTTTTTGCCTAACGAAAACACCAATTTTTTAGTACCAACTTTCACTGAAAAACCAATTCCATAATTAACGAAGTAAAAAAAAAAAGAGAAAAAGAAAAAAGAATTAAATCAGCAAAAAGGGGGTGCAACACGAGGACTTCCCAGGGGGTCACCCATCCTAGTACTACTCTCGCCCAAGCACACTTAACTTCGGAGTTCTGATGGGATCCGGTGCATTAGTGCTGGTATGATCGCACCCGTTAGTTCATGCACTCTTTAATCTTATAAGCCTCAGGTGCACACGCACTTCGAGGCCCGTGCACTTTATTTTTTGCCTAACGAAAACACCAATTTTTTAGTACCAACTTTCACTGAAAAACCAATTCCATAATTAACGAAGTAAAAAAAAAAAAAGAAAAAGAAAAAAAGAATTAAATCAGCAAAAAGGGGGTGCAACACGAGGACTTCCCAGGGGGTCACCCATCCTAGTACTACTCTCGCCCAAGCACACTTAACTTCGGAGTTCTGATGGGATCCGGTGCATTAGTGCTGGTATGATCGCACCCGTTAGTTCATGCACTCTTTATTCTTATAAGCCTCAGGTGCACACGCACTTCGAGGCCCGTGCACTTTATTTTTTGCCTAACGAAAACACCAATTTTTTAGTACCAACTTTCACTGAAAAACCAATTCCATAATTAACGAAGTAAAAAAAAAAAGAAAAAGAAAAAAGAATTAAATCAGCAAAAAGGGGGTGCAACACGAGGACTTCCCAGGGGGTCACCCATCCTAGTACTACTCTCGCCCAAGCACACTTAACTTCGGAGTTCTGATGGGATCCGGTGCATTAGTGCTGGTATGATCGCACCCGTTAGTTCATGCACTCTTTATTCTTATAAGCCTCAGGTGCACACGCACTTCGAGGCCCGTGCACTTTATTTTTTGCCTAACGAAAACACCAATTTTTTAGTACCAACTTTCACTGAAAAACCAATTCCATAATTAACGAAGTAAAAAAAAAAAGAGAAAAAGAAAAAAGAATTAAATCAGCAAAAAGGGGGTGCAACACGAGGACTTCCCAGGGGGTCACCCATCCTAGTACTACTCTCGCCCAAGCACACTTAACTTCGGAGTTCTGATGGGATCCGGTGCATTAGTGCTGGTATGATCGCACCCGTTAGTTCATGCACTCTTTAATCTTATAAGCCTCAGGTGCACACGCACTTCGAGGCCCGTGCACTTTATTTTTTGCCTAACGAAAACACCAATTTTTTAGTACCAACTTTCACTGAAAAACCAATTCCATAATTAACGAAGTAAAAAAAAAAAAGAAAAAGAAAAAAAGAATTAAATCAGCAAAAAGGGGGTGCAACACGAGGACTTCCCAGGGGGTCACCCATCCTAGTACTACTCTCGCCCAAGCACACTTAACTTCGGAGTTCTGATGGGATCCGGTGCATTAGTGCTGGTATGATCGCACCCGTTAGTTCATGCACTCTTTATTCTTATAAGCCTCAGGTGCACACGCACTTCGAGGCCCGTGCACTTTATTTTTTGCCTAACGAAAACACCAATTTTTTAGTACCAACTTTCACTGAAAAACCAATTCCATAATTAACGAAGTAAAAAAAAAAAGAAAAAGAAAAAAGAATTAAATCAGCAAAAAGGGGGTGCAACACGAGGACTTCCCAGGGGGTCACCCATCCTAGTACTACTCTCGCCCAAGCACACTTAACTTCGGAGTTCTGATGGGATCCGGTGCATTAGTGCTGGTATGATCGCACCCGTTAGTTCATGCACTCTTTATTCTTATAAGCCTCAGGTGCACACGCACTTCGAGGCCCGTGCACTTTATTTTTTGCCTAACGAAAACACCAATTTTTTAGTACCAACTTTCACTGAAAAACCAATTCCATAATTAACGAAGTAAAAAAAAAAAGAGAAAAAGAAAAAAGAATTAAATCAGCAAAAAGGGGGTGCAACACGAGGACTTCCCAGGGGGTCACCCATCCTAGTACTACTCTCGCCCAAGCACACTTAACTTCGGAGTTCTGATGGGATCCGGTGCATTAGTGCTGGTATGATCGCACCCGTTAGTTCATGCACTCTTTAATCTTATAAGCCTCAGGTGCACACGCACTTCGAGGCCCGTGCACTTTATTTTTTGCCTAACGAAAACACCAATTTTTTAGTACCAACTTTCACTGAAAAACCAATTCCATAATTAACGAAGTAAAAAAAAAAAAGAAAAAGAAAAAAAGAATTAAATCAGCAAAAAGGGGGTGCAACACGAGGACTTCCCAGGGGGTCACCCATCCTAGTACTACTCTCGCCCAAGCACACTTAACTTCGGAGTTCTGATGGGATCCGGTGCATTAGTGCTGGTATGATCGCACCCGTTAGTTCATGCACTCTTTATTCTTATAAGCCTCAGGTGCACACGCACTTCGAGGCCCGTGCACTTTATTTTTTGCCTAACGAAAACACCAATTTTTTAGTACCAACTTTCACTGAAAAACCAATTCCATAATTAACGAAGTAAAAAAAAAAAGAAAAAGAAAAAAGAATTAAATCAGCAAAAAGGGGGTGCAACACGAGGACTTCCCAGGGGGTCACCCATCCTAGTACTACTCTCGCCCAAGCACACTTAACTTCGGAGTTCTGATGGGATCCGGTGCATTAGTGCTGGTATGATCGCACCCGTTAGTTCATGCACTCTTTAATCTTATAAGCCTCAGGTGCACACGCACTTCGAGGCCCGTGCACTTTATTTTTTGCCTAACGAAAACACCAATTTTTTAGTACCAACTTTCACTGAAAAACCAATTCCATAATTAACGAAGTAAAAAAAAAAAAGAAAAAGAAAAAAAGAATTAAATCAGCAAAAAGGGGGTGCAACACGAGGACTTCCCAGGGGGTCACCCATCCTAGTACTACTCTCGCCCAAGCACACTTAACTTCGGAGTTCTGATGGGATCCGGTGCATTAGTGCTGGTATGATCGCACCCGTTAGTTCATGCACTCTTTATTCTTATAAGCCTCAGGTGCACACGCACTTCGAGGCCCGTGCACTTTATTTTTTGCCTAACGAAAACACCAATTTTTTAGTACCAACTTTCACTGAAAAACCAATTCCATAATTAACGAAGTAAAAAAAAAAAGAAAAAGAAAAAAGAATTAAATCAGCAAAAAGAGGGTGCAACACGAGGACTTCCCAGGGGGTCACCCATCCTAGTACTACTCTCGCCCAAGCACACTTAACTTCGGAGTTCTGATGGGATCCGGTGCATTAGTGCTGGTATGATCGCACCCGTTAGTTCATGCACTCTTTATTCTTATAAGCCTCAGGTGCACACGCACTTCGAGGCCCGTGCACTTTATTTTTTGCCTAACGAAAACACCAATTTTTTAGTACCAACTTTCACTGAAAAACCAATTCCATAATTAACGAAGTAAAAAAAAAAAGAGAAAAAGAAAAAAGAATTAAATCAGCAAAAAGGGGGTGCAACACGAGGACTTCCCAGGGGGTCACCCATCCTAGTACTACTCTCGCCCAAGCACACTTAACTTCGGAGTTCTGATGGGATCCGGTGCATTAGTGCTGGTATGATCGCACCCGTTAGTTCATGCACTCTTTAATCTTATAAGCCTCAGGTGCACACGCACTTCGAGGCCCGTGCACTTTATTTTTTGCCTAACGAAAACACCAATTTTTTAGTACCAACTTTCACTGAAAAACCAATTCCATAATTAACGAAGTAAAAAAAAAAAAAGAAAAAGAAAAAAAGAATTAAATCAGCAAAAAGGGGGTGCAACACGAGGACTTCCCAGGGGGTCACCCATCCTAGTACTACTCTCGCCCAAGCACACTTAACTTCGGAGTTCTGATGGGATCCGGTGCATTAGTGCTGGTATGATCGCACCCGTTAGTTCATGCACTCTTTATTCTTATAAGCCTCAGGTGCACACGCACTTCGAGGCCCGTGCACTTTATTTTTTGCCTAACGAAAACACCAATTTTTTAGTACCAACTTTCACTGAAAAACCAATTCCATAATTAACGAAGTAAAAAAAAAAAGAGAAAAAGAAAAAAGAATTAAATCAGCAAAAAGGGGGTGCAACACGAGGACTTCCCAGGGGGTCACCCATCCTAGTATTACTCTCGCCCAAGCACACTTAACTTCGGAGTTCTGATGGGATCCGGTGCATTAGTGCTGGTATGATCGCACCCGTTAGTTCATGCACTCTTTAATCTTATAAGCCTCAGGTGCACACGCACTTCGAGGCCCGTGCACTTTATTTTTTGCCTAACGAAAACACCAATTTTTTAGTACCAACTTTCACTGAAAAACCAATTCCATAATTAACGAAGTAAAAAAAAAAAGAGAAAAAGAAAAAAGAATTAAATCAGCAAAAAGGGGGTGCAACACGAGGACTTCCCAGGGGGTCACCCATCCTAGTACTACTCTCGCCCAAGCACACTTAACTTCGGAGTTCTGATGGGATCCGGTGCATTAGTGCTGGTATGATCGCACCCGTTAGTTCATGCACTCTTTAATCTTATAAGCCTCAGGTGCACACGCACTTCGAGGCCCGTGCACTTTATTTTTTGCCTAACGAAAACACCAATTTTTTAGTACCAACTTTCACTGAAAAACCAATTCCATAATTAACGAAGTAAAAAAAAAAAAAGAAAAAGAAAAAAAGAATTAAATCAGCAAAAAGGGGGTGCAACACGAGGACTTTCCAGGGGGTCACCCATCCTAGTACTACTCTCGCCCAAGCACACTTAACTTCGGAGTTCTGATGGGATCCGGTGCATTAGTGCTGGTATGATCGCACCCGTTAGTTCATGCACTCTTTATTCTTATAAGCCTCAGGTGCACACGCACTTCGAGGCCCGTGCACTTTATTTTTTGCCTAACGAAAACACCAATTTTTTAGTACCAACTTTCACTGAAAAACCAATTCCATAATTAACGAAGTAAAAAAAAAAAAAGAAAAAGAAAAAAAGAATTAAATCAGCAAAAAGGGGGTGCAACACGAGGACTTCCCAGGGGGTCACCCATCCTAGTACTACTCTCGCCCAAGCACACTTAACTTCGGAGTTCTGATGGGATCCGGTGCATTAGTGCTGGTATGATCGCACCCGTTAGTTCATGCACTCTTTATTCTTATAAGCCTCAGGTGCACACGCACTTCGAGGCCCGTGCACTTTATTTTTTGCCTAACGAAAACACCAATTTTTTAGTACCAACTTTCACTGAAAAACCAATTCCATAATTAACGAAGTAAAAAAAAAAAGAGAAAAAGAAAAAAGAATTAAATCAGCAAAAAGGGGGTGCAACACGAGGACTTCCCAGGGGGTCACCCATCCTAGTATTACTCTCGCCCAAGCACACTTAACTTCGGAGTTCTGATGGGATCCGGTGCATTAGTGCTGGTATGATCGCACCCGTTAGTTCATGCACTCTTTAATCTTATAAGCCTCAGGTGCACACGCACTTCGAGGCCCGTGCACTTTATTTTTTGCCTAACGAAAACACCAATTTTTTAGTACCAACTTTCACTGAAAAACCAATTCCATAATTAACGAAGTAAAAAAAAAAAGAGAAAAAGAAAAAAGAATTAAATCAGCAAAAAGGGGGTGCAACACGAGGACTTCCCAGGGGGTCACCCATCCTAGTACTACTCTCGCCCAAGCACACTTAACTTCGGAGTTCTGATGGGATCCGGTGCATTAGTGCTGGTATGATCGCACCCGTTAGTTCATGCACTCTTTAATCTTATAAGCCTCAGGTGCACACGCACTTCGAGGCCCGTGCACTTTATTTTTTGCCTAACGAAAACACCAATTTTTTAGTACCAACTTTCACTGAAAAACCAATTCCATAATTAACGAAGTAAAAAAAAAAAAAGAAAAAGAAAAAAAGAATTAAATCAGCAAAAAGGGGGTGCAACACGAGGACTTCCCAGGGGGTCACCCATCCTAGTACTACTCTCGCCCAAGCACACTTAACTTCGGAGTTCTGATGGGATCCGGTGCATTAGTGCTGGTATGATCGCACCCGTTAGTTCATGCACTCTTTATTCTTATAAGCCTCAGGTGCACACGCACTTCGAGGCCCGTGCACTTTATTTTTTGCCTAACGAAAACACCAATTTTTTAGTACCAACTTTCACTGAAAAACCAATTCCATAATTAACGAAGTAAAAAAAAAAAGAGAAAAAGAAAAAAGAATTAAATCAGCAAAAAGGGGGTGCAACACGAGGACTTCCCAGGGGGTCACCCATCCTAGTATTACTCTCGCCCAAGCACACTTAACTTCGGAGTTCTGATGGGATCCGGTGCATTAGTGCTGGTATGATCGCACCCGTTAGTTCATGCACTCTTTAATCTTATAAGCCTCAGGTGCACACGCACTTCGAGGCCCGTGCACTTTATTTTTTGCCTAACGAAAACACCAATTTTTTAGTACCAACTTTCACTGAAAAACCAATTCCATAATTAACGAAGTAAAAAAAAAAAGAGAAAAAGAAAAAAGAATTAAATCAGCAAAAAGGGGGTGCAACACGAGGACTTCCCAGGGGGTCACCCATCCTAGTACTACTCTCGCCCAAGCACACTTAACTTCGGAGTTCTGATGGGATCCGGTGCATTAGTGCTGGTATGATCGCACCCGTTAGTTCATGCACTCTTTAATCTTATAAGCCTCAGGTGCACACGCACTTCGAGGCCCGTGCACTTTATTTTTTGCCTAACGAAAACACCAATTTTTTAGTACCAACTTTCACTGAAAAACCAATTCCATAATTAACGAAGTAAAAAAAAAAAAGAAAAAGAAAAAAAGAATTAAATCAGCAAAAAGGGGGTGCAACACGAGGACTTCCCAGGGGGTCACCCATCCTAGTACTACTCTCGCCCAAGCACACTTAACTTCGGAGTTCTGATGGGATCCGGTGCATTAGTGCTGGTATGATCGCACCCGTTAGTTCATGCACTCTTTATTCTTATAAGCCTCAGGTGCACACGCACTTCGAGGCCCGTGCACTTTATTTTTTGCCTAACGAAAACACCAATTTTTTAGTACCAACTTTCACTGAAAAACCAATTCCATAATTAACGAAGTAAAAAAAAAAAGAGAAAAAGAAAAAAGAATTAAATCAGCAAAAAGGGGGTGCAACACGAGGACTTCCCAGGGGGTCACCCATCCTAGTACTACTCTCGCCCAAGCACACTTAACTTCGGAGTTCTGATGGGATCCGGTGCATTAGTGCTGGTATGATCGCACCCGTTAGTTCATGCACTCTTTAATCTTATAAGCCTCAGGTGCACACGCACTTCGAGGCCCGTGCACTTTATTTTTTGCCTAACGAAAACACCAATTTTTTAGTACCAACTTTCACTGAAAAACCAATTCCATAATTAACGAAGTAAAAAAAAAAAAAGAAAAAGAAAAAAAGAATTAAATCAGCAAAAAGGGGGTGCAACACGAGGACTTTCCAGGGGGTCACCCATCCTAGTACTACTCTCGCCCAAGCACACTTAACTTCGGAGTTCTGATGGGATCCGGTGCATTAGTGCTGGTATGATCGCACCCGTTAGTTCATGCACTCTTTATTCTTATAAGCCTCAGGTGCACACGCACTTCGAGGCCCGTGCACTTTATTTTTTGCCTAACGAAAACACCAATTTTTTAGTACCAACTTTCACTGAAAAACCAATTCCATAATTAACGAAGTAAAAAAAAAAAAAGAAAAAGAAAAAAAGAATTAAATCAGCAAAAAGGGGGTGCAACACGAGGACTTCCCAGGGGGTCACCCATCCTAGTACTACTCTCGCCCAAGCACACTTAACTTCGGAGTTCTGATGGGATCCGGTGCATTAGTGCTGGTATGATCGCACCCGTTAGTTCATGCACTCTTTATTCTTATAAGCCTCAGGTGCACACGCACTTCGAGGCCCGTGCACTTTATTTTTTGCCTAACGAAAACACCAATTTTTTAGTACCAACTTTCACTGAAAAACCAATTCCATAATTAACGAAGTAAAAAAAAAAAGAGAAAAAGAAAAAAGAATTAAATCAGCAAAAAGGGGGTGCAACACGAGGACTTCCCAGGGGGTCACCCATCCTAGTATTACTCTCGCCCAAGCACACTTAACTTCGGAGTTCTGATGGGATCCGGTGCATTAGTGCTGGTATGATCGCACCCGTTAGTTCATGCACTCTTTAATCTTATAAGCCTCAGGTGCACACGCACTTCGAGGCCCGTGCACTTTATTTTTTGCCTAACGAAAACACCAATTTTTTAGTACCAACTTTCACTGAAAAACCAATTCCATAATTAACGAAGTAAAAAAAAAAAAAGAAAAAGAAAAAAAGAATTAAATCAGCAAAAAGGGGGTGCAACACGAGGACTTCCCAGGGGGTCACCCATCCTAGTACTACTCTCGCCCAAGCACACTTAACTTCGGAGTTCTGATGGGATCCGGTGCATTAGTGCTGGTATGATCGCACCCGTTAGTTCATGCACTCTTTATTCTTATAAGCCTCAGGTGCACACGCACTTCGAGGCCCGTGCACTTTATTTTTTGCCTAACGAAAACACCAATTTTTTAGTACCAACTTTCACTGAAAAACCAATTCCATAATTAACGAAGTAAAAAAAAAAAGAAAAAGAAAAAAGAATTAAATCAGCAAAAAGGGGGTGCAACACGAGGACTTCCCAGGGGGTCACCCATCCTAGTACTACTCTCGCCCAAGCACACTTAACTTCGGAGTTCTGATGGGATCCGGTGCATTAGTGCTGGTATGATCGCACCCGTTAGTTCATGCACTCTTTATTCTTATAAGCCTCAGGTGCACACGCACTTCGAGGCCCGTGCACTTTATTTTTTGCCTAACGAAAACACCAATTTTTTAGTACCAACTTTCACTGAAAAACCAATTCCATAATTAACGAAGTAAAAAAAAAAAGAGAAAAAGAAAAAAGAATTAAATCAGCAAAAAGGGGGTGCAACACGAGGACTTCCCAGGGGGTCACCCATCCTAGTACTACTCTCGCCCAAGCACACTTAACTTCGGAGTTCTGATGGGATCCGGTGCATTAGTGCTGGTATGATCGCACCCGTTAGTTCATGCACTCTTTAATCTTATAAGCCTCAGGTGCACACGCACTTCGAGGCCCGTGCACTTTATTTTTTGCCTAACGAAAACACCAATTTTTTAGTACCAACTTTCACTGAAAAACCAATTCCATAATTAACGAAGTAAAAAAAAAAAAGAAAAAGAAAAAAAGAATTAAATCAGCAAAAAGGGGGTGCAACACGAGGACTTCCCAGGGGGTCACCCATCCTAGTACTACTCTCGCCCAAGCACACTTAACTTCGGAGTTCTGATGGGATCCGGTGCATTAGTGCTGGTATGATCGCACCCGTTAGTTCATGCACTCTTTATTCTTATAAGCTCAGGTGCACACGCACTTCGAGGCCCGTGCACTTTATTTTTTGCCTAACGAAAACACCAATTTTTTAGTACCAACTTTCACTGAAAAACCAATTCCATAATTAACGAAGTAAAAAAAAAAAGAAAAAGAAAAAAGAATTAAATCAGCAAAAAGGGGGTGCAACACGAGGACTTCCCAGGGGGTCCGGTGCATTAGTGCTGGTATGATCGCACCCGTTAGTTCATGCACTCTTTAATCTTATAAGCCTCAGGTGCACACGCACTTCGAGGCCCGTGCACTTTATTTTTTGCCTAATGGAAACACCAATTTTTTAGTACCAACTTTCACTGAAAAACCAATTCCATAATTAACGAAGTAAAAAAAAAAAGAAAAAGAAAAAAGAATTAAATCAGCAAAAAGGAGGTGCAACACGAGGACTTCCCAGGGGGTCACCCATCCTAGTACTACTCTCGCCCAAGCACACTTAACTTCGGAGTTCTGATGGGATCCGGTGCATTAGTGCTGGTATGATCGCACCCGTTAGTTCATGCACTCTTTAATCTTATAAGCCTCAGGTGCACACGCACTTCGAGGCCCGTGCACTTTATTTTTTGCCTAACGAAAACACCAATTTTTTAGTACCAACTTTCACTGAAAAACCAATTCCATAATTAACGAAGTAAAAAAAAAAAAAGAAAAAGAAAAAAAGAATTAAATCAGCAAAAAGGGGGTGCAACACGAGGACTTCCCAGGGGGTCACCCATCCTAGTACTACTCTCGCCCAAGCACACTTAACTTCGGAGTTCTGATGGGATCCGGTGCATTAGTGCTGGTATGATCGCACCCGTTAGTTCATGCACTCTTTAATCTTATAAGCCTCAGGTGCACACGCACTTCGAGGCCCGTGCACTTTATTTTTTGCCTAACGAAAACACCAATTTTTTAGTACCAACTTTCACTGAAAAACCAATTCCATAATTAACGAAGTAAAAAAAAAAAAAGAAAAAGAAAAAAAGAATTAAATCAGCAAAAAGGGGGTGCAACACGAGGACTTCCCAGGGGGTCACCCATCCTAGTACTACTCTCGCCCAAGCACACTTAACTTCGGAGTTCTGATGGGATCCGGTGCATTAGTGCTGGTATGATCGCACCCGTTAGTTCATGCACTCTTTATTCTTATAAGCCTCAGGTGCACACGCACTTCGAGGCCCGTGCACTTTATTTTTTGCCTAACGAAAACACCAATTTTTTAGTACCAACTTTCACTGAAAAACCAATTCCATAATTAACGAAGTAAAAAAAAAAAGAGAAAAAGAAAAAAGAATTAAATCAGCAAAAAGGGGGTGCAACACGAGGACTTCCCAGGGGGTCACCCATCCTAGTACTACTCTCGCCCAAGCACACTTAACTTCGGAGTTCTGATGGGATCCGGTGCATTAGTGCTGGTATGATCGCACCCGTTAGTTCATGCACTCTTTAATCTTATAAGCCTCAGGTGCACACGCACTTCGAGGCCCGTGCACTTTATTTTTTGCCTAACGAAAACACCAATTTTTTAGTACCAACTTTCACTGAAAAACCAATTCCATAATTAACGAAGTAAAAAAAAAAAAAGAAAAAGAAAAAAAGAATTAAATCAGCAAAAAGGGGGTGCAACACGAGGACTTCCCAGGGGGTCACCCATCCTAGTACTACTCTCGCCCAAGCACACTTAACTTCGGAGTTCTGATGGGATCCGGTGCATTAGTGCTGGTATGATCGCACCCGTTAGTTCATGCACTCTTTATTCTTATAAGCCTCAGGTGCACACGCACTTCGAGGCCCGTGCACTTTATTTTTTGCCTAACGAAAACACCAATTTTTTAGTACCAACTTTCACTGAAAAACCAATTCCATAATTAACGAAGTAAAAAAAAAAAGAAAAAGAAAAAAGAATTAAATCAGCAAAAAGGGGGTGCAACACGAGGACTTCCCAGGGGGTCACCCATCCTAGTACTACTCTCGCCCAAGCACACTTAACTTCGGAGTTCTGATGGGATCCGGTGCATTAGTGCTGGTATGATCGCACCCGTTAGTTCATGCACTCTTTATTCTTATAAGCCTCAGGTGCACACGCACTTCGAGGCCCGTGCACTTTATTTTTTGCCTAACGAAAACACCAATATTTTAGTACCAACTTTCACTGAAAAACCAATTCCATAATTAACGAAGTAAAAAAAAAAAGAGAAAAAGAAAAAAGAATTAAATCAGCAAAAAGGGGGTGCAACACGAGGACTTCCCAGGGGGTCACCCATCCTAGTACTACTCTCGCCCAAGCACACTTAACTTCGGAGTTCTGATGGGATCCGGTGCATTAGTGCTGGTATGATCGCACCCGTTAGTTCATGCACTCTTTAATCTTATAAGCCTCAGGTGCACACGCACTTCGAGGCCCGTGCACTTTATTTTTTGCCTAACGAAAACACCAATTTTTTAGTACCAACTTTCACTGAAAAACCAATTCCATAATTAACGAAGTAAAAAAAAAAAAGAAAAAGAAAAAAAGAATTAAATCAGCAAAAAGGGGGTGCAACACGAGGACTTCCCAGGGGGTCACCCATCCTAGTACTACTCTCGCCCAAGCACACTTAACTTCGGAGTTCTGATGGGATCCGGTGCATTAGTGCTGGTATGATCGAACCCGTTAGTTCATGCACTCTTTATTCTTATAAGCCTCAGGTGCACACGCACTTCGAGGCCCGTGCACTTTATTTTTTGCCTAACGAAAACACCAATTTTTTAGTACCAACTTTCACTGAAAAACCAATTCCATAATTAACGAAGTAAAAAAAAAAAGAGAAAAAGAAAAAAGAATTAAATCAGCAAAAAGGGGGTGCAACACGAGGACTTCCCAGGGGGTCACCCATCCTAGTACTACTCTCGCCCAAGCACACTTAACTTCGGAGTTCTGATGGGATCCGATGCATTAGTGCTGGTATGATCGCACCCGTTAGTTCATGCACTCTTTAATCTTATAAGCCTCAGGTGCACACGCACTTCGAGGCCCGTGCACTTTATTTTTTGCCTAACGAAAACACCAATTTTTTAGTACCAACTTTCACTGAAAAACCAATTCCATAATTAACGAAGTAAAAAAAAAAAAGAAAAAGAAAAAAAGAATTAAATCAGCAAAAAGGGGGTGCAACACGAGGACTTCCCAGGGGGTCACCCATCCTAGTACTACTCTCGCCCAAGCACACTTAACTTCGGAGTTCTGATGGGATCCGGTGCATTAGTGCTGGTATGATCGCACCCGTTAGTTCATGCACTCTTTATTCTTATAAGCCTCAGGTGCACACGCACTTCGAGGCCCGTGCACTTTATTTTTTGCCTAACGAAAACACCAATTTTTTAGTACCAACTTTCACTGAAAAACCAATTCCATAATTAACGAAGTAAAAAAAAAAGAAAAAGAAAAAAGAATTAAATCAGCAAAAAGGGGGTGCAACACGAGGACTTCCCAGGGGGTCCGGTGCATTAGTGCTGGTATGATCGCACCCGTTAGTTCATGCACTCTTTAATCTTATAAGCCTCAGGTGCACACGCACTTCGAGGCCCGTGCACTTTATTTTTTGCCTAATGGAAACACCAATTTTTTAGTACCAACTTTCACTGAAAAACCAATTCCATAATTAACGAAGTAAAAAAAAAAAGAAAAAGAAAAAAGAATTAAATCAGCAAAAAGGAGGTGCAACACGAGGACTTCCCAGGGGGTCACCCATCCTAGTACTACTCTCGCCCAAGCACACTTAACTTCGGAGTTCTGATGGGATCCGGTGCATTAGTGCTGGTATGATCGCACCCGTTAGTTCATGCACTCTTTAATCTTATAAGCCTCAGGTGCACACGCACTTCGAGGCCCGTGCACTTTATTTTTTGCCTAACGAAAACACCAATTTTTTAGTACCAACTTTCACTGAAAAACCAATTCCATAATTAACGAAGTAAAAAAAAAAAAGAAAAAGAAAAAAAGAATTAAATCAGCAAAAAGGGGGTGCAACACGAGGACTTCCCAGGGGGTCACCCATCCTAGTACTACTCTCGCCCAAGCACACTTAACTTCGGAGTTCTGATGGGATCCGGTGCATTAGTGCTGGTATGATCGCACCCGTTAGTTCATGCACTCTTTATTCTTATAAGCCTCAGGTGCACACGCACTTCGAGGCCCGTGCACTTTATTTTTTGTCTAACGAAAACACCAATTTTTTAGTACCAACTTTCACTGAAAAACCAATTCCATAATTAACGAAGTAAAAAAAAAAAGAAAAAGAAAAAAGAATTAAATCAGCAAAAAGGGGGTGCAACACGAGGACTTCCCAGGGGGTCCGGTGCATTAGTGCTGGTATGATCGCACCCGTTAGTTCATGCACTCTTTAATCTTATAAGCCTCAGGTGCACACGCACTTCGAGGCCCGTGCACTTTATTTTTTGCCTAATGGAAACACCAATTTTTTAGTACCAACTTTCACTGAAAAACCAATTCCATAATTAACGAAGTAAAAAAAAAAAGAAAAAGAAAAAAGAATTAAATCAGCAAAAAGGAGGTGCAACACGAGGACTTCCCAGGGGGTCACCCATCCTAGTACTACTCTCGCCCAAGCACACTTAACTTCGGAGTTCTGATGGGATCCGGTGCATTAGTGCTGGTATGATCGCACCCGTTAGTTCATGCACTCTTTAATCTTATAAGCCTCAGGTGCACACGCACTTCGAGGCCCGTGCACTTTATTTTTTGCCTAACGAAAACACCAATTTTTTAGTACCAACTTTCACTGAAAAACCAATTCCATAATTAACGAAGTAAAAAAAAAAAAAGAAAAAGAAAAAAAGAATTAAATCAGCAAAAAGGGGGTGCAACACGAGGACTTCCCAGGGGGTCACCCATCCTAGTACTACTCTCGCCCAAGCACACTTAACTTCGGAGTTCTGATGGGATCCGGTGCATTAGTGCTGGTATGATCGCACCCGTTAGTTCATGCACTCTTTATTCTTATAAGCCTCAGGTGCACACGCACTTCGAGGCCCGTGCACTTTATTTTTTGCCTAACGAAAACACCAATTTTTTAGTACCAACTTTCACTGAAAAACCAATTCCATAATTAACGAAGTAAAAAAAAAAAGAGAAAAAGAAAAAAGAATTAAATCAGCAAAAAGGGGGTGCAACACGAGGACTTCCCAGGGGGTCACCCATCCTAGTACTACTCTCGCCCAAGCACACTTAACTTCGGAGTTCTGATGGGATCCGGTGCATTAGTGCTGGTATGATCGCACCCGTTAGTTCATGCACTCTTTAATCTTATAAGCCTCAGGTGCACACGCACTTCGAGGCCCGTGCACTTTATTTTTTGCCTAACGAAAACACCAATTTTTTAGTACCAACTTTCACTGAAAAACCAATTCCATAATTAACGAAGTAAAAAAAAAAAAAGAAAAAGAAAAAAAGAATTAAATCAGCAAAAAGGGGGTGCAACACGAGGACTTCCCAGGGGGTCACCCATCCTAGTACTACTCTCGCCCAAGCACACTTAACTTCGGAGTTCTGATGGGATCCGGTGCATTAGTGCTGGTATGATCGCACCCGTTAGTTCATGCACTCTTTATTCTTATAAGCCTCAGGTGCACACGCACTTCGAGGCCCGTGCACTTTATTTTTTGCCTAACGAAAACACCAATTTTTTAGTACCAACTTTCACTGAAAAACCAATTCCATAATTAACGAAGTAAAAAAAAAAAGAAAAAGAAAAAAGAATTAAATCAGCAAAAAGGGGGTGCAACACGAGGACTTCCCAGGGGGTCACCCATCCTAGTACTACTCTCGCCCAAGCACACTTAACTTCGGAGTTCTGATGGGATCCGGTGCATTAGTGCTGGTATGATCGCACCCGTTAGTTCATGCACTCTTTATTCTTATAAGCCTCAGGTGCACACGCACTTCGAGGCCCGTGCACTTTATTTTTTGCCTAACGAAAACACCAATTTTTTAGTACCAACTTTCACTGAAAAACCAATTCCATAATTAACGAAGTAAAAAAAAAAAGAGAAAAAGAAAAAAGAATTAAATCAGCAAAAAGGGGGTGCAACACGAGGACTTCCCAGGGGGTCACCCATCCTAGTACTACTCTCGCCCAAGCACACTTAACTTCGGAGTTCTGATGGGATCCGGTGCATTAGTGCTGGTATGATCGCACCCGTTAGTTCATGCACTCTTTAATCTTATAAGCCTCAGGTGCACACGCACTTCGAGGCCCGTGCACTTTATTTTTTGCCTAACGAAAACACCAATTTTTTAGTACCAACTTTCACTGAAAAACCAATTCCATAATTAACGAAGTAAAAAAAAAAAAAGAAAAAGAAAAAAAGAATTAAATCAGCAAAAAGGGGGTGCAACACGAGGACTTCCCAGGGGGTCACCCATCCTAGTACTACTCTCGCCCAAGCACACTTAACTTCGGAGTTCTGATGGGATCCGGTGCATTAGTGCTGGTATGATCGCACCCGTTAGTTCATGCACTCTTTATTCTTATAAGCCTCAGGTGCACACGCACTTCGAGGCCCGTGCACTTTATTTTTTGCCTAACGAAAACACCAATTTTTTAGTACCAACTTTCACTGAAAAACCAATTCCATAATTAACGAAGTAAAAAAAAAAAGAAAAAGAAAAAAGAATTAAATCAGCAAAAAGGGGGTGCAACACGAGGACTTCCCAGGGGGTCACCCATCCTAGTACTACTCTCGCCCAAGCACACTTAACTTCGGAGTTCTGATGGGATCCGGTGCATTAGTGCTGGTATGATCGCACCCGTTAGTTCATGCACTCTTTATTCTTATAAGCCTCAGGTGCACACGCACTTCGAGGCCCGTGCACTTTATTTTTTGCCTAACGAAAACACCAATTTTTTAGTACCAACTTTCACTGAAAAACCAATTCCATAATTAACGAAGTAAAAAAAAAAAGAGAAAAAGAAAAAAGAATTAAATCAGCAAAAAGGGGGTGCAACACGAGGACTTCCCAGGGGGTCACCCATCCTAGTACTACTCTCGCCCAAGCACACTTAACTTCGGAGTTCTGATGGGATCCGGTGCATTAGTGCTGGTATGATCGCACCCGTTAGTTCATGCACTCTTTAATCTTATAAGCCTCAGGTGCACACGCACTTCGAGGCCCGTGCACTTTATTTTTTGCCTAACGAAAACACCAATTTTTTAGTACCAACTTTCACTGAAAAACCAATTCCATAATTAACGAAGTAAAAAAAAAAAAGAAAAAGAAAAAAAGAATTAAATCAGCAAAAAGGGGGTGCAACACGAGGACTTCCCAGGGGGTCACCCATCCTAGTACTACTCTCGCCCAAGCACACTTAACTTCGGAGTTCTGATGGGATCCGGTGCATTAGTGCTGGTATGATCGCACCCGTTAGTTCATGCACTCTTTATTCTTATAAGCCTCAGGTGCACACGCACTTCGAGGCCCGTGCACTTTATTTTTTGCCTAACGAAAACACCAATTTTTTAGTACCAACTTTCACTGAAAAACCAATTCCATAATTAACGAAGTAAAAAAAAAAAGAGAAAAAGAAAAAAGAATTAAATCAGCAAAAAGGGGGTGCAACACGAGGACTTCCCAGGGGGTCACCCATCCTAGTACTACTCTCGCCCAAGCACACTTAACTTCGGAGTTCTGATGGGATCCGGTGCATTAGTGCTGGTATGATCGCACCCATTAGTTCATGCACTCTTTAATCTTATAAGCCTCAGGTGCACACGCACTTCGAGGCCCGTGCACTTTATTTTTTGCCTAACGAAAACACCAATTTTTTAGTACCAACTTTCACTGAAAAACCAATTCCATAATTAACGAAGTAAAAAAAAAAAAAGAAAAAGAAAAAAAGAATTAAATCAGCAAAAAGGGGGTGCAACACGAGGACTTCCCAGGGGGTCACCCATCCTAGTACTACTCTCGCCCAAGCACACTTAACTTCGGAGTTCTGATGGGATCCGGTGCATTAGTGCTGGTATGATCGCACCCGTTAGTTCATGCACTCTTTATTCTTATAAGCCTCAGGTGCACACGCACTTCGAGGCCCGTGCACTTTATTTTTTGCCTAACGAAAACACCAATTTTTTAGTACCAACTTTCACTGAAAAACCAATTCCATAATTAACGAAGTAAAAAAAAAAAGAAAAAGAAAAAAGAATTAAATCAGCAAAAAGGGGGTGCAACACGAGGACTTCCCAGGGGGTCACCCATCCTAGTACTACTCTCGCCCAAGCACACTTAACTTCGGAGTTCTGATGGGATCCGGTGCATTAGTGCTGGTATGATCGCACCCGTTAGTTCATGCACTCTTTATTCTTATAAGCCTCAGGTGCACACGCACTTCGAGGCCCGTGCACTTTATTTTTTGCCTAACGAAAACACCAATTTTTTAGTACCAACTTTCACTGAAAAACCAATTCCATAATTAACGAAGTAAAAAAAAAAAGAGAAAAAGAAAAAAGAATTAAATCAGCAAAAAGGGGGTGCAACACGAGGACTTCCCAGGGGGTCACCCATCCTAGTACTACTCTCGCCCAAGCACACTTAACTTCGGAGTTCTGATGGGATCCGGTGCATTAGTGCTGGTATGATCGCACCCGTTAGTTCATGCACTCTTTAATCTTATAAGCCTCAGGTGCACACGCACTTCGAGGCCCGTGCACTTTATTTTTTGCCTAACGAAAACACCAATTTTTTAGTACCAACTTTCACTGAAAAACCAATTCCATAATTAACGAAGTAAAAAAAAAAAAGAAAAAGAAAAAAAGAATTAAATCAGCAAAAAGGGGGTGCAACACGAGGACTTCCCAGGGGGTCACCCATCCTAGTACTACTCTCGCCCAAGCACACTTAACTTCGGAGTTCTGATGGGATCCGGTGCATTAGTGCTGGTATGATCGCACCCGTTAGTTCATGCACTCTTTATTCTTATAAGCCTCAGGTGCACACGCACTTCGAGGCCCGTGCACTTTATTTTTTGCCTAACGAAAACACCAATTTTTTAGTACCAACTTTCACTGAAAAACCAATTCCATAATTAACGAAGTAAAAAAAAAAAGAAAAAGAAAAAAGAATTAAATCAGCAAAAAGGGGGTGCAACACGAGGACTTCCCAGGGGGTCCGGTGCATTAGTGCTGGTATGATCGCACCCGTTAGTTCATGCACTCTTTAATCTTATAAGCCTCAGGTGCACACGCACTTCGAGGCCCGTGCACTTTATTTTTTGCCTAATGGAAACACCAATTTTTTAGTACCAACTTTCACTGAAAAACCAATTCCATAATTAACGAAGTAAAAAAAAAAAGAAAAAGAAAAAAGAATTAAATCAGCAAAAAGGAGGTGCAACACGAGGACTTCCCAGGGGGTCACCCATCCTAGTACTACTCTCGCCCAAGCACACTTAACTTCGGAGTTCTGATGGGATCCGGTGCATTAGTGCTGGTATGATCGCACCCGTTAGTTCATGCACTCTTTAATCTTATAAGCCTCAGGTGCACACGCACTTCGAGGCCCGTGCACTTTATTTTTTGCCTAACGAAAACACCAATTTTTTAGTACCAACTTTCACTGAAAAACCAATTCCATAATTAACGAAGTAAAAAAAAAAAAAGAAAAAGAAAAAAAGAATTAAATCAGCAAAAAGGGGGTGCAACACGAGGACTTCCCAGGGGGTCACCCATCCTAGTACTACTCTCGCCCAAGCACACTTAACTTCGGAGTTCTGATGGGATCCGGTGCATTAGTGCTGGTATGATCGCACCCGTTAGTTCATGCACTCTTTATTCTTATAAGCCTCAGGTGCACACGCACTTCGAGGCCCGTGCACTTTATTTTTTGCCTAACGAAAACACCAATTTTTTAGTACCAACTTTCACTGAAAAACCAATTCCATAATTAACGAAGTAAAAAAAAAAAGAGAAAAAGAAAAAAGAATTAAATCAGCAAAAAGGGGGTGCAACACGAGGACTTCCCAGGGGGTCACCCATCCTAGTACTACTCTCGCCCAAGCACACTTAACTTCGGAGTTCTGATGGGATCCGGTGCATTAGTGCTGGTATGATCGCACCCGTTAGTTCATGCACTCTTTAATCTTATAAGCCTCAGGTGCACACGCACTTCGAGGCCCGTGCACTTTATTTTTTGCCTAACGAAAACACCAATTTTTTAGTACCAACTTTCACTGAAAAACCAATTCCATAATTAACGAAGTAAAAAAAAAAAGAGAAAAAGAAAAAAGAATTAAATCAGCAAAAAGGGGGTGCAACACGAGGACTTCCCAGGGGGTCACCCATCCTAGTACTACTCTCGCCCAAGCACACTTAACTTCGGAGTTCTGATGGGATCCGGTGCATTAGTGCTGGTATGATCGCACCCGTTAGTTCATGCACTCTTTAATCTTATAAGCCTCAGGTGCACACGCACTTCGAGGCCCGTGCACTTTATTTTTTGCCTAACGAAAACACCAATTTTTTAGTACCAACTTTCACTGAAAAACCAATTCCATAATTAACGAAGTAAAAAAAAAAAAGAAAAAGAAAAAAAGAATTAAATCAGCAAAAAGGGGGTGCAACACGAGGACTTCCCAGGGGGTCACCCATCCTAGTACTACTCTCGCCCAAGCACACTTAACTTCGGAGTTCTGATGGGATCCGGTGCATTAGTGCTGGTATGATCGCACCCGTTAGTTCATGCACTCTTTATTCTTATAAGCCTCAGGTGCACACGCACTTCGAGGCCCGTGCACTTTATTTTTTGCCTAACGAAAACACCAATTTTTTAGTACCAACTTTCACTGAAAAACCAATTCCATAATTAACGAAGTAAAAAAAAAAAGAAAAAGAAAAAAGAATTAAATCAGCAAAAAGGGGGTGCAACACGAGGACTTCCCAGGGGGTCCGGTGCATTAGTGCTGGTATGATCGCACCCGTTAGTTCATGCACTCTTTAATCTTATAAGCCTCAGGTGCACACGCACTTCGAGGCCCGTGCACTTTATTTTTTGCCTAATGGAAACACCAATTTTTTAGTACCAACTTTCACTGAAAAACCAATTCCATAATTAACGAAGTAAAAAAAAAAAGAAAAAGAAAAAAGAATTAAATCAGCAAAAAGGAGGTGCAACACGAGGACTTCCCAGGGGGTCACCCATCCTAGTACTACTCTCGCCCAAGCACACTTAACTTCGGAGTTCTGATGGGATCCGGTGCATTAGTGCTGGTATGATCGCACCCGTTAGTTCATGCACTCTTTAATCTTATAAGCCTCAGGTGCACACGCACTTCGAGGCCCGTGCACTTTATTTTTTGCCTAACGAAAACACCAATTTTTTAGTACCAACTTTCACTGAAAAACCAATTCCATAATTAACGAAGTAAAAAAAAAAAAAGAAAAAGAAAAAAAGAATTAAATCAGCAAAAAGGGGGTGCAACACGAGGACTTCCCAGGGGGTCACCCATCCTAGTACTACTCTCGCCCAAGCACACTTAACTTCGGAGTTCTGATGGGATCCGGTGCATTAGTGCTGGTATGATCGCACCCGTTAGTTCATGCACTCTTTATTCTTATAAGCCTCAGGTGCACACGCACTTCGAGGCCCGTGCACTTTATTTTTTGCCTAACGAAAACACCAATTTTTTAGTACCAACTTTCACTGAAAAACCAATTCCATAATTAACGAAGTAAAAAAAAAAAGAGAAAAAGAAAAAAGAATTAAATCAGCAAAAAGGGGGTGCAACACGAGGACTTCCCAGGGGGTCACCCATCCTAGTACTACTCTCGCCCAAGCACACTTAACTTCGGAGTTCTGATGGGATCCGGTGCATTAGTGCTGGTATGATCGCACCCGTTAGTTCATGCACTCTTTAATCTTATAAGCCTCAGGTGCACACGCACTTCGAGGCCCGTGCACTTTATTTTTTGCCTAACGAAAACACCAATTTTTTAGTACCAACTTTCACTGAAAAACCAATTCCATAATTAACGAAGTAAAAAAAAAAAAAGAAAAAGAAAAAAAGAATTAAATCAGCAAAAAGGGGGTGCAACACGAGGACTTCCCAGGGGGTCACCCATCCTAGTACTACTCTCGCCCAAGCACACTTAACTTCGGAGTTCTGATGGGATCCGGTGCATTAGTGCTGGTATGATCGCACCCGTTAGTTCATGCACTCTTTAATCTTATAAGCCTCAGGTGCACACGCACTTCGAGGCCCGTGCACTTTATTTTTTGCCTAACGAAAACACCAATTTTTTAGTACCAACTTTCACTGAAAAACCAATTCCATAATTAACGAAGTAAAAAAAAAAAAAGAAAAAGAAAAAAAGAATTAAATCAGCAAAAAGGGGGTGCAACACGAGGACTTCCCAGGGGGTCACCCATCCTAGTACTACTCTCGCCCAAGCACACTTAACTTCGGAGTTCTGATGGGATCCGGTGCATTAGTGCTGGTATGATCGCACCCGTTAGTTCATGCACTCTTTATTCTTATAAGCCTCAGGTGCACACGCACTTCGAGGCCCGTGCACTTTATTTTTTGCCTAACGAAAACACCAATTTTTTAGTACCAACTTTCACTGAAAAACCAATTCCATAATTAACGAAGTAAAAAAAAAAAGAAAAAGAAAAAAGAATTAAATCAGCAAAAAGGGGGTGCAACACGAGGACTTCCCAGGGGGTCACCCATCCTAGTACTACTCTCGCCCAAGCACACTTAACTTCGGAGTTCTGATGGGATCCGGTGCATTAGTGCTGGTATGATCGCACCCGTTAGTTCATGCACTCTTTATTCTTATAAGCCTCAGGTGCACACGCACTTCGAGGCCCGTGCACTTTATTTTTTGCCTAACGAAAACACCAATTTTTTAGTACCAACTTTCACTGAAAAACCAATTCCATAATTAACGAAGTAAAAAAAAAAAGAGAAAAAGAAAAAAGAATTAAATCAGCAAAAAGGGGGTGCAACACGAGGACTTCCCAGGGGGTCACCCATCCTAGTACTACTCTCGCCCAAGCACACTTAACTTCGGAGTTCTGATGGGATCCGGTGCATTAGTGCTGGTATGATCGCACCCGTTAGTTCATGCACTCTTTAATCTTATAAGCCTCAGGTGCACACGCACTTCGAGGCCCGTGCACTTTATTTTTTGCCTAACGAAAACACCAATTTTTTAGTACCAACTTTCACTGAAAAACCAATTCCATAATTAACGAAGTAAAAAAAAAAAAGAAAAAGAAAAAAAGAATTAAATCAGCAAAAAGGGGGTGCAACACGAGGACTTCCCAGGGGGTCACCCATCCTAGTACTACTCTCGCCCAAGCACACTTAACTTCGGAGTTCTGATGGGATCCGGTGCATTAGTGCTGGTATGATCGCACCCGTTAGTTCATGCACTCTTTATTCTTATAAGCCTCAGGTGCACACGCACTTCGAGGCCCGTGCACTTTATTTTTTGCCTAACGAAAACACCAATTTTTTAGTACCAACTTTCACTGAAAAACCAATTCCATAATTAACGAAGTAAAAAAAAAAAGAAAAAGAAAAAAGAATTAAATCAGCAAAAAGGGGGTGCAACACGAGGACTTCCCAGGGGGTCCGGTGCATTAGTGCTGGTATGATCGCACCCGTTAGTTCATGCACTCTTTAATCTTATAAGCCTCAGGTGCACACGCACTTCGAGGCCCGTGCACTTTATTTTTTGCCTAATGGAAACACCAATTTTTTAGTACCAACTTTCACTGAAAAACCAATTCCATAATTAACGAAGTAAAAAAAAAAAGAAAAAGAAAAAAGAATTAAATCAGCAAAAAGGAGGTGCAACACGAGGACTTCCCAGGGGGTCACCCATCCTAGTACTACTCTCGCCCAAGCACACTTAACTTCGGAGTTCTGATGGGATCCGGTGCATTAGTGCTGGTATGATCGCACCCGTTAGTTCATGCACTCTTTAATCTTATAAGCCTCAGGTGCACACGCACTTCGAGGCCCGTGCACTTTATTTTTTGCCTAACGAAAACACCAATTTTTTAGTACCAACTTTCACTGAAAAACCAATTCCATAATTAACGAAGTAAAAAAAAAAAAAGAAAAAGAAAAAAAGAATTAAATCAGCAAAAAGGGGGTGCAACACGAGGACTTCCCAGGGGGTCACCCATCCTAGTACTACTCTCGCCCAAGCACACTTAACTTCGGAGTTCTGATGGGATCCGGTGCATTAGTGCTGGTATGATCGCACCCGTTAGTTCATGCACTCTTTATTCTTATAAGCCTCAGGTGCACACGCACTTCGAGGCCCGTGCACTTTATTTTTTGCCTAACGAAAACACCAATTTTTTAGTACCAACTTTCACTGAAAAACCAATTCCATAATTAACGAAGTAAAAAAAAAAAGAGAAAAAGAAAAAAGAATTAAATCAGCAAAAAGGGGGTGCAACACGAGGACTTCCCAGGGGGTCACCCATCCTAGTACTACTCTCGCCCAAGCACACTTAACTTCGGAGTTCTGATGGGATCCGGTGCATTAGTGCTGGTATGATCGCACCCGTTAGTTCATGCACTCTTTAATCTTATAAGCCTCAGGTGCACACGCACTTCGAGGCCCGTGCACTTTATTTTTTGCCTAACGAAAACACCAATTTTTTAGTACCAACTTTCACTGAAAAACCAATTCCATAATTAACGAAGTAAAAAAAAAAAGAGAAAAAGAAAAAAGAATTAAATCAGCAAAAAGGGGGTGCAACACGAGGACTTCCCAGGGGGTCACCCATCCTAGTACTACTCTCGCCCAAGCACACTTAACTTCGGAGTTCTGATGGGATCCGGTGCATTAGTGCTGGTATGATCGCACCCGTTAGTTCATGCACTCTTTAATCTTATAAGCCTCAGGTGCACACGCACTTCGAGGCCCGTGCACTTTATTTTTTGCCTAACGAAAACACCAATTTTTTAGTACCAACTTTCACTGAAAAACCAATTCCATAATTAACGAAGTAAAAAAAAAAAAGAAAAAGAAAAAAAGAATTAAATCAGCAAAAAGGGGGTGCAACACGAGGACTTCCCAGGGGGTCACCCATCCTAGTACTACTCTCGCCCAAGCACACTTAACTTCGGAGTTCTGATGGGATCCGGTGCATTAGTGCTGGTATGATCGCACCCGTTAGTTCATGCACTCTTTATTCTTATAAGCCTCAGGTGCACACGCACTTCGAGGCCCGTGCACTTTATTTTTTGCCTAACGAAAACACCAATTTTTTAGTACCAACTTTCACTGAAAAACCAATTCCATAATTAACGAAGTAAAAAAAAAAAGAAAAAGAAAAAAGAATTAAATCAGCAAAAAGGGGGTGCAACACGAGGACTTCCCAGGGGGTCCGGTGCATTAGTGCTGGTATGATCGCACCCGTTAGTTCATGCACTCTTTAATCTTATAAGCCTCAGGTGCACACGCACTTCGAGGCCCGTGCACTTTATTTTTTGCCTAATGGAAACACCAATTTTTTAGTACCAACTTTCACTGAAAAACCAATTCCATAATTAACGAAGTAAAAAAAAAAAGAAAAAGAAAAAAGAATTAAATCAGCAAAAAGGAGGTGCAACACGAGGACTTCCCAGGGGGTCACCCATCCTAGTACTACTCTCGCCCAAGCACACTTAACTTCGGAGTTCTGATGGGATCCGGTGCATTAGTGCTGGTATGATCGCACCCGTTAGTTCATGCACTCTTTAATCTTATAAGCCTCAGGTGCACACGCACTTCGAGGCCCGTGCACTTTATTTTTTGCCTAACGAAAACACCAATTTTTTAGTACCAACTTTCACTGAAAAACCAATTCCATAATTAACGAAGTAAAAAAAAAAAAAGAAAAAGAAAAAAAGAATTAAATCAGCAAAAAGGGGGTGCAACACGAGGACTTCCCAGGGGGTCACCCATCCTAGTACTACTCTCGCCCAAGCACACTTAACTTCGGAGTTCTGATGGGATCCGGTGCATTAGTGCTGGTATGATCGCACCCGTTAGTTCATGCACTCTTTATTCTTATTAGCCTCAGGTGCACACGCACTTCGAGGCCCGTGCACTTTATTTTTTGCCTAACGAAAACACCAATTTTTTAGTACCAACTTTCACTGAAAAACCAATTCCATAATTAACGAAGTAAAAAAAAAAAGAGAAAAAGAAAAAAGAATTAAATCAGCAAAAAGGGGGTGCAACACGAGGACTTCCCAGGGGGTCACCCATCCTAGTACTACTCTCGCCCAAGCACACTTAACTTCGGAGTTCTGATGGGATCCGGTGCATTAGTGCTGGTATGATCGCACCCGTTAGTTCATGCACTCTTTAATCTTATAAGCCTCAGGTGCACACGCACTTCGAGGCCCGTGCACTTTATTTTTTGCCTAACGAAAACACCAATTTTTTAGTACCAACTTTCACTGAAAAACCAATTCCATAATTAACGAAGTAAAAAAAAAAAAAGAAAAAGAAAAAAAGAATTAAATCAGCAAAAAGGGGGTGCAACACGAGGACTTCCCAGGGGGTCACCCATCCTAGTACTACTCTCGCCCAAGCACACTTAACTTCGGAGTTCTGATGGGATCCGGTGCATTAGTGCTGGTATGATCGCACCCGTTAGTTCATGCACTCTTTAATCTTATAAGCCTCAGGTGCACACGCACTTCGAGGCCCGTGCACTTTATTTTTTGCCTAACGAAAACACCAATTTTTTAGTACCAACTTTCACTGAAAAACCAATTCCATAATTAACGAAGTAAAAAAAAAAAAAGAAAAAGAAAAAAAGAATTAAATCAGCAAAAAGGGGGTGCAACACGAGGACTTCCCAGGGGGTCACCCATCCTAGTACTACTCTCGCCCAAGCACACTTAACTTCGGAGTTCTGATGGGATCCGGTGCATTAGTGCTGGTATGATCGCACCCGTTAGTTCATGCACTCTTTATTCTTATAAGCCTCAGGTGCACACGCACTTCGAGGCCCGTGCACTTTATTTTTTGCCTAACGAAAACACCAATTTTTTAGTACCAACTTTCACTGAAAAACCAATTCCATAATTAACGAAGTAAAAAAAAAAAGAAAAAGAAAAAAGAATTAAATCAGCAAAAAGGGGGTGCAACACGAGGACTTCCCAGGGGGTCACCCATCCTAGTACTACTCTCGCCCAAGCACACTTAACTTCGGAGTTCTGATGGGATCCGGTGCATTAGTGCTGGTATGATCGCACCCGTTAGTTCATGCACTCTTTATTCTTATAAGCCTCAGGTGCACACGCACTTCGAGGCCCGTGCACTTTATTTTTTGCCTAACGAAAACACCAATTTTTTAGTACCAACTTTCACTGAAAAACCAATTCCATAATTAACGAAGTAAAAAAAAAAAGAGAAAAAGAAAAAAGAATTAAATCAGCAAAAAGGGGGTGCAACACGAGGACTTCCCAGGGGGTCACCCATCCTAGTACTACTCTCGCCCAAGCACACTTAACTTCGGAGTTCTGATGGGATCCGGTGCATTAGTGCTGGTATGATCGCACCCGTTAGTTCATGCACTCTTTAATCTTATAAGCCTCAGGTGCACACGCACTTCGAGGCCCGTGCACTTTATTTTTTGCCTAACGAAAACACCAATTTTTTAGTACCAACTTTCACTGAAAAACCAATTCCATAATTAACGAAGTAAAAAAAAAAAAGAAAAAGAAAAAAAGAATTAAATCAGCAAAAAGGGGGTGCAACACGAGGACTTCCCAGGGGGTCACCCATCCTAGTACTACTCTCGCCCAAGCACACTTAACTTCGGAGTTCTGATGGGATCCGGTGCATTAGTGCTGGTATGATCGCACCCGTTAGTTCATGCACTCTTTATTCTTATAAGCCTCAGGTGCACACGCACTTCGAGGCCCGTGCACTTTATTTTTTGCCTAACGAAAACACCAATTTTTTAGTACCAACTTTCACTGAAAAACCAATTCCATAATTAACGAAGTAAAAAAAAAAAGAAAAAGAAAAAAGAATTAAATCAGCAAAAAGGGGGTGCAACACGAGGACTTCCCAGGGGGTCCGGTGCATTAGTGCTGGTATGATCGCACCCGTTAGTTCATGCACTCTTTAATCTTATAAGCCTCAGGTGCACACGCACTTCGAGGCCCGTGCACTTTATTTTTTGCCTAATGGAAACACCAATTTTTTAGTACCAACTTTCACTGAAAAACCAATTCCATAATTAACGAAGTAAAAAAAAAAAGAAAAAGAAAAAAGAATTAAATCAGCAAAAAGGAGGTGCAACACGAGGACTTCCCAGGGGGTCACCCATCCTAGTACTACTCTCGCCCAAGCACACTTAACTTCGGAGTTCTGATGGGATCCGGTGCATTAGTGCTGGTATGATCGCACCCGTTAGTTCATGCACTCTTTAATCTTATAAGCCTCAGGTGCACACGCACTTCGAGGCCCGTGCACTTTATTTTTTGCCTAACGAAAACACCAATTTTTTAGTACCAACTTTCACTGAAAAACCAATTCCATAATTAACGAAGTAAAAAAAAAAAAAGAAAAAGAAAAAAAGAATTAAATCAGCAAAAAGGGGGTGCAACACGAGGACTTCCCAGGGGGTCACCCATCCTAGTACTACTCTCGCCCAAGCACACTTAACTTCGGAGTTCTGATGGGATCCGGTGCATTAGTGCTGGTATGATCGCACCCGTTAGTTCATGCACTCTTTATTCTTATAAGCCTCAGGTGCACACGCACTTCGAGGCCCGTGCACTTTATTTTTTGCCTAACGAAAACACCAATTTTTTAGTACCAACTTTCACTGAAAAACCAATTCCATAATTAACGAAGTAAAAAAAAAAAGAGAAAAAGAAAAAAGAATTAAATCAGCAAAAAGGGGGTGCAACACGAGGACTTCCCAGGGGGTCACCCATCCTAGTACTACTCTCGCCCAAGCACACTTAACTTCGGAGTTCTGATGGGATCCGGTGCATTAGTGCTGGTATGATCGCACCCGTTAGTTCATGCACTCTTTAATCTTATAAGCCTCAGGTGCACACGCACTTCGAGGCCCGTGCACTTTATTTTTTGCCTAACGAAAACACCAATTTTTTAGTACCAACTTTCACTGAAAAACCAATTCCATAATTAACGAAGTAAAAAAAAAAAAAGAAAAAGAAAAAAAGAATTAAATCAGCAAAAAGGGGGTGCAACACGAGGACTTCCCAGGGGGTCACCCATCCTAGTACTACTCTCGCCCAAGCACACTTAACTTCGGAGTTCTGATGGGATCCGGTGCATTAGTGCTGGTATGATCGCACCCGTTAGTTCATGCACTCTTTATTCTTATAAGCCTCAGGTGCACACGCACTTCGAGGCCCGTGCACTTTATTTTTTGCCTAACGAAAACACCAATTTTTTAGTACCAACTTTCACTGAAAAACCAATTCCATAATTAACGAAGTAAAAAAAAAAAGAAAAAGAAAAAAGAATTAAATCAGCAAAAAGGGGGTGCAACACGAGGACTTCCCAGGGGGTCACCCATCCTAGTACTACTCTCGCCCAAGCACACTTAACTTCGGAGTTCTGATGGGATCCGGTGCATTAGTGCTGGTATGATCGCACCCGTTAGTTCATGCACTCTTTATTCTTATAAGCCTCAGGTGCACACGCACTTCGAGGCCCGTGCACTTTATTTTTTGCCTAACGAAAACACCAATTTTTTAGTACCAACTTTCACTGAAAAACCAATTCCATAATTAACGAAGTAAAAAAAAAAAGAGAAAAAGAAAAAAGAATTAAATCAGCAAAAAGGGGGTGCAACACGAGGACTTCCCAGGGGGTCACCCATCCTAGTACTACTCTCGCCCAAGCACACTTAACTTCGGAGTTCTGATGGGATCCGGTGCATTAGTGCTGGTATGATCGCACCCGTTAGTTCATGCACTCTTTAATCTTATAAGCCTCAGGTGCACACGCACTTCGAGGCCCGTGCACTTTATTTTTTGCCTAACGAAAACACCAATTTTTTAGTACCAACTTTCACTGAAAAACCAATTCCATAATTAACGAAGTAAAAAAAAAAAAGAAAAAGAAAAAAAGAATTAAATCAGCAAAAAGGGGGTGCAACACGAGGACTTCCCAGGGGGTCACCCATCCTAGTACTACTCTCGCCCAAGCACACTTAACTTCGGAGTTCTGATGGGATCCGGTGCATTAGTGCTGGTATGATCGCACCCGTTAGTTCATGCACTCTTTATTCTTATAAGCCTCAGGTGCACACGCACTTCGAGGCCCGTGCACTTTATTTTTTGCCTAACGAAAACACCAATTTTTTAGTACCAACTTTCACTGAAAAACCAATTCCATAATTAACGAAGTAAAAAAAAAAAGAAAAAGAAAAAAGAATTAAATCAGCAAAAAGGGGGTGCAACACGAGGACTTCCCAGGGGGTCCGGTGCATTAGTGCTGGTATGATCGCACCCGTTAGTTCATGCACTCTTTAATCTTATAAGCCTCAGGTGCACACGCACTTCGAGGCCCGTGCACTTTATTTTTTGCCTAATGGAAACACCAATTTTTTAGTACCAACTTTCACTGAAAAACCAATTCCATAATTAACGAAGTAAAAAAAAAAAGAAAAAGAAAAAAGAATTAAATCAGCAAAAAGGAGGTGCAACACGAGGACTTCCCAGGGGGTCACCCATCCTAGTACTACTCTCGCCCAAGCACACTTAACTTCGGAGTTCTGATGGGATCCGGTGCATTAGTGCTGGTATGATCGCACCCGTTAGTTCATGCACTCTTTAATCTTATAAGCCTCAGGTGCACACGCACTTCGAGGCCCGTGCACTTTATTTTTTGCCTAACGAAAACACCAATTTTTTAGTACCAACTTTCACTGAAAAACCAATTCCATAATTAACGAAGTAAAAAAAAAAAAAGAAAAAGAAAAAAAGAATTAAATCAGCAAAAAGGGGGTGCAACACGAGGACTTCCCAGGGGGTCACCCATCCTAGTACTACTCTCGCCCAAGCACACTTAACTTCGGAGTTCTGATGGGATCCGGTGCATTAGTGCTGGTATGATCGCACCCGTTAGTTCATGCACTCTTTATTCTTATAAGCCTCAGGTGCACACGCACTTCGAGGCCCGTGCACTTTATTTTTTGCCTAACGAAAACACCAATTTTTTAGTACCAACTTTCACTGAAAAACCAATTCCATAATTAACGAAGTAAAAAAAAAAAGAAAAAGAAAAAAGAATTAAATCAGCAAAAAGGGGGTGCAACACGAGGACTTCCCAGGGGGTCACCCATCCTAGTACTACTCTCGCCCAAGCACACTTAACTTCGGAGTTCTGATGGGATCCGGTGCATTAGTGCTGGTATGATCGCACCCGTTAGTTCATGCACTCTTTATTCTTATAAGCCTCAGGTGCACACGCACTTCGAGGCCCGTGCACTTTATTTTTTGCCTAACGAAAACACCAATTTTTTAGTACCAACTTTCACTGAAAAACCAATTCCATAATTAACGAAGTAAAAAAAAAAAGAGAAAAAGAAAAAAGAATTAAATCAGCAAAAAGGGGGTGCAACACGAGGACTTCCCAGGGGGTCACCCATCCTAGTACTACTCTCGCCCAAGCACACTTAACTTCGGAGTTCTGATGGGATCCGGTGCATTAGTGCTGGTATGATCGCACCCGTTAGTTCATGCACTCTTTAATCTTATAAGCCTCAGGTGCACACGCACTTCGAGGCCCGTGCACTTTATTTTTTGCCTAACGAAAACACCAATTTTTTAGTACCAACTTTCACTGAAAAACCAATTCCATAATTAACGAAGTAAAAAAAAAAAAGAAAAAGAAAAAAAGAATTAAATCAGCAAAAAGGGGGTGCAACACGAGGACTTCCCAGGGGGTCACCCATCCTAGTACTACTCTCGCCCAAGCACACTTAACTTCGGAGTTCTGATGGGATCCGGTGCATTAGTGCTGGTATGATCGCACCCGTTAGTTCATGCACTCTTTATTCTTATAAGCCTCAGGTGCACACGCACTTCGAGGCCCGTGCACTTTATTTTTTGCCTAACGAAAACACCAATTTTTTAGTACCAACTTTCACTGAAAAACCAATTCCATAATTAACGAAGTAAAAAAAAAAAGAAAAAGAAAAAAGAATTAAATCAGCAAAAAGGGGGTGCAACACGAGGACTTCCCAGGGGGTCCGGTGCATTAGTGCTGGTATGATCGCACCCGTTAGTTCATGCACTCTTTAATCTTATAAGCCTCAGGTGCACACGCACTTCGAGGCCCGTGCACTTTATTTTTTGCCTAATGGAAACACCAATTTTTTAGTACCAACTTTCACTGAAAAACCAATTCCATAATTAACGAAGTAAAAAAAAAAAGAAAAAGAAAAAAGAATTAAATCAGCAAAAAGGAGGTGCAACACGAGGACTTCCCAGGGGGTCACCCATCCTAGTACTACTCTCGCCCAAGCACACTTAACTTCGGAGTTCTGATGGGATCCGGTGCATTAGTGCTGGTATGATCGCACCCGTTAGTTCATGCACTCTTTAATCTTATAAGCCTCAGGTGCACACGCACTTCGAGGCCCGTGCACTTTATTTTTTGCCTAACGAAAACACCAATTTTTTAGTACCAACTTTCACTGAAAAACCAATTCCATAATTAACGAAGTAAAAAAAAAAAAAGAAAAAGAAAAAAAGAATTAAATCAGCAAAAAGGGGGTGCAACACGAGGACTTCCCAGGGGGTCACCCATCCTAGTACTACTCTCGCCCAAGCACACTTAACTTCGGAGTTCTGATGGGATCCGGTGCATTAGTGCTGGTATGATCGCACCCGTTAGTTCATGCACTCTTTATTCTTATAAGCCTCAGGTGCACACGCACTTCGAGGCCCGTGCACTTTATTTTTTGCCTAACGAAAACACCAATTTTTTAGTACCAACTTTCACTGAAAAACCAATTCCATAATTAACGAAGTAAAAAAAAAAAGAGAAAAAGAAAAAAGAATTAAATCAGCAAAAAGGGGGTGCAACACGAGGACTTCCCAGGGGGTCACCCATCCTAGTACTACTCTCGCCCAAGCACACTTAACTTCGGAGTTCTGATGGGATCCGGTGCATTAGTGCTGGTATGATCGCACCCGTTAGTTCATGCACTCTTTAATCTTATAAGCCTCAGGTGCACACGCACTTCGAGGCCCGTGCACTTTATTTTTTGCCTAACGAAAACACCAATTTTTTAGTACCAACTTTCACTGAAAAACCAATTCCATAATTAACGAAGTAAAAAAAAAAAAGAAAAAGAAAAAAAGAATTAAATCAGCAAAAAGGGGGTGCAACACGAGGACTTCCCAGGGGGTCACCCATCCTAGTACTACTCTCGCCCAAGCACACTTAACTTCGGAGTTCTGATGGGATCCGGTGCATTAGTGCTGGTATGATCGCACCCGTTAGTTCATGCACTCTTTATTCTTATAAGCCTCAGGTGCACACGCACTTCGAGGCCCGTGCACTTTATTTTTTGCCTAACGAAAACACCAATTTTTTAGTACAACTTTCACTGAAAAACCAATTCCATAATTAACGAAGTAAAAAAAAAAAGAAAAAGAAAAAAGAATTAAATCAGCAAAAAGGGGGTGCAACACGAGGACTTCCCAGGGGGTCCGGTGCATTAGTGCTGGTATGATCGCACCCGTTAGTTCATGCACTCTTTAATCTTATAAGCCTCAGGTGCACACGCACTTCGAGGCCCGTGCACTTTATTTTTTGCCTAATGGAAACACCAATTTTTTAGTACCAACTTTCACTGAAAAACCAATTCCATAATTAACGAAGTAAAAAAAAAAAGAAAAAGAAAAAAGAATTAAATCAGCAAAAAGGAGGTGCAACACGAGGACTTCCCAGGGGGTCACCCATCCTAGTACTACTCTCGCCCAAGCACACTTAACTTCGGAGTTCTGATGGGATCCGGTGCATTAGTGCTGGTATGATCGCACCCGTTAGTTCATGCACTCTTTAATCTTATAAGCCTCAGGTGCACACGCACTTCGAGGCCCGTGCACTTTATTTTTTGCCTAACGAAAACACCAATTTTTTAGTACCAACTTTCACTGAAAAACCAATTCCATAATTAACGAAGTAAAAAAAAAAAAAGAAAAAGAAAAAAAGAATTAAATCAGCAAAAAGGGGGTGCAACACGAGGACTTCCCAGGGGGTCACCCATCCTAGTACTACTCTCGCCCAAGCACACTTAACTTCGGAGTTCTGATGGGATCCGGTGCATTAGTGCTGGTATGATCGCACCCGTTAGTTCATGCACTCTTTATTCTTATAAGCCTCAGGTGCACACGCACTTCGAGGCCCGTGCACTTTATTTTTTGCCTAACGAAAACACCAATTTTTTAGTACCAACTTTCACTGAAAAACCAATTCCATAATTAACGAAGTAAAAAAAAAAAGAGAAAAAGAAAAAAGAATTAAATCAGCAAAAAGGGGGTGCAACACGAGGACTTCCCAGGGGGTCACCCATCCTAGTACTACTCTCGCCCAAGCACACTTAACTTCGGAGTTCTGATGGGATCCGGTGCATTAGTGCTGGTATGATCGCACCCGTTAGTTCATGCACTCTTTAATCTTATAAGCCTCAGGTGCACACGCACTTCGAGGCCCGTGCACTTTATTTTTTGCCTAACGAAAACACCAATTTTTTAGTACCAACTTTCACTGAAAAACCAATTCCATAATTAACGAAGTAAAAAAAAAAAAAGAAAAAGAAAAAAAGAATTAAATCAGCAAAAAGGGGGTGCAACACGAGGACTTCCCAGGGGGTCACCCATCCTAGTACTACTCTCGCCCAAGCACACTTAACTTCGGAGTTCTGATGGGATCCGGTGCATTAGTGCTGGTATGATCGCACCCGTTAGTTCATGCACTCTTTATTCTTATAAGCCTCAGGTGCACACGCACTTCGAGGCCCGTGCACTTTATTTTTTGCCTAACGAAAACACCAATTTTTTAGTACCAACTTTCACTGAAAAACCAATTCCATAATTAACGAAGTAAAAAAAAAAAGAAAAAGAAAAAAGAATTAAATCAGCAAAAAGGGGGTGCAACACGAGGACTTCCCAGGGGGTCACCCATCCTAGTACTACTCTCGCCCAAGCACACTTAACTTCGGAGTTCTGATGGGATCCGGTGCATTAGTGCTGGTATGATCGCACCCGTTAGTTCATGCACTCTTTATTCTTATAAGCCTCAGGTGCACACGCACTTCGAGGCCCGTGCACTTTATTTTTTGCCTAACGAAAACACCAATTTTTTAGTACCAACTTTCACTGAAAAACCAATTCCATAATTAACGAAGTAAAAAAAAAAAGAGAAAAAGAAAAAAGAATTAAATCAGCAAAAAGGGGGTGCAACACGAGGACTTCCCAGGGGGTCACCCATCCTAGTACTACTCTCGCTCAAGCACACTTAACTTCGGAGTTCTGATGGGATCCGGTGCATTAGTGCTGGTATGATCGCACCCGTTAGTTCATGCACTCTTTAATCTTATAAGCCTCAGGTGCACACGCACTTCGAGGCCCGTGCACTTTATTTTTTGCCTAACGAAAACACCAATTTTTTAGTACCAACTTTCACTGAAAAACCAATTCCATAATTAACGAAGTAAAAAAAAAAAAGAAAAAGAAAAAAAGAATTAAATCAGCAAAAAGGGGGTGCAACACGAGGACTTCCCAGGGGGTCACCCATCCTAGTACTACTCTCGCCCAAGCACACTTAACTTCGGAGTTCTGATGGGATCCGGTGCATTAGTGCTGGTATGATCGCACCCGTTAGTTCATGCACTCTTTATTCTTATAAGCCTCAGGTGCACACGCACTTCGAGGCCCGTGCACTTTATTTTTTGCCTAACGAAAACACCAATTTTTTAGTACCAACTTTCACTGAAAAACCAATTCCATAATTAACGAAGTAAAAAAAAAAAGAAAAAGAAAAAAGAATTAAATCAGCAAAAAGGGGGTGCAACACGAGGACTTCCCAGGGGGTCCGGTGCATTAGTGCTGGTATGATCGCACCCGTTAGTTCATGCACTCTTTAATCTTATAAGCCTCAGGTGCACACGCACTTCGAGGCCCGTGCACTTTATTTTTTGCCTAATGGAAACACCAATTTTTTAGTACCAACTTTCACTGAAAAACCAATTCCATAATTAACGAAGTAAAAAAAAAAAGAAAAAGAAAAAAGAATTAAATCAGCAAAAAGGAGGTGCAACACGAGGACTTCCCAGGGGGTCACCCATCCTAGTACTACTCTCGCCCAAGCACACTTAACTTCGGAGTTCTGATGGGATCCGGTGCATTAGTGCTGGTATGATCGCACCCGTTAGTTCATGCACTCTTTAATCTTATAAGCCTCAGGTGCACACGCACTTCGAGGCCCGTGCACTTTATTTTTTGCCTAACGAAAACACCAATTTTTTAGTACCAACTTTCACTGAAAAACCAATTCCATAATTAACGAAGTAAAAAAAAAAAAGAAAAAGAAAAAAAGAATTAAATCAGCAAAAAGGGGGTGCAACACGAGGACTTCCCAGGGGGTCACCCATCCTAGTACTACTCTCGCCCAAGCACACTTAACTTCGGAGTTCTGATGGGATCCGGTGCATTAGTGCTGGTATGATCGCACCCGTTAGTTCATGCACTCTTTATTCTTATAAGCCTCAGGTGCACACGCACTTCGAGGCCCGTGCACTTTATTTTTTGCCTAACGAAAACACCAATTTTTTAGTACCAACTTTCACTGAAAAACCAATTCCATAATTAACGAAGTAAAAAAAAAAAGAAAAAGAAAAAAGAATTAAATCAGCAAAAAGGGGGTGCAACACGAGGACTTCCCAGGGGGTCCGGTGCATTAGTGCTGGTATGATCGCACCCGTTAGTTCATGCACTCTTTAATCTTATAAGCCTCAGGTGCACACGCACTTCGAGGCCCGTGCACTTTATTTTTTGCCTAATGGAAACACCAATTTTTTAGTACCAACTTTCACTGAAAAACCAATTCCATAATTAACGAAGTAAAAAAAAAAAGAAAAAGAAAAAAGAATTAAATCAGCAAAAAGGAGGTGCAACACGAGGACTTCCCAGGGGGTCACCCATCCTAGTACTACTCTCGCCCAAGCACACTTAACTTCGGAGTTCTGATGGGATCCGGTGCATTAGTGCTGGTATGATCGCACCCGTTAGTTCATGCACTCTTTAATCTTATAAGCCTCAGGTGCACACGCACTTCGAGGCCCGTGCACTTTATTTTTTGCCTAACGAAAACACCAATTTTTTAGTACCAACTTTCACTGAAAAACCAATTCCATAATTAACGAAGTAAAAAAAAAAAAGAAAAAGAAAAAAAGAATTAAATCAGCAAAAAGGGGGTGCAACACGAGGACTTCCCAGGGGGTCACCCATCCTAGTACTACTCTCGCCCAAGCACACTTAACTTCGGAGTTCTGATGGGATCCGGTGCATTAGTGCTGGTATGATCGCACCCGTTAGTTCATGCACTCTTTATTCTTATAAGCCTCAGGTGCACACGCACTTCGAGGCCCGTGCACTTTATTTTTTGCCTAACGAAAACACCAATTTTTTAGTACCAACTTTCACTGAAAAACCAATTCCATAATTAACGAAGTAAAAAAAAAAAGAAAAAGAAAAAAGAATTAAATCAGCAAAAAGGGGGTGCAACACGAGGACTTCCCAGGGGGTCCGGTGCATTAGTGCTGGTATGATCGCACCCGTTAGTTCATGCACTCTTTAATCTTATAAGCCTCAGGTGCACACGCACTTCGAGGCCCGTGCACTTTATTTTTTGCCTAATGGAAACACCAATTTTTTAGTACCAACTTTCACTGAAAAACCAATTCCATAATTAACGAAGTAAAAAAAAAAAGAAAAAGAAAAAAGAATTAAATCAGCAAAAAGGAGGTGCAACACGAGGACTTCCCAGGGGGTCACCCATCCTAGTACTACTCTCGCCCAAGCACACTTAACTTCGGAGTTCTGATGGGATCCGGTGCATTAGTGCTGGTATGATCGCACCCGTTAGTTCATGCACTCTTTAATCTTATAAGCCTCAGGTGCACACGCACTTCGAGGCCCGTGCACTTTATTTTTTGCCTAACGAAAACACCAATTTTTTAGTACCAACTTTCACTGAAAAACCAATTCCATAATTAACGAAGTAAAAAAAAAAAAAGAAAAAGAAAAAAAGAATTAAATCAGCAAAAAGGGGGTGCAACACGAGGACTTCCCAGGGGGTCACCCATCCTAGTACTACTCTCGCCCAAGCACACTTAACTTCGGAGTTCTGATGGGATCCGGTGCATTAGTGCTGGTATGATCGCACCCGTTAGTTCATGCACTCTTTATTCTTATAAGCCTCAGGTGCACACGCACTTCGAGGCCCGTGCACTTTATTTTTTGCCTAACGAAAACACCAATTTTTTAGTACCAACTTTCACTGAAAAACCAATTCCATAATTAACGAAGTAAAAAAAAAAAGAAAAAGAAAAAAGAATTAAATCAGCAAAAAGGGGGTGCAACACGAGGACTTCCCAGGGGGTCACCCATCCTAGTACTACTCTCGCCCAAGCACACTTAACTTCGGAGTTCTGATGGGATCCGGTGCATTAGTGCTGGTATGATCGCACCCGTTAGTTCATGCACTCTTTATTCTTATAAGCCTCAGGTGCACACGCACTTCGAGGCCCGTGCACTTTATTTTTTGCCTAACGAAAACACCAATTTTTTAGTACCAACTTTCACTGAAAAACCAATTCCATAATTAACGAAGTAAAAAAAAAAAGAGAAAAAGAAAAAAGAATTAAATCAGCAAAAAGGGGGTGCAACACGAGGACTTCCCAGGGGGTCACCCATCCTAGTACTACTCTCGCTCAAGCACACTTAACTTCGGAGTTCTGATGGGATCCGGTGCATTAGTGCTGGTATGATCGCACCCGTTAGTTCATGCACTCTTTAATCTTATAAGCCTCAGGTGCACACGCACTTCGAGGCCCGTGCACTTTATTTTTTGCCTAACGAAAACACCAATTTTTTAGTACCAACTTTCACTGAAAAACCAATTCCATAATTAACGAAGTAAAAAAAAAAAAGAAAAAGAAAAAAAGAATTAAATCAGCAAAAAGGGGGTGCAACACGAGGACTTCCCAGGGGGTCACCCATCCTAGTACTACTCTCGCCCAAGCACACTTAACTTCGGAGTTCTGATGGGATCCGGTGCATTAGTGCTGGTATGATCGCACCCGTTAGTTCATGCACTCTTTATTCTTATAAGCCTCAGGTGCACACGCACTTCGAGGCCCGTGCACTTTATTTTTTGCCTAACGAAAACACCAATTTTTTAGTACCAACTTTCACTGAAAAACCAATTCCATAATTAACGAAGTAAAAAAAAAAAGAAAAAGAAAAAAGAATTAAATCAGCAAAAAGGGGGTGCAACACGAGGACTTCCCAGGGGGTCCGGTGCATTAGTGCTGGTATGATCGCACCCGTTAGTTCATGCACTCTTTAATCTTATAAGCCTCAGGTGCACACGCACTTCGAGGCCCGTGCACTTTATTTTTTGCCTAATGGAAACACCAATTTTTTAGTACCAACTTTCACTGAAAAACCAATTCCATAATTAACGAAGTAAAAAAAAAAAGAAAAAGAAAAAAGAATTAAATCAGCAAAAAGGAGGTGCAACACGAGGACTTCCCAGGGGGTCACCCATCCTAGTACTACTCTCGCCCAAGCACACTTAACTTCGGAGTTCTGATGGGATCCGGTGCATTAGTGCTGGTATGATCGCACCCGTTAGTTCATGCACTCTTTAATCTTATAAGCCTCAGGTGCACACGCACTTCGAGGCCCGTGCACTTTATTTTTTGCCTAACGAAAACACCAATTTTTTAGTACCAACTTTCACTGAAAAACCAATTCCATAATTAACGAAGTAAAAAAAAAAAAGAAAAAGAAAAAAAGAATTAAATCAGCAAAAAGGGGGTGCAACACGAGGACTTCCCAGGGGGTCACCCATCCTAGTACTACTCTCGCCCAAGCACACTTAACTTCGGAGTTCTGATGGGATCCGGTGCATTAGTGCTGGTATGATCGCACCCGTTAGTTCATGCACTCTTTATTCTTATAAGCCTCAGGTGCACACGCACTTCGAGGCCCGTGCACTTTATTTTTTGCCTAACGAAAACACCAATTTTTTAGTACCAACTTTCACTGAAAAACCAATTCCATAATTAACGAAGTAAAAAAAAAAAGAAAAAGAAAAAAGAATTAAATCAGCAAAAAGGGGGTGCAACACGAGGACTTCCCAGGGGGTCCGGTGCATTAGTGCTGGTATGATCGCACCCGTTAGTTCATGCACTCTTTAATCTTATAAGCCTCAGGTGCACACGCACTTCGAGGCCCGTGCACTTTATTTTTTGCCTAATGGAAACACCAATTTTTTAGTACCAACTTTCACTGAAAAACCAATTCCATAATTAACGAAGTAAAAAAAAAAAGAAAAAGAAAAAAGAATTAAATCAGCAAAAAGGAGGTGCAACACGAGGACTTCCCAGGGGGTCACCCATCCTAGTACTACTCTCGCCCAAGCACACTTAACTTCGGAGTTCTGATGGGATCCGGTGCATTAGTGCTGGTATGATCGCACCCGTTAGTTCATGCACTCTTTAATCTTATAAGCCTCAGGTGCACACGCACTTCGAGGCCCGTGCACTTTATTTTTTGCCTAACGAAAACACCAATTTTTTAGTACCAACTTTCACTGAAAAACCAATTCCATAATTAACGAAGTAAAAAAAAAAAAGAAAAAGAAAAAAAGAATTAAATCAGCAAAAAGGGGGTGCAACACGAGGACTTCCCAGGGGGTCACCCATCCTAGTACTACTCTCGCCCAAGCACACTTAACTTCGGAGTTCTGATGGGATCCGGTGCATTAGTGCTGGTATGATCGCACCCGTTAGTTCATGCACTCTTTATTCTTATAAGCCTCAGGTGCACACGCACTTCGAGGCCCGTGCACTTTATTTTTTGCCTAACGAAAACACCAATTTTTTAGTACCAACTTTCACTGAAAAACCAATTCCATAATTAACGAAGTAAAAAAAAAAAGAAAAAGAAAAAAGAATTAAATCAGCAAAAAGGGGGTGCAACACGAGGACTTCCCAGGGGGTCCGGTGCATTAGTGCTGGTATGATCGCACCCGTTAGTTCATGCACTCTTTAATCTTATAAGCCTCAGGTGCACACGCACTTCGAGGCCCGTGCACTTTATTTTTTGCCTAATGGAAACACCAATTTTTTAGTACCAACTTTCACTGAAAAACCAATTCCATAATTAACGAAGTAAAAAAAAAAAGAAAAAGAAAAAAGAATTAAATCAGCAAAAAGGAGGTGCAACACGAGGACTTCCCAGGGGGTCACCCATCCTAGTACTACTCTCGCCCAAGCACACTTAACTTCGGAGTTCTGATGGGATCCGGTGCATTAGTGCTGGTATGATCGCACCCGTTAGTTCATGCACTCTTTAATCTTATAAGCCTCAGGTGCACACGCACTTCGAGGCCCGTGCACTTTATTTTTTGCCTAACGAAAACACCAATTTTTTAGTACCAACTTTCACTGAAAAACCAATTCCATAATTAACGAAGTAAAAAAAAAAAAAGAAAAAGAAAAAAAGAATTAAATCAGCAAAAAGGGGGTGCAACACGAGGACTTCCCAGGGGGTCACCCATCCTAGTACTACTCTCGCCCAAGCACACTTAACTTCGGAGTTCTGATGGGATCCGGTGCATTAGTGCTGGTATGATCGCACCCGTTAGTTCATGCACTCTTTATTCTTATAAGCCTCAGGTGCACACGCACTTCGAGGCCCGTGCACTTTATTTTTTGCCTAACGAAAACACCAATTTTTTAGTACCAACTTTCACTGAAAAACCAATTCCATAATTAACGAAGTAAAAAAAAAAAGAAAAAGAAAAAAGAATTAAATCAGCAAAAAGGGGGTGCAACACGAGGACTTCCCAGGGGGTCCGGTGCATTAGTGCTGGTATGATCGCACCCGTTAGTTCATGCACTCTTTAATCTTATAAGCCTCAGGTGCACACGCACTTCGAGGCCCGTGCACTTTATTTTTTGCCTAATGGAAACACCAATTTTTTAGTACCAACTTTCACTGAAAAACCAATTCCATAATTAACGAAGTAAAAAAAAAAAGAAAAAGAAAAAAGAATTAAATCAGCAAAAAGGAGGTGCAACACGAGGACTTCCCAGGGGGTCACCCATCCTAGTACTACTCTCGCCCAAGCACACTTAACTTCGGAGTTCTGATGGGATCCGGTGCATTAGTGCTGGTATGATCGCACCCGTTAGTTCATGCACTCTTTAATCTTATAAGCCTCAGGTGCACACGCACTTCGAGGCCCGTGCACTTTATTTTTTGCCTAACGAAAACACCAATTTTTTAGTACCAACTTTCACTGAAAAACCAATTCCATAATTAACGAAGTAAAAAAAAAAAAAGAAAAAGAAAAAAAGAATTAAATCAGCAAAAAGGGGGTGCAACACGAGGACTTCCCAGGGGGTCACCCATCCTAGTACTACTCTCGCCCAAGCACACTTAACTTCGGAGTTCTGATGGGATCCGGTGCATTAGTGCTGGTATGATCGCACCCGTTAGTTCATGCACTCTTTATTCTTATAAGCCTCAGGTGCACACGCACTTCGAGGCCCGTGCACTTTATTTTTTGCCTAACGAAAACACCAATTTTTTAGTACCAACTTTCACTGAAAAACCAATTCCATAATTAACGAAGTAAAAAAAAAAAGAGAAAAAGAAAAAAGAATTAAATCAGCAAAAAGGGGGTGCAACACGAGGACTTCCCAGGGGGTCACCCATCCTAGTACTACTCTCGCCCAAGCACACTTAACTTCGGAGTTCTGATGGGATCCGGTGCATTAGTGCTGGTATGATCGCACCGGTTAGTTCATGCACTCTTTAATCTTATAAGCCTCAGGTGCACACGCACTTCGAGGCCCGTGCACTTTATTTTTTGCCTAACGAAAACACCAATTTTTTAGTACCAACTTTCACTGAAAAACCAATTCCATAATTAACGAAGTAAAAAACAAAAAAAGAAAAAGAAAAAAAGAATTAAATCAGCAAAAAGGGGGTGCAACACGAGGACTTCCCAGGGGGTCACCCATCCTAGTACTACTCTCGCCCAAGCACACTTAACTTCGGAGTTCTGATGGGATCCGGTGCATTAGTGCTGGTATGATCGCACCCGTTAGTTCATGCACTCTTTATTCTTATAAGCCTCAGGTGCACACGCACTTCGAGGCCCGTGCACTTTATTTTTTGCCTAACGAAAACACCAATTTTTTAGTACCAACTTTCACTGAAAAACCAATTCCATAATTAACGAAGTAAAAAAAAAAAGAAAAAGAAAAAAGAATTAAATCAGCAAAAAGGGGGTGCAACACGAGGACTTCCCAGGGGGTCACCCATCCTAGTACTACTCTCGCCCAAGCACACTTAACTTCGGAGTTCTGATGGGATCCGGTGCATTAGTGCTGGTATGATCGCACCCGTTAGTTCATGCACTCTTTATTCTTATAAGCCTCAGGTGCACACGCACTTCGAGGCCCGTGCACTTTATTTTTTGCCTAACGAAAACACCAATTTTTTAGTACCAACTTTCACTGAAAAACCAATTCCATAATTAACGAAGTAAAAAAAAAAAGAGAAAAAGAAAAAAGAATTAAATCAGCAAAAAGGGGGTGCAACACGAGGACTTCCCAGGGGGTCACCCATCCTAGTACTACTCTCGCCCAAGCACACTTAACTTCGGAGTTCTGATGGGATCCGGTGCATTAGTGCTGGTATGATCGCACCCGTTAGTTCATGCACTCTTTAATCTTATAAGCCTCAGGTGCACACGCACTTCGAGGCCCGTGCACTTTATTTTTTGCCTAACGAAAACACCAATTTTTTAGTACCAACTTTCACTGAAAAACCAATTCCATAATTAACGAAGTAAAAAAAAAAAAAGAAAAAGAAAAAAAGAATTAAATCAGCAAAAAGGGGGTGCAACACGAGGACTTCCCAGGGGGTCACCCATCCTAGTACTACTCTCGCCCAAGCACACTTAACTTCGGAGTTCTGATGGGATCCGGTGCATTAGTGCTGGTATGATCGCACCCGTTAGTTCATGCACTCTTTATTCTTATAAGCCTCAGGTGCACACGCACTTCGAGGCCCGTGCACTTTATTTTTTGCCTAACGAAAACACCAATTTTTTAGTACCAACTTTCACTGAAAAACCAATTCCATAATTAACGAAGTAAAAAAAAAAAGAAAAAGAAAAAAGAATTAAATCAGCAAAAAGGGGGTGCAACACGAGGACTTCCCAGGGGGTCACCCATCCTAGTACTACTCTCGCCCAAGCACACTTAACTTCGGAGTTCTGATGGGATCCGGTGCATTAGTGCTGGTATGATCGCACCCGTTAGTTCATGCACTCTTTATTCTTATAAGCCTCAGGTGCACACGCACTTCGAGGCCCGTGCACTTTATTTTTTGCCTAACGAAAACACCAATTTTTTAGTACCAACTTTCACTGAAAAACCAATTCCATAATTAACGAAGTAAAAAAAAAAAGAGAAAAAGAAAAAAGAATTAAATCAGCAAAAAGGGGGTGCAACACGAGGACTTCCCAGGGGGTCACCCATCCTAGTACTACTCTCGCCCAAGCACACTTAACTTCGGAGTTCTGATGGGATCCGGTGCATTAGTGCTGGTATGATCGCACCCGTTAGTTCATGCACTCTTTAATCTTATAAGCCTCAGGTGCACACGCACTTCGAGGCCCGTGCACTTTATTTTTTGCCTAACGAAAACACCAATTTTTTAGTACCAACTTTCACTGAAAAACCAATTCCATAATTAACGAAGTAAAAAAAAAAAAGAAAAAGAAAAAAAGAATTAAATCAGCAAAAAGGGGGTGCAACACGAGGACTTCCCAGGGGGTCACCCATCCTAGTACTACTCTCGCCCAAGCACACTTAACTTCGGAGTTCTGATGGGATCCGGTGCATTAGTGCTGGTATGATCGCACCCGTTAGTTCATGCACTCTTTATTCTTATAAGCCTCAGGTGCACACGCACTTCGAGGCCCGTGCACTTTATTTTTTGCCTAACGAAAACACCAATTTTTTAGTACCAACTTTCACTGAAAAACCAATTCCATAATTAACGAAGTAAAAAAAAAAAAGAAAAAGAAAAAAGAATTAAATCAGCAAAAAGGGGGTGCAACACGAGGACTTCCCAGGGGGTCCGGTGCATTAGTGCTGGTATGATCGCACCCGTTAGTTCATGCACTCTTTAATCTTATAAGCCTCAGGTGCACACGCACTTCGAGGCCCGTGCACTTTATTTTTTGCCTAATGGAAACACCAATTTTTTAGTACCAACTTTCACTGAAAAACCAATTCCATAATTAACGAAGTAAAAAAAAAAAGAAAAAGAAAAAAGAATTAAATCAGCAAAAAGGAGGTGCAACACGAGGACTTCCCAGGGGGTCACCCATCCTAGTACTACTCTCGCCCAAGCACACTTAACTTCGGAGTTCTGATGGGATCCGGTGCATTAGTGCTGGTATGATCGCACCCGTTAGTTCATGCACTCTTTAATCTTATAAGCCTCAGGTGCACACGCACTTCGAGGCCCGTGCACTTTATTTTTTGCCTAACGAAAACACCAATTTTTTAGTACCAACTTTCACTGAAAAACCAATTCCATAATTAACGAAGTAAAAAAAAAAAAGAAAAAGAAAAAAAGAATTAAATCAGCAAAAAGGGGGTGCAACACGAGGACTTCCCAGGGGGTCACCCATCCTAGTACTACTCTCGCCCAAGCACACTTAACTTCGGAGTTCTGATGGGATCCGGTGCATTAGTGCTGGTATGATCGCACCCGTTAGTTCATGCACTCTTTATTCTTATAAGCCTCAGGTGCACACGCACTTCGAGGCCCGTGCACTTTATTTTTTGCCTAACGAAAACACCAATTTTTTAGTACCAACTTTCACTGAAAAACCAATTCCATAATTAACGAAGTAAAAAAAAAAAGAAAAAGAAAAAAGAATTAAATCAGCAAAAAGGGGGTGCAACACGAGGACTTCCCAGGGGGTCCGGTGCATTAGTGCTGGTATGATCGCACCCGTTAGTTCATGCACTCTTTAATCTTATAAGCCTCAGGTGCACACGCACTTCGAGGCCCGTGCACTTTATTTTTTGCCTAATGGAAACACCAATTTTTTAGTACCAACTTTCACTGAAAAACCAATTCCATAATTAACGAAGTAAAAAAAAAAAAGAAAAAGAAAAAAGAATTAAATCAGCAAAAAGGAGGTGCAACACGAGGACTTCCCAGGGGGTCACCCATCCTAGTACTACTCTCGCCCAAGCACACTTAACTTCGGAGTTCTGATGGGATCCGGTGCATTAGTGCTGGTATGATCGCACCCGTTAGTTCATGCACTCTTTAATCTTATAAGCCTCAGGTGCACACGCACTTCGAGGCCCGTGCACTTTATTTTTTGCCTAACGAAAACACCAATTTTTTAGTACCAACTTTCACTGAAAAACCAATTCCATAATTAACGAAGTAAAAAAAAAAAAAGAAAAAGAAAAAAAGAATTAAATCAGCAAAAAGGGGGTGCAACACGAGGACTTCCCAGGGGGTCACCCATCCTAGTACTACTCTCGCCCAAGCACACTTAACTTCGGAGTTCTGATGGGATCCGGTGCATTAGTGCTGGTATGATCGCACCCGTTAGTTCATGCACTCTTTATTCTTATAAGCCTCAGGTGCACACGCACTTCGAGGCCCGTGCACTTTATTTTTTGCCTAACGAAAACACCAATTTTTTAGTACCAACTTTCACTGAAAAACCAATTCCATAATTAACGAAGTAAAAAAAAAAAGAAAAAGAAAAAAGAATTAAATCAGCAAAAAGGGGGTGCAACACGAGGACTTCCCAGGGGGTCACCCATCCTAGTACTACTCTCGCCCAAGCACACTTAACTTCGGAGTTCTGATGGGATCCGGTGCATTAGTGCTGGTATGATCGCACCCGTTAGTTCATGCACTCTTTATTCTTATAAGCCTCAGGTGCACACGCACTTCGAGGCCCGTGCACTTTATTTTTTGCCTAACGAAAACACCAATTTTTTAGTACCAACTTTCACTGAAAAACCAATTCCATAATTAACGAAGTAAAAAAAAAAAGAGAAAAAGAAAAAAGAATTAAATCAGCAAAAAGGGGGTGCAACACGAGGACTTCCCAGGGGGTCACCCATCCTAGTACTACTCTCGCCCAAGCACACTTAACTTCGGAGTTCTGATGGGATCCGGTGCATTAGTGCTGGTATGATCGCACCCGTTAGTTCATGCACTCTTTATTCTTATAAGCCTCAGGTGCACACGCACTTCGAGGCCCGTGCACTTTATTTTTTGCCTAACGAAAACACCAATTTTTTAGTACCAACTTTCACTGAAAAACCAATTCCATAATTAACGAAGTAAAAAAAAAAAGAAAAAGAAAAAAGAATTAAATCAGCAAAAAGGGGGTGCAACACGAGGACTTCCCAGGGGGTCCGGTGCATTAGTGCTGGTATGATCGCACCCGTTAGTTCATGCACTCTTTAATCTTATAAGCCTCAGGTGCACACGCACTTCGAGGCCCGTGCACTTTATTTTTTGCCTAATGGAAACACCAATTTTTTAGTACCAACTTTCACTGAAAAACCAATTCCATAATTAACGAAGTAAAAAAAAAAAAGAAAAAGAAAAAAGAATTAAATCAGCAAAAAGGAGGTGCAACACGAGGACTTCCCAGGGGGTCACCCATCCTAGTACTACTCTCGCCCAAGCACACTTAACTTCGGAGTTCTGATGGGATCCGGTGCATTAGTGCTGGTATGATCGCACCCGTTAGTTCATGCACTCTTTAATCTTATAAGCCTCAGGTGCACACGCACTTCGAGGCCCGTGCACTTTATTTTTTGCCTAACGAAAACACCAATTTTTTAGTACCAACTTTCACTGAAAAACCAATTCCATAATTAACGAAGTAAAAAAAGAAAAAGAAAAAGAAAAAAAGAATTAAATCAGCAAAAAGGGGGTGCAACACGAGGACTTCCCAGGGGGTCACCCATCCTAGTACTACTCTCGCCCAAGCACACTTAACTTCGGAGTTCTGATGGGATCCGGTGCATTAGTGCTGGTATGATCGCACCCGTTAGTTCATGCACTCTTTATTCTTATAAGCCTCAGGTGCACACGCACTTCGAGGCCCGTGCACTTTATTTTTTGCCTAACGAAAACACCAATTTTTTAGTACCAACTTTCACTGAAAAACCAATTCCATAATTAACGAAGTAAAAAAAAAAAGAAAAAGAAAAAAGAATTAAATCAGCAAAAAGGGGGTGCAACACGAGGACTTCCCAGGGGGTCACCCATCCTAGTACTACTCTCGCCCAAGCACACTTAACTTCGGAGTTCTGATGGGATCCGGTGCATTAGTGCTGGTATGATCGCACCCGTTAGTTCATGCACTCTTTATTCTTATAAGCCTCAGGTGCACACGCACTTCGAGGCCCGTGCACTTTATTTTTTGCCTAACGAAAACACCAATTTTTTAGTACCAACTTTCACTGAAAAACCAATTCCATAATTAACGAAGTAAAAAAAAAAAGAGAAAAAGAAAAAAGAATTAAATCAGCAAAAAGGGGGTGCAACACGAGGACTTCCCAGGGGGTCACCCATCCTAGTACTACTCTCGCCCAAGCACACTTAACTTCGGAGTTCTGATGGGATCCGGTGCATTAGTGCTGGTATGATCGCACCCGTTAGTTCATGCACTCTTTAATCTTATAAGCCTCAGGTGCACACGCACTTCGAGGCCCGTGCACTTTATTTTTTGCCTAACGAAAACACCAATTTTTTAGTACCAACTTTCACTGAAAAACCAATTCCATAATTAACGAAGTAAAAAAAAAAAAGAAAAAGAAAAAAAGAATTAAATCAGCAAAAAGGGGGTGCAACACGAGGACTTCCCAGGGGGTCACCCATCCTAGTACTACTCTCGCCCAAGCACACTTAACTTCGGAGTTCTGATGGGATCCGGTGCATTAGTGCTGGTATGATCGCACCCGTTAGTTCATGCACTCTTTATTCTTATAAGCCTCAGGTGCACACGCACTTCGAGGCCCGTGCACTTTATTTTTTGCCTAACGAAAACACCAATTTTTTAGTACCAACTTTCACTGAAAAACCAATTCCATAATTAACGAAGTAAAAAAAAAAAGAAAAAGAAAAAAGAATTAAATCAGCAAAAAGGGGGTGCAACACGAGGACTTCCCAGGGGGTCCGGTGCATTAGTGCTGGTATGATCGCACCCGTTAGTTCATGCACTCTTTAATCTTATAAGCCTCAGGTGCACACGCACTTCGAGGCCCGTGCACTTTATTTTTTGCCTAATGGAAACACCAATTTTTTAGTACCAACTTTCACTGAAAAACCAATTCCATAATTAACGAAGTAAAAAAAAAAAGAAAAAGAAAAAAGAATTAAATCAGCAAAAAGGAGGTGCAACACGAGGACTTCCCAGGGGGTCACCCATCCTAGTACTACTCTCGCCCAAGCACACTTAACTTCGGAGTTCTGATGGGATCCGGTGCATTAGTGCTGGTATGATCGCACCCGTTAGTTCATGCACTCTTTAATCTTATAAGCCTCAGGTGCACACGCACTTCGAGGCCCGTGCACTTTATTTTTTGCCTAACGAAAACACCAATTTTTTAGTACCAACTTTCACTGAAAAACCAATTCCATAATTAACGAAGTAAAAAAAAAAAAGAAAAAGAAAAAAAGAATTAAATCAGCAAAAAGGGGGTGCAACACGAGGACTTCCCAGGGGGTCACCCATCCTAGTACTACTCTCGCCCAAGCACACTTAACTTCGGAGTTCTGATGGGATCCGGTGCATTAGTGCTGGTATGATCGCACCCGTTAGTTCATGCACTCTTTATTCTTATAAGCCTCAGGTGCACACGCACTTCGAGGCCCGTGCACTTTATTTTTTGCCTAACGAAAACACCAATTTTTTAGTACCAACTTTCACTGAAAAACCAATTCCATAATTAACGAAGTAAAAAAAAAAAAAGAAAAAGAAAAAAAGAATTAAATCAGCAAAAAGGGGGTGCAACACGAGGACTTCCCAGGGGGTCACCCATCCTAGTACTACTCTCGCCCAAGCACACTTAACTTCGGAGTTCTGATGGGATCCGGTGCATTAGTGCTGGTATGATCGCACCCGTTAGTTCATGCACTCTTTATTCTTATAAGCCTCAGGTGCACACGCACTTCGAGGCCCGTGAACTTTATTTTTTGCCTAACGAAAACACCAATTTTTTAGTACCAACTTTCACTGAAAAACCAATTCCATAATTAACGAAGTAAAAAAAAAAAGAGAAAAAGAAAAAAGAATTAAATCAGCAAAAAGGGGGTGCAACACGAGGACTTCCCAGGGGGTCACCCATCCTAGTACTACTCTCGCCCAAGCACACTTAACTTCGGAGTTCTGATGGGATCCGGTGCATTAGTGCTGGTATGATCGCACCCGTTAGTTCATGCACTCTTTAATCTTATAAGCCTCAGGTGCACACGCACTTCGAGGCCCGTGCACTTTATTTTTTGCCTAACGAAAACACCAATTTTTTAGTACCAACTTTCACTGAAAAACCAATTCCATAATTAACGAAGTAAAAAAAAAAAAGAAAAAGAAAAAAAGAATTAAATCAGCAAAAAGGGGGTGCAACACGAGGACTTCCCAGGGGGTCACCCATCCTAGTACTACTCTCGCCCAAGCACACTTAACTTCGGAGTTCTGATGGGATCCGGTGCATTAGTGCTGGTATGATCGCACCCGTTAGTTCATGCACTCTTTATTCTTATAAGCCTCAGGTGCACACGCACTTCGAGGCCCGTGCACTTTATTTTTTGCCTAACGAAAACACCAATTTTTTAGTACCAACTTTCACTGAAAAACCAATTCCATAATTAACGAAGTAAAAAAAAAAAGAAAAAGAAAAAAGAATTAAATCAGCAAAAAGGGGGTGCAACACGAGGACTTCCCAGGGGGTCCGGTGCATTAGTGCTGGTATGATCGCACCCGTTAGTTCATGCACTCTTTAATCTTATAAGCCTCAGGTGCACACGCACTTCGAGGCCCGTGCACTTTATTTTTTGCCTAATGGAAACACCAATTTTTTAGTACCAACTTTCACTGAAAAACCAATTCCATAATTAACGAAGTAAAAAAAAAAAGAAAAAGAAAAAAGAATTAAATCAGCAAAAAGGAGGTGCAACACGAGGACTTCCCAGGGGGTCACCCATCCTAGTACTACTCTCGCCCAAGCACACTTAACTTCGGAGTTCTGATGGGATCCGGTGCATTAGTGCTGGTATGATCGCACCCGTTAGTTCATGCACTCTTTAATCTTATAAGCCTCAGGTGCACACGCACTTCGAGGCCCGTGCACTTTATTTTTTGCCTAACGAAAACACCAATTTTTTAGTACCAACTTTCACTGAAAAACCAATTCCATAATTAACGAAGTAAAAAAAAAAAAGAAAAAGAAAAAAAGAATTAAATCAGCAAAAAGGGGGTGCAACACGAGGACTTCCCAGGGGGTCACCCATCCTAGTACTACTCTCGCCCAAGCACACTTAACTTCGGAGTTCTGATGGGATCCGGTGCATTAGTGCTGGTATGATCGCACCCGTTAGTTCATGCACTCTTTATTCTTATAAGCCTCAGGTGCACACGCACTTCGAGGCCCGTGCACTTTATTTTTTGCCTAACGAAAACACCAATTTTTTAGTACCAACTTTCACTGAAAAACCAATTCCATAATTAACGAAGTAAAAAAAAAAAGAAAAAGAAAAAAGAATTAAATCAGCAAAAAGGGGGTGCAACACGAGGACTTCCCAGGGGGTCACCCATCCTAGTACTACTCTCGCCCAAGCACACTTAACTTCGGAGTTCTGATGGGATCCGGTGCATTAGTGCTGGTATGATCGCACCCGTTAGTTCATGCACTCTTTATTCTTATAAGCCTCAGGTGCACACGCACTTCGAGGCCCGTGCACTTTATTTTTTGCCTAACGAAAACACCAATTTTTTAGTACCAACTTTCACTGAAAAACCAATTCCATAATTAACGAAGTAAAAAAAAAAAGAGAAAAAGAAAAAAGAATTAAATCAGCAAAAAGGGGGTGCAACACGAGGACTTCCCAGGGGGTCACCCATCCTAGTACTACTCTCGCCCAAGCACACTTAACTTCGGAGTTCTGATGGGATCCGGTGCATTAGTGCTGGTATGATCGCACCCGTTAGTTCATGCACTCTTTAATCTTATAAGCCTCAGGTGCACACGCACTTCGAGGCCCGTGCACTTTATTTTTTGCCTAACGAAAACACCAATTTTTTAGTACCAACTTTCACTGAAAAACCAATTCCATAATTAACGAAGTAAAAAAAAAAAAAGAAAAAGAAAAAAAGAATTAAATCAGCAAAAAGGGGGTGCAACACGAGGACTTCCCAGGGGGTCACCCATCCTAGTACTACTCTCGCCCAAGCACACTTAACTTCGGAGTTCTGATGGGATCCGGTGCATTAGTGCTGGTATGATCGCACCCGTTAGTTCATGCACTCTTTATTCTTATAAGCCTCAGGTGCACACGCACTTCGAGGCCCGTGCACTTTATTTTTTGCCTAACGAAAACACCAATTTTTTAGTACCAACTTTCACTGAAAAACCAATTCCATAATTAACGAAGTAAAAAAAAAAAGAAAAAGAAAAAAGAATTAAATCAGCAAAAAGGGGGTGCAACACGAGGACTTCCCAGGGGGTCACCCATCCTAGTACTACTCTCGCCCAAGCACACTTAACTTCGGAGTTCTGATGGGATCCGGTGCATTAGTGCTGGTATGATCGCACCCGTTAGTTCATGCACTCTTTATTCTTATAAGCCTCAGGTGCACACGCACTTCGAGGCCCGTGCACTTTATTTTTTGCCTAACGAAAACACCAATTTTTTAGTACCAACTTTCACTGAAAAACCAATTCCATAATTAACGAAGTAAAAAAAAAAAGAGAAAAAGAAAAAAGAATTAAATCAGCAAAAAGGGGGTGCAACACGAGGACTTCCCAGGGGGTCACCCATCCTAGTACTACTCTCGCCCAAGCACACTTAACTTCGGAGTTCTGATGGGATCCGGTGCATTAGTGCTGGTATGATCGCACCCGTTAGTTCATGCACTCTTTAATCTTATAAGCCTCAGGTGCACACGCACTTCGAGGCCCGTGCACTTTATTTTTTGCCTAACGAAAACACCAATTTTTTAGTACCAACTTTCACTGAAAAACCAATTCCATAATTAACGAAGTAAAAAAAAAAAAGAAAAAGAAAAAAAGAATTAAATCAGCAAAAAGGGGGTGCAACACGAGGACTTCCCAGGGGGTCACCCATCCTAGTACTACTCTCGCCCAAGCACACTTAACTTCGGAGTTCTGATGGGATCCGGTGCATTAGTGCTGGTATGATCGCACCCGTTAGTTCATGCACTCTTTATTCTTATAAGCCTCAGGTGCACACGCACTTCGAGGCCCGTGCACTTTATTTTTTGCCTAACGAAAACACCAATTTTTTAGTACCAACTTTCACTGAAAAACCAATTCCATAATTAACGAAGTAAAAAAAAAAAAGAAAAAGAAAAAAGAATTAAATCAGCAAAAAGGGGGTGCAACACGAGGACTTCCCAGGGGGTCCGGTGCATTAGTGCTGGTATGATCGCACCCGTTAGTTCATGCACTCTTTAATCTTATAAGCCTCAGGTGCACACGCACTTCGAGGCCCGTGCACTTTATTTTTTGCCTAATGGAAACACCAATTTTTTAGTACCAACTTTCACTGAAAAACCAATTCCATAATTAACGAAGTAAAAAAAAAAAGAAAAAGAAAAAAGAATTAAATCAGCAAAAAGGAGGTGCAACACGAGGACTTCCCAGGGGGTCACCCATCCTAGTACTACTCTCGCCCAAGCACACTTAACTTCGGAGTTCTGATGGGATCCGGTGCATTAGTGCTGGTATGATCGCACCCGTTAGTTCATGCACTCTTTAATCTTATAAGCCTCAGGTGCACACGCACTTCGAGGCCCGTGCACTTTATTTTTTGCCTAACGAAAACACCAATTTTTTAGTACCAACTTTCACTGAAAAACCAATTCCATAATTAACGAAGTAAAAAAAAAAAAGAAAAAGAAAAAAAGAATTAAATCAGCAAAAAGGGGGTGCAACACGAGGACTTCCCAGGGGGTCACCCATCCTAGTACTACTCTCGCCCAAGCACACTTAACTTCGGAGTTCTGATGGGATCCGGTGCATTAGTGCTGGTATGATCGCACCCGTTAGTTCATGCACTCTTTATTCTTATAAGCCTCAGGTGCACACGCACTTCGAGGCCCGTGCACTTTATTTTTTGCCTAACGAAAACACCAATTTTTTAGTACCAACTTTCACTGAAAAACCAATTCCATAATTAACGAAGTAAAAAAAAAAAGAAAAAGAAAAAAGAATTAAATCAGCAAAAAGGGGGTGCAACACGAGGACTTCCCAGGGGGTCCGGTGCATTAGTGCTGGTATGATCGCACCCGTTAGTTCATGCACTCTTTAATCTTATAAGCCTCAGGTGCACACGCACTTCGAGGCCCGTGCACTTTATTTTTTGCCTAATGGAAACACCAATTTTTTAGTACCAACTTTCACTGAAAAACCAATTCCATAATTAACGAAGTAAAAAAAAAAAAGAAAAAGAAAAAAGAATTAAATCAGCAAAAAGGAGGTGCAACACGAGGACTTCCCAGGGGGTCACCCATCCTAGTACTACTCTCGCCCAAGCACACTTAACTTCGGAGTTCTGATGGGATCCGGTGCATTAGTGCTGGTATGATCGCACCCGTTAGTTCATGCACTCTTTAATCTTATAAGCCTCAGGTGCACACGCACTTCGAGGCCCGTGCACTTTATTTTTTGCCTAACGAAAACACCAATTTTTTAGTACCAACTTTCACTGAAAAACCAATTCCATAATTAACGAAGTAAAAAAAAAAAAAGAAAAAGAAAAAAAGAATTAAATCAGCAAAAAGGGGGTGCAACACGAGGACTTCCCAGGGGGTCACCCATCCTAGTACTACTCTCGCCCAAGCACACTTAACTTCGGAGTTCTGATGGGATCCGGTGCATTAGTGCTGGTATGATCGCACCCGTTAGTTCATGCACTCTTTATTCTTATAAGCCTCAGGTGCACACGCACTTCGAGGCCCGTGCACTTTATTTTTTGCCTAACGAAAACACCAATTTTTTAGTACCAACTTTCACTGAAAAACCAATTCCATAATTAACGAAGTAAAAAAAAAAAGAAAAAGAAAAAAGAATTAAATCAGCAAAAAGGGGGTGCAACACGAGGACTTCCCAGGGGGTCACCCATCCTAGTACTACTCTCGCCCAAGCACACTTAACTTCGGAGTTCTGATGGGATCCGGTGCATTAGTGCTGGTATGATCGCACCCGTTAGTTCATGCACTCTTTATTCTTATAAGCCTCAGGTGCACACGCACTTCGAGGCCCGTGCACTTTATTTTTTGCCTAACGAAAACACCAATTTTTTAGTACCAACTTTCACTGAAAAACCAATTCCATAATTAACGAAGTAAAAAAAAAAAGAGAAAAAGAAAAAAGAATTAAATCAGCAAAAAGGGGGTGCAACACGAGGACTTCCCAGGGGGTCACCCATCCTAGTACTACTCTCGCCCAAGCACACTTAACTTCGGAGTTCTGATGGGATCCGGTGCATTAGTGCTGGTATGATCGCACCCGTTAGTTCATGCACTCTTTATTCTTATAAGCCTCAGGTGCACACGCACTTCGAGGCCCGTGCACTTTATTTTTTGCCTAACGAAAACACCAATTTTTTAGTACCAACTTTCACTGAAAAACCAATTCCATAATTAACGAAGTAAAAAAAAAAAGAAAAAGAAAAAAGAATTAAATCAGCAAAAAGGGGGTGCAACACGAGGACTTCCCAGGGGGTCCGGTGCATTAGTGCTGGTATGATCGCACCCGTTAGTTCATGCACTCTTTAATCTTATAAGCCTCAGGTGCACACGCACTTCGAGGCCCGTGCACTTTATTTTTTGCCTAATGGAAACACCAATTTTTTAGTACCAACTTTCACTGAAAAACCAATTCCATAATTAACGAAGTAAAAAAAAAAAAGAAAAAGAAAAAAGAATTAAATCAGCAAAAAGGAGGTGCAACACGAGGACTTCCCAGGGGGTCACCCATCCTAGTACTACTCTCGCCCAAGCACACTTAATTTCGGAGTTCTGATGGGATCCGGTGCATTAGTGCTGGTATGATCGCACCCGTTAGTTCATGCACTCTTTAATCTTATAAGCCTCAGGTGCACACGCACTTCGAGGCCCGTGCACTTTATTTTTTGCCTAACGAAAACACCAATTTTTTAGTACCAACTTTCACTGAAAAACCAATTCCATAATTAACGAAGTAAAAAAAAAAAAAGAAAAAGAAAAAAAGAATTAAATCAGCAAAAAGGGGGTGCAACACGAGGACTTCCCAGGGGGTCACCCATCCTAGTACTACTCTCGCCCAAGCACACTTAACTTCGGAGTTCTGATGGGATCCGGTGCATTAGTGCTGGTATGATCGCACCCGTTAGTTCATGCACTCTTTATTCTTATAAGCCTCAGGTGCACACGCACTTCGAGGCCCGTGCACTTTATTTTTTGCCTAACGAAAACACCAATTTTTTAGTACCAACTTTCACTGAAAAACCAATTCCATAATTAACGAAGTAAAAAAAAAAAGAAAAAGAAAAAAGAATTAAATCAGCAAAAAGGGGGTGCAACACGAGGACTTCCCAGGGGGTCACCCATCCTAGTACTACTCTCGCCCAAGCACACTTAACTTCGGAGTTCTGATGGGATCCGGTGCATTAGTGCTGGTATGATCGCACCCGTTAGTTCATGCACTCTTTATTCTTATAAGCCTCAGGTGCACACGCACTTCGAGGCCCGTGCACTTTATTTTTTGCCTAACGAAAACACCAATTTTTTAGTACCAACTTTCACTGAAAAACCAATTCCATAATTAACGAAGTAAAAAAAAAAAGAGAAAAAGAAAAAAGAATTAAATCAGCAAAAAGGGGGTGCAACACGAGGACTTCCCAGGGGGTCACCCATCCTAGTACTACTCTCGCCCAAGCACACTTAACTTCGGAGTTCTGATGGGATCCGGTGCATTAGTGCTGGTATGATCGCACCCGTTAGTTCATGCACTCTTTAATCTTATAAGCCTCAGGTGCACACGCACTTCGAGGCCCGTGCACTTTATTTTTTGCCTAACGAAAACACCAATTTTTTAGTACCAACTTTCACTGAAAAACCAATTCCATAATTAACGAAGTAAAAAAAAAAAAGAAAAAGAAAAAAAGAATTAAATCAGCAAAAAGGGGGTGCAACACGAGGACTTCCCAGGGGGTCACCCATCCTAGTACTACTCTCGCCCAAGCACACTTAACTTCGGAGTTCTGATGGGATCCGGTGCATTAGTGCTGGTATGATCGCACCCGTTAGTTCATGCACTCTTTATTCTTATAAGCCTCAGGTGCACACGCACTTCGAGGCCCGTGCACTTTATTTTTTGCCTAACGAAAACACCAATTTTTTAGTACCAACTTTCACTGAAAAACCAATTCCATAATTAACGAAGTAAAAAAAAAAAGAAAAAGAAAAAAGAATTAAATCAGCAAAAAGGGGGTGCAACACGAGGACTTCCCAGGGGGTCCGGTGCATTAGTGCTGGTATGATCGCACCCGTTAGTTCATGCACTCTTTAATCTTATAAGCCTCAGGTGCACACGCACTTCGAGGCCCGTGCACTTTATTTTTTGCCTAATGGAAACACCAATTTTTTAGTACCAACTTTCACTGAAAAACCAATTCCATAATTAACGAAGTAAAAAAAAAAAGAAAAAGAAAAAAGAATTAAATCAGCAAAAAGGAGGTGCAACACGAGGACTTCCCAGGGGGTCACCCATCCTAGTACTACTCTCGCCCAAGCACACTTAACTTCGGAGTTCTGATGGGATCCGGTGCATTAGTGCTGGTATGATCGCACCCGTTAGTTCATGCACTCTTTAATCTTATAAGCCTCAGGTGCACACGCACTTCGAGGCCCGTGCACTTTATTTTTTGCCTAACGAAAACACCAATTTTTTAGTACCAACTTTCACTGAAAAACCAATTCCATAATTAACGAAGTAAAAAAAAAAAAGAAAAAGAAAAAAAGAATTAAATCAGCAAAAAGGGGGTGCAACACGAGGACTTCCCAGGGGGTCACCCATCCTAGTACTACTCTCGCCCAAGCACACTTAACTTCGGAGTTCTGATGGGATCCGGTGCATTAGTGCTGGTATGATCGCACCCGTTAGTTCATGCACTCTTTATTCTTATAAGCCTCAGGTGCACACGCACTTCGAGGCCCGTGCACTTTATTTTTTGCCTAACGAAAACACCAATTTTTTAGTACCAACTTTCACTGAAAAACCAATTCCATAATTAACGAAGTAAAAAAAAAAAAAGAAAAAGAAAAAAAGAATTAAATCAGCAAAAAGGGGGTGCAACACGAGGACTTCCCAGGGGGTCACCCATCCTAGTACTACTCTCGCCCAAGCACACTTAACTTCGGAGTTCTGATGGGATCCGGTGCATTAGTGCTGGTATGATCGCACCCGTTAGTTCATGCACTCTTTATTCTTATAAGCCTCAGGTGCACACGCACTTCGAGGCCCGTGAACTTTATTTTTTGCCTAACGAAAACACCAATTTTTTAGTACCAACTTTCACTGAAAAACCAATTCCATAATTAACGAAGTAAAAAAAAAAAGAGAAAAAGAAAAAAGAATTAAATCAGCAAAAAGGGGGTGCAACACGAGGACTTCCCAGGGGGTCACCCATCCTAGTACTACTCTCGCCCAAGCACACTTAACTTCGGAGTTCTGATGGGATCCGGTGCATTAGTGCTGGTATGATCGCACCCGTTAGTTCATGCACTCTTTAATCTTATAAGCCTCAGGTGCACACGCACTTCGAGGCCCGTGCACTTTATTTTTTGCCTAACGAAAACACCAATTTTTTAGTACCAACTTTCACTGAAAAACCAATTCCATAATTAACGAAGTAAAAAAAAAAAAGAAAAAGAAAAAAAGAATTAAATCAGCAAAAAGGGGGTGCAACACGAGGACTTCCCAGGGGGTCACCCATCCTAGTACTACTCTCGCCCAAGCACACTTAACTTCGGAGTTCTGATGGGATCCGGTGCATTAGTGCTGGTATGATCGCACCCGTTAGTTCATGCACTCTTTATTCTTATAAGCCTCAGGTGCACACGCACTTCGAGGCCCGTGCACTTTATTTTTTGCCTAACGAAAACACCAATTTTTTAGTACCAACTTTCACTGAAAAACCAATTCCATAATTAACGAAGTAAAAAAAAAAAGAAAAAGAAAAAAGAATTAAATCAGCAAAAAGGGGGTGCAACACGAGGACTTCCCAGGGGGTCCGGTGCATTAGTGCTGGTATGATCGCACCCGTTAGTTCATGCACTCTTTAATCTTATAAGCCTCAGGTGCACACGCACTTCGAGGCCCGTGCACTTTATTTTTTGCCTAATGGAAACACCAATTTTTTAGTACCAACTTTCACTGAAAAACCAATTCCATAATTAACGAAGTAAAAAAAAAAAGAAAAAGAAAAAAGAATTAAATCAGCAAAAAGGAGGTGCAACACGAGGACTTCCCAGGGGGTCACCCATCCTAGTACTACTCTCGCCCAAGCACACTTAACTTCGGAGTTCTGATGGGATCCGGTGCATTAGTGCTGGTATGATCGCACCCGTTAGTTCATGCACTCTTTAATCTTATAAGCCTCAGGTGCACACGCACTTCGAGGCCCGTGCACTTTATTTTTTGCCTAACGAAAACACCAATTTTTTAGTACCAACTTTCACTGAAAAACCAATTCCATAATTAACGAAGTAAAAAAAAAAAAGAAAAAGAAAAAAAGAATTAAATCAGCAAAAAGGGGGTGCAACACGAGGACTTCCCAGGGGGTCACCCATCCTAGTACTACTCTCGCCCAAGCACACTTAACTTCGGAGTTCTGATGGGATCCGGTGCATTAGTGCTGGTATGATCGCACCCGTTAGTTCATGCACTCTTTATTCTTATAAGCCTCAGGTGCACACGCACTTCGAGGCCCGTGCACTTTATTTTTTGCCTAACGAAAACACCAATTTTTTAGTACCAACTTTCACTGAAAAACCAATTCCATAATTAACGAAGTAAAAAAAAAAAGAAAAAGAAAAAAGAATTAAATCAGCAAAAAGGGGGTGCAACACGAGGACTTCCCAGGGGGTCCGGTGCATTAGTGCTGGTATGATCGCACCCGTTAGTTCATGCACTCTTTAATCTTATAAGCCTCAGGTGCACACGCACTTCGAGGCCCGTGCACTTTATTTTTTGCCTAATGGAAACACCAATTTTTTAGTACCAACTTTCACTGAAAAACCAATTCCATAATTAACGAAGTAAAAAAAAAAAGAAAAAGAAAAAAGAATTAAATCAGCAAAAAGGAGGTGCAACACGAGGACTTCCCAGGGGGTCACCCATCCTAGTACTACTCTCGCCCAAGCACACTTAACTTCGGAGTTCTGATGGGATCCGGTGCATTAGTGCTGGTATGATCGCACCCGTTAGTTCATGCACTCTTTAATCTTATAAGCCTCAGGTGCACACGCACTTCGAGGCCCGTGCACTTTATTTTTTGCCTAACGAAAACACCAATTTTTTAGTACCAACTTTCACTGAAAAACCAATTCCATAATTAACGAAGTAAAAAAAAAAAAAGAAAAAGAAAAAAAGAATTAAATCAGCAAAAAGGGGGTGCAACACGAGGACTTCCCAGGGGGTCACCCATCCTAGTACTACTCTCGCCCAAGCACACTTAACTTCGGAGTTCTGATGGGATCCGGTGCATTAGTGCTGGTATGATCGCACCCGTTAGTTCATGCACTCTTTATTCTTATAAGCCTCAGGTGCACACGCACTTCGAGGCCCGTGCACTTTATTTTTTGCCTAACGAAAACACCAATTTTTTAGTACCAACTCTCACTGAAAAACCAATTCCATAATTAACGAAGTAAAAAAAAAAAGAGAAAAAGAAAAAAGAATTAAATCAGCAAAAAGGGGGTGCAACACGAGGACTTCCCAGGGGGTCACCCATCCTAGTACTACTCTCGCCCAAGCACACTTAACTTCGGAGTTCTGATGGGATCCGGTGCATTAGTGCTGGTATGATCGCACCCGTTAGTTCATGCACTCTTTAATCTTATAAGCCTCAGGTGCACACGCACTTCGAGGCCCGTGCACTTTATTTTTTGCCTAACGAAAACACCAATTTTTTAGTACCAACTTTCACTGAAAAACCAATTCCATAATTAACGAAGTAAAAAAAAAAAAAGAAAAAGAAAAAAAGAATTAAATCAGCAAAAAGGGGGTGCAACACGAGGACTTCCCAGGGGGTCACCCATCCTAGTACTACTCTCGCCCAAGCACACTTAACTTCGGAGTTCTGATGGGATCCGGTGCATTAGTGCTGGTATGATCGCACCCGTTAGTTCATGCACTCTTTATTCTTATAAGCCTCAGGTGCACACGCACTTCGAGGCCCGTGCACTTTATTTTTTGCCTAACGAAAACACCAATTTTTTAGTACCAACTTTCACTGAAAAACCAATTCCATAATTAACGAAGTAAAAAAAAAAAGAAAAAGAAAAAAGAATTAAATCAGCAAAAAGGGGGTGCAACACGAGGACTTCCCAGGGGGTCACCCATCCTAGTACTACTCTCGCCCAAGCACACTTAACTTCGGAGTTCTGATGGGATCCGGTGCATTAGTGCTGGTATGATCGCACCCGTTAGTTCATGCACTCTTTATTCTTATAAGCCTCAGGTGCACACGCACTTCGAGGCCCGTGCACTTTATTTTTTGCCTAACGAAAACACCAATTTTTTAGTACCAACTTTCACTGAAAAACCAATTCCATAATTAACGAAGTAAAAAAAAAAAGAGAAAAAGAAAAAAGAATTAAATCAGCAAAAAGGGGGTGCAACACGAGGACTTCCCAGGGGGTCACCCATCCTAGTACTACTCTCGCCCAAGCACACTTAACTTCGGAGTTCTGATGGGATCCGGTGCATTAGTGCTGGTATGATCGCACCCGTTAGTTCATGCACTCTTTAATCTTATAAGCCTCAGGTGCACACGCACTTCGAGGCCCGTGCACTTTATTTTTTGCCTAACGAAAACACCAATTTTTTAGTACCAACTTTCACTGAAAAACCAATTCCATAATTAACGAAGTAAAAAAAAAAAAGAAAAAGAAAAAAAGAATTAAATCAGCAAAAAGGGGGTGCAACACGAGGACTTCCCAGGGGGTCACCCATCCTAGTACTACTCTCGCCCAAGCACACTTAACTTCGGAGTTCTGATGGGATCCGGTGCATTAGTGCTGGAATGATCGCACCCGTTAGTTCATGCACTCTTTATTCTTATAAGCCTCAGGTGCACACGCACTTCGAGGCCCGTGCACTTTATTTTTTGCCTAACGAAAACACCAATTTTTTAGTACCAACTTTCACTGAAAAACCAATTCCATAATTAACGAAGTAAAAAAAAAAAGAAAAAGAAAAAAGAATTAAATCAGCAAAAAGGGGGTGCAACACGAGGACTTCCCAGGGGGTCCGGTGCATTAGTGCTGGTATGATCGCACCCGTTAGTTCATGCACTCTTTAATCTTATAAGCCTTAGGTGCACACGCACTTCGAGGCCCGTGCACTTTATTTTTTGCCTAATGGAAACACCAATTTTTTAGTACCAACTTTCACTGAAAAACCAATTCCATAATTAACGAAGTAAAAAAAAAAGAAAAAGAAAAAAGAATTAAATCAGCAAAAAGGAGGTGCAACACGAGGACTTCCCAGGGGGTCACCCATCCTAGTACTACTCTCGCCCAAGCACACTTAACTTCGGAGTTCTGATGGGATCCGGTGCATTAGTGCTGGTATGATCGCACCCGTTAGTTCATGCACTCTTTAATCTTATAAGCCTCAGGTGCACACGCACTTCGAGGCCCGTGCACTTTATTTTTTGCCTAACGAAAACACCAATTTTTTAGTACCAACTTTCACTGAAAAACCAATTCCATAATTAACGAAGTAAAAAAAAAAAAGAAAAAGAAAAAAAGAATTAAATCAGCAAAAAGGGGGTGCAACACGAGGACTTCCCAGGGGGTCACCCATCCTAGTACTACTCTCGCCCAAGCACACTTAACTTCGGAGTTCTGATGGGATCCGGTGCATTAGTGCTGGTATGATCGCACCCGTTAGTTCATGCACTCTTTATTCTTATAAGCCTCAGGTGCACACGCACTTCGAGGCCCGTGCACTTTATTTTTTGCCTAACGAAAACACCAATTTTTTAGTACCAACTTTCACTGAAAAACCAATTCCATAATTAACGAAGTAAAAAAAAAAAGAAAAAGAAAAAAGAATTAAATCAGCAAAAAGGGGGTGCAACACGAGGACTTCCCAGGGGGTCCGGTGCATTAGTGCTGGTATGATCGCACCCGTTAGTTCATGCACTCTTTAATCTTATAAGCCTCAGGTGCACACGCACTTCGAGGCCCGTGCACTTTATTTTTTGCCTAATGGAAACACCAATTTTTTAGTACCAACTTTCACTGAAAAACCAATTCCATAATTAACGAAGTAAAAAAAAAAAGAAAAAGAAAAAAGAATTAAATCAGCAAAAAGGAGGTGCAACACGAGGACTTCCCAGGGGGTCACCCATCCTAGTACTACTCTCGCCCAAGCACACTTAACTTCGGAGTTCTGATGGGATCCGGTGCATTAGTGCTGGTATGATCGCACCCGTTAGTTCATGCACTCTTTAATCTTATAAGCCTCAGGTGCACACGCACTTCGAGGCCCGTGCACTTTATTTTTTGCCTAACGAAAACACCAATTTTTTAGTACCAACTTTCACTGAAAAACCAATTCCATAATTAACGAAGTAAAAAAAAAAAAAGAAAAAGAAAAAAAGAATTAAATCAGCAAAAAGGGGGTGCAACACGAGGACTTCCCAGGGGGTCACCCATCCTAGTACTACTCTCGCCCAAGCACACTTAACTTCGGAGTTCTGATGGGATCCGGTGCATTAGTGCTGGTATGATCGCACCCGTTAGTTCATGCACTCTTTATTCTTATAAGCCTCAGGTGCACACGCACTTCGAGGCCCGTGCACTTTATTTTTTGCCTAACGAAAACACCAATTTTTTAGTACCAACTTTCACTGAAAAACCAATTCCATAATTAACGAAGTAAAAAAAAAAAGAGAAAAAGAAAAAAGAATTAAATCAGCAAAAAGGGGGTGCAACACGAGGACTTCCCAGGGGGTCACCCATCCTAGTACTACTCTCGCCCAAGCACACTTAACTTCGGAGTTCTGATGGGATCCGGTGCATTAGTGCTGGTATGATCGCACCCGTTAGTTCATGCACTCTTTAATCTTATAAGCCTCAGGTGCACACGCACTTCGAGGCCCGTGCACTTTATTTTTTGCCTAACGAAAACACCAATTTTTTAGTACCAACTTTCACTGAAAAACCAATTCCATAATTAACGAAGTAAAAAAAAAAAAAGAAAAAGAAAAAAAGAATTAAATCAGCAAAAAGGGGGTGCAACACGAGGACTTCCCAGGGGGTCACCCATCCTAGTACTACTCTCGCCCAAGCACACTTAACTTCGGAGTTCTGATGGGATCCGGTGCATTAGTGCTGGTATGATCGCACCCGTTAGTTCATGCACTCTTTATTCTTATAAGCCTCAGGTGCACACGCACTTCGAGGCCCGTGCACTTTATTTTTTGCCTAACGAAAACACCAATTTTTTAGTACCAACTTTCACTGAAAAACCAATTCCATAATTAACGAAGTAAAAAAAAAAAGAAAAAGAAAAAAGAATTAAATCAGCAAAAAGGGGGTGCAACACGAGGACTTCCCAGGGGGTCACCCATCCTAGTACTACTCTCGCCCAAGCACACTTAACTTCGGAGTTCTGATGGGATCCGGTGCATTAGTGCTGGTATGATCGCACCCGTTAGTTCATGCACTCTTTATTCTTATAAGCCTCAGGTGCACACGCACTTCGAGGCCCGTGCACTTTATTTTTTGCCTAACGAAAACACCAATTTTTTAGTACCAACTTTCACTGAAAAACCAATTCCATAATTAACGAAGTAAAAAAAAAAAGAGAAAAAGAAAAAAGAATTAAATCAGCAAAAAGGGGGTGCAACACGAGGACTTCCCAGGGGGTCACCCATCCTAGTACTACTCTCGCCCAAGCACACTTAACTTCGGAGTTCTGATGGGATCCGGTGCATTAGTGCTGGTATGATCGCACCCGTTAGTTCATGCACTCTTTAATCTTATAAGCCTCAGGTGCACACGCACTTCGAGGCCCGTGCACTTTATTTTTTGCCTAACGAAAACACCAATTTTTTAGTACCAACTTTCACTGAAAAACCAATTCCATAATTAACGAAGTAAAAAAAAAAAAGAAAAAGAAAAAAAGAATTAAATCAGCAAAAAGGGGGTGCAACACGAGGACTTCCCAGGGGGTCACCCATCCTAGTACTACTCTCGCCCAAGCACACTTAACTTCGGAGTTCTGATGGGATCCGGTGCATTAGTGCTGGTATGATCGCACCCGTTAGTTCATGCACTCTTTATTCTTATAAGCCTCAGGTGCACACGCACTTCGAGGCCCGTGCACTTTATTTTTTGCCTAACGAAAACACCAATTTTTTAGTACCAACTTTCACTGAAAAACCAATTCCATAATTAACGAAGTAAAAAAAAAAAGAAAAAGAAAAAAGAATTAAATCAGCAAAAAGGGGGTGCAACACGAGGACTTCCCAGGGGGTCCGGTGCATTAGTGCTGGTATGATCGCACCCGTTAGTTCATGCACTCTTTAATCTTATAAGCCTCAGGTGCACACGCACTTCGAGGCCCGTGCACTTTATTTTTTGCCTAATGGAAACACCAATTTTTTAGTACCAACTTTCACTGAAAAACCAATTCCATAATTAACGAAGTAAAAAAAAAAAGAAAAAGAAAAAAGAATTAAATCAGCAAAAAGGAGGTGCAACACGAGGACTTCCCAGGGGGTCACCCATCCTAGTACTACTCTCGCCCAAGCACACTTAACTTCGGAGTTCTGATGGGATCCGGTGCATTAGTGCTGGTATGATCGCACCCGTTAGTTCATGCACTCTTTAATCTTATAAGCCTCAGGTGCACACGCACTTCGAGGCCCGTGCACTTTATTTTTTGCCTAACGAAAACACCAATTTTTTAGTACCAACTTTCACTGAAAAACCAATTCCATAATTAACGAAGTAAAAAAAAAAAAAGAAAAAGAAAAAAAGAATTAAATCAGCAAAAAGGGGGTGCAACACGAGGACTTCCCAGGGGGTCACCCATCCTAGTACTACTCTCGCCCAAGCACACTTAACTTCGGAGTTCTGATGGGATCCGGTGCATTAGTGCTGGTATGATCGCACCCGTTAGTTCATGCACTCTTTATTCTTATAAGCCTCAGGTGCACACGCACTTCGAGGCCCGTGCACTTTATTTTTTGCCTAACGAAAACACCAATTTTTTAGTACCAACTTTCACTGAAAAACCAATTCCATAATTAACGAAGTAAAAAAAAAAAGAGAAAAAGAAAAAAGAATTAAATCAGCAAAAAGGGGGTGCAACACGAGGACTTCCCAGGGGGTCACCCATCCTAGTACTACTCTCGCCCAAGCACACTTAACTTCGGAGTTCTGATGGGATCCGGTGCATTAGTGCTGGTATGATCGCACCCGTTAGTTCATGCACTCTTTAATCTTATAAGCCTCAGGTGCACACGCACTTCGAGGCCCGTGCACTTTATTTTTTGCCTAACGAAAACACCAATTTTTTAGTACCAACTTTCACTGAAAAACCAATTCCATAATTAACGAAGTAAAAAAAAAAAAAGAAAAAGAAAAAAAGAATTAAATCAGCAAAAAGGGGGTGCAACACGAGGACTTCCCAGGGGGTCACCCATCCTAGTACTACTCTCGCCCAAGCACACTTAACTTCGGAGTTCTGATGGGATCCGGTGCATTAGTGCTGGTATGATCGCACCCGTTAGTTCATGCACTCTTTATTCTTATAAGCCTCAGGTGCACACGCACTTCGAGGCCCGTGCACTTTATTTTTTGCCCAACGAAAACACCAATTTTTTAGTACCAACTTTCACTGAAAAACCAATTCCATAATTAACGAAGTAAAAAAAAAAAGAAAAAGAAAAAAGAATTAAATCAGCAAAAAGGGGGTGCAACACGAGGACTTCCCAGGGGGTCACCCATCCTAGTACTACTCTCGCCCAAGCACACTTAACTTCGGAGTTCTGATGGGATCCGGTGCATTAGTGCTGGTATGATCGCACCCGTTAGTTCATGCACTCTTTATTCTTATAAGCCTCAGGTGCACACGCACTTCGAGGCCCGTGCACTTTATTTTTTGCCTAACGAAAACACCAATTTTTTAGTACCAACTTTCACTGAAAAACCAATTCCATAATTAACGAAGTAAAAAAAAAAAGAGAAAAAGAAAAAAGAATTAAATCAGCAAAAAGGGGGTGCAACACGAGGACTTCCCAGGGGGTCACCCATCCTAGTACTACTCTCGCCCAAGCACACTTAACTTCGGAGTTCTGATGGGATCCGGTGCATTAGTGCTGGTATGATCGCACCCGTTAGTTCATGCACTCTTTAATCTTATAAGCCTCAGGTGCACACGCACTTCGAGGCCCGTGCACTTTATTTTTTGCCTAACGAAAACACCAATTTTTTAGTACCAACTTTCACTGAAAAACCAATTCCATAATTAACGAAGTAAAAAAAAAAAAGAAAAAGAAAAAAAGAATTAAATCAGCAAAAAGGGGGTGCAACACGAGGACTTCCCAGGGGGTCACCCATCCTAGTACTACTCTCGCCCAAGCACACTTAACTTCGGAGTTCTGATGGGATCCGGTGCATTAGTGCTGGTATGATCGCACCCGTTAGTTCATGCACTCTTTATTCTTATAAGCCTCAGGTGCACACGCACTTCGAGGCCCGTGCACTTTATTTTTTGCCTAACGAAAACACCAATTTTTTAGTACCAACTTTCACTGAAAAACCAATTCCATAATTAACGAAGTAAAAAAAAAAAGAAAAAGAAAAAAGAATTAAATCAGCAAAAAGGGGGTGCAACACGAGGACTTCCCAGGGGGTCCGGTGCATTAGTGCTGGTATGATCGCACCCGTTAGTTCATGCACTCTTTAATCTTATAAGCCTCAGGTGCACACGCACTTCGAGGCCCGTGCACTTTATTTTTTGCCTAATGGAAACACCAATTTTTTAGTACCAACTTTCACTGAAAAACCAATTCCATAATTAACGAAGTAAAAAAAAAAAGAAAAAGAAAAAAGAATTAAATCAGCAAAAAGGAGGTGCAACACGAGGACTTCCCAGGGGGTCACCCATCCTAGTACTACTCTCGCCCAAGCACACTTAACTTCGGAGTTCTGATGGGATCCGGTGCATTAGTGCTGGTATGATCGCACCCGTTAGTTCATGCACTCTTTAATCTTATAAGCCTCAGGTGCACACGCACTTCGAGGCCCGTGCACTTTATTTTTTGCCTAACGAAAACACCAATTTTTTAGTACCAACTTTCACTGAAAAACCAATTCCATAATTAACGAAGTAAAAAAAAAAAAAGAAAAAGAAAAAAAGAATTAAATCAGCAAAAAGGGGGTGCAACACGAGGACTTCCCAGGGGGTCACCCATCCTAGTACTACTCTCGCCCAAGCACACTTAACTTCGGAGTTCTGATGGGATCCGGTGCATTAGTGCTGGTATGATCGCACCCGTTAGTTCATGCACTCTTTATTCTTATAAGCCTCAGGTGCACACGCACTTCGAGGCCCGTGCACTTTATTTTTTGCCTAACGAAAACACCAATTTTTTAGTACCAACTTTCACTGAAAAACCAATTCCATAATTAACGAAGTAAAAAAAAAAAGAGAAAAAGAAAAAAGAATTAAATCAGCAAAAAGGGGGTGCAACACGAGGACTTCCCAGGGGGTCACCCATCCTAGTACTACTCTCGCCCAAGCACACTTAACTTCGGAGTTCTGATGGGATCCGGTGCATTAGTGCTGGTATGATCGCACCCGTTAGTTCATGCACTCTTTAATCTTATAAGCCTCAGGTGCACACGCACTTCGAGGCCCGTGCACTTTATTTTTTGCCTAACGAAAACACCAATTTTTTAGTACCAACTTTCACTGAAAAACCAATTCCATAATTAACGAAGTAAAAAAAAAAAAAGAAAAAGAAAAAAAGAATTAAATCAGCAAAAAGGGGGTGCAACACGAGGACTTCCCAGGGGGTCACCCATCCTAGTACTACTCTCGCCCAAGCACACTTAACTTCGGAGTTCTGATGGGATCCGGTGCATTAGTGCTGGTATGATCGCACCCGTTAGTTCATGCACTCTTTATTCTTATAAGCCTCAGGTGCACACGCACTTCGAGGCCCGTGCACTTTATTTTTTGCCTAACGAAAACACCAATTTTTTAGTACCAACTTTCACTGAAAAACCAATTCCATAATTAACGAAGTAAAAAAAAAAAGAAAAAGAAAAAAGAATTAAATCAGCAAAAAGGGGGTGCAACACGAGGACTTCCCAGGGGGTCACCCATCCTAGTACTACTCTCGCCCAAGCACACTTAACTTCGGAGTTCTGATGGGATCCGGTGCATTAGTGCTGGTATGATCGCACCCGTTAGTTCATGCACTCTTTATTCTTATAAGCCTCAGGTGCACACGCACTTCGAGGCCCGTGCACTTTATTTTTTGCCTAACGAAAACACCAATTTTTTAGTACCAACTTTCACTGAAAAACCAATTCCATAATTAACGAAGTAAAAAAAAAAAGAGAAAAAGAAAAAAGAATTAAATCAGCAAAAAGGGGGTGCAACACGAGGACTTCCCAGGGGGTCACCCATCCTAGTACTACTCTCGCCCAAGCACACTTAACTTCGGAGTTCTGATGGGATCCGGTGCATTAGTGCTGGTATGATCGCACCCGTTAGTTCATGCACTCTTTAATCTTATAAGCCTCAGGTGCACACGCACTTCGAGGCCCGTGCACTTTATTTTTTGCCTAACGAAAACACCAATTTTTTAGTACCAACTTTCACTGAAAAACCAATTCCATAATTAACGAAGTAAAAAAAAAAAAGAAAAAGAAAAAAAGAATTAAATCAGCAAAAAGGGGGTGCAACACGAGGACTTCCCAGGGGGTCACCCATCCTAGTACTACTCTCGCCCAAGCACACTTAACTTCGGAGTTCTGATGGGATCCGGTGCATTAGTGCTGGTATGATCGCACCCGTTAGTTCATGCACTCTTTATTCTTATAAGCCTCAGGTGCACACGCACTTCGAGGCCCGTGCACTTTATTTTTTGCCTAACGAAAACACCAATTTTTTAGTACCAACTTTCACTGAAAAACCAATTCCATAATTAACGAAGTAAAAAAAAAAAGAAAAAGAAAAAAGAATTAAATCAGCAAAAAGGGGGTGCAACACGAGGACTTCCCAGGGGGTCCGGTGCATTAGTGCTGGTATGATCGCACCCGTTAGTTCATGCACTCTTTAATCTTATAAGCCTCAGGTGCACACGCACTTCGAGGCCCGTGCACTTTATTTTTTGCCTAATGGAAACACCAATTTTTTAGTACCAACTTTCACTGAAAAACCAATTCCATAATTAACGAAGTAAAAAAAAAAAGAAAAAGAAAAAAGAATTAAATCAGCAAAAAGGAGGTGCAACACGAGGACTTCCCAGGGGGTCACCCATCCTAGTACTACTCTCGCCCAAGCACACTTAACTTCGGAGTTCTGATGGGATCCGGTGCATTAGTGCTGGTATGATCGCACCCGTTAGTTCATGCACTCTTTAATCTTATAAGCCTCAGGTGCACACGCACTTCGAGGCCCGTGCACTTTATTTTTTGCCTAACGAAAACACCAATTTTTTAGTACCAACTTTCACTGAAAAACCAATTCCATAATTAACGAAGTAAAAAAAAAAAAAGAAAAAGAAAAAAAGAATTAAATCAGCAAAAAGGGGGTGCAACACGAGGACTTCCCAGGGGGTCACCCATCCTAGTACTACTCTCGCCCAAGCACACTTAACTTCGGAGTTCTGATGGGATCCGGTGCATTAGTGCTGGTATGATCGCACCCGTTAGTTCATGCACTCTTTATTCTTATAAGCCTCAGGTGCACACGCACTTCGAGGCCCGTGCACTTTATTTTTTGCCTAACGAAAACACCAATTTTTTAGTACCAACTTTCACTGAAAAACCAATTCCATAATTAACGAAGTAAAAAAAAAAAGAGAAAAAGAAAAAAGAATTAAATCAGCAAAAAGGGGGTGCAACACGAGGACTTCCCAGGGGGTCACCCATCCTAGTACTACTCTCGCCCAAGCACACATAACTTCGGAGTTCTGATGGGATCCGGTGCATTAGTGCTGGTATGATCGCACCCGTTAGTTCATGCACTCTTTAATCTTATAAGCCTCAGGTGCACACGCACTTCGAGGCCCGTGCACTTTATTTTTTGCCTAACGAAAACACCAATTTTTTAGTACCAACTTTCACTGAAAAACCAATTCCATAATTAACGAAGTAAAAAAAAAAAAAGAAAAAGAAAAAAAGAATTAAATCAGCAAAAAGGGGGTGCAACACGAGGACTTCCCAGGGGGTCACCCATCCTAGTACTACTCTCGCCCAAGCACACTTAACTTCGGAGTTCTGATGGGATCCGGTGCATTAGTGCTGGTATGATCGCACCCGTTAGTTCATGCACTCTTTATTCTTATAAGCCTCAGGTGCACACGCACTTCGAGGCCCGTGCACTTTATTTTTTGCCTAACGAAAACACCAATTTTTTAGTACCAACTTTCACTGAAAAACCAATTCCATAATTAACGAAGTAAAAAAAAAAAGAAAAAGAAAAAAGAATTAAATCAGCAAAAAGGGGGTGCAACACGAGGACTTCCCAGGGGGTCACCCATCCTAGTACTACTCTCGCCCAAGCACACTTAACTTCGGAGTTCTGATGGGATCCGGTGCATTAGTGCTGGTATGATCGCACCCGTTAGTTCATGCACTCTTTATTCTTATAAGCCTCAGGTGCACACGCACTTCGAGGCCCGTGCACTTTATTTTTTGCCTAACGAAAACACCAATTTTTTAGTACCAACTTTCACTGAAAAACCAATTCCATAATTAACGAAGTAAAAAAAAAAAGAGAAAAAGAAAAAAGAATTAAATCAGCAAAAAGGGGTGCAACACGAGGACTTCCCAGGGGGTCACCCATCCTAGTACTACTCTCGCCCAAGCACACTTAACTTCGGAGTTCTGATGGGATCCGGTGCATTAGTGCTGGTATGATCGCACCCGTTAGTTCATGCACTCTTTAATCTTATAAGCCTCAGGTGCACACGCACTTCGAGGCCCGTGCACTTTATTTTTTGCCTAACGAAAACACCAATTTTTTAGTACCAACTTTCACTGAAAAACCAATTCCATAATTAACGAAGTAAAAAAAAAAAAGAAAAAGAAAAAAAGAATTAAATCAGCAAAAAGGGGGTGCAACACGAGGACTTCCCAGGGGGTCACCCATCCTAGTACTACTCTCGCCCAAGCACACTTAACTTCGGAGTTCTGATGGGATCCGGTGCATTAGTGCTGGTATGATCGCACCCGTTAGTTCATGCACTCTTTATTCTTATAAGCCTCAGGTGCACACGCACTTCGAGGCCCGTGCACTTTATTTTTTGCCTAACGAAAACACCAATTTTTTAGTACCAACTTTCACTGAAAAACCAATTCCATAATTAACGAAGTAAAAAAAAAAAGAAAAAGAAAAAAGAATTAAATCAGCAAAAAGGGGGTGCAACACGAGGACTTCCCAGGGGGTCCGGTGCATTAGTGCTGGTATGATCGCACCCGTTAGTTCATGCACTCTTTAATCTTATAAGCCTCAGGTGCACACGCACTTCGAGGCCCGTGCACTTTATTTTTTGCCTAATGGAAACACCAATTTTTTAGTACCAACTTTCACTGAAAAACCAATTCCATAATTAACGAAGTAAAAAAAAAAAGAAAAAGAAAAAAGAATTAAATCAGCAAAAAGGAGGTGCAACACGAGGACTTCCCAGGGGGTCACCCATCCTAGTACTACTCTCGCCCAAGCACACTTAACTTCGGAGTTCTGATGGGATCCGGTGCATTAGTGCTGGTATGATCGCACCCGTTAGTTCATGCACTCTTTATTCTTATAAGCCTCAGGTGCACACGCACTTCGAGGCCCGTGCACTTTATTTTTTGCCTAACGAAAACACCAATTTTTTAGTACCAACTTTCACTGAAAAACCAATTCCATAATTAACGAAGTAAAAAAAAAAAAAGAAAAAGAAAAAAAGAATTAAATCAGCAAAAAGGGGGTGCAACACGAGGACTTCCCAGGGGGTCACCCATCCTAGTACTACTCTCGCCCAAGCACACTTAACTTCGGAGTTCTGATGGGATCCGGTGCATTAGTGCTGGTATGATCGCACCCGTTAGTTCATGCACTCTTTAATCTTATAAGCCTCAGGTGCACACGCACTTCGAGGCCCGTGCACTTTATTTTTTGCCTAACGAAAACACCAATTTTTTAGTACCAACTTTCACTGAAAAACCAATTCCATAATTAACGAAGTAAAAAAAAAAAAGAAAAAGAAAAAAAGAATTAAATCAGCAAAAAGGGGGTGCAACACGAGGACTTTCCAGGGGGTCACCCATCCTAGTACTACTCTCGCCCAAGCACACTTAACTTCGGAGTTCTGATGGGATCCGGTGCATTAGTGCTGGTATGATCGCACCCGTTAGTTCATGCACTCTTTATTCTTATAAGCCTCAGGTGCACACGCACTTCGAGGCCCGTGCACTTTATTTTTTGCCTAACGAAAACACCAATTTTTTAGTACCAACTTTCACTGAAAAACCAATTCCATAATTAACGAAGTAAAAAAAAAAAGAAAAAGAAAAAAGAATTAAATCAGCAAAAAGGGGGTGCAACACGAGGACTTCCCAGGGGGTCCGGTGCATTAGTGCTGGTATGATCGCACCCGTTAGTTCATGCACTCTTTAATCTTATAAGCCTCAGGTGCACACGCACTTCGAGGCCCGTGCACTTTATTTTTTGCCTAATGGAAACACCAATTTTTTAGTACCAACTTTCACTGAAAAACCAATTCCATAATTAACGAAGTAAAAAAAAAAAGAAAAAGAAAAAAGAATTAAATCAGCAAAAAGGAGGTGCAACACGAGGACTTCCCAGGGGGTCACCCATCCTAGTACTACTCTCGCCCAAGCACACTTAACTTCGGAGTTCTGATGGGATCCGGTGCATTAGTGCTGGTATGATCGCACCCGTTAGTTCATGCACTCTTTAATCTTATAAGCCTCAGGTGCACACGCACTTCGAGGCCCGTGCACTTTATTTTTTGCCTAACGAAAACACCAATTTTTTAGTACCAACTTTCACTGAAAAACCAATTCCATAATTAACGAAGTAAAAAAAAAAAAAGAAAAAGAAAAAAAGAATTAAATCAGCAAAAAGGGGGTGCAACACGAGGACTTCCCAGGGGGTCACCCATCCTAGTACTACTCTCGCCCAAGCACACTTAACTTCGGAGTTCTGATGGGATCCGGTGCATTAGTGCTGGTATGATCGCACCCGTTAGTTCATGCACTCTTTATTCTTATAAGCCTCAGGTGCACACGCACTTCGAGGCCCGTGCACTTTATTTTTTGCCTAACGAAAACACCAATTTTTTAGTACCAACTTTCACTGAAAAACCAATTCCATAATTAACGAAGTAAAAAAAAAAAGAGAAAAAGAAAAAAGAATTAAATCAGCAAAAAGGGGGTGCAACACGAGGACTTCCCAGGGGGTCACCCATCCTAGTACTACTCTCGCCCAAGCACACTTAACTTCGGAGTTCTGATGGGATCCGGTGCATTAGTGCTGGTATGATCGCACCCGTTAGTTCATGCACTCTTTAATCTTATAAGCCTCAGGTGCACACGCACTTCGAGGCCCGTGCACTTTATTTTTTGCCTAACGAAAACACCAATTTTTTAGTACCAACTTTCACTGAAAAACCAATTCCATAATTAACGAAGTAAAAAAAAAAAAAGAAAAAGAAAAAAAGAATTAAATCAGCAAAAAGGGGGTGCAACACGAGGACTTCCCAGGGGGTCACCCATCCTAGTACTACTCTCGCCCAAGCACACTTAACTTCGGAGTTCTGATGGGATCCGGTGCATTAGTGCTGGTATGATCGCACCCGTTAGTTCATGCACTCTTTATTCTTATAAGCCTCAGGTGCACACGCACTTCGAGGCCCGTGCACTTTATTTTTTGCCTAACGAAAACACCAATTTTTTAGTACCAACTTTCACTGAAAAACCAATTCCATAATTAACGAAGTAAAAAAAAAAAGAGAAAAAGAAAAAAGAATTAAATCAGCAAAAAGGGGGTGCAACACGAGGACTTCCCAGGGGGTCACCCATCCTAGTACTACTCTCGCCCAAGCACACTTAACTTCGGAGTTCTGATGGGATCCGGTGCATTAGTGCTGGTATGATCGCACCCGTTAGTTCATGCACTCTTTAATCTTATAAGCCTCAGGTGCACACGCACTTCGAGGCCCGTGCACTTTATTTTTTGCCTAACGAAAACACCAATTTTTTAGTACCAACTTTCACTGAAAAACCAATTCCATAATTAACGAAGTAAAAAAAAAAAAAGAAAAAGAAAAAAAGAATTAAATCAGCAAAAAGGGGGTGCAACACGAGGACTTCCCAGGGGGTCACCCATCCTAGTACTACTCTCGCCCAAGCACACTTAACTTCGGAGTTCTGATGGGATCCGGTGCATTAGTGCTGGTATGATCGCACCCGTTAGTTCATGCACTCTTTATTCTTATAAGCCTCAGGTGCACACGCACTTCGAGGCCCGTGCACTTTATTTTTTGCCTAACGAAAACACCAATTTTTTAGTACCAACTTTCACTGAAAAACCAATTCCATAATTAACGAAGTAAAAAAAAAAAGAAAAAGAAAAAAGAATTAAATCAGCAAAAAGGGGGTGCAACACGAGGACTTCCCAGGGGGTCACCCATCCTAGTACTACTCTCGCCCAAGCACACTTAACTTCGGAGTTCTGATGGGATCCGGTGCATTAGTGCTGGTATGATCGCACCCGTTAGTTCATGCACTCTTTAATCTTATAAGCCTCAGGTGCACACGCACTTCGAGGCCCGTGCACTTTATTTTTTGCCTAACGAAAACACCAATTTTTTAGTACCAACTTTCACTGAAAAACCAATTCCATAATTAACGAAGTAAAAAAAAAAAAGAAAAAGAAAAAAAGAATTAAATCAGCAAAAAGGGGGTGCAACACGAGGACTTCCCAGGGGGTCACCCATCCTAGTACTACTCTCGCCCAAGCACACTTAACTTCGGAGTTCTGATGGGATCCGGTGCATTAGTGCTGGTATGATCGCACCCGTTAGTTCATGCACTCTTTATTCTTATAAGCCTCAGGTGCACACGCACTTCGAGGCCCGTGCACTTTATTTTTTGCCTAACGAAAACACCAATTTTTTAGTACCAACTTTCACTGAAAAACCAATTCCATAATTAACGAAGTAAAAAAAAAAAGAAAAAGAAAAAAGAATTAAATCAGCAAAAAGGGGGTGCAACACGAGGACTTCCCAGGGGGTCCGGTGCATTAGTGCTGGTATGATCGCACCCGTTAGTTCATGCACTCTTTAATCTTATAAGCCTCAGGTGCACACGCACTTCGAGGCCCGTGCACTTTATTTTTTGCCTAATGGAAACACCAATTTTTTAGTACCAACTTTCACTGAAAAACCAATTCCATAATTAACGAAGTAAAAAAAAAAAGAAAAAGAAAAAAGAATTAAATCAGCAAAAAGGAGGTGCAACACGAGGACTTCCCAGGGGGTCACCCATCCTAGTACTACTCTCGCCCAAGCACACTTAACTTCGGAGTTCTGATGGGATCCGGTGCATTAGTGCTGGTATGATCGCACCCGTTAGTTCATGCACTCTTTATTCTTATAAGCCTCAGGTGCACACGCACTTCGAGGCCCGTGCACTTTATTTTTTGCCTAACGAAAACACCAATTTTTTAGTACCAACTTTCACTGAAAAACCAATTCCATAATTAACGAAGTAAAAAAAAAAAAAGAAAAAGAAAAAAAGAATTAAATCAGCAAAAAGGGGGTGCAACACGAGGACTTCCCAGGGGGTCACCCATCCTAGTACTACTCTCGCCCAAGCACACTTAACTTCGGAGTTCTGATGGGATCCGGTGCATTAGTGCTGGTATGATCGCACCCGTTAGTTCATGCACTCTTTATTCTTATAAGCCTCAGGTGCACACGCACTTCGAGGCCCGTGCACTTTATTTTTTGCCTAACGAAAACACCAATTTTTTAGTACCAACTTTCACTGAAAAACCAATTCCATAATTAACGAAGTAAAAAAAAAAAGAGAAAAAGAAAAAAGAATTAAATCAGCAAAAAGGGGGTGCAACACGAGGACTTCCCAGGGGGTCACCCATCCTAGTACTACTCTCGCCCAAGCACACTTAACTTCGGAGTTCTGATGGGATCCGGTGCATTAGTGCTGGTATGATCGCACCCGTTAGTTCATGCACTCTTTAATCTTATAAGCCTCAGGTGCACACGCACTTCGAGGCCCGTGCACTTTATTTTTTGCCTAACGAAAACACCAATTTTTTAGTACCAACTTTCACTGAAAAACCAATTCCATAATTAACGAAGTAAAAAAAAAAAAAGAAAAAGAAAAAAAGAATTAAATCAGCAAAAAGGGGGTGCAACACGAGGACTTCCCAGGGGGTCACCCATCCTAGTACTACTCTCGCCCAAGCACACTTAACTTCGGAGTTCTGATGGGATCCGGTGCATTAGTGCTGGTATGATCGCACCCGTTAGTTCATGCACTCTTTATTCTTATAAGCCTCAGGTGCACACGCACTTCGAGGCCCGTGCACTTTATTTTTTGCCTAACGAAAACACCAATTTTTTAGTACCAACTTTCACTGAAAAACCAATTCCATAATTAACGAAGTAAAAAAAAAAAGAAAAAGAAAAAAGAATTAAATCAGCAAAAAGGGGGTGCAACACGAGGACTTCCCAGGGGGTCACCCATCCTAGTACTACTCTCGCCCAAGCACACTTAACTTCGGAGTTCTGATGGGATCCGGTGCATTAGTGCTGGTATGATCGCACCCGTTAGTTCATGCACTCTTTAATCTTATAAGCCTCAGGTGCACACGCACTTCGAGGCCCGTGCACTTTATTTTTTGCCTAACGAAAACACCAATTTTTTAGTACCAACTTTCACTGAAAAACCAATTCCATAATTAACGAAGTAAAAAAAAAAAAGAAAAAGAAAAAAAGAATTAAATCAGCAAAAAGGGGGTGCAACACGAGGACTTCCCAGGGGGTCACCCATCCTAGTACTACTCTCGCCCAAGCACACTTAACTTCGGAGTTCTGATGGGATCCGGTGCATTAGTGCTGGTATGATCGCACCCGTTAGTTCATGCACTCTTTATTCTTATAAGCCTCAGGTGCACACGCACTTCGAGGCCCGTGCACTTTATTTTTTGCCTAACGAAAACACCAATTTTTTAGTACCAACTTTCACTGAAAAACCAATTCCATAATTAACGAAGTAAAAAAAAAAAGAAAAAGAAACAAGAATTAAATCAGCAAAAAGGGGGTGCAACACGAGGACTTCCCAGGGGGTCCGGTGCATTAGTGCTGGTATGATCGCACCCGTTAGTTCATGCACTCTTTAATCTTATAAGCCTCAGGTGCACACGCACTTCGAGGCCCGTGCACTTTATTTTTTGCCTAATGGAAACACCAATTTTTTAGTACCAACTTTCACTGAAAAACCAATTCCATAATTAACGAAGTAAAAAAAAAAAGAAAACGAAAAAAGAATTAAATCAGCAAAAAGGAGGTGCAACACGAGGACTTCCCAGGGGGTCACCCATCCTAGTACTACTCTCGCCCAAGCACACTTAACTTCGGAGTTCTGATGGGATCCGGTGCATTAGTGCTGGTATGATCGCACCCGTTAGTTCATGCACTCTTTAATCTTATAAGCCTCAGGTGCACACGCACTTCGAGGCCCGTGCACTTTATTTTTTGCCTAACGAAAACACCAATTTTTTAGTACCAACTTTCACTGAAAAACCAATTCCATAATTAACGAAGTAAAAAAAAAAAAAGAAAAAGAAAAAAAGAATTAAATCAGCAAAAAGGGGGTGCAACACGAGGACTTCCCAGGGGGTCACCCATCCTAGTACTACTCTCGCCCAAGCACACTTAACTTCGGAGTTCTGATGGGATCCGGTGCATTAGTGCTGGTATGATCGCACCCGTTAGTTCATGCACTCTTTATTCTTATAAGCCTCAGGTGCACACGCACTTCGAGGCCCGTGCACTTTATTTTTTGCCTAACGAAAACACCAATTTTTTAGTACCAACTTTCACTGAAAAACCAATTCCATAATTAACGAAGTAAAAAAAAAAAGAGAAAAAGAAAAAAGAATTAAATCAGCAAAAAGGGGGTGCAACACGAGGACTTCCCAGGGGGTCACCCATCCTAGTACTACTCTCGCCCAAGCACACTTAACTTCGGAGTTCTGATGGGATCCGGTGCATTAGTGCTGGTATGATCGCACCCGTTAGTTCATGCACTCTTTAATCTTATAAGCCTCAGGTGCACACGCACTTCGAGGCCCGTGCACTTTATTTTTTGCCTAACGAAAACACCAATTTTTTAGTACCAACTTTCACTGAAAAACCAATTCCATAATTAACGAAGTAAAAAAAAAAAAAGAAAAAGAAAAAAAGAATTAAATCAGCAAAAAGGGGGTGCAACACGAGGACTTCCCAGGGGGTCACCCATCCTAGTACTACTCTCGCCCAAGCACACTTAACTTCGGAGTTCTGATGGGATCCGGTGCATTAGTGCTGGTATGATCGCACCCGTTAGTTCATGCACTCTTTATTCTTATAAGCCTCAGGTGCACACGCACTTCGAGGCCCGTGCACTTTATTTTTTGCCTAACGAAAACACCAATTTTTTAGTACCAACTTTCACTGAAAAACCAATTCCATAATTAACGAAGTAAAAAAAAAAAGAAAAAGAAAAAAGAATTAAATCAGCAAAAAGGGGGTGCAACACGAGGACTTCCCAGGGGGTCACCCATCCTAGTACTACTCTCGCCCAAGCACACTTAACTTCGGAGTTCTGATGGGATCCGGTGCATTAGTGCTGGTATGATCGCACCCGTTAGTTCATGCACTCTTTATTCTTATAAGCCTCAGGTGCACACGCACTTCGAGGCCCGTGCACTTTATTTTTTGCCTAACGAAAACACCAATTTTTTAGTACCAACTTTCACTGAAAAACCAATTCCATAATTAACGAAGTAAAAAAAAAAAGAGAAAAAGAAAAAAGAATTAAATCAGCAAAAAGGGGGTGCAACACGAGGACTTCCCAGGGGGTCACCCATCCTAGTACTACTCTCGCCCAAGCACACTTAACTTCGGAGTTCTGATGGGATCCGGTGCATTAGTGCTGGTATGATCGCACCCGTTAGTTCATGCACTCTTTAATCTTATAAGCCTCAGGTGCACACGCACTTCGAGGCCCGTGCACTTTATTTTTTGCCTAACGAAAACACCAATTTTTTAGTACCAACTTTCACTGAAAAACCAATTCCATAATTAACGAAGTAAAAAAAAAAAAGAAAAAGAAAAAAAGAATTAAATCAGCAAAAAGGGGGTGCAACACGAGGACTTCCCAGGGGGTCACCCATCCTAGTACTACTCTCGCCCAAGCACACTTAACTTCGGAGTTCTGATGGGATCCGGTGCATTAGTGCTGGTATGATCGCACCCGTTAGTTCATGCACTCTTTATTCTTATAAGCCTCAGGTGCACACGCACTTCGAGGCCCGTGCACTTTATTTTTTGCCTAACGAAAACACCAATTTTTTAGTACCAACTTTCACTGAAAAACCAATTCCATAATTAACGAAGTAAAAAAAAAAAGAAAAAGAAAAAAGAATTAAATCAGCAAAAAGGGGGTGCAACACGAGGACTTCCCAGGGGGTCCGGTGCATTAGTGCTGGTATGATCGCACCCGTTAGTTCATGCACTCTTTAATCTTATAAGCCTCAGGTGCACACGCACTTCGAGGCCCGTGCACTTTATTTTTTGCCTAATGGAAACACCAATTTTTTAGTACCAACTTTCACTGAAAAACCAATTCCATAATTAACGAAGTAAAAAAAAAAAGAAAAAGAAAAAAGAATTAAATCAGCAAAAAGGAGGTGCAACACGAGGACTTCCCAGGGGGTCACCCATCCTAGTACTACTCTCGCCCAAGCACACTTAACTTCGGAGTTCTGATGGGATCCGGTGCATTAGTGCTGGTATGATCGCACCCGTTAGTTCATGCACTCTTTAATCTTATAAGCCTCAGGTGCACACGCACTTCGAGGCCCGTGCACTTTATTTTTTGTCTAACGAAAACACCAATTTTTTAGTACCAACTTTCACTGAAAAACCAATTCCATAATTAACGAAGTAAAAAAAAAAAAAGAAAAAGAAAAAAAGAATTAAATCAGCAAAAAGGGGGTGCAACACGAGGACTTCCCAGGGGGTCACCCATCCTAGTACTACTCTCGCCCAAGCACACTTAACTTCGGAGTTCTGATGGGATCCGGTGCATTAGTGCTGGTATGATCGCACCCGTTAGTTCATGCACTCTTTATTCTTATAAGCCTCAGGTGCACACGCACTTCGAGGCCCGTGCACTTTATTTTTTGCCTAACGAAAACACCAATTTTTTAGTACCAACTTTCACTGAAAAACCAATTCCATAATTAACGAAGTAAAAAAAAAAAGAGAAAAAGAAAAAAGAATTAAATCAGCAAAAAGGGGGTGCAACACGAGGACTTCCCAGGGGGTCACCCATCCTAGTACTACTCTCGCCCAAGCACACTTAACTTCGGAGTTCTGATGGGATCCGGTGCATTAGTGCTGGTATGATCGCACCCGTTAGTTCATGCACTCTTTAATCTTATAAGCCTCAGGTGCACACGCACTTCGAGGCCCGTGCACTTTATTTTTTGCCTAACGAAAACACCAATTTTTTAGTACCAACTTTCACTGAAAAACCAATTCCATAATTAACGAAGTAAAAAAAAAAAAAGAAAAAGAAAAAAAGAATTAAATCAGCAAAAAGGGGGTGCAACACGAGGACTTCCCAGGGGGTCACCCATCCTAGTACTACTCTCGCCCAAGCACACTTAACTTCGGAGTTCTGATGGGATCCGGTGCATTAGTGCTGGTATGATCGCACCCGTTAGTTCATGCACTCTTTATTCTTATAAGCCTCAGGTGCACACGCACTTCGAGGCCCGTGCACTTTATTTTTTGCCTAACGAAAACACCAATTTTTTAGTACCAACTTTCACTGAAAAACCAATTCCATAATTAACGAAGTAAAAAAAAAAAGAGAAAAAGAAAAAAGAATTAAATCAGCAAAAAGGGGGTGCAACACGAGGACTTCCCAGGGGGTCACCCATCCTAGTACTACTCTCGCCCAAGCACACTTAACTTCGGAGTTCTGATGGGATCCGGTGCATTAGTGCTGGTATGATCGCACCCGTTAGTTCATGCACTCTTTAATCTTATAAGCCTCAGGTGCACACGCACTTCGAGGCCCGTGCACTTTATTTTTTGCCTAACGAAAACACCAATTTTTTAGTACCAACTTTCACTGAAAAACCAATTCCATAATTAACGAAGTAAAAAAAAAAAAAGAAAAAGAAAAAAAGAATTAAATCAGCAAAAAGGGGGTGCAACACGAGGACTTCCCAGGGGGTCACCCATCCTAGTACTACTCTCGCCCAAGCACACTTAACTTCGGAGTTCTGATGGGATCCGGTGCATTAGTGCTGGTATGATCGCACCCGTTAGTTCATGCACTCTTTATTCTTATAAGCCTCAGGTGCACACGCACTTCGAGGCCCGTGCACTTTATTTTTTGCCTAACGAAAACACCAATTTTTTAGTACCAACTTTCACTGAAAAACCAATTCCATAATTAACGAAGTAAAAAAAAAAAGAAAAAGAAAAAAGAATTAAATCAGCAAAAAGGGGGTGCAACACGAGGACTTCCCAGGGGGTCACCCATCCTAGTACTACTCTCGCCCAAGCACACTTAACTTCGGAGTTCTGATGGGATCCGGTGCATTAGTGCTGGTATGATCGCACCCGTTAGTTCATGCACTCTTTAATCTTATAAGCCTCAGGTGCACACGCACTTCGAGGCCCGTGCACTTTATTTTTTGCCTAACGAAAACACCAATTTTTTAGTACCAACTTTCACTGAAAAACCAATTCCATAATTAACGAAGTAAAAAAAAAAAAGAAAAAGAAAAAAAGAATTAAATCAGCAAAAAGGGGGTGCAACACGAGGACTTCCCAGGGGGTCACCCATCCTAGTACTACTCTCGCCCAAGCACACTTAACTTCGGAGTTCTGATGGGATCCGGTGCATTAGTGCTGGTATGATCGCACCCGTTAGTTCATGCACTCTTTATTCTTATAAGCCTCAGGTGCACACGCACTTCGAGGCCCGTGCACTTTATTTTTTGCCTAACGAAAACACCAATTTTTTAGTACCAACTTTCACTGAAAAACCAATTCCATAATTAACGAAGTAAAAAAAAAAAGAAAAAGAAAAAAGAATTAAATCAGCAAAAAGGGGGTGCAACACGAGGACTTCCCAGGGGGTCCGGTGCATTAGTGCTGGTATGATCGCACCCGTTAGTTCATGCACTCTTTAATCTTATAAGCCTCAGGTGCACACGCACTTCGAGGCCCGTGCACTTTATTTTTTGCCTAATGGAAACACCAATTTTTTAGTACCAACTTTCACTGAAAAACCAATTCCATAATTAACGAAGTAAAAAAAAAAAGAAAAAGAAAAAAGAATTAAATCAGCAAAAAGGAGGTGCAACACGAGGACTTCCCAGGGGGTCACCCATCCTAGTACTACTCTCGCCCAAGCACACTTAACTTCGGAGTTCTGATGGGATCCGGTGCATTAGTGCTGGTATGATCGCACCCGTTAGTTCATGCACTCTTTATTCTTATAAGCCTCAGGTGCACACGCACTTCGAGGCCCGTGCACTTTATTTTTTGCCTAACGAAAACACCAATTTTTTAGTACCAACTTTCACTGAAAAACCAATTCCATAATTAACGAAGTAAAAAAAAAAAAAGAAAAAGAAAAAAAGAATTAAATCAGCAAAAAGGGGGTGCAACACGAGGACTTCCCAGGGGGTCACCCATCCTAGTACTACTCTCGCCCAAGCACACTTAACTTCGGAGTTCTGATGGGATCCGGTGCATTAGTGCTGGTATGATCGCACCCGTTAGTTCATGCACTCTTTATTCTTATAAGCCTCAGGTGCACACGCACTTCGAGGCCCGTGCACTTTATTTTTTGCCTAACGAAAACACCAATTTTTTAGTACCAACTTTCACTGAAAAACCAATTCCATAATTAACGAAGTAAAAAAAAAAAGAAAAAGAAAAAAGAATTAAATCAGCAAAAAGGAGGTGCAACACGAGGACTTCCCAGGGGGTCACCCATCCTAGTACTACTCTCGCCCAAGCACACTTAACTTCGGAGTTCTGATGGGATCCGGTGCATTAGTGCTGGTATGATCGCACCCGTTAGTTCATGCACTCTTTAATCTTATAAGCCTCAGGTGCACACGCACTTCGAGGCCCGTGCACTTTATTTTTTGCCTAACGAAAACACCAATTTTTTAGTACCAACTTTCACTGAAAAACCAATTCCATAATTAACGAAGTAAAAAAAAAAAAAGAAAAAGAAAAAAAGAATTAAATCAGCAAAAAGGGGGTGCAACACGAGGACTTCCCAGGGGGTCACCCATCCTAGTACTACTCTCGCCCAAGCACACTTAACTTCGGAGTTCTGATGGGATCCGGTGCATTAGTGCTGGTATGATCGCACCCGTTAGTTCATGCACTCTTTATTCTTATAAGCCTCAGGTGCACACGCACTTCGAGGCCCGTGCACTTTATTTTTTGCCTAACGAAAACACCAATTTTTTAGTACCAACTTTCACTGAAAAACCAATTCCATAATTAACGAAGTAAAAAAAAAAAGAAAAAGAAAAAAGAATTAAATCAGCAAAAAGGGGGTGCAACACGAGGACTTCCCAGGGGGTCACCCATCCTAGTACTACTCTCGCCCAAGCACACTTAACTTCGGAGTTCTGATGGGATCCGGTGCATTAGTGCTGGTATGATCGCACCCGTTAGTTCATGCACTCTTTAATCTTATAAGCCTCAGGTGCACACGCACTTCGAGGCCCGTGCACTTTATTTTTTGCCTAACGAAAACACCAATTTTTTAGTACCAACTTTCACTGAAAAACCAATTCCATAATTAACGAAGTAAAAAAAAAAAAGAAAAAGAAAAAAAGAATTAAATCAGCAAAAAGGGGGTGCAACACGAGGACTTCCCAGGGGGTCACCCATCCTAGTACTACTCTCGCCCAAGCACACTTAACTTCGGAGTTCTGATGGGATCCGGTGCATTAGTGCTGGTATGATCGCACCCGTTAGTTCATGCACTCTTTATTCTTATAAGCCTCAGGTGCACACGCACTTCGAGGCCCGTGCACTTTATTTTTTGCCTAACGAAAACACCAATTTTTTAGTACCAACTTTCACTGAAAAACCAATTCCATAATTAACGAAGTAAAAAAAAAAAGAAAAAGAAACAAGAATTAAATCAGCAAAAAGGGGGTGCAACACGAGGACTTCCCAGGGGGTCCGGTGCATTAGTGCTGGTATGATCGCACCCGTTAGTTCATGCACTCTTTAATCTTATAAGCCTCAGGTGCACACGCACTTCGAGGCCCGTGCACTTTATTTTTTGCCTAATGGAAACACCAATTTTTTAGTACCAACTTTCACTGAAAAACCAATTCCATAATTAACGAAGTAAAAAAAAAAAGAAAACGAAAAAAGAATTAAATCAGCAAAAAGGAGGTGCAACACGAGGACTTCCCAGGGGGTCACCCATCCTAGTACTACTCTCGCCCAAGCACACTTAACTTCGGAGTTCTGATGGGATCCGGTGCATTAGTGCTGGTATGATCGCACCCGTTAGTTCATGCACTCTTTAATCTTATAAGCCTCAGGTGCACACGCACTTCGAGGCCCGTGCACTTTATTTTTTGCCTAACGAAAACACCAATTTTTTAGTACCAACTTTCACTGAAAAACCAATTCCATAATTAACGAAGTAAAAAAAAAAAAAGAAAAAGAAAAAAAGAATTAAATCAGCAAAAAGGGGGTGCAACACGAGGACTTCCCAGGGGGTCACCCATCCTAGTACTACTCTCGCCCAAGCACACTTAACTTCGGAGTTCTGATGGGATCCGGTGCATTAGTGCTGGTATGATCGCACCCGTTAGTTCATGCACTCTTTATTCTTATAAGCCTCAGGTGCACACGCACTTCGAGGCCCGTGCACTTTATTTTTTGCCTAACGAAAACACCAATTTTTTAGTACCAACTTTCACTGAAAAACCAATTCCATAATTAACGAAGTAAAAAAAAAAAGAAAAAGAAAAAAGAATTAAATCAGCAAAAAGGAGGTGCAACACGAGGACTTCCCAGGGGGTCACCCATCCTAGTACTACTCTCGCCCAAGCACACTTAACTTCGGAGTTCTGATGGGATCCGGTGCATTAGTGCTGGTATGATCGCACCCGTTAGTTCATGCACTCTTTAATCTTATAAGCCTCAGGTGCACACGCACTTCGAGGCCCGTGCACTTTATTTTTTGCCTAACGAAAACACCAATTTTTTAGTACCAACTTTCACTGAAAAACCAATTCCATAATTAACGAAGTAAAAAAAAAAAAAGAAAAAGAAAAAAAGAATTAAATCAGCAAAAAGGGGGTGCAACACGAGGACTTCCCAGGGGGTCACCCATCCTAGTACTACTCTCGCCCAAGCACACTTAACTTCGGAGTTCTGATGGGATCCGGTGCATTAGTGCTGGTATGATCGCACCCGTTAGTTCATGCACTCTTTATTCTTATAAGCCTCAGGTGCACACGCACTTCGAGGCCCGTGCACTTTATTTTTTGCCTAACGAAAACACCAATTTTTTAGTACCAACTTTCACTGAAAAACCAATTCCATAATTAACGAAGTAAAAAAAAAAAGAAAAAGAAAAAAGAATTAAATCAGCAAAAAGGGGGTGCAACACGAGGACTTCCCAGGGGGTCACCCATCCTAGTACTACTCTCGCCCAAGCACACTTAACTTCGGAGTTCTGATGGGATCCGGTGCATTAGTGCTGGTATGATCGCACCCGTTAGTTCATGCACTCTTTAATCTTATAAGCCTCAGGTGCACACGCACTTCGAGGCCCGTGCACTTTATTTTTTGCCTAACGAAAACACCAATTTTTTAGTACCAACTTTCACTGAAAAACCAATTCCATAATTAACGAAGTAAAAAAAAAAAAGAAAAAGAAAAAAAGAATTAAATCAGCAAAAAGGGGGTGCAACACGAGGACTTCCCAGGGGGTCACCCATCCTAGTACTACTCTCGCCCAAGCACACTTAACTTCGGAGTTCTGATGGGATCCGGTGCATTAGTGCTGGTATGATCGCACCCGTTAGTTCATGCACTCTTTATTCTTATAAGCCTCAGGTGCACACGCACTTCGAGGCCCGTGCACTTTATTTTTTGCCTAACGAAAACACCAATTTTTTAGTACCAACTTTCACTGAAAAACCAATTCCATAATTAACGAAGTAAAAAAAAAAAGAAAAAGAAACAAGAATTAAATCAGCAAAAAGGGGGTGCAACACGAGGACTTCCCAGGGGGTCCGGTGCATTAGTGCTGGTATGATCGCACCCGTTAGTTCATGCACTCTTTAATCTTATAAGCCTCAGGTGCACACGCACTTCGAGGCCCGTGCACTTTATTTTTTGCCTAATGGAAACACCAATTTTTTAGTACCAACTTTCACTGAAAAACCAATTCCATAATTAACGAAGTAAAAAAAAAAAGAAAACGAAAAAAGAATTAAATCAGCAAAAAGGAGGTGCAACACGAGGACTTCCCAGGGGGTCACCCATCCTAGTACTACTCTCGCCCAAGCACACTTAACTTCGGAGTTCTGATGGGATCCGGTGCATTAGTGCTGGTATGATCGCACCCGTTAGTTCATGCACTCTTTAATCTTATAAGCCTCAGGTGCACACGCACTTCGAGGCCCGTGCACTTTATTTTTTGCCTAACGAAAACACCAATTTTTTAGTACCAACTTTCACTGAAAAACCAATTCCATAATTAACGAAGTAAAAAAAAAAAAAGAAAAAGAAAAAAAGAATTAAATCAGCAAAAAGGGGGTGCAACACGAGGACTTCCCAGGGGGTCACCCATCCTAGTACTACTCTCGCCCAAGCACACTTAACTTCGGAGTTCTGATGGGATCCGGTGCATTAGTGCTGGTATGATCGCACCCGTTAGTTCATGCACTCTTTATTCTTATAAGCCTCAGGTGCACACGCACTTCGAGGCCCGTGCACTTTATTTTTTGCCTAACGAAAACACCAATTTTTTAGTACCAACTTTCACTGAAAAACCAATTCCATAATTAACGAAGTAAAAAAAAAAAGAGAAAAAGAAAAAAGAATTAAATCAGCAAAAAGGGGGTGCAACACGAGGACTTCCCAGGGGGTCACCCATCCTAGTACTACTCTCGCCCAAGCACACTTAACTTCGGAGTTCTGATGGGATCCGGTGCATTAGTGCTGGTATGATCGCACCCGTTAGTTCATGCACTCTTTAATCTTATAAGCCTCAGGTGCACACGCACTTCGAGGCCCGTGCACTTTATTTTTTGCCTAACGAAAACACCAATTTTTTAGTACCAACTTTCACTGAAAAACCAATTCCATAATTAACGAAGTAAAAAAAAAAAAAGAAAAAGAAAAAAAGAATTAAATCAGCAAAAAGGGGGTGCAACACGAGGACTTCCCAGGGGGTCACCCATCCTAGTACTACTCTCGCCCAAGCACACTTAACTTCGGAGTTCTGATGGGATCCGGTGCATTAGTGCTGGTATGATCGCACCCGTTAGTTCATGCACTCTTTATTCTTATAAGCCTCAGGTGCACACGCACTTCGAGGCCCGTGCACTTTATTTTTTGCCTAACGAAAACACCAATTTTTTAGTACCAACTTTCACTGAAAAACCAATTCCATAATTAACGAAGTAAAAAAAAAAAGAAAAAGAAAAAAGAATTAAATCAGCAAAAAGGGGGTGCAACACGAGGACTTCCCAGGGGGTCACCCATCCTAGTACTACTCTCGCCCAAGCACACTTAACTTCGGAGTTCTGATGGGATCCGGTGCATTAGTGCTGGTATGATCGCACCCGTTAGTTCATGCACTCTTTATTCTTATAAGCCTCAGGTGCACACGCACTTCGAGGCCCGTGCACTTTATTTTTTGCCTAACGAAAACACCAATTTTTTAGTACCAACTTTCACTGAAAAACCAATTCCATAATTAACGAAGTAAAAAAAAAAAGAGAAAAAGAAAAAAGAATTAAATCAGCAAAAAGGGGGTGCAACACGAGGACTTCCCAGGGGGTCACCCATCCTAGTACTACTCTCGCCCAAGCACACTTAACTTCGGAGTTCTGATGGGATCCGGTGCATTAGTGCTGGTATGATCGCACCCGTTAGTTCATGCACTCTTTAATCTTATAAGCCTCAGGTGCACACGCACTTCGAGGCCCGTGCACTTTATTTTTTGCCTAACGAAAACACCAATTTTTTAGTACCAACTTTCACTGAAAAACCAATTCCATAATTAACGAAGTAAAAAAAAAAAAGAAAAAGAAAAAAAGAATTAAATCAGCAAAAAGGGGGTGCAACACGAGGACTTCCCAGGGGGTCACCCATCCTAGTACTACTCTCGCCCAAGCACACTTAACTTCGGAGTTCTGATGGGATCCGGTGCATTAGTGCTGGTATGATCGCACCCGTTAGTTCATGCACTCTTTATTCTTATAAGCCTCAGGTGCACACGCACTTCGAGGCCCGTGCACTTTATTTTTTGCCTAACGAAAACACCAATTTTTTAGTACCAACTTTCACTGAAAAACCAATTCCATAATTAACGAAGTAAAAAAAAAAAGAAAAAGAAAAAAGAATTAAATCAGCAAAAAGGGGGTGCAACACGAGGACTTCCCAGGGGGTCCGGTGCATTAGTGCTGGTATGATCGCACCCGTTAGTTCATGCACTCTTTAATCTTATAAGCCTCAGGTGCACACGCACTTCGAGGCCCGTGCACTTTATTTTTTGCCTAATGGAAACACCAATTTTTTAGTACCAACTTTCACTGAAAAACCAATTCCATAATTAACGAAGTAAAAAAAAAAAGAAAAAGAAAAAAGAATTAAATCAGCAAAAAGGAGGTGCAACACGAGGACTTCCCAGGGGGTCACCCATCCTAGTACTACTCTCGCCCAAGCACACTTAACTTCGGAGTTCTGATGGGATCCGGTGCATTAGTGCTGGTATGATCGCACCCGTTAGTTCATGCACTCTTTAATCTTATAAGCCTCAGGTGCACACGCACTTCGAGGCCCGTGCACTTTATTTTTTGCCTAACGAAAACACCAATTTTTTAGTACCAACTTTCACTGAAAAACCAATTCCATAATTAACGAAGTAAAAAAAAAAAAAGAAAAAGAAAAAAAGAATTAAATCAGCAAAAAGGGGGTGCAACACGAGGACTTCCCAGGGGGTCACCCATCCTAGTACTACTCTCGCCCAAGCACACTTAACTTCGGAGTTCTGATGGGATCCGGTGCATTAGTGCTGGTATGATCGCACCCGTTAGTTCATGCACTCTTTATTCTTATAAGCCTCAGGTGCACACGCACTTCGAGGCCCGTGCACTTTATTTTTTGCCTAACGAAAACACCAATTTTTTAGTACCAACTTTCACTGAAAAACCAATTCCATAATTAACGAAGTAAAAAAAAAAAGAGAAAAAGAAAAAAGAATTAAATCAGCAAAAAGGGGGTGCAACACGAGGACTTCCCAGGGGGTCACCCATCCTAGTACTACTCTCGCCCAAGCACACTTAACTTCGGAGTTCTGATGGGATCCGGTGCATTAGTGCTGGTATGATCGCACCCGTTAGTTCATGCACTCTTTAATCTTATAAGCCTCAGGTGCACACGCACTTCGAGGCCCGTGCACTTTATTTTTTGCCTAACGAAAACACCAATTTTTTAGTACCAACTTTCACTGAAAAACCAATTCCATAATTAACGAAGTAAAAAAAAAAAAAGAAAAAGAAAAAAAGAATTAAATCAGCAAAAAGGGGGTGCAACACGAGGACTTCCCAGGGGGTCACCCATCCTAGTACTACTCTCGCCCAAGCACACTTAACTTCGGAGTTCTGATGGGATCCGGTGCATTAGTGCTGGTATGATCGCACCCGTTAGTTCATGCACTCTTTATTCTTATAAGCCTCAGGTGCACACGCACTTCGAGGCCCGTGCACTTTATTTTTTGCCTAACGAAAACACCAATTTTTTAGTACCAACTTTCACTGAAAAACCAATTCCATAATTAACGAAGTAAAAAAAAAAAGAAAAAGAAAAAAGAATTAAATCAGCAAAAAGGGGGTGCAACACGAGGACTTCCCAGGGGGTCACCCATCCTAGTACTACTCTCGCCCAAGCACACTTAACTTCGGAGTTCTGATGGGATCCGGTGCATTAGTGCTGGTATGATCGCACCCGTTAGTTCATGCACTCTTTAATCTTATAAGCCTCAGGTGCACACGCACTTCGAGGCCCGTGCACTTTATTTTTTGCCTAACGAAAACACCAATTTTTTAGTACCAACTTTCACTGAAAAACCAATTCCATAATTAACGAAGTAAAAAAAAAAAAGAAAAAGAAAAAAAGAATTAAATCAGCAAAAAGGGGGTGCAACACGAGGACTTCCCAGGGGGTCACCCATCCTAGTACTACTCTCGCCCAAGCACACTTAACTTCGGAGTTCTGATGGGATCCGGTGCATTAGTGCTGGTATGATCGCACCCGTTAGTTCATGCACTCTTTATTCTTATAAGCCTCAGGTGCACACGCACTTCGAGGCCCGTGCACTTTATTTTTTGCCTAACGAAAACACCAATTTTTTAGTACCAACTTTCACTGAAAAACCAATTCCATAATTAACGAAGTAAAAAAAAAAAGAAAAAGAAAAAAGAATTAAATCAGCAAAAAGGGGGTGCAACACGAGGACTTCCCAGGGGGTCCGGTGCATTAGTGCTGGTATGATCGCACCCGTTAGTTCATGCACTCTTTAATCTTATAAGCCTCAGGTGCACACGCACTTCGAGGCCCGTGCACTTTATTTTTTGCCTAATGGAAACACCAATTTTTTAGTACCAACTTTCACTGAAAAACCAATTCCATAATTAACGAAGTAAAAAAAAAAAGAAAAAGAAAAAAGAATTAAATCAGCAAAAAGGAGGTGCAACACGAGGACTTCCCAGGGGGTCACCCATCCTAGTACTACTCTCGCCCAAGCACACTTAACTTCGGAGTTCTGATGGGATCCGGTGCATTAGTGCTGGTATGATCGCACCCGTTAGTTCATGCACTCTTTAATCTTATAAGCCTCAGGTGCACACGCACTTCGAGGCCCGTGCACTTTATTTTTTGCCTAACGAAAACACCAATTTTTTAGTACCAACTTTCACTGAAAAACCAATTCCATAATTAACGAAGTAAAAAAAAAAAAAGAAAAAGAAAAAAAGAATTAAATCAGCAAAAAGGGGGTGCAACACGAGGACTTCCCAGGGGGTCACCCATCCTAGTACTACTCTCGCCCAAGCACACTTAACTTCGGAGTTCTGATGGGATCCGGTGCATTAGTGCTGGTATGATCGCACCCGTTAGTTCATGCACTCTTTATTCTTATAAGCCTCAGGTGCACACGCACTTCGAGGCCCGTGCACTTTATTTTTTGCCTAACGAAAACACCAATTTTTTAGTACCAACTTTCACTGAAAAACCAATTCCATAATTAACGAAGTAAAAAAAAAAAGAGAAAAAGAAAAAAGAATTAAATCAGCAAAAAGGGGGTGCAACACGAGGACTTCCCAGGGGGTCACCCATCCTAGTACTACTCTCGCCCAAGCACACTTAACTTCGGAGTTCTGATGGGATCCGGTGCATTAGTGCTGGTATGATCGCACCCGTTAGTTCATGCACTCTTTAATCTTATAAGCCTCAGGTGCACACGCACTTCGAGGCCCGTGCACTTTATTTTTTGCCTAACGAAAACACCAATTTTTTAGTACCAACTTTCACTGAAAAACCAATTCCATAATTAACGAAGTAAAAAAAAAAAAAGAAAAAGAAAAAAAGAATTAAATCAGCAAAAAGGGGGTGCAACACGAGGACTTCCCAGGGGGTCACCCATCCTAGTACTACTCTCGCCCAAGCACACTTAACTTCGGAGTTCTGATGGGATCCGGTGCATTAGTGCTGGTATGATCGCACCCGTTAGTTCATGCACTCTTTATTCTTATAAGCCTCAGGTGCACACGCACTTCGAGGCCCGTGCACTTTATTTTTTGCCTAACGAAAACACCAATTTTTTAGTACCAACTTTCACTGAAAAACCAATTCCATAATTAACGAAGTAAAAAAAAAAAGAAAAAGAAAAAAGAATTAAATCAGCAAAAAGGGGGTGCAACACGAGGACTTCCCAGGGGGTCACCCATCCTAGTACTACTCTCGCCCAAGCACACTTAACTTCGGAGTTCTGATGGGATCCGGTGCATTAGTGCTGGTATGATCGCACCCGTTAGTTCATGCACTCTTTATTCTTATAAGCCTCAGGTGCACACGCACTTCGAGGCCCGTGCACTTTATTTTTTGCCTAACGAAAACACCAATTTTTTAGTACCAACTTTCACTGAAAAACCAATTCCATAATTAACGAAGTAAAAAAAAAAAGAGAAAAAGAAAAAAGAATTAAATCAGCAAAAAGGGGGTGCAACACGAGGACTTCCCAGGGGGTCACCCATCCTAGTACTACTCTCGCCCAAGCACACTTAACTTCGGAGTTCTGATGGGATCCGGTGCATTAGTGCTGGTATGATCGCACCCGTTAGTTCATGCACTCTTTAATCTTATAAGCCTCAGGTGCACACGCACTTCGAGGCCCGTGCACTTTATTTTTTGCCTAACGAAAACACCAATTTTTTAGTACCAACTTTCACTGAAAAACCAATTCCATAATTAACGAAGTAAAAAAAAAAAAGAAAAAGAAAAAAAGAATTAAATCAGCAAAAAGGGGGTGCAACACGAGGACTTCCCAGGGGGTCACCCATCCTAGTACTACTCTCGCCCAAGCACACTTAACTTCGGAGTTCTGATGGGATCCGGTGCATTAGTGCTGGTATGATCGCACCCGTTAGTTCATGCACTCTTTATTCTTATAAGCCTCAGGTGCACACGCACTTCGAGGCCCGTGCACTTTATTTTTTGCCTAACGAAAACACCAATTTTTTAGTACCAACTTTCACTGAAAAACCAATTCCATAATTAACGAAGTAAAAAAAAAAAGAAAAAGAAAAAAGAATTAAATCAGCAAAAAGGGGGTGCAACACGAGGACTTCCCAGGGGGTCCGGTGCATTAGTGCTGGTATGATCGCACCCGTTAGTTCATGCACTCTTTAATCTTATAAGCCTCAGGTGCACACGCACTTCGAGGCCCGTGCACTTTATTTTTTGCCTAATGGAAACACCAATTTTTTAGTACCAACTTTCACTGAAAAACCAATTCCATAATTAACGAAGTAAAAAAAAAAAGAAAAAGAAAAAAGAATTAAATCAGCAAAAAGGAGGTGCAACACGAGGACTTCCCAGGGGGTCACCCATCCTAGTACTACTCTCGCCCAAGCACACTTAACTTCGGAGTTCTGATGGGATCCGGTGCATTAGTGCTGGTATGATCGCACCCGTTAGTTCATGCACTCTTTAATCTTATAAGCCTCAGGTGCACACGCACTTCGAGGCCCGTGCACTTTATTTTTTGCCTAACGAAAACACCAATTTTTTAGTACCAACTTTCACTGAAAAACCAATTCCATAATTAACGAAGTAAAAAAAAAAAAAGAAAAAGAAAAAAAGAATTAAATCAGCAAAAAGGGGGTGCAACACGAGGACTTCCCAGGGGGTCACCCATCCTAGTACTACTCTCGCCCAAGCACACTTAACTTCGGAGTTCTGATGGGATCCGGTGCATTAGTGCTGGTATGATCGCACCCGTTAGTTCATGCACTCTTTATTCTTATAAGCCTCAGGTGCACACGCACTTCGAGGCCCGTGCACTTTATTTTTTGCCTAACGAAAACACCAATTTTTTAGTACCAACTTTCACTGAAAAACCAATTCCATAATTAACGAAGTAAAAAAAAAAAGAAAAAGAAAAAAGAATTAAATCAGCAAAAAGGGGGTGCAACACGAGGACTTCCCAGGGGGTCACCCATCCTAGTACTACTCTCGCCCAAGCACACTTAACTTCGGAGTTCTGATGGGATCCGGTGCATTAGTGCTGGTATGATCGCACCCGTTAGTTCATGCACTCTTTATTCTTATAAGCCTCAGGTGCACACGCACTTCGAGGCCCGTGCACTTTATTTTTTGCCTAACGAAAACACCAATTTTTTAGTACCAACTTTCACTGAAAAACCAATTCCATAATTAACGAAGTAAAAAAAAAAAGAGAAAAAGAAAAAAGAATTAAATCAGCAAAAAGGGGGTGCAACACGAGGACTTCCCAGGGGGTCACCCATCCTAGTACTACTCTCGCCCAAGCACACTTAACTTCGGAGTTCTGATGGGATCCGGTGCATTAGTGCTGGTATGATCGCACCCGTTAGTTCATGCACTCTTTAATCTTATAAGCCTCAGGTGCACACGCACTTCGAGGCCCGTGCACTTTATTTTTTGCCTAACGAAAACACCAATTTTTTAGTACCAACTTTCACTGAAAAACCAATTCCATAATTAACGAAGTAAAAAAAAAAAAGAAAAAGAAAAAAAGAATTAAATCAGCAAAAAGGGGGTGCAACACGAGGACTTCCCAGGGGGTCACCCATCCTAGTACTACTCTCGCCCAAGCACACTTAACTTCGGAGTTCTGATGGGATCCGGTGCATTAGTGCTGGTATGATCGCACCCGTTAGTTCATGCACTCTTTATTCTTATAAGCCTCAGGTGCACACGCACTTCGAGGCCCGTGCACTTTATTTTTTGCCTAACGAAAACACCAATTTTTTAGTACCAACTTTCACTGAAAAACCAATTCCATAATTAACGAAGTAAAAAAAAAAAGAAAAAGAAAAAAGAATTAAATCAGCAAAAAGGGGGTGCAACACGAGGACTTCCCAGGGGGTCCGGTGCATTAGTGCTGGTATGATCGCACCCGTTAGTTCATGCACTCTTTAATCTTATAAGCCTCAGGTGCACACGCACTTCGAGGCCCGTGCACTTTATTTTTTGCCTAATGGAAACACCAATTTTTTAGTACCAACTTTCACTGAAAAACCAATTCCATAATTAACGAAGTAAAAAAAAAAAGAAAAAGAAAAAAGAATTAAATCAGCAAAAAGGAGGTGCAACACGAGGACTTCCCAGGGGGTCACCCATCCTAGTACTACTCTCGCCCAAGCACACTTAACTTCGGAGTTCTGATGGGATCCGGTGCATTAGTGCTGGTATGATCGCACCCGTTAGTTCATGCACTCTTTAATCTTATAAGCCTCAGGTGCACACGCACTTCGAGGCCCGTGCACTTTATTTTTTGCCTAACGAAAACACCAATTTTTTAGTACCAACTTTCACTGAAAAACCAATTCCATAATTAACGAAGTAAAAAAAAAAAAAGAAAAAGAAAAAAAGAATTAAATCAGCAAAAAGGGGGTGCAACACGAGGACTTCCCAGGGGGTCACCCATCCTAGTACTACTCTCGCCCAAGCACACTTAACTTCGGAGTTCTGATGGGATCCGGTGCATTAGTGCTGGTATGATCGCACCCGTTAGTTCATGCACTCTTTATTCTTATAAGCCTCAGGTGCACACGCACTTCGAGGCCCGTGCACTTTATTTTTTGCCTAACGAAAACACCAATTTTTTAGTACCAACTTTCACTGAAAAACCAATTCCATAATTAACGAAGTAAAAAAAAAAAGAGAAAAAGAAAAAAGAATTAAATCAGCAAAAAGGGGGTGCAACACGAGGACTTCCCAGGGGGTCACCCATCCTAATACTACTCTCGCCCAAGCACACTTAACTTCGGAGTTCTGATGGGATCCGGTGCATTAGTGCTGGTATGATCGCACCCGTTAGTTCATGCACTCTTTAATCTTATAAGCCTCAGGTGCACACGCACTTCGAGGCCCGTGCACTTTATTTTTTGCCTAACGAAAACACCAATTTTTTAGTACCAACTTTCACTGAAAAACCAATTCCATAATTAACGAAGTAAAAAAAAAAAAAGAAAAAGAAAAAAAGAATTAAATCAGCAAAAAGGGGGTGCAACACGAGGACTTCCCAGGGGGTCACCCATCCTAGTACTACTCTCGCCCAAGCACACTTAACTTCGGAGTTCTGATGGGATCCGGTGCATTAGTGCTGGTATGATCGCACCCGTTAGTTCATGCACTCTTTATTCTTATAAGCCTCAGGTGCACACGCACTTCGAGGCCCGTGCACTTTATTTTTTGCCTAACGAAAACACCAATTTTTTAGTACCAACTTTCACTGAAAAACCAATTCCATAATTAACGAAGTAAAAAAAAAAAGAAAAAGAAAAAAGAATTAAATCAGCAAAAAGGGGGTGCAACACGAGGACTTCCCAGGGGGTCCGGTGCATTAGTGCTGGTATGATCGCACCCGTTAGTTCATGCACTCTTTAATCTTATAAGCCTCAGGTGCACACGCACTTCGAGGCCCGTGCACTTTATTTTTTGCCTAATGGAAACACCAATTTTTTAGTACCAACTTTCACTGAAAAACCAATTCCATAATTAACGAAGTAAAAAAAAAAAGAAAAAGAAAAAAGAATTAAATCAGCAAAAAGGAGGTGCAACACGAGGACTTCCCAGGGGGTCACCCATCCTAGTACTACTCTCGCACAAGCACACTTAACTTCGGAGTTCTGATGGGATCCGGTGCATTAGTGCTGGTATGATCGCACCCGTTAGTTCATGCACTCTTTAATCTTATAAGCCTCAGGTGCACACGCACTTCGAGGCCCGTGCACTTTATTTTTTGCCTAACGAAAACACCAATTTTTTAGTACCAACTTTCACTGAAAAACCAATTCCATAATTAACGAAGTAAAAAAAAAAAAGAAAAAGAAAAAAAGAATTAAATCAGCAAAAAGGGGGTGCAACACGAGGACTTCCCAGGGGGTCACCCATCCTAGTACTACTCTCGCCCAAGCACACTTAACTTCGGAGTTCTGATGGGATCCGGTGCATTAGTGCTGGTATGATCGCACCCGTTAGTTCATGCACTCTTTATTCTTATAAGCCTCAGGTGCACACGCACTTCGAGGCCCGTGCACTTTATTTTTTGCCTAACGAAAACACCAATTTTTTAGTACCAACTTTCACTGAAAAACCAATTCCATAATTAACGAAGTAAAAAAAAAAAGAGAAAAAGAAAAAAGAATTAAATCAGCAAAAAGGGGGTGCAACACGAGGACTTCCCAGGGGGTCACCCATCCTAGTACTACTCTCGCCCAAGCACACTTAACTTCGGAGTTCTGATGGGATCCGGTGCATTAGTGCTGGTATGATCGCACCCGTTAGTTCATGCACTCTTTAATCTTATAAGCCTCAGGTGCACACGCACTTCGAGGCCCGTGCACTTTATTTTTTGCCTAACGAAAACACCAATTTTTTAGTACCAACTTTCACTGAAAAACCAATTCCATAATTAACGAAGTAAAAAAAAAAAAAGAAAAAGAAAAAAAGAATTAAATCAGCAAAAAGGGGGTGCAACACGAGGACTTCCCAGGGGGTCACCCATCCTAGTACTACTCTCGCCCAAGCACACTTAACTTCGGAGTTCTGATGGGATCCGGTGCATTAGTGCTGGTATGATCGCACCCGTTAGTTCATGCACTCTTTATTCTTATAAGCCTCAGGTGCACACGCACTTCGAGGCCCGTGCACTTTATTTTTTGCCTAACGAAAACACCAATTTTTTAGTACCAACTTTCACTGAAAAACCAATTCCATAATTAACGAAGTAAAAAAAAAAAGAAAAAGAAAAAAGAATTAAATCAGCAAAAAGGGGGTGCAACACGAGGACTTCCCAGGGGGTCACCCATCCTAGTACTACTCTCGCCCAAGCACACTTAACTTCGGAGTTCTGATGGGATCCGGTGCATTAGTGCTGGTATGATCGCACCCGTTAGTTCATGCACTCTTTATTCTTATAAGCCTCAGGTGCACACGCACTTCGAGGCCCGTGCACTTTATTTTTTGCCTAACGAAAACACCAATTTTTTAGTACCAACTTTCACTGAAAAACCAATTCCATAATTAACGAAGTAAAAAAAAAAAGAGAAAAAGAAAAAAGAATTAAATCAGCAAAAAGGGGGTGCAACACGAGGACTTCCCAGGGGGTCACCCATCCTAGTACTACTCTCGCCCAAGCACACTTAACTTCGGAGTTCTGATGGGATCCGGTGCATTAGTGCTGGTATGATCGCACCCGTTAGTTCATGCACTCTTTAATCTTATAAGCCTCAGGTGCACACGCACTTCGAGGCCCGTGCACTTTATTTTTTGCCTAACGAAAACACCAATTTTTTAGTACCAACTTTCACTGAAAAACCAATTCCATAATTAACGAAGTAAAAAAAAAAAAGAAAAAGAAAAAAAGAATTAAATCAGCAAAAAGGGGGTGCAACACGAGGACTTCCCAGGGGGTCACCCATCCTAGTACTACTCTCGCCCAAGCACACTTAACTTCGGAGTTCTGATGGGATCCGGTGCATTAGTGCTGGTATGATCGCACCCGTTAGTTCATGCACTCTTTATTCTTATAAGCCTCAGGTGCACACGCACTTCGAGGCCCGTGCACTTTATTTTTTGCCTAACGAAAACACCAATTTTTTAGTACCAACTTTCACTGAAAAACCAATTCCATAATTAACGAAGTAAAAAAAAAAAGAAAAAGAAAAAAGAATTAAATCAGCAAAAAGGGGGTGCAACACGAGGACTTCCCAGGGGGTCCGGTGCATTAGTGCTGGTATGATCGCACCCGTTAGTTCATGCACTCTTTAATCTTATAAGCCTCAGGTGCACACGCACTTCGAGGCCCGTGCACTTTATTTTTTGCCTAATGGAAACACCAATTTTTTAGTACCAACTTTCACTGAAAAACCAATTCCATAATTAACGAAGTAAAAAAAAAAAGAAAAAGAAAAAAGAATTAAATCAGCAAAAAGGAGGTGCAACACGAGGACTTCCCAGGGGGTCACCCATCCTAGTACTACTCTCGCCCAAGCACACTTAACTTCGGAGTTCTGATGGGATCCGGTGCATTAGTGCTGGTATGATCGCACCCGTTAGTTCATGCACTCTTTAATCTTATAAGCCTCAGGTGCACACGCACTTCGAGGCCCGTGCACTTTATTTTTTGCCTAACGAAAACACCAATTTTTTAGTACCAACTTTCACTGAAAAACCAATTCCATAATTAACGAAGTAAAAAAAAAAAAAGAAAAAGAAAAAAAGAATTAAATCAGCAAAAAGGGGGTGCAACACGAGGACTTCCCAGGGGGTCACCCATCCTAGTACTACTCTCGCCCAAGCACACTTAACTTCGGAGTTCTGATGGGATCCGGTGCATTAGTGCTGGTATGATCGCACCCGTTAGTTCATGCACTCTTTATTCTTATAAGCCTCAGGTGCACACGCACTTCGAGGCCCGTGCACTTTATTTTTTGCCTAACGAAAACACCAATTTTTTAGTACCAACTTTCACTGAAAAACCAATTCCATAATTAACGAAGTAAAAAAAAAAAGAGAAAAAGAAAAAAGAATTAAATCAGCAAAAAGGGGGTGCAACACGAGGACTTCCCAGGGGGTCACCCATCCTAGTACTACTCTCGCCCAAGCACACTTAACTTCGGAGTTCTGATGGGATCCGGTGCATTAGTGCTGGTATGATCGCACCCGTTAGTTCATGCACTCTTTAATCTTATAAGCCTCAGGTGCACACGCACTTCGAGGCCCGTGCACTTTATTTTTTGCCTAACGAAAACACCAATTTTTTAGTACCAACTTTCACTGAAAAACCAATTCCATAATTAACGAAGTAAAAAAAAAAAAAGAAAAAGAAAAAAAGAATTAAATCAGCAAAAAGGGGGTGCAACACGAGGACTTCCCAGGGGGTCACCCATCCTAGTACTACTCTCGCCCAAGCACACTTAACTTCGGAGTTCTGATGGGATCCGGTGCATTAGTGCTGGTATGATCGCACCCGTTAGTTCATGCACTCTTTATTCTTATAAGCCTCAGGTGCACACGCACTTCGAGGCCCGTGCACTTTATTTTTTGCCTAACGAAAACACCAATTTTTTAGTACCAACTTTCACTGAAAAACCAATTCCATAATTAACGAAGTAAAAAAAAAAAGAAAAAGAAAAAAGAATTAAATCAGCAAAAAGGGGGTGCAACACGAGGACTTCCCAGGGGGTCACCCATCCTAGTACTACTCTCGCCCAAGCACACTTAACTTCGGAGTTCTGATGGGATCCGGTGCATTAGTGCTGGTATGATCGCACCCGTTAGTTCATGCACTCTTTATTCTTATAAGCCTCAGGTGCACACGCACTTCGAGGCCCGTGCACTTTATTTTTTGCCTAACGAAAACACCAATTTTTTAGTACCAACTTTCACTGAAAAACCAATTCCATAATTAACGAAGTAAAAAAAAAAAGAGAAAAAGAAAAAAAGAATTAAATCAGCAAAAAGGGGGTGCAACACGAGGACTTCCCAGGGGGTCACCCATCCTAGTACTACTCTCGCCCAAGCACACTTAACTTCGGAGTTCTGATGGGATCCGGTGCATTAGTGCTGGTATGATCGCACCCGTTAGTTCATGCACTCTTTAATCTTATAAGCCTCAGGTGCACACGCACTTCGAGGCCCGTGCACTTTATTTTTTGCCTAACGAAAACACCAATTTTTTAGTACCAACTTTCACTGAAAAACCAATTCCATAATTAACGAAGTAAAAAAAAAAAAGAAAAAGAAAAAAAGAATTAAATCAGCAAAAAGGGGGTGCAACACGAGGACTTCCCAGGGGGTCACCCATCCTAGTACTACTCTCGCCCAAGCACACTTAACTTCGGAGTTCTGATGGGATCCGGTGCATTAGTGCTGGTATGATCGCACCCGTTAGTTCATGCACTCTTTATTCTTATAAGCCTCAGGTGCACACGCACTTCGAGGCCCGTGCACTTTATTTTTTGCCTAACGAAAACACCAATTTTTTAGTACCAACTTTCACTGAAAAACCAATTCCATAATTAACGAAGTAAAAAAAAAAAGAAAAAGAAAAAAGAATTAAATCAGCAAAAAGGGGGTGCAACACGAGGACTTCCCAGGGGGTCCGGTGCATTAGTGCTGGTATGATCGCACCCGTTAGTTCATGCACTCTTTAATCTTATAAGCCTCAGGTGCACACGCACTTCGAGGCCCGTGCACTTTATTTTTTGCCTAATGGAAACACCAATTTTTTAGTACCAACTTTCACTGAAAAACCAATTCCATAATTAACGAAGTAAAAAAAAAAAAGAAAAAGAAAAAAGAATTAAATCAGCAAAAAGGAGGTGCAACACGAGGACTTCCCAGGGGGTCACCCATCCTAGTACTACTCTCGCCCAAGCACACTTAACTTCGGAGTTCTGATGGGATCCGGTGCATTAGTGCTGGTATGATCGCACCCGTTAGTTCATGCACTCTTTAATCTTATAAGCCTCAGGTGCACACGCACTTCGAGGCCCGTGCACTTTATTTTTTGCCTAACGAAAACACCAATTTTTTAGTACCAACTTTCACTGAAAAACCAATTCCATAATTAACGAAGTAAAAAAAAAAAAAGAAAAAGAAAAAAAGAATTAAATCAGCAAAAAGGGGGTGCAACACGAGGACTTCCCAGGGGGTCACCCATCCTAGTACTACTCTCGCCCAAGCACACTTAACTTCGGAGTTCTGATGGGATCCGGTGCATTAGTGCTGGTATGATCGCACCCGTTAGTTCATGCACTCTTTATTCTTATAAGCCTCAGGTGCACACGCACTTCGAGGCCCGTGCACTTTATTTTTTGCCTAACGAAAACACCAATTTTTTAGTACCAACTTTCACTGAAAAACCAATTCCATAATTAACGAAGTAAAAAAAAAAAGAGAAAAAGAAAAAAGAATTAAATCAGCAAAAAGGGGGTGCAACACGAGGACTTCCCAGGGGGTCACCCATCCTAGTACTACTCTCGCCCAAGCACACTTAACTTCGGAGTTCTGATGGGATCCGGTGCATTAGTGCTGGTATGATCGCACCCGTTAGTTCATGCACTCTTTAATCTTATAAGCCTCAGGTGCACACGCACTTCGAGGCCCGTGCACTTTATTTTTTGCCTAACGAAAACACCAATTTTTTAGTACCAACTTTCACTGAAAAACCAATTCCATAATTAACGAAGTAAAAAAAAAAAAAGAAAAAGAAAAAAAGAATTAAATCAGCAAAAAGGGGGTGCAACACGAGGACTTCCCAGGGGGTCACCCATCCTAGTACTACTCTCGCCCAAGCACACTTAACTTCGGAGTTCTGATGGGATCCGGTGCATTAGTGCTGGTATGATCGCACCCGTTAGTTCATGCACTCTTTATTCTTATAAGCCTCAGGTGCACACGCACTTCGAGGCCCGTGCACTTTATTTTTTGCCTAACGAAAACACCAATTTTTTAGTACCAACTTTCACTGAAAAACCAATTCCATAATTAACGAAGTAAAAAAAAAAAGAAAAAGAAAAAAGAATTAAATCAGCAAAAAGGGGGTGCAACACGAGGACTTCCCAGGGGGTCACCCATCCTAGTACTACTCTCGCCCAAGCACACTTAACTTCGGAGTTCTGATGGGATCCGGTGCATTAGTGCTGGTATGATCGCACCCGTTAGTTCATGCACTCTTTATTCTTATAAGCCTCAGGTGCACACGCACTTCGAGGCCCGTGCACTTTATTTTTTGCCTAACGAAAACACCAATTTTTTAGTACCAACTTTCACTGAAAAACCAATTCCATAATTAACGAAGTAAAAAAAAAAAGAGAAAAAGAAAAAAAGAATTAAATCAGCAAAAAGGGGGTGCAACACGAGGACTTCCCAGGGGGTCACCCATCCTAGTACTACTCTCGCCCAAGCACACTTAACTTCGGAGTTCTGATGGGATCCGGTGCATTAGTGCTGGTATGATCGCACCCGTTAGTTCATGCACTCTTTAATCTTATAAGCCTCAGGTGCACACGCACTTCGAGGCCCGTGCACTTTATTTTTTGCCTAACGAAAACACCAATTTTTTAGTACCAACTTTCACTGAAAAACCAATTCCATAATTAACGAAGTAAAAAAAAAAAAGAAAAAGAAAAAAAGATTTAAATCAGCAAAAAGGGGGTGCAACACGAGGACTTCCCAGGGGGTCACCCATCCTTGTACTACTCTCGCCCAAGCACACTTAACTTCGGAGTTCTGATGGGATCCGGTGCATTAGTGCTGGTATGATCGCACCCGTTAGTTCATGCACTCTTTATTCTTATAAGCCTCAGGTGCACACGCACTTCGAGGCCCGTGCACTTTATTTTTTGCCTAACGAAAACACCAATTTTTTAGTACCAACTTTCACTGAAAAACCAATTCCATAATTAACGAAGTAAAAAAAAAAAGAAAAAGAAAAAAGAATTAAATCAGCAAAAAGGGGGTGCAACACGAGGACTTCCCAGGGGGTCCGGTGCATTAGTGCTGGTATGATCGCACCCGTTAGTTCATGCACTCTTTAATCTTATAAGCCTCAGGTGCACACGCACTTCGAGGCCCGTGCACTTTATTTTTTGCCTAATGGAAACACCAATTTTTTAGTACCAACTTTCACTGAAAAACCAATTCCATAATTAACGAAGTAAAAAAAAAAAGAAAAAGAAAAAAGAATTAAATCAGCAAAAAGGAGGTGCAACACGAGGACTTCCCAGGGGGTCACCCATCCTAGTACTACTCTCGCCCAAGCACACTTAACTTCGGAGTTCTGATGGGATCCGGTGCATTAGTGCTGGTATGATCGCACCCGTTAGTTCATGCACTCTTTAATCTTATAAGCCTCAGGTGCACACGCACTTCGAGGCCCGTGCACTTTATTTTTTGCCTAACGAAAACACCAATTTTTTAGTACCAACTTTCACTGAAAAACCAATTCCATAATTAACGAAGTAAAAAAAAAAAAAGAAAAAGAAAAAAAGAATTAAATCAGCAAAAAGGGGGTGCAACACGAGGACTTCCCAGGGGGTCACCCATCCTAGTACTACTCTCGCCCAAGCACACTTAACTTCGGAGTTCTGATGGGATCCGGTGCATTAGTGCTGGTATGATCGCACCCGTTAGTTCATGCACTCTTTATTCTTATAAGCCTCAGGTGCACACGCACTTCGAGGCCCGTGCACTTTATTTTTTGCCTAACGAAAACACCAATTTTTTAGTACCAACTTTCACTGAAAAACCAATTCCATAATTAACGAAGTAAAAAAAAAAAGAGAAAAAGAAAAAAGAATTAAATCAGCAAAAAGGGGGTGCAACACGAGGACTTCCCAGGGGGTCACCCATCCTAGTACTACTCTCGCCCAAGCACACTTAACTTCGGAGTTCTGATGGGATCCGGTGCATTAGTGCTGGTATGATCGCACCCGTTAGTTCATGCACTCTTTAATCTTATAAGCCTCAGGTGCACACGCACTTCGAGGCCCGTGCACTTTATTTTTTGCCTAACGAAAACACCAATTTTTTAGTACCAACTTTCACTGAAAAACCAATTCCATAATTAACGAAGTAAAAAAAAAAAAAGAAAAAGAAAAAAAGAATTAAATCAGCAAAAAGGGGGTGCAACACGAGGACTTCCCAGGGGGTCACCCATCCTAGTACTACTCTCGCCCAAGCACACTTAACTTCGGAGTTCTGATGGGATCCGGTGCATTAGTGCTGGTATGATCGCACCCGTTAGTTCATGCACTCTTTATTCTTATAAGCCTCAGGTGCACACGCACTTCGAGGCCCGTGCACTTTATTTTTTGCCTAACGAAAACACCAATTTTTTAGTACCAACTTTCACTGAAAAACCAATTCCATAATTAACGAAGTAAAAAAAAAAAGAAAAAGAAAAAAGAATTAAATCAGCAAAAAGGGGGTGCAACACGAGGACTTCCCAGGGGGTCACCCATCCTAGTACTACTCTCGCCCAAGCACACTTAACTTCGGAGTTCTGATGGGATCCGGTGCATTAGTGCTGGTATGATCGCACCCGTTAGTTCATGCACTCTTTATTCTTATAAGCCTCAGGTGCACACGCACTTCGAGGCCCGTGCACTTTATTTTTTGCCTAACGAAAACACCAATTTTTTAGTACCAACTTTCACTGAAAAACCAATTCCATAATTAACGAAGTAAAAAAAAAAAGAGAAAAAGAAAAAAGAATTAAATCAGCAAAAAGGGGGTGCAACACGAGGACTTCCCAGGGGGTCACCCATCCTAGTACTACTCTCGCCCAAGCACACTTAACTTCGGAGTTCTGATGGGATCCGGTGCATTAGTGCTGGTATGATCGCACCCGTTAGTTCATGCACTCTTTAATCTTATAAGCCTCAGGTGCACACGCACTTCGAGGCCCGTGCACTTTATTTTTTGCCTAACGAAAACACCAATTTTTTAGTACCAACTTTCACTGAAAAGCCAATTCCATAATTAACGAAGTAAAAAAAAAAAAGAAAAAGAAAAAAAGAATTAAATCAGCAAAAAGGGGGTGCAACACGAGGACTTCCCAGGGGGTCACCCATCCTAGTACTACTCTCGCCCAAGCACACTTAACTTCGGAGTTCTGATGGGATCCGGTGCATTAGTGCTGGTATGATCGCACCCGTTAGTTCATGCACTCTTTATTCTTATAAGCCTCAGGTGCACACGCACTTCGAGGCCCGTGCACTTTATTTTTTGCCTAACGAAAACACCAATTTTTTAGTACCAACTTTCACTGAAAAACCAATTCCATAATTAACGAAGTAAAAAAAAAAAGAAAAAGAAAAAAGAATTAAATCAGCAAAAAGGGGGTGCAACACGAGGACTTCCCAGGGGGTCCGGTGCATTAGTGCTGGTATGATCGCACCCGTTAGTTCATGCACTCTTTAATCTTATAAGCCTCAGGTGCACACGCACTTCGAGGCCCGTGCACTTTATTTTTTGCCTAATGGAAACACCAATTTTTTAGTACCAACTTTCACTGAAAAACCAATTCCATAATTAACGAAGTAAAAAAAAAAAGAAAAAGAAAAAAGAATTAAATCAGCAAAAAGGAGGTGCAACACGAGGACTTCCCAGGGGGTCACCCATCCTAGTACTACTCTCGCCCAAGCACACTTAACTTCGGAGTTCTGATGGGATCCGGTGCATTAGTGCTGGTATGATCGCACCCGTTAGTTCATGCACTCTTTAATCTTATAAGCCTCAGGTGCACACGCACTTCGAGGCCCGTGCACTTTATTTTTTGCCTAACGAAAACACCAATTTTTTAGTACCAACTTTCACTGAAAAACCAATTCCATAATTAACGAAGTAAAAAAAAAAAAAGAAAAAGAAAAAAAGAATTAAATCAGCAAAAAGGGGGTGCAACACGAGGACTTCCCAGGGGGTCACCCATCCTAGTACTACTCTCGCCCAAGCACACTTAACTTCGGAGTTCTGATGGGATCCGGTGCATTAGTGCTGGTATGATCGCACCCGTTAGTTCATGCACTCTTTATTCTTATAAGCCTCAGGTGCACACGCACTTCGAGGCCCGTGCACTTTATTTTTTGCCTAACGAAAACACCAATTTTTTAGTACCAACTTTCACTGAAAAACCAATTCCATAATTAACGAAGTAAAAAAAAAAAGAGAAAAAGAAAAAAGAATTAAATCAGCAAAAAGGGGGTGCAACACGAGGACTTCCCAGGGGGTCACCCATCCTAGTACTACTCTCGCCCAAGCACACTTAACTTCGGAGTTCTGATGGGATCCGGTGCATTAGTGCTGGTATGATCGCACCCGTTAGTTCATGCACTCTTTAATCTTATAAGCCTCAGGTGCACACGCACTTCGAGGCCCGTGCACTTTATTTTTTGCCTAACGAAAACACCAATTTTTTAGTACCAACTTTCACTGAAAAACCAATTCCATAATTAACGAAGTAAAAAAAAAAAAAGAAAAAGAAAAAAAGAATTAAATCAGCAAAAAGGGGGTGCAACACGAGGACTTCCCAGGGGGTCACCCATCCTAGTACTACTCTCGCCCAAGCACACTTAACTTCGGAGTTCTGATGGGATCCGGTGCATTAGTGCTGGTATGATCGCACCCGTTAGTTCATGCACTCTTTATTCTTATAAGCCTCAGGTGCACACGCACTTCGAGGCCCGTGCACTTTATTTTTTGCCTAACGAAAACACCAATTTTTTAGTACCAACTTTCACTGAAAAACCAATTCCATAATTAACGAAGTAAAAAAAAAAAGAAAAAGAAAAAAGAATTAAATCAGCAAAAAGGGGGTGCAACACGAGGACTTCCCAGGGGGTCACCCATCCTAGTACTACTCTCGCCCAAGCACACTTAACTTCGGAGTTCTGATGGGATCCGGTGCATTAGTGCTGGTATGATCGCACCCGTTAGTTCATGCACTCTTTATTCTTATAAGCCTCAGGTGCACACGCACTTCGAGGCCCGTGCACTTTATTTTTTGCCTAACGAAAACACCAATTTTTTAGTACCAACTTTCACTGAAAAACCAATTCCATAATTAACGAAGTAAAAAAAAAAAGAGAAAAAGAAAAAAGAATTAAATCAGCAAAAAGGGGGTGCAACACGAGGACTTCCCAGGGGGTCACCCATCCTAGTACTACTCTCGCCCAAGCACACTTAACTTCGGAGTTCTGATGGGATCCGGTGCATTAGTGCTGGTATGATCGCACCCGTTAGTTCATGCACTCTTTAATCTTATAAGCCTCAGGTGCACACGCACTTCGAGGCCCGTGCACTTTATTTTTTGCCTAACGAAAACACCAATTTTTTAGTACCAACTTTCACTGAAAAACCAATTCCATAATTAACGAAGTAAAAAAAAAAAAGAAAAAGAAAAAAAGAATTAAATCAGCAAAAAGGGGGTGCAACACGAGGACTTCCCAGGGGGTCACCCATCCTAGTACTACTCTCGCCCAAGCACACTTAACTTCGGAGTTCTGATGGGATCCGGTGCATTAGTGCTGGTATGATCGCACCCGTTAGTTCATGCACTCTTTATTCTTATAAGCCTCAGGTGCACACGCACTTCGAGGCCCGTGCACTTTATTTTTTGCCTAACGAAAACACCAATTTTTTAGTACCAACTTTCACTGAAAAACCAATTCCATAATTAACGAAGTAAAAAAAAAAGAAAAAGAAAAAAGAATTAAATCAGCAAAAAGGGGGTGCAACACGAGGACTTCCCAGGGGGTCCGGTGCATTAGTGCTGGTATGATCGCACCCGTTAGTTCATGCACTCTTTAATCTTATAAGCCTCAGGTGCACACGCACTTCGAGGCCCGTGCACTTTATTTTTTGCCTAATGGAAACACCAATTTTTTAGTACCAACTTTCACTGAAAAACCAATTCCATAATTAACGAAGTAAAAAAAAAAAGAAAAAGAAAAAAGAATTAAATCAGCAAAAAGGAGGTGCAACACGAGGACTTCCCAGGGGGTCACCCATCCTAGTACTACTCTCGCCCAAGCACACTTAACTTCGGAGTTCTGATGAGATCCGGTGCATTAGTGCTGGTATGATCGCACCCGTTAGTTCATGCACTCTTTAATCTTATAAGCCTCAGGTGCACACGCACTTCGAGGCCCGTGCACTTTATTTTTTGCCTAACGAAAACACCAATTTTTTAGTACCAACTTTCACTGAAAAACCAATTCCATAATTAACGAAGTAAAAAAAAAAAAAGAAAAAGAAAAAAAGAATTAAATCAGCAAAAAGGGGGTGCAACACGAGGACTTCCCAGGGGGTCACCCATCCTAGTACTACTCTCGCCCAAGCACACTTAACTTCGGAGTTCTGATGGGATCCGGTGCATTAGTGCTGGTATGATCGCACCCGTTAGTTCATGCACTCTTTATTCTTATAAGCCTCAGGTGCACACGCACTTCGAGGCCCGTGCACTTTATTTTTTGCCTAACGAAAACACCAATTTTTTAGTACCAACTTTCACTGAAAAACCAATTCCATAATTAACGAAGTAAAAAAAAAAAGAGAAAAAGAAAAAAGAATTAAATCAGCAAAAAGGGGGTGCAACACGAGGACTTCCCAGGGGGTCACCCATCCTAGTACTACTCTCGCCCAAGCACACTTAACTTCGGAGTTCTGATGGGATCCGGTGCATTAGTGCTGGTATGATCGCACCCGTTAGTTCATGCACTCTTTAATCTTATAAGCCTCAGGTGCACACGCACTTCGAGGCCCGTGCACTTTATTTTTTGCCTAACGAAAACACCAATTTTTTAGTACCAACTTTCACTGAAAAACCAATTCCATAATTAACGAAGTAAAAAAAAAAAAAGAAAAAGAAAAAAAGAATTAAATCAGCAAAAAGGGGGTGCAACACGAGGACTTCCCAGGGGGTCACCCATCCTAGTACTACTCTCGCCCAAGCACACTTAACTTCGGAGTTCTGATGGGATCCGGTGCATTAGTGCTGGTATGATCGCACCCGTTAGTTCATGCACTCTTTATTCTTATAAGCCTCAGGTGCACACGCACTTCGAGGCCCGTGCACTTTATTTTTTGCCTAACGAAAACACCAATTTTTTAGTACCAACTTTCACTGAAAAACCAATTCCATAATTAACGAAGTAAAAAAAAAAAGAAAAAGAAAAAAGAATTAAATCAGCAAAAAGGGGGTGCAACACGAGGACTTCCCAGGGGGTCACCCATCCTAGTACTACTCTCGCCCAAGCACACTTAACTTCGGAGTTCTGATGGGATCCGGTGCATTAGTGCTGGTATGATCGCACCCGTTAGTTCATGCACTCTTTATTCTTATAAGCCTCAGGTGCACACGCACTTCGAGGCCCGTGCACTTTATTTTTTGCCTAACGAAAACACCAATTTTTTAGTACCAACTTTCACTGAAAAACCAATTCCATAATTAACGAAGTAAAAAAAAAAAGAGAAAAAGAAAAAAGAATTAAATCAGCAAAAAGGGGGTGCAACACGAGGACTTCCCAGGGGGTCACCCATCCTAGTACTACTCTCGCCCAAGCACACTTAACTTCGGAGTTCTGATGGGATCCGGTGCATTAGTGCTGGTATGATCGCACCCGTTAGTTCATGCACTCTTTAATCTTATAAGCCTCAGGTGCACACGCACTTCGAGGCCCGTGCACTTTATTTTTTGCCTAACGAAAACACCAATTTTTTAGTACCAACTTTCACTGAAAAACCAATTCCATAATTAACGAAGTAAAAAAAAAAAAGAAAAAGAAAAAAAGAATTAAATCAGCAAAAAGGGGGTGCAACACGAGGACTTCCCAGGGGGTCACCCATCCTAGTACTACTCTCGCCCAAGCACACTTAACTTCGGAGTTCTGATGGGATCCGGTGCATTAGTGCTGGTATGATCGCACCCGTTAGTTCATGCACTCTTTATTCTTATAAGCCTCAGGTGCACACGCACTTCGAGGCCCGTGCACTTTATTTTTTGCCTAACGAAAACACCAATTTTTTAGTACCAACTTTCACTGAAAAACCAATTCCATAATTAACGAAGTAAAAAAAAAAAGAAAAAGAAAAAAGAATTAAATCAGCAAAAAGGGGGTGCAACACGAGGACTTCCCAGGGGGTCCGGTGCATTAGTGCTGGTATGATCGCACCCGTTAGTTCATGCACTCTTTAATCTTATAAGCCTCAGGTGCACACGCACTTCGAGGCCCGTGCACTTTATTTTTTGCCTAATGGAAACACCAATTTTTTAGTACCAACTTTCACTGAAAAACCAATTCCATAATTAACGAAGTAAAAAAAAAAAGAAAAAGTAAAAAGAATTAAATCAGCAAAAAGGAGGTGCAACACGAGGACTTCCCAGGGGGTCACCCATCCTAGTACTACTCTCGCCCAAGCACACTTAACTTCGGAGTTCTGATGGGATCCGGTGCATTAGTGCTGGTATGATCGCACCCGTTAGTTCATGCACTCTTTAATCTTATAAGCCTCAGGTGCACACGCACTTCGAGGCCCGTGCACTTTATTTTTTGCCTAACGAAAACACCAATTTTTTAGTACCAACTTTCACTGAAAAACCAATTCCATAATTAACGAAGTAAAAAAAAAAAAAGAAAAAGAAAAAAAGAATTAAATCAGCAAAAAGGGGGTGCAACACGAGGACTTCCCAGGGGGTCACCCATCCTAGTACTACTCTCGCCCAAGCACACTTAACTTCGGAGTTCTGATGGGATCCGGTGCATTAGTGCTGGTATGATCGCACCCGTTAGTTCATGCACTCTTTATTCTTATAAGCCTCAGGTGCACACGCACTTCGAGGCCCGTGCACTTTATTTTTTGCCTAACGAAAACACCAATTTTTTAGTACCAACTTTCACTGAAAAACCAATTCCATAATTAACGAAGTAAAAAAAAAAAGAGAAAAAGAAAAAAGAATTAAATCAGCAAAAAGGGGGTGCAACACGAGGACTTCCCAGGGGGTCACCCATCCTAGTACTACTCTCGCCCAAGCACACTTAACTTCGGAGTTCTGATGGGATCCGGTGCATTAGTGCTGGTATGATCGCACCCGTTAGTTCATGCACTCTTTAATCTTATAAGCCTCAGGTGCACACGCACTTCGAGGCCCGTGCACTTTATTTTTTGCCTAACGAAAACACCAATTTTTTAGTACCAACTTTCACTGAAAAACCAATTCCATAATTAACGAAGTAAAAAAAAAAAAAGAAAAAGAAAAAAAGAATTAAATCAGCAAAAAGGGGGTGCAACACGAGGACTTCCCAGGGGGTCACCCATCCTAGTACTACTCTCGCCCAAGCACACTTAACTTCGGAGTTCTGATGGGATCCGGTGCATTAGTGCTGGTATGATCGCACCCGTTAGTTCATGCACTCTTTATTCTTATAAGCCTCAGGTGCACACGCACTTCGAGGCCCGTGCACTTTATTTTTTGCCTAACGAAAACACCAATTTTTTAGTACCAACTTTCACTGAAAAACCAATTCCATAATTAACGAAGTAAAAAAAAAAAGAAAAAGAAAAAAGAATTAAATCAGCAAAAAGGGGGTGCAACACGAGGACTTCCCAGGGGGTCCGGTGCATTAGTGCTGGTATGATCGCACCCGTTAGTTCATGCACTCTTTAATCTTATAAGCCTCAGGTGCACACGCACTTCGAGGCCCGTGCACTTTATTTTTTGCCTAATGGAAACACCAATTTTTTAGTACCAACTTTCACTGAAAAACCAATTCCATAATTAACGAAGTAAAAAAAAAAAGAAAAAGAAAAAAGAATTAAATCAGCAAAAAGGAGGTGCAACACGAGGACTTCCCAGGGGGTCACCCATCCTAGTACTACTCTCGCCCAAGCACACTTAACTTCGGAGTTCTGATGGGATCCGGTGCATTAGTGCTGGTATGATCGCACCCGTTAGTTCATGCACTCTTTAATCTTATAAGCCTCAGGTGCACACGCACTTCGAGGCCCGTGCACTTTATTTTTTGCCTAACGAAAACACCAATTTTTTAGTACCAACTTTCACTGAAAAACCAATTCCATAATTAACGAAGTAAAAAAAAAAAAAGAAAAAGAAAAAAAGAATTAAATCAGCAAAAAGGGGGTGCAACACGAGGACTTCCCAGGGGGTCACCCATCCTAGTACTACTCTCGCCCAAGCACACTTAACTTCGGAGTTCTGATGGGATCCGGTGCATTAGTGCTGGTATGATCGCACCCGTTAGTTCATGCACTCTTTATTCTTATAAGCCTCAGGTGCACACGCACTTCGAGGCCCGTGCACTTTATTTTTTGCCTAACGAAAACACCAATTTTTTAGTACCAACTTTCACTGAAAAACCAATTCCATAATTAACGAAGTAAAAAAAAAAAGAGAAAAAGAAAAAAGAATTAAATCAGCAAAAAGGGGGTGCAACACGAGGACTTCCCAGGGGGTCACCCATCCTAGTACTACTCTCGCCCAAGCACACTTAACTTCGGAGTTCTGATGGGATCCGGTGCATTAGTGCTGGTATGATCGCACCCGTTAGTTCATGCACTCTTTAATCTTATAAGCCTCAGGTGCACACGCACTTCGAGGCCCGTGCACTTTATTTTTTGCCTAACGAAAACACCAATTTTTTAGTACCAACTTTCACTGAAAAACCAATTCCATAATTAACGAAGTAAAAAAAAAAAAAGAAAAAGAAAAAAAGAATTAAATCAGCAAAAAGGGGGTGCAACACGAGGACTTCCCAGGGGGTCACCCATCCTAGTACTACTCTCGCCCAAGCACACTTAACTTCGGAGTTCTGATGGGATCCGGTGCATTAGTGCTGGTATGATCGCACCCGTTAGTTCATGCACTCTTTATTCTTATAAGCCTCAGGTGCACACGCACTTCGAGGCCCGTGCACTTTATTTTTTGCCTAACGAAAACACCAATTTTTTAGTACCAACTTTCACTGAAAAACCAATTCCATAATTAACGAAGTAAAAAAAAAAAGAAAAAGAAAAAAGAATTAAATCAGCAAAAAGGGGGTGCAACACGAGGACTTCCCAGGGGGTCACCCATCCTAGTACTACTCTCGCCCAAGCACACTTAACTTCGGAGTTCTGATGGGATCCGGTGCATTAGTGCTGGTATGATCGCACCCGTTAGTTCATGCACTCTTTATTCTTATAAGCCTCAGGTGCACACGCACTTCGAGGCCCGTGCACTTTATTTTTTGCCTAACGAAAACACCAATTTTTTAGTACCAACTTTCACTGAAAAACCAATTCCATAATTAACGAAGTAAAAAAAAAAAGAGAAAAAGAAAAAAAGAATTAAATCAGCAAAAAGGGGGTGCAACACGAGGACTTCCCAGGGGGTCACCCATCCTAGTACTACTCTCGCCCAAGCACACTTAACTTCGGAGTTCTGATGGGATCCGGTGCATTAGTGCTGGTATGATCGCACCCGTTAGTTCATGCACTCTTTAATCTTATAAGCCTCAGGTGCACACGCACTTCGAGGCCCGTGCACTTTATTTTTTGCCTAACGAAAACACCAATTTTTTAGTACCAACTTTCACTGAAAAACCAATTCCATAATTAACGAAGTAAAAAAAAAAAAGAAAAAGAAAAAAAGAATTAAATCAGCAAAAAGGGGGTGCAACACGAGGACTTCCCAGGGGGTCACCCATCCTAGTACTACTCTCGCCCAAGCACACTTAACTTCGGAGTTCTGATGGGATCCGGTGCATTAGTGCTGGTATGATCGCACCCGTTAGTTCATGCACTCTTTATTCTTATAAGCCTCAGGTGCACACGCACTTCGAGGCCCGTGCACTTTATTTTTTGCCTAACGAAAACACCAATTTTTTAGTACCAACTTTCACTGAAAAACCAATTCCATAATTAACGAAGTAAAAAAAAAAAGAAAAAGAAAAAAGAATTAAATCAGCAAAAAGGGGGTGCAACACGAGGACTTCCCAGGGGGTCCGGTGCATTAGTGCTGGTATGATCGCACCCGTTAGTTCATGCACTCTTTAATCTTATAAGCCTCAGGTGCACACGCACTTCGAGGCCCGTGCACTTTATTTTTTGCCTAATGGAAACACCAATTTTTTAGTACCAACTTTCACTGAAAAACCAATTCCATAATTAACGAAGTAAAAAAAAAAAGAAAAAGAAAAAAGAATTAAATCAGCAAAAAGGAGGTGCAACACGAGGACTTCCCAGGGGGTCACCCATCCTAGTACTACTCTCGCCCAAGCACACTTAACTTCGGAGTTCTGATGGGATCCGGTGCATTAGTGCTGGTATGATCGCACCCGTTAGTTCATGCACTCTTTAATCTTATAAGCCTCAGGTGCACACGCACTTCGAGGCCCGTGCACTTTATTTTTTGCCTAACGAAAACACCAATTTTTTAGTACCAACTTTCACTGAAAAACCAATTCCATAATTAACGAAGTAAAAAAAAAAAAAGAAAAAGAAAAAAAGAATTAAATCAGCAAAAAGGGGGTGCAACACGAGGACTTCCCAGGGGGTCACCCATCCTAGTACTACTCTCGCCCAAGCACACTTAACTTCGGAGTTCTGATGGGATCCGGTGCATTAGTGCTGGTATGATCGCACCCGTTAGTTCATGCACTCTTTATTCTTATAAGCCTCAGGTGCACACGCACTTCGAGGCCCGTGCACTTTATTTTTTGCCTAACGAAAACACCAATTTTTTAGTACCAACTTTCACTGAAAAACCAATTCCATAATTAACGAAGTAAAAAAAAAAAGAGAAAAAGAAAAAAGAATTAAATCAGCAAAAAGGGGGTGCAACACGAGGACTTCCCAGGGGGTCACCCATCCTAGTACTACTCTCGCCCAAGCACACTTAACTTCGGAGTTCTGATGGGATCCGGTGCATTAGTGCTGGTATGATCGCACCCGTTAGTTCATGCACTCTTTAATCTTATAAGCCTCAGGTGCACACGCACTTCGAGGCCCGTGCACTTTATTTTTTGCCTAACGAAAACACCAATTTTTTAGTACCAACTTTCACTGAAAAACCAATTCCATAATTAACGAAGTAAAAAAAAAAAAAGAAAAAGAAAAAAAGAATTAAATCAGCAAAAAGGGGGTGCAACACGAGGACTTCCCAGGGGGTCACCCATCCTAGTACTACTCTCGCCCAAGCACACTTAACTTCGGAGTTCTGATGGGATCCGGTGCATTAGTGCTGGTATGATCGCACCCGTTAGTTCATGCACTCTTTATTCTTATAAGCCTCAGGTGCACACGCACTTCGAGGCCCGTGCACTTTATTTTTTGCCTAACGAAAACACCAATTTTTTAGTACCAACTTTCACTGAAAAACCAATTCCATAATTAACGAAGTAAAAAAAAAAAGAAAAAGAAAAAAGAATTAAATCAGCAAAAAGGGGGTGCAACACGAGGACTTCCCAGGGGGTCACCCATCCTAGTACTACTCTCGCCCAAGCACACTTAACTTCGGAGTTCTGATGGGATCCGGTGCATTAGTGCTGGTATGATCGCACCCGTTAGTTCATGCACTCTTTATTCTTATAAGCCTCAGGTGCACACGCACTTCGAGGCCCGTGCACTTTATTTTTTGCCTAACGAAAACACCAATTTTTTAGTACCAACTTTCACTGAAAAACCAATTCCATAATTAACGAAGTAAAAAAAAAAAGAGAAAAAGAAAAAAAGAATTAAATCAGCAAAAAGGGGGTGCAACACGAGGACTTCCCAGGGGGTCACCCATCCTAGTACTACTCTCGCCCAAGCACACTTAACTTCGGAGTTCTGATGGGATCCGGTGCATTAGTGCTGGTATGATCGCACCCGTTAGTTCATGCACTCTTTAATCTTATAAGCCTCAGGTGCACACGCACTTCGAGGCCCGTGCACTTTATTTTTTGCCTAACGAAAACACCAATTTTTTAGTACCAACTTTCACTGAAAAACCAATTCCATAATTAACGAAGTAAAAAAAAAAAAGAAAAAGAAAAAAAGATTTAAATCAGCAAAAAGGGGGTGCAACACGAGGACTTCCCAGGGGGTCACCCATCCTAGTACTACTCTCGCCCAAGCACACTTAACTTCGGAGTTCTGATGGGATCCGGTGCATTAGTGCTGGTATGATCGCACCCGTTAGTTCATGCACTCTTTATTCTTATAAGCCTCAGGTGCACACGCACTTCGAGGCCCGTGCACTTTATTTTTTGCCTAACGAAAACACCAATTTTTTAGTACCAACTTTCACTGAAAAACCAATTCCATAATTAACGAAGTAAAAAAAAAAAGAAAAAGAAAAAAGAATTAAATCAGCAAAAAGGGGGTGCAACACGAGGACTTCCCAGGGGGTCCGGTGCATTAGTGCTGGTATGATCGCACCCGTTAGTTCATGCACTCTTTAATCTTATAAGCCTCAGGTGCACACGCACTTCGAGGCCCGTGCACTTTATTTTTTGCCTAATGGAAACACCAATTTTTTAGTACCAACTTTCACTGAAAAACCAATTCCATAATTAACGAAGTAAAAAAAAAAAAGAAAAAGAAAAAAGAATTAAATCAGCAAAAAGGAGGTGCAACACGAGGACTTCCCAGGGGGTCACCCATCCTAGTACTACTCTCGCCCAAGCACACTTAACTTCGGAGTTCTGATGGGATCCGGTGCATTAGTGCTGGTATGATCGCACCCGTTAGTTCATGCACTCTTTAATCTTATAAGCCTCAGGTGCACACGCACTTCGAGGCCCGTGCACTTTATTTTTTGCCTAACGAAAACACCAATTTTTTAGTACCAACTTTCACTGAAAAACCAATTCCATAATTAACGAAGTAAAAAAAAAAAAAGAAAAAGAAAAAAAGAATTAAATCAGCAAAAAGGGGGTGCAACACGAGGACTTCCCAGGGGGTCACCCATCCTAGTACTACTCTCGCCCAAGCACACTTAACTTCGGAGTTCTGATGGGATCCGGTGCATTAGTGCTGGTATGATCGCACCCGTTAGTTCATGCACTCTTTATTCTTATAAGCCTCAGGTGCACACGCACTTCGAGGCCCGTGCACTTTATTTTTTGCCTAACGAAAACACCAATTTTTTAGTACCAACTTTCACTGAAAAACCAATTCCATAATTAACGAAGTAAAAAAAAAAAGAGAAAAAGAAAAAAGAATTAAATCAGCAAAAAGGGGGTGCAACACGAGGACTTCCCAGGGGGTCACCCATCCTAGTACTACTCTCGCCCAAGCACACTTAACTTCGGAGTTCTGATGGGATCCGGTGCATTAGTGCTGGTATGATCGCACCCGTTAGTTCATGCACTCTTTAATCTTATAAGCCTCAGGTGCACACGCACTTCGAGGCCCGTGCACTTTATTTTTTGCCTAACGAAAACACCAATTTTTTAGTACCAACTTTCACTGAAAAACCAATTCCATAATTAACGAAGTAAAAAAAAAAAAAGAAAAAGAAAAAAAGAATTAAATCAGCAAAAAGGGGGTGCAACACGAGGACTTCCCAGGGGGTCACCCATCCTAGTACTACTCTCGCCCAAGCACACTTAACTTCGGAGTTCTGATGGGATCCGGTGCATTAGTGCTGGTATGATCGCACCCGTTAGTTCATGCACTCTTTATTCTTATAAGCCTCAGGTGCACACGCACTTCGAGGCCCGTGCACTTTATTTTTTGCCTAACGAAAACACCAATTTTTTAGTACCAACTTTCACTGAAAAACCAATTCCATAATTAACGAAGTAAAAAAAAAAAGAAAAAGAAAAAAGAATTAAATCAGCAAAAAGGGGGTGCAACACGAGGACTTCCCAGGGGGTCACCCATCCTAGTACTACTCTCGCCCAAGCACACTTAACTTCGGAGTTCTGATGGGATCCGGTGCATTAGTGCTGGTATGATCGCACCCGTTAGTTCATGCACTCTTTATTCTTATAAGACTCAGGTGCACACGCACTTCGAGGCCCGTGCACTTTATTTTTTGCCTAACGAAAACACCAATTTTTTAGTACCAACTTTCACTGAAAAACCAATTCCATAATTAACGAAGTAAAAAAAAAAAGAGAAAAAGAAAAAAAGAATTAAATCAGCAAAAAGGGGGTGCAACACGAGGACTTCCCAGGGGGTCACCCATCCTAGTACTACTCTCGCCCAAGCACACTTAACTTCGGAGTTCTGATGGGATCCGGTGCATTAGTGCTGGTATGATCGCACCCGTTAGTTCATGCACTCTTTAATCTTATAAGCCTCAGGTGCACACGCACTTCGAGGCCCGTGCACTTTATTTTTTGCCTAACGAAAACACCAATTTTTTAGTACCAACTTTCACTGAAAAACCAATTCCATAATTAACGAAGTAAAAAAAAAAAAGAAAAAGAAAAAAAGATTTAAATCAGCAAAAAGGGGGTGCAACACGAGGACTTCCCAGGGGGTCACCCATCCTAGTACTACTCTCGCCCAAGCACACTTAACTTCGGAGTTCTGATGGGATCCGGTGCATTAGTGCTGGTATGATCGCACCCGTTAGTTCATGCACTCTTTATTCTTATAAGCCTCAGGTGCACACGCACTTCGAGGCCCGTGCACTTTATTTTTTGCCTAACGAAAACACCAATTTTTTAGTACCAACTTTCACTGAAAAACCAATTCCATAATTAACGAAGTAAAAAAAAAAAGAAAAAGAAAAAAGAATTAAATCAGCAAAAAGGGGGTGCAACACGAGGACTTCCCAGGGGGTCCGGTGCATTAGTGCTGGTATGATCGCACCCGTTAGTTCATGCACTCTTTAATCTTATAAGCCTCAGGTGCACACGCACTTCGAGGCCCGTGCACTTTATTTTTTGCCTAATGGAAACACCAATTTTTTAGTACCAACTTTCACTGAAAAACCAATTCCATAATTAACGAAGTAAAAAAAAAAAGAAAAAGAAAAAAGAATTAAATCAGCAAAAAGGAGGTGCAACACGAGGACTTCCCAGGGGGTCACCCATCCTAGTACTACTCTCGCCCAAGCACACTTAACTTCGGAGTTCTGATGGGATCCGGTGCATTAGTGCTGGTATGATCGCACCCGTTAGTTCATGCACTCTTTAATCTTATAAGCCTCAGGTGCACACGCACTTCGAGGCCCGTGCACTTTATTTTTTGCCTAACGAAAACACCAATTTTTTAGTACCAACTTTCACTGAAAAACCAATTCCATAATTAACGAAGTAAAAAAAAAAAAAGAAAAAGAAAAAAAGAATTAAATCAGCAAAAAGGGGGTGCAACACGAGGACTTCCCAGGGGGTCACCCATCCTAGTACTACTCTCGCCCAAGCACACTTAACTTCGGAGTTCTGATGGGATCCGGTGCATTAGTGCTGGTATGATCGCACCCGTTAGTTCATGCACTCTTTATTCTTATAAGCCTCAGGTGCACACGCACTTCGAGGCCCGTGCACTTTATTTTTTGCCTAACGAAAACACCAATTTTTTAGTACCAACTTTCACTGAAAAACCAATTCCATAATTAACGAAGTAAAAAAAAAAAGAGAAAAAGAAAAAAGAATTAAATCAGCAAAAAGGGGGTGCAACACGAGGACTTCCCAGGGGGTCACCCATCCTAGTACTACTCTCGCCCAAGCACACTTAACTTCGGAGTTCTGATGGGATCCGGTGCATTAGTGCTGGTATGATCGCACCCGTTAGTTCATGCACTCTTTAATCTTATAAGCCTCAGGTGCACACGCACTTCGAGGCCCGTGCACTTTATTTTTTGCCTAACGAAAACACCAATTTTTTAGTACCAACTTTCACTGAAAAACCAATTCCATAATTAACGAAGTAAAAAAAAAAAAAGAAAAAGAAAAAAAGAATTAAATCAGCAAAAAGGGGGTGCAACACGAGGACTTCCCAGGGGGTCACCCATCCTAGTACTACTCTCGCCCAAGCACACTTAACTTCGGAGTTCTGATGGGATCCGGTGCATTAGTGCTGGTATGATCGCACCCGTTAGTTCATGCACTCTTTATTCTTATAAGCCTCAGGTGCACACGCACTTCGAGGCCCGTGCACTTTATTTTTTGCCTAACGAAAACACCAATTTTTTAGTACCAACTTTCACTGAAAAACCAATTCCATAATTAACGAAGTAAAAAAAAAAAGAAAAAGAAAAAAGAATTAAATCAGCAAAAAGGGGGTGCAACACGAGGACTTCCCAGGGGGTCACCCATCCTAGTACTACTCTCGCCCAAGCACACTTAACTTCGGAGTTCTGATGGGATCCGGTGCATTAGTGCTGGTATGATCGCACCCGTTAGTTCATGCACTCTTTATTCTTATAAGCCTCAGGTGCACACGCACTTCGAGGCCCGTGCACTTTATTTTTTGCCTAACGAAAACACCAATTTTTTAGTACCAACTTTCACTGAAAAACCAATTCCATAATTAACGAAGTAAAAAAAAAAAGAGAAAAAGAAAAAAGAATTAAATCAGCAAAAAGGGGGTGCAACACGAGGACTTCCCAGGGGGTCACCCATCCTAGTACTACTCTCGCCCAAGCACACTTAACTTCGGAGTTCTGATGGGATCCGGTGCATTAGTGCTGGTATGATCGCACCCGTTAGTTCATGCACTCTTTAATCTTATAAGCCTCAGGTGCACACGCACTTCGAGGCCCGTGCACTTTATTTTTTGCCTAACGAAAACACCAATTTTTTAGTACCAACTTTCACTGAAAAACCAATTCCATAATTAACGAAGTAAAAAAAAAAAAGAAAAAGAAAAAAAGATTTAAATCAGCAAAAAGGGGGTGCAACACGAGGACTTCCCAGGGGGTCACCCATCCTAGTACTACTCTCGCCCAAGCACACTTAACTTCGGAGTTCTGATGGGATCCGGTGCATTAGTGCTGGTATGATCGCACCCGTTAGTTCATGCACTCTTTATTCTTATAAGCCTCAGGTGCACACGCACTTCGAGGCCCGTGCACTTTATTTTTTGCCTAACGAAAACACCAATTTTTTAGTACCAACTTTCACTGAAAAACCAATTCCATAATTAACGAAGTAAAAAAAAAAAGAAAAAGAAAAAAGAATTAAATCAGCAAAAAGGGGGTGCAACACGAGGACTTCCCAGGGGGTCCGGTGCATTAGTGCTGGTATGATCGCACCCGTTAGTTCATGCACTCTTTAATCTTATAAGCCTCAGGTGCACACGCACTTCGAGGCCCGTGCACTTTATTTTTTGCCTAATGGAAACACCAATTTTTTAGTACCAACTTTCACTGAAAAACCAATTCCATAATTAACGAAGTAAAAAAAAAAAGAAAAAGAAAAAAGAATTAAATCAGCAAAAAGGAGGTGCAACACGAGGACTTCCCAGGGGGTCACCCATCCTAGTACTACTCTCGCCCAAGCACACTTAACTTCGGAGTTCTGATGGGATCCGGTGCATTAGTGCTGGTATGATCGCACCCGTTAGTTCATGCACTCTTTAATCTTATAAGCCTCAGGTGCACACGCACTTCGAGGCCCGTGCACTTTATTTTTTGCCTAACGAAAACACCAATTTTTTAGTACCAACTTTCACTGAAAAACCAATTCCATAATTAACGAAGTAAAAAAAAAAAAAGAAAAAGAAAAAAAGAATTAAATCAGCAAAAAGGGGGTGCAACACGAGGACTTCCCAGGGGGTCACCCATCCTAGTACTACTCTCGCCCAAGCACACTTAACTTCGGAGTTCTGATGGGATCCGGTGCATTAGTGCTGGTATGATCGCACCCGTTAGTTCATGCACTCTTTATTCTTATAAGCCTCAGGTGCACACGCACTTCGAGGCCCGTGCACTTTATTTTTTGCCTAACGAAAACACCAATTTTTTAGTACCAACTTTCACTGAAAAACCAATTCCATAATTAACGAAGTAAAAAAAAAAAGAAAAAGAAAAAAGAATTAAATCAGCAAAAAGGGGGTGCAACACGAGGACTTCCCAGGGGGTCACCCATCCTAGTACTACTCTCGCCCAAGCACACTTAACTTCGGAGTTCTGATGGGATCCGGTGCATTAGTGCTGGTATGATCGCACCCGTTAGTTCATGCACTCTTTATTCTTATAAGCCTCAGGTGCACACGCACTTCGAGGCCCGTGCACTTTATTTTTTGCCTAACGAAAACACCAATTTTTTAGTACCAACTTTCACTGAAAAACCAATTCCATAATTAACGAAGTAAAAAAAAAAAGAGAAAAAGAAAAAAAGAATTAAATCAGCAAAAAGGGGGTGCAACACGAGGACTTCCCAGGGGGTCACCCATCCTAGTACTACTCTCGCCCAAGCACACTTAACTTCGGAGTTCTGATGGGATCCGGTGCATTAGTGCTGGTATGATCGCACCCGTTAGTTCATGCACTCTTTAATCTTATAAGCCTCAGGTGCACACGCACTTCGAGGCCCGTGCACTTTATTTTTTGCCTAACGAAAACACCAATTTTTTAGTACCAACTTTCACTGAAAAACCAATTCCATAATTAACGAAGTAAAAAAAAAAAAGAAAAAGAAAAAAAGATTTAAATCAGCAAAAAGGGGGTGCAACACGAGGACTTCCCAGGGGGTCACCCATCCTAGTACTACTCTCGCCCAAGCACACTTAACTTCGGAGTTCTGATGGGATCCGGTGCATTAGTGCTGGTATGATCGCACCCGTTAGTTCATGCACTCTTTATTCTTATAAGCCTCAGGTGCACACGCACTTCGAGGCCCGTGCACTTTATTTTTTGCCTAACGAAAACACCAATTTTTTAGTACCAACTTTCACTGAAAAACCAATTCCATAATTAACGAAGTAAAAAAAAAAAGAAAAAGAAAAAAGAATTAAATCAGCAAAAAGGGGGTGCAACACGAGGACTTCCCAGGGGGTCCGGTGCATTAGTGCTGGTATGATCGCACCCGTTAGTTCATGCACTCTTTAATCTTATAAGCCTCAGGTGCACACGCACTTCGAGGCCCGTGCACTTTATTTTTTGCCTAATGGAAACACCAATTTTTTAGTACCAACTTTCACTGAAAAACCAATTCCATAATTAACGAAGTAAAAAAAAAAAGAAAAAGAAAAAAGAATTAAATCAGCAAAAAGGAGGTGCAACACGAGGACTTCCCAGGGGGTCACCCATCCTAGTACTACTCTCGCCCAAGCACACTTAACTTCGGAGTTCTGATGGGATCCGGTGCATTAGTGCTGGTATGATCGCACCCGTTAGTTCATGCACTCTTTAATCTTATAAGCCTCAGGTGCACACGCACTTCGAGGCCCGTGCACTTTATTTTTTGCCTAACGAAAACACCAATTTTTTAGTACCAACTTTCACTGAAAAACCAATTCCATAATTAACGAAGTAAAAAAAAAAAAAGAAAAAGAAAAAAAGAATTAAATCAGCAAAAAGGGGGTGCAACACGAGGACTTCCCAGGGGGTCACCCATCCTAGTACTACTCTCGCCCAAGCACACTTAACTTCGGAGTTCTGATGGGATCCGGTGCATTAGTGCTGGTATGATCGCACCCGTTAGTTCATGCACTCTTTATTCTTATAAGCCTCAGGTGCACACGCACTTCGAGGCCCGTGCACTTTATTTTTTGCCTAACGAAAACACCAATTTTTTAGTACCAACTTTCACTGAAAAACCAATTCCATAATTAACGAAGTAAAAAAAAAAAGAGAAAAAGAAAAAAGAATTAAATCAGCAAAAAGGGGGTGCAACACGAGGACTTCCCAGGGGGTCACCCATCCTAGTACTACTCTCGCCCAAGCACACTTAACTTCGGAGTTCTGATGGGATCCGGTGCATTAGTGCTGGTATGATCGCACCCGTTAGTTCATGCACTCTTTAATCTTATAAGCCTCAGGTGCACACGCACTTCGAGGCCCGTGCACTTTATTTTTTGCCTAACGAAAACACCAATTTTTTAGTACCAACTTTCACTGAAAAACCAATTCCATAATTAACGAAGTAAAAAAAAAAAAAGAAAAAGAAAAAAAGAATTAAATCAGCAAAAAGGGGGTGCAACACGAGGACTTCCCAGGGGGTCACCCATCCTAGTACTACTCTCGCCCAAGCACACTTAACTTCGGAGTTCTGATGGGATCCGGTGCATTAGTGCTGGTATGATCGCACCCGTTAGTTCATGCACTCTTTATTCTTATAAGCCTCAGGTGCACACGCACTTCGAGGCCCGTGCACTTTATTTTTTGCCTAACGAAAACACCAATTTTTTAGTACCAACTTTCACTGAAAAACCAATTCCATAATTAACGAAGTAAAAAAAAAAAGAAAAAGAAAAAAGAATTAAATCAGCAAAAAGGGGGTGCAACACGAGGACTTCCCAGGGGGTCACCCATCCTAGTACTACTCTCGCCCAAGCACACTTAACTTCGGAGTTCTGATGGGATCCGGTGCATTAGTGCTGGTATGATCGCACCCGTTAGTTCATGCACTCTTTATTCTTATAAGCCTCAGGTGCACACGCACTTCGAGGCCCGTGCACTTTATTTTTTGCCTAACGAAAACACCAATTTTTTAGTACCAACTTTCACTGAAAAACCAATTCCATAATTAACGAAGTAAAAAAAAAAAGAGAAAAAGAAAAAAGAATTAAATCAGCAAAAAGGGGGTGCAACACGAGGACTTCCCAGGGGGTCACCCATCCTAGTACTACTCTCGCCCAAGCACACTTAACTTCGGAGTTCTGATGGGATCCGGTGCATTAGTGCTGGTATGATCGCACCCGTTAGTTCATGCACTCTTTAATCTTATAAGCCTCAGGTGCACACGCACTTCGAGGCCCGTGCACTTTATTTTTTGCCTAACGAAAACACCAATTTTTTAGTACCAACTTTCACTGAAAAACCAATTCCATAATTAACGAAGTAAAAAAAAAAAAGAAAAAGAAAAAAAGAATTAAATCAGCAAAAAGGGGGTGCAACACGAGGACTTCCCAGGGGGTCACCCATCCTAGTACTACTCTCGCCCAAGCACACTTAACTTCGGAGTTCTGATGGGATCCGGTGCATTAGTGCTGGTATGATCGCACCCGTTAGTTCATGCACTCTTTATTCTTATAAGCCTCAGGTGCACACGCACTTCGAGGCCCGTGCACTTTATTTTTTGCCTAACGAAAACACCAATTTTTTAGTACCAACTTTCACTGAAAAACCAATTCCATAATTAACGAAGTAAAAAAAAAAAGAAAAAGAAAAAAGAATTAAATCAGCAAAAAGGGGGTGCAACACGAGGACTTCCCAGGGGGTCCGGTGCATTAGTGCTGGTATGATCGCACCCGTTAGTTCATGCACTCTTTAATCTTATAAGCCTCAGGTGCACACGCACTTCGAGGCCCGTGCACTTTATTTTTTGCCTAATGGAAACACCAATTTTTTAGTACCAACTTTCACTGAAAAACCAATTCCATAATTAACGAAGTAAAAAAAAAAAGAAAAAGAAAAAAGAATTAAATCAGCAAAAAGGAGGTGCAACACGAGGACTTCCCAGGGGGTCACCCATCCTAGTACTACTCTCGCCCAAGCACACTTAACTTCGGAGTTCTGATGGGATCCGGTGCATTAGTGCTGGTATGATCGCACCCGTTAGTTCATGCACTCTTTAATCTTATAAGCCTCAGGTGCACACGCACTTCGAGGCCCGTGCACTTTATTTTTTGCCTAACGAAAACACCAATTTTTTAGTACCAACTTTCACTGAAAAACCAATTCCATAATTAACGAAGTAAAAAAAAAAAAAGAAAAAGAAAAAAAGAATTAAATCAGCAAAAAGGGGGTGCAACACGAGGACTTCCCAGGGGGTCACCCATCCTAGTACTACCCTCGCCCAAGCACACTTAACTTCGGAGTTCTGATGGGATCCGGTGCATTAGTGCTGGTATGATCGCACCCGTTAGTTCATGCACTCTTTATTCTTATAAGCCTCAGGTGCACACGCACTTCGAGGCCCGTGCACTTTATTTTTTGCCTAACGAAAACACCAATTTTTTAGTACCAACTTTCACTGAAAAACCAATTCCATAATTAACGAAGTAAAAAAAAAAAAAGAAAAAGAAAAAAAGAATTAAATCAGCAAAAAGGGGGTGCAACACGAGGACTTCCCAGGGGGTCACCCATCCTAGTACTACTCTCGCCCAAGCACACTTAACTTCGGAGTTCTGATGGGATCCGGTGCATTAGTGCTGGTATGATCGCACCCGTTAGTTCATGCACTCTTTATTCTTATAAGCCTCAGGTGCACACGCACTTCGAGGCCCGTGCACTTTATTTTTTGCCTAACGAAAACACCAATTTTTTAGTACCAACTTTCACTGAAAAACCAATTCCATAATTAACGAAGTAAAAAAAAAAAGAGAAAAAGAAAAAAGAATTAAATCAGCAAAAAGGGGGTGCAACACGAGGACTTCCCAGGGGGTCACCCATCCTAGTACTACTCTCGCCCAAGCACACTTAACTTCGGAGTTCTGATGGGATCCGGTGCATTAGTGCTGGTATGATCGCACCCGTTAGTTCATGCACTCTTTAATCTTATAAGCCTCAGGTGCACACGCACTTCGAGGCCCGTGCACTTTATTTTTTGCCTAACGAAAACACCAATTTTTTAGTACCAACTTTCACTGAAAAACCAATTCCATAATTAACGAAGTAAAAAAAAAAAAAGAAAAAGAAAAAAAGAATTAAATCAGCAAAAAGGGGGTGCAACACGAGGACTTCCCAGGGGGTCACCCATCCTAGTACTACTCTCGCCCAAGCACACTTAACTTCGGAGTTCTGATGGGATCCGGTGCATTAGTGCTGGTATGATCGCACCCGTTAGTTCATGCACTCTTTATTCTTATAAGCCTCAGGTGCACACGCACTTCGAGGCCCGTGCACTTTATTTTTTGCCTAACGAAAACACCAATTTTTTAGTACCAACTTTCACTGAAAAACCAATTCCATAATTAACGAAGTAAAAAAAAAAAGAAAAAGAAAAAAGAATTAAATCAGCAAAAAGGGGGTGCAACACGAGGACTTCCCAGGGGGTCACCCATCCTAGTACTACTCTCGCCCAAGCACACTTAACTTCGGAGTTCTGATGGGATCCGGTGCATTAGTGCTGGTATGATCGCACCCGTTAGTTCATGCACTCTTTATTCTTATAAGCCTCAGGTGCACACGCACTTCGAGGCCCGTGCACTTTATTTTTTGCCTAACGAAAACACCAATTTTTTAGTACCAACTTTCACTGAAAAACCAATTCCATAATTAACGAAGTAAAAAAAAAAAGAGAAAAAGAAAAAAGAATTAAATCAGCAAAAAGGGGGTGCAACACGAGGACTTCCCAGGGGGTCACCCATCCTAGTACTACTCTCGCCCAAGCACACTTAACTTCGGAGTTCTGATGGGATCCGGTGCATTAGTGCTGGTATGATCGCACCCGTTAGTTCATGCACTCTTTAATCTTATAAGCCTCAGGTGCACACGCACTTCGAGGCCCGTGCACTTTATTTTTTGCCTAACGAAAACACCAATTTTTTAGTACCAACTTTCACTGAAAAACCAATTCCATAATTAACGAAGTAAAAAAAAAAAAGAAAAAGAAAAAAAGAATTAAATCAGCAAAAAGGGGGTGCAACACGAGGACTTCCCAGGGGGTCACCCATCCTAGTACTACTCTCGCCCAAGCACACTTAACTTCGGAGTTCTGATGGGATCCGGTGCATTAGTGCTGGTATGATCGCACCCGTTAGTTCATGCACTCTTTATTCTTATAAGCCTCAGGTGCACACGCACTTCGAGGCCCGTGCACTTTATTTTTTGCCTAACGAAAACACCAATTTTTTAGTACCAACTTTCACTGAAAAACCAATTCCATAATTAACGAAGTAAAAAAAAAAAGAAAAAGAAAAAAGAATTAAATCAGCAAAAAGGGGGTGCAACACGAGGACTTCCCAGGGGGTCCGGTGCATTAGTGCTGGTATGATCGCACCCGTTAGTTCATGCACTCTTTAATCTTATAAGCCTCAGGTGCACACGCACTTCGAGGCCCGTGCACTTTATTTTTTGCCTAATGGAAACACCAATTTTTTAGTACCAACTTTCACTGAAAAACCAATTCCATAATTAACGAAGTAAAAAAAAAAAGAAAAAGAAAAAAGAATTAAATCAGCAAAAAGGAGGTGCAACACGAGGACTTCCCAGGGGGTCACCCATCCTAGTACTACTCTCGCCCAAGCACACTTAACTTCGGAGTTCTGATGGGATCCGGTGCATTAGTGCTGGTATGATCGCACCCGTTAGTTCATGCACTCTTTAATCTTATAAGCCTCAGGTGCACACGCACTTCGAGGCCCGTGCACTTTATTTTTTGCCTAACGAAAACACCAATTTTTTAGTACCAACTTTCACTGAAAAACCAATTCCATAATTAACGAAGTAAAAAAAAAAAAAGAAAAAGAAAAAAAGAATTAAATCAGCAAAAAGGGGGTGCAACACGAGGACTTCCCAGGGGGTCACCCATCCTAGTACTACCCTCGCCCAAGCACACTTAACTTCGGAGTTCTGATGGGATCCGGTGCATTAGTGCTGGTATGATCGCACCCGTTAGTTCATGCACTCTTTATTCTTATAAGCCTCAGGTGCACACGCACTTCGAGGCCCGTGCACTTTATTTTTTGCCTAACGAAAACACCAATTTTTTAGTACCAACTTTCACTGAAAAACCAATTCCATAATTAACGAAGTAAAAAAAAAAAGAGAAAAAGAAAAAAGAATTAAATCAGCAAAAAGGGGGTGCAACACGAGGACTTCCCAGGGGGTCACCCATCCTAGTACTACTCTCGCCCAAGCACACTTAACTTCGGAGTTCTGATGGGATCCGGTGCATTAGTGCTGGTATGATCGCACCCGTTAGTTCATGCACTCTTTAATCTTATAAGCCTCAGGTGCACACGCACTTCGAGGCCCGTGCACTTTATTTTTTGCCTAACGAAAACACCAATTTTTTAGTACCAACTTTCACTGAAAAACCAATTCCATAATTAACGAAGTAAAAAAAAAAAAAGAAAAAGAAAAAAAGAATTAAATCAGCAAAAAGGGGGTGCAACACGAGGACTTCCCAGGGGGTCACCCATCCTAGTACTACTCTCGCCCAAGCACACTTAACTTCGGAGTTCTGATGGGATCCGGTGCATTAGTGCTGGTATGATCGCACCCGTTAGTTCATGCACTCTTTATTCTTATAAGCCTCAGGTGCACACGCACTTCGAGGCCCGTGCACTTTATTTTTTGCCTAACGAAAACACCAATTTTTTAGTACCAACTTTCACTGAAAAACCAATTCCATAATTAACGAAGTAAAAAAAAAAAGAAAAAGAAAAAAGAATTAAATCAGCAAAAAGGGGGTGCAACACGAGGACTTCCCAGGGGGTCACCCATCCTAGTACTACTCTCGCCCAAGCACACTTAACTTCGGAGTTCTGATGGGATCCGGTGCATTAGTGCTGGTATGATCGCACCCGTTAGTTCATGCACTCTTTATTCTTATAAGCCTCAGGTGCACACGCACTTCGAGGCCCGTGCACTTTATTTTTTGCCTAACGAAAACACCAATTTTTTAGTACCAACTTTCACTGAAAAACCAATTCCATAATTAACGAAGTAAAAAAAAAAAGAGAAAAAGAAAAAAGAATTAAATCAGCAAAAAGGGGGTGCAACACGAGGACTTCCCAGGGGGTCACCCATCCTAGTACTACTCTCGCCCAAGCACACTTAACTTCGGAGTTCTGATGGGATCCGGTGCATTAGTGCTGGTATGATCGCACCCGTTAGTTCATGCACTCTTTAATCTTATAAGCCTCAGGTGCACACGCACTTCGAGGCCCGTGCACTTTATTTTTTGCCTAACGAAAACACCAATTTTTTAGTACCAACTTTCACTGAAAAACCAATTCCATAATTAACGAAGTAAAAAAAAAAAAGAAAAAGAAAAAAAGAATTAAATCAGCAAAAAGGGGGTGCAACACGAGGACTTCCCAGGGGGTCACCCATCCTAGTACTACTCTCGCCCAAGCACACTTAACTTCGGAGTTCTGATGGGATCCGGTGCATTAGTGCTGGTATGATCGCACCCGTTAGTTCATGCACTCTTTATTCTTATAAGCCTCAGGTGCACACGCACTTCGAGGCCCGTGCACTTTATTTTTTGCCTAACGAAAACACCAATTTTTTAGTACCAACTTTCACTGAAAAACCAATTCCATAATTAACGAAGTAAAAAAAAAAAGAAAAAGAAAAAAGAATTAAATCAGCAAAAAGGGGGTGCAACACGAGGACTTCCCAGGGGGTCCGGTGCATTAGTGCTGGTATGATCGCACCCGTTAGTTCATGCACTCTTTAATCTTATAAGCCTCAGGTGCACACGCACTTCGAGGCCCGTGCACTTTATTTTTTGCCTAATGGAAACACCAATTTTTTAGTACCAACTTTCACTGAAAAACCAATTCCATAATTAACGAAGTAAAAAAAAAAAGAAAAAGAAAAAAGAATTAAATCAGCAAAAAGGAGGTGCAACACGAGGACTTCCCAGGGGGTCACCCATCCTAGTACTACTCTCGCCCAAGCACACTTAACTTCGGAGTTCTGATGGGATCCGGTGCATTAGTGCTGGTATGATCGCACCCGTTAGTTCATGCACTCTTTAATCTTATAAGCCTCAGGTGCACACGCACTTCGAGGCCCGTGCACTTTATTTTTTGCCTAACGAAAACACCAATTTTTTAGTACCAACTTTCACTGAAAAACCAATTCCATAATTAACGAAGTAAAAAAAAAAAAAGAAAAAGAAAAAAAGAATTAAATCAGCAAAAAAGGGGTGCAACACGAGGACTTCCCAGGGGGTCACCCATCCTAGTACTACTCTCGCCCAAGCACACTTAACTTCGGAGTTCTGATGGGATCCGGTGCATTAGTGCTGGTATGATCGCACCCGTTAGTTCATGCACTCTTTATTCTTATAAGCCTCAGGTGCACACGCACTTCGAGGCCCGTGCACTTTATTTTTTGCCTAACGAAAACACCAATTTTTTAGTACCAACTTTCACTGAAAAACCAATTCCATAATTAACGAAGTAAAAAAAAAAAGAAAAAGAAAAAAGAATTAAATCAGCAAAAAGGGGGTGCAACACGAGGACTTCCCAGGGGGTCACCCATCCTAGTACTACTCTCGCCCAAGCACACTTAACTTCGGAGTTCTGATGGGATCCGGTGCATTAGTGCTGGTATGATCGCACCCGTTAGTTCATGCACTCTTTATTCTTATAAGCCTCAGGTGCACACGCACTTCGAGGCCCGTGCACTTTATTTTTTGCCTAACGAAAACACCAATTTTTTAGTACCAACTTTCACTGAAAAACCAATTCCATAATTAACGAAGTAAAAAAAAAAAGAGAAAAAGAAAAAAGAATTAAATCAGCAAAAAGGGGGTGCAACACGAGGACTTCCCAGGGGGTCACCCATCCTAGTACTACTCTCGCCCAAGCACACTTAACTTCGGAGTTCTGATGGGATCCGGTGCATTAGTGCTGGTATGATCGCACCCGTTAGTTCATGCACTCTTTAATCTTATAAGCCTCAGGTGCACACGCACTTCGAGGCCCGTGCACTTTATTTTTTGCCTAACGAAAACACCAATTTTTTAGTACCAACTTTCACTGAAAAACCAATTCCATAATTAACGAAGTAAAAAAAAAAAAGAAAAAGAAAAAAAGAATTAAATCAGCAAAAAGGGGGTGCAACACGAGGACTTCCCAGGGGGTCACCCATCCTAGTACTACTCTCGCCCAAGCACACTTAACTTCGGAGTTCTGATGGGATCCGGTGCATTAGTGCTGGTATGATCGCACCCGTTAGTTCATGCACTCTTTATTCTTATAAGCCTCAGGTGCACACGCACTTCGAGGCCCGTGCACTTTATTTTTTGCCTAACGAAAACACCAATTTTTTAGTACCAACTTTCACTGAAAAACCAATTCCATAATTAACGAAGTAAAAAAAAAAAGAAAAAGAAAAAAGAATTAAATCAGCAAAAAGGGGGTGCAACACGAGGACTTCCCAGGGGGTCCGGTGCATTAGTGCTGGTATGATCGCACCCGTTAGTTCATGCACTCTTTAATCTTATAAGCCTCAGGTGCACACGCACTTCGAGGCCCGTGCACTTTATTTTTTGCCTAATGGAAACACCAATTTTTTAGTACCAACTTTCACTGAAAAACCAATTCCATAATTAACGAAGTAAAAAAAAAAAGAAAAAGAAAAAAGAATTAAATCAGCAAAAAGGAGGTGCAACACGAGGACTTCCCAGGGGGTCACCCATCCTAGTACTACTCTCGCCCAAGCACACTTAACTTCGGAGTTCTGATGGGATCCGGTGCATTAGTGCTGGTATGATCGCACCCGTTAGTTCATGCACTCTTTAATCTTATAAGCCTCAGGTGCACACGCACTTCGAGGCCCGTGCACTTTATTTTTTGCCTAACGAAAACACCAATTTTTTAGTACCAACTTTCACTGAAAAACCAATTCCATAATTAACGAAGTAAAAAAAAAAAAAGAAAAAGAAAAAAAGAATTAAATCAGCAAAAAGGGGGTGCAACACGAGGACTTCCCAGGGGGTCACCCATCCTAGTACTACTCTCGCCCAAGCACACTTAACTTCGGAGTTCTGATGGGATCCGGTGCATTAGTGCTGGTATGATCGCACCCGTTAGTTCATGCACTCTTTATTCTTATAAGCCTCAGGTGCACACGCACTTCGAGGCCCGTGCACTTTATTTTTTGCCTAACGAAAACACCAATTTTTTAGTACCAACTTTCACTGAAAAACCAATTCCATAATTAACGAAGTAAAAAAAAAAAGAGAAAAAGAAAAAAGAATTAAATCAGCAAAAAGGGGGTGCAACACGAGGACTTCCCAGGGGGTCACCCATCCTAGTACTACTCTCGCCCAAGCACACTTAACTTCGGAGTTCTGATGGGATCCGGTGCATTAGTGCTGGTATGATCGCACCCGTTAGTTCATGCACTCTTTAATCTTATAAGCCTCAGGTGCACACGCACTTCGAGGCCCGTGCACTTTATTTTTTGCCTAACGAAAACACCAATTTTTTAGTACCAACTTTCACTGAAAAACCAATTCCATAATTAACGAAGTAAAAAAAAAAAAAGAAAAAGAAAAAAAGAATTAAATCAGCAAAAAGGGGGTGCAACACGAGGACTTCCCAGGGGGTCACCCATCCTAGTACTACTCTCGCCCAAGCACACTTAACTTCGGAGTTCTGATGGGATCCGGTGCATTAGTGCTGGTATGATCGCACCCGTTAGTTCATGCACTCTTTATTCTTATAAGCCTCAGGTGCACACGCACTTCGAGGCCCGTGCACTTTATTTTTTGCCTAACGAAAACACCAATTTTTTAGTACCAACTTTCACTGAAAAACCAATTCCATAATTAACGAAGTAAAAAAAAAAAGAAAAAGAAAAAAGAATTAAATCAGCAAAAAGGGGGTGCAACACGAGGACTTCCCAGGGGGTCCGGTGCATTAGTGCTGGTATGATCGCACCCGTTAGTTCATGCACTCTTTAATCTTATAAGCCTCAGGTGCACACGCACTTCGAGGCCCGTGCACTTTATTTTTTGCCTAATGGAAACACCAATTTTTTAGTACCAACTTTCACTGAAAAACCAATTCCATAATTAACGAAGTAAAAAAAAAAAGAAAAAGAAAAAAGAATTAAATCAGCAAAAAGGAGGTGCAACACGAGGACTTCCCAGGGGGTCACCCATCCTAGTACTACTCTCGCCCAAGCACACTTAACTTCGGAGTTCTGATGGGATCCGGTGCATTAGTGCTGGTATGATCGCACCCGTTAGTTCATGCACTCTTTAATCTTATAAGCCTCAGGTGCACACGCACTTCGAGGCCCGTGCACTTTATTTTTTGCCTAACGAAAACACCAATTTTTTAGTACCAACTTTCACTGAAAAACCAATTCCATAATTAACGAAGTAAAAAAAAAAAAGAAAAAGAAAAAAAGAATTAAATCAGCAAAAAGGGGGTGCAACACGAGGACTTCCCAGGGGGTCACCCATCCTAGTACTACTCTCGCCCAAGCACACTTAACTTCGGAGTTCTGATGGGATCCGGTGCATTAGTGCTGGTATGATCGCACCCGTTAGTTCATGCACTCTTTATTCTTATAAGCCTCAGGTGCACACGCACTTCGAGGCCCGTGCACTTTATTTTTTGCCTAACGAAAACACCAATTTTTTAGTACCAACTTTCACTGAAAAACCAATTCCATAATTAACGAAGTAAAAAAAAAAAGAAAAAGAAAAAAGAATTAAATCAGCAAAAAGGGGGTGCAACACGAGGACTTCCCAGGGGGTCCGGTGCATTAGTGCTGGTATGATCGCACCCGTTAGTTCATGCACTCTTTAATCTTATAAGCCTCAGGTGCACACGCACTTCGAGGCCCGTGCACTTTATTTTTTGCCTAATGGAAACACCAATTTTTTAGTACCAACTTTCACTGAAAAACCAATTCCATAATTAACGAAGTAAAAAAAAAAAGAAAAAGAAAAAAGAATTAAATCAGCAAAAAGGAGGTGCAACACGAGGACTTCCCAGGGGGTCACCCATCCTAGTACTACTCTCGCCCAAGCACACTTAACTTCGGAGTTCTGATGGGATCCGGTGCATTAGTGCTGGTATGATCGCACCCGTTAGTTCATGCACTCTTTAATCTTATAAGCCTCAGGTGCACACGCACTTCGAGGCCCGTGCACTTTATTTTTTGCCTAACGAAAACACCAATTTTTTAGTACCAACTTTCACTGAAAAACCAATTCCATAATTAACGAAGTAAAAAAAAAAAAAGAAAAAGAAAAAAAGAATTAAATCAGCAAAAAGGGGGTGCAACACGAGGACTTCCCAGGGGGTCACCCATCCTAGTACTACTCTCGCCCAAGCACACTTAACTTCGGAGTTCTGATGGGATCCGGTGCATTAGTGCTGGTATGATCGCACCCGTTAGTTCATGCACTCTTTATTCTTATAAGCCTCAGGTGCACACGCACTTCGAGGCCCGTGCACTTTATTTTTTGCCTAACGAAAACACCAATTTTTTAGTACCAACTTTCACTGAAAAACCAATTCCATAATTAACGAAGTAAAAAAAAAAAGAGAAAAAGAAAAAAGAATTAAATCAGCAAAAAGGGGGTGCAACACGAGGACTTCCCAGGGGGTCACCCATCCTAGTACTACTCTCGCCCAAGCACACTTAACTTCGGAGTTCTGATGGGATCCGGTGCATTAGTGCTGGTATGATCGCACCCGTTAGTTCATGCACTCTTTAATCTTATAAGCCTCAGGTGCACACGCACTTCGAGGCCCGTGCACTTTATTTTTTGCCTAACGAAAACACCAATTTTTTAGTACCAACTTTCACTGAAAAACCAATTCCATAATTAACGAAGTAAAAAAAAAAAAAGAAAAAGAAAAAAAGAATTAAATCAGCAAAAAGGGGGTGCAACACGAGGACTTCCCAGGGGGTCACCCATCCTAGTACTACTCTCGCCCAAGCACACTTAACTTCGGAGTTCTGATGGGATCCGGTGCATTAGTGCTGGTATGATCGCACCCGTTAGTTCATGCACTCTTTATTCTTATAAGCCTCAGGTGCACACGCACTTCGAGGCCCGTGCACTTTATTTTTTGCCTAACGAAAACACCAATTTTTTAGTACCAACTTTCACTGAAAAACCAATTCCATAATTAACGAAGTAAAAAAAAAAAGAAAAAGAAAAAAGAATTAAATCAGCAAAAAGGGGGTGCAACACGAGGACTTCCCAGGGGGTCCGGTGCATTAGTGCTGGTATGATCGCACCCGTTAGTTCATGCACTCTTTAATCTTATAAGCCTCAGGTGCACACGCACTTCGAGGCCCGTGCACTTTATTTTTTGCCTAATGGAAACACCAATTTTTTAGTACCAACTTTCACTGAAAAACCAATTCCATAATTAACGAAGTAAAAAAAAAAAGAAAAAGAAAAAAGAATTAAATCAGCAAAAAGGAGGTGCAACACGAGGACTTCCCAGGGGGTCACCCATCCTAGTACTACTCTCGCCCAAGCACACTTAACTTCGGAGTTCTGATGGGATCCGGTGCATTAGTGCTGGTATGATCGCACCCGTTAGTTCATGCACTCTTTAATCTTATAAGCCTCAGGTGCACACGCACTTCGAGGCCCGTGCACTTTATTTTTTGCCTAACGAAAACACCAATTTTTTAGTACCAACTTTCACTGAAAAACCAATTCCATAATTAACGAAGTAAAAAAAAAAAAAGAAAAAGAAAAAAAGAATTAAATCAGCAAAAAGGGGGTGCAACACGAGGACTTCCCAGGGGGTCACCCATCCTAGTACTACTCTCGCCCAAGCACACTTAACTTCGGAGTTCTGATGGGATCCGGTGCATTAGTGCTGGTATGATCGCACCCGTTAGTTCATGCACTCTTTATTCTTATAAGCCTCAGGTGCACACGCACTTCGAGGCCCGTGCACTTTATTTTTTGCCTAACGAAAACACCAATTTTTTAGTACCAACTTTCACTGAAAAACCAATTCCATAATTAACGAAGTAAAAAAAAAAAGAGAAAAAGAAAAAAGAATTAAATCAGCAAAAAGGGGGTGCAACACGAGGACTTCCCAGGGGGTCACCCATCCTAGTACTACTCTCGCCCAAGCACACTTAACTTCGGAGTTCTGATGGGATCCGGTGCATTAGTGCTGGTATGATCGCACCCGTTAGTTCATGCACTCTTTAATCTTATAAGCCTCAGGTGCACACGCACTTCGAGGCCCGTGCACTTTATTTTTTGCCTAACGAAAACACCAATTTTTTAGTACCAACTTTCACTGAAAAACCAATTCCATAATTAACGAAGTAAAAAAAAAAAAAGAAAAAGAAAAAAAGAATTAAATCAGCAAAAAGGGGGTGCAACACGAGGACTTCCCAGGGGGTCACCCATCCTAGTACTACTCTCGCCCAAGCACACTTAACTTCGGAGTTCTGATGGGATCCGGTGCATTAGTGCTGGTATGATCGCACCCGTTAGTTCATGCACTCTTTATTCTTATAAGCCTCAGGTGCACACGCACTTCGAGGCCCGTGCACTTTATTTTTTGCCTAACGAAAACACCAATTTTTTAGTACCAACTTTCACTGAAAAACCAATTCCATAATTAACGAAGTAAAAAAAAAAAGAAAAAGAAAAAAGAATTAAATCAGCAAAAAGGGGGTGCAACACGAGGACTTCCCAGGGGGTCACCCATCCTAGTACTACTCTCGCCCAAGCACACTTAACTTCGGAGTTCTGATGGGATCCGGTGCATTAGTGCTGGTATGATCGCACCCGTTAGTTCATGCACTCTTTATTCTTATAAGCCTCAGGTGCACACGCACTTCGAGGCCCGTGCACTTTATTTTTTGCCTAACGAAAACACCAATTTTTTAGTACCAACTTTCACTGAAAAACCAATTCCATAATTAACGAAGTAAAAAAAAAAAGAGAAAAAGAAAAAAAGAATTAAATCAGCAAAAAGGGGGTGCAACACGAGGACTTCCCAGGGGGTCACCCATCCTAGTACTACTCTCGCCCAAGCACACTTAACTTCGGAGTTCTGATGGGATCCGGTGCATTAGTGCTGGTATGATCGCACCCGTTAGTTCATGCACTCTTTAATCTTATAAGCCTCAGGTGCACACGCACTTCGAGGCCCGTGCACTTTATTTTTTGCCTAACGAAAACACCAATTTTTTAGTACCAACTTTCACTGAAAAACCAATTCCATAATTAACGAAGTAAAAAAAAAAAAGAAAAAGAAAAAAAGAATTAAATCAGCAAAAAGGGGGTGCAACACGAGGACTTCCCAGGGGGTCACCCATCCTAGTACTACTCTCGCCCAAGCACACTTAACTTCGGAGTTCTGATGGGATCCGGTGCATTAGTGCTGGTATGATCGCACCCGTTAGTTCATGCACTCTTTATTCTTATAAGCCTCAGGTGCACACGCACTTCGAGGCCCGTGCACTTTATTTTTTGCCTAACGAAAACACCAATTTTTTAGTACCAACTTTCACTGAAAAACCAATTCCATAATTAACGAAGTAAAAAAAAAAAGAAAAAGAAAAAAGAATTAAATCAGCAAAAAGGGGGTGCAACACGAGGACTTCCCAGGGGGTCCGGTGCATTAGTGCTGGTATGATCGCACCCGTTAGTTCATGCACTCTTTAATCTTATAAGCCTCAGGTGCACACGCACTTCGAGGCCCGTGCACTTTATTTTTTGCCTAATGGAAACACCAATTTTTTAGTACCAACTTTCACTGAAAAACCAATTCCATAATTAACGAAGTAAAAAAAAAAAGAAAAAGAAAAAAGAATTAAATCAGCAAAAAGGAGGTGCAACACGAGGACTTCCCAGGGGGTCACCCATCCTAGTACTACTCTCGCCCAAGCACACTTAACTTCGGAGTTCTGATGGGATCCGGTGCATTAGTGCTGGTATGATCGCACCCGTTAGTTCATGCACTCTTTAATCTTATAAGCCTCAGGTGCACACGCACTTCGAGGCCCGTGCACTTTATTTTTTGCCTAACGAAAACACCAATTTTTTAGTACCAACTTTCACTGAAAAACCAATTCCATAATTAACGAAGTAAAAAAAAAAAAAGAAAAAGAAAAAAAGAATTAAATCAGCAAAAAGGGGGTGCAACACGAGGACTTCCCAGGGGGTCACCCATCCTAGTACTACTCTCGCCCAAGCACACTTAACTTCGGAGTTCTGATGGGATCCGGTGCATTAGTGCTGGTATGATCGCACCCGTTAGTTCATGCACTCTTTATTCTTATAAGCCTCAGGTGCACACGCACTTCGAGGCCCGTGCACTTTATTTTTTGCCTAACGAAAACACCAATTTTTTAGTACCAACTTTCACTGAAAAACCAATTCCATAATTAACGAAGTAAAAAAAAAAAGAGAAAAAGAAAAAAGAATTAAATCAGCAAAAAGGGGGTGCAACACGAGGACTTCCCAGGGGGTCACCCATCCTAGTACTACTCTCGCCCAAGCACACTTAACTTCGGAGTTCTGATGGGATCCGGTGCATTAGTGCTGGTATGATCGCACCCGTTAGTTCATGCACTCTTTAATCTTATAAGCCTCAGGTGCACACGCACTTCGAGGCCCGTGCACTTTATTTTTTGCCTAACGAAAACACCAATTTTTTAGTACCAACTTTCACTGAAAAACCAATTCCATAATTAACGAAGTAAAAAAAAAAAAAGAAAAAGAAAAAAAGAATTAAATCAGCAAAAAGGGGGTGCAACACGAGGACTTCCCAGGGGGTCACCCATCCTAGTACTACTCTCGCCCAAGCACACTTAACTTCGGAGTTCTGATGGGATCCGGTGCATTAGTGCTGGTATGATCGCACCCGTTAGTTCATGCACTCTTTATTCTTATAAGCCTCAGGTGCACACGCACTTCGAGGCCCGTGCACTTTATTTTTTGCCTAACGAAAACACCAATTTTTTAGTACCAACTTTCACTGAAAAACCAATTCCATAATTAACGAAGTAAAAAAAAAAAGAAAAAGAAAAAAGAATTAAATCAGCAAAAAGGGGGTGCAACACGAGGACTTCCCAGGGGGTCACCCATCCTAGTACTACTCTCGCCCAAGCACACTTAACTTCGGAGTTCTGATGGGATCCGGTGCATTAGTGCTGGTATGATCGCACCCGTTAGTTCATGCACTCTTTATTCTTATAAGCCTCAGGTGCACACGCACTTCGAGGCCCGTGCACTTTATTTTTTGCCTAACGAAAACACCAATTTTTTAGTACCAACTTTCACTGAAAAACTAATTCCATAATTAACGAAGTAAAAAAAAAAAGAGAAAAAGAAAAAAAGAATTAAATCAGCAAAAAGGGGGTGCAACACGAGGACTTCCCAGGGGGTCACCCATCCTAGTACTACTCTCGCCCAAGCACACTTAACTTCGGAGTTCTGATGGGATCCGGTGCATTAGTGCTGGTATGATCGCACCCGTTAGTTCATGCACTCTTTAATCTTATAAGCCTCAGGTGCACACGCACTTCGAGGCCCGTGCACTTTATTTTTTGCCTAACGAAAACACCAATTTTTTAGTACCAACTTTCACTGAAAAACCAATTCCATAATTAACGAAGTAAAAAAAAAAAAGAAAAAGAAAAAAAGATTTAAATCAGCAAAAAGGGGGTGCAACACGAGGACTTCCCAGGGGGTCACCCATCCTAGTACTACTCTCGCCCAAGCACACTTAACTTCGGAGTTCTGATGGGATCCGGTGCATTAGTGCTGGTATGATCGCACCCGTTAGTTCATGCACTCTTTATTCTTATAAGCCTCAGGTGCACACGCACTTCGAGGCCCGTGCACTTTATTTTTTGCCTAACGAAAACACCAATTTTTTAGTACCAACTTTCACTGAAAAACCAATTCCATAATTAACGAAGTAAAAAAAAAAAGAAAAAGAAAAAAGAATTAAATCAGCAAAAAGGGGGTGCAACACGAGGACTTCCCAGGGGGTCCGGTGCATTAGTGCTGGTATGATCGCACCCGTTAGTTCATGCACTCTTTAATCTTATAAGCCTCAGGTGCACACGCACTTCGAGGCCCGTGCACTTTATTTTTTGCCTAATGGAAACACCAATTTTTTAGTACCAACTTTCACTGAAAAACCAATTCCATAATTAACGAAGTAAAAAAAAAAAGAAAAAGAAAAAAGAATTAAATCAGCAAAAAGGAGGTGCAACACGAGGACTTCCCAGGGGGTCACCCATCCTAGTACTACTCTCGCCCAAGCACACTTAACTTCGGAGTTCTGATGGGATCCGGTGCATTAGTGCTGGTATGATCGCACCCGTTAGTTCATGCACTCTTTAATCTTATAAGCCTCAGGTGCACACGCACTTCGAGGCCCGTGCACTTTATTTTTTGCCTAACGAAAACACCAATTTTTTAGTACCAACTTTCACTGAAAAACCAATTCCATAATTAACGAAGTAAAAAAAAAAAAAGAAAAAGAAAAAAAGAATTAAATCAGCAAAAAGGGGGTGCAACACGAGGACTTCCCAGGGGGTCACCCATCCTAGTACTACTCTCGCCCAAGCACACTTAACTTCGGAGTTCTGATGGGATCCGGTGCATTAGTGCTGGTATGATCGCACCCGTTAGTTCATGCACTCTTTATTCTTATAAGCCTCAGGTGCACACGCACTTCGAGGCCCGTGCACTTTATTTTTTGCCTAACGAAAACACCAATTTTTTAGTACCAACTTTCACTGAAAAACCAATTCCATAATTAACGAAGTAAAAAAAAAAAGAGAAAAAGAAAAAAGAATTAAATCAGCAAAAAGGGGGTGCAACACGAGGACTTCCCAGGGGGTCACCCATCCTAGTACTACTCTCGCCCAAGCACACTTAACTTCGGAGTTCTGATGGGATCCGGTGCATTAGTGCTGGTATGATCGCACCCGTTAGTTCATGCACTCTTTAATCTTATAAGCCTCAGGTGCACACGCACTTCGAGGCCCGTGCACTTTATTTTTTGCCTAACGAAAACACCAATTTTTTAGTACCAACTTTCACTGAAAAACCAATTCCATAATTAACGAAGTAAAAAAAAAAAAAGAAAAAGAAAAAAAGAATTAAATCAGCAAAAAGGGGGTGCAACACGAGGACTTCCCAGGGGGTCACCCATCCTAGTACTACTCTCGCCCAAGCACACTTAACTTCGGAGTTCTGATGGGATCCGGTGCATTAGTGCTGGTATGATCGCACCCGTTAGTTCATGCACTCTTTATTCTTATAAGCCTCAGGTGCACACGCACTTCGAGGCCCGTGCACTTTATTTTTTGCCTAACGAAAACACCAATTTTTTAGTACCAACTTTCACTGAAAAACCAATTCCATAATTAACGAAGTAAAAAAAAAAAGAAAAAGAAAAAAGAATTAAATCAGCAAAAAGGGGGTGCAACACGAGGACTTCCCAGGGGGTCCGGTGCATTAGTGCTGGTATGATCGCACCCGTTAGTTCATGCACTCTTTAATCTTATAAGCCTCAGGTGCACACGCACTTCGAGGCCCGTGCACTTTATTTTTTGCCTAATGGAAACACCAATTTTTTAGTACCAACTTTCACTGAAAAACCAATTCCATAATTAACGAAGTAAAAAAAAAAAGAAAAAGAAAAAAGAATTAAATCAGCAAAAAGGAGGTGCAACACGAGGACTTCCCAGGGGGTCACCCATCCTAGTACTACTCTCGCCCAAGCACACTTAACTTCGGAGTTCTGATGGGATCCGGTGCATTAGTGCTGGTATGATCGCACCCGTTAGTTCATGCACTCTTTAATCTTATAAGCCTCAGGTGCACACGCACTTCGAGGCCCGTGCACTTTATTTTTTGCCTAACGAAAACACCAATTTTTTAGTACCAACTTTCACTGAAAAACCAATTCCATAATTAACGAAGTAAAAAAAAAAAGAGAAAAAGAAAAAAGAATTAAATCAGCAAAAAGGGGGTGCAACACGAGGACTTCCCAGGGGGTCACCCATCCTAGTACTACTCTCGCCCAAGCACACTTAACTTCGGAGTTCTGATGGGATCCGGTGCATTAGTGCTGGTATGATCGCACCCGTTAGTTCATGCACTCTTTAATCTTATAAGCCTCAGGTGCACACGCACTTCGAGGCCCGTGCACTTTATTTTTTGCCTAACGAAAACACCAATTTTTTAGTACCAACTTTCACTGAAAAACCAATTCCATAATTAACGAAGTAAAAAAAAAAAAAGAAAAAGAAAAAAAGAATTAAATCAGCAAAAAGGGGGTGCAACACGAGGACTTCCCAGGGGGTCACCCATCCTAGTACTACTCTCGCCCAAGCACACTTAACTTCGGAGTTCTGATGGGATCCGGTGCATTAGTGCTGGTATGATCGCACCCGTTAGTTCATGCACTCTTTATTCTTATAAGCCTCAGGTGCACACGCACTTCGAGGCCCGTGCACTTTATTTTTTGCCTAACGAAAACACCAATTTTTTAGTACCAACTTTCACTGAAAAACCAATTCCATAATTAACGAAGTAAAAAAAAAAAGAAAAAGAAAAAAGAATTAAATCAGCAAAAAGGGGGTGCAACACGAGGACTTCCCAGGGGGTCCGGTGCATTAGTGCTGGTATGATCGCACCCGTTAGTTCATGCACTCTTTAATCTTATAAGCCTCAGGTGCACACGCACTTCGAGGCCCGTGCACTTTATTTTTTGCCTAATGGAAACACCAATTTTTTAGTACCAACTTTCACTGAAAAACCAATTCCATAATTAACGAAGTAAAAAAAAAAAGAAAAAGAAAAAAGAATTAAATCAGCAAAAAGGAGGTGCAACACGAGGACTTCCCAGGGGGTCACCCATCCTAGTACTACTCTCGCCCAAGCACACTTAACTTCGGAGTTCTGATGGGATCCGGTGCATTAGTGCTGGTATGATCGCACCCGTTAGTTCATGCACTCTTTAATCTTATAAGCCTCAGGTGCACACGCACTTCGAGGCCCGTGCACTTTATTTTTTGCCTAACGAAAACACCAATTTTTTAGTACCAACTTTCACTGAAAAACCAATTCCATAATTAACGAAGTAAAAAAAAAAAAAGAAAAAGAAAAAAAGAATTAAATCAGCAAAAAGGGGGTGCAACACGAGGACTTCCCAGGGGGTCACCCATCCTAGTACTACTCTCGCCCAAGCACACTTAACTTCGGAGTTCTGATGGGATCCGGTGCATTAGTGCTGGTATGATCGCACCCGTTAGTTCATGCACTCTTTATTCTTATAAGCCTCAGGTGCACACGCACTTCGAGGCCCGTGCACTTTATTTTTTGCCTAACGAAAACACCAATTTTTTAGTACCAACTTTCACTGAAAAACCAATTCCATAATTAACGAAGTAAAAAAAAAAAGAGAAAAAGAAAAAAGAATTAAATCAGCAAAAAGGGGGTGCAACACGAGGACTTCCCAGGGGGTCACCCATCCTAGTACTACTCTCGCCCAAGCACACTTAACTTCGGAGTTCTGATGGGATCCGGTGCATTAGTGCTGGTATGATCGCACCCGTTAGTTCATGCACTCTTTAATCTTATAAGCCTCAGGTGCACACGCACTTCGAGGCCCGTGCACTTTATTTTTTGCCTAACGAAAACACCAATTTTTTAGTACCAACTTTCACTGAAAAACCAATTCCATAATTAACGAAGTAAAAAAAAAAAAAGAAAAAGAAAAAAAGAATTAAATCAGCAAAAAGGGGGTGCAACACGAGGACTTCCCAGGGGGTCACCCATCCTAGTACTACTCTCGCCCAAGCACACTTAACTTCGGAGTTCTGATGGGATCCGGTGCATTAGTGCTGGTATGATCGCACCCGTTAGTTCATGCACTCTTTATTCTTATAAGCCTCAGGTGCACACGCACTTCGAGGCCCGTGCACTTTATTTTTTGCCTAACGAAAACACCAATTTTTTAGTACCAACTTTCACTGAAAAACCAATTCCATAATTAACGAAGTAAAAAAAAAAAGAAAAAGAAAAAAGAATTAAATCAGCAAAAAGGGGGTGCAACACGAGGACTTCCCAGGGGGTCACCCATCCTAGTACTACTCTCGCCCAAGCACACTTAACTTCGGAGTTCTGATGGGATCCGGTGCATTAGTGCTGGTATGATCGCACCCGTTAGTTCATGCACTCTTTATTCTTATAAGCCTCAGGTGCACACGCACTTCGAGGCCCGTGCACTTTATTTTTTGCCTAACGAAAACACCAATTTTTTAGTACCAACTTTCACTGAAAAACCAATTCCATAATTAACGAAGTAAAAAAAAAAAGAGAAAAAGAAAAAAAGAATTAAATCAGCAAAAAGGGGGTGCAACACGAGGACTTCCCAGGGGGTCACCCATCCTAGTACTACTCTCGCCCAAGCACACTTAACTTCGGAGTTCTGATGGGATCCGGTGCATTAGTGCTGGTATGATCGCACCCGTTAGTTCATGCACTCTTTAATCTTATAAGCCTCAGGTGCACACGCACTTCGAGGCCCGTGCACTTTATTTTTTGCCTAACGAAAACACCAATTTTTTAGTACCAACTTTCACTGAAAAACCAATTCCATAATTAACGAAGTAAAAAAAAAAAAGAAAAAGAAAAAAAGAATTAAATCAGCAAAAAGGGGGTGCAACACGAGGACTTCCCAGGGGGTCACCCATCCTAGTACTACTCTCGCCCAAGCACACTTAACTTCGGAGTTCTGATGGGATCCGGTGCATTAGTGCTGGTATGATCGCACCCGTTAGTTCATGCACTCTTTATTCTTATAAGCCTCAGGTGCACACGCACTTCGAGGCCCGTGCACTTTATTTTTTGCCTAACGAAAACACCAATTTTTTAGTACCAACTTTCACTGAAAAACCAATTCCATAATTAACGAAGTAAAAAAAAAAAGAAAAAGAAAAAAGAATTAAATCAGCAAAAAGGGGGTGCAACACGAGGACTTCCCAGGGGGTCCGGTGCATTAGTGCTGGTATGATCGCACCCGTTAGTTCATGCACTCTTTAATCTTATAAGCCTCAGGTGCACACGCACTTCGAGGCCCGTGCACTTTATTTTTTGCCTAATGGAAACACCAATTTTTTAGTACCAACTTTCACTGAAAAACCAATTCCATAATTAACGAAGTAAAAAAAAAAAGAAAAAGAAAAAAGAATTAAATCAGCAAAAAGGAGGTGCAACACGAGGACTTCCCAGGGGGTCACCCATCCTAGTACTACTCTCGCCCAAGCACACTTAACTTCGGAGTTCTGATGGGATCCGGTGCATTAGTGCTGGTATGATCGCACCCGTTAGTTCATGCACTCTTTAATCTTATAAGCCTCAGGTGCACACGCACTTCGAGGCCCGTGCACTTTATTTTTTGCCTAACGAAAACACCAATTTTTTAGTACCAACTTTCACTGAAAAACCAATTCCATAATTAACGAAGTAAAAAAAAAAAAAGAAAAAGAAAAAAAGAATTAAATCAGCAAAAAGGGGGTGCAACACGAGGACTTCCCAGGGGGTCACCCATCCTAGTACTACTCTCGCCCAAGCACACTTAACTTCGGAGTTCTGATGGGATCCGGTGCATTAGTGCTGGTATGATCGCACCCGTTAGTTCATGCACTCTTTATTCTTATAAGCCTCAGGTGCACACGCACTTCGAGGCCCGTGCACTTTATTTTTTGCCTAACGAAAACACCAATTTTTTAGTACCAACTTTCACTGAAAAACCAATTCCATAATTAACGAAGTAAAAAAAAAAAGAGAAAAAGAAAAAAGAATTAAATCAGCAAAAAGGGGGTGCAACACGAGGACTTCCCAGGGGGTCACCCATCCTAGTACTACTCTCGCCCAAGCACACTTAACTTCGGAGTTCTGATGGGATCCGGTGCATTAGTGCTGGTATGATCGCACCCGTTAGTTCATGCACTCTTTAATCTTATAAGCCTCAGGTGCACACGCACTTCGAGGCCCGTGCACTTTATTTTTTGCCTAACGAAAACACCAATTTTTTAGTACCAACTTTCACTGAAAAACCAATTCCATAATTAACGAAGTAAAAAAAAAAAAAGAAAAAGAAAAAAAGAATTAAATCAGCAAAAAGGGGGTGCAACACGAGGACTTCCCAGGGGGTCACCCATCCTAGTACTACTCTCGCCCAAGCACACTTAACTTCGGAGTTCTGATGGGATCCGGTGCATTAGTGCTGGTATGATCGCACCCGTTAGTTCATGCACTCTTTATTCTTATAAGCCTCAGGTGCACACGCACTTCGAGGCCCGTGCACTTTATTTTTTGCCTAACGAAAACACCAATTTTTTAGTACCAACTTTCACTGAAAAACCAATTCCATAATTAACGAAGTAAAAAAAAAAAAAGAAAAAGAAAAAAAGAATTAAATCAGCAAAAAGGGGGTGCAACACGAGGACTTCCCAGGGGGTCACCCATCCTAGTACTACTCTCGCCCAAGCACACTTAACTTCGGAGTTCTGATGGGATCCGGTGCATTAGTGCTGGTATGATCGCACCCGTTAGTTCATGCACTCTTTAATCTTATAAGCCTCAGGTGCACACGCACTTCGAGGCCCGTGCACTTTATTTTTTGCCTAATGGAAACACCAATTTTTTAGTACCAACTTTCACTGAAAAACCAATTCCATAATTAACGAAGTAAAAAAAAAAAGAGAAAAAGAAAAAAGAATTAAATCAGCAAAAAGGGGGTGCAACACGAGGACTTCCCAGGGGGTCACCCATCCTAGTACTACTCTCGCCCAAGCACACTTAACTTCGGAGTTCTGATGGGATCCGGTGCATTAGTGCTGGTATGATCGCACCCGTTAGTTCATGCACTCTTTAATCTTATAAGCCTCAGGTGCACACGCACTTCGAGGCCCGTGCACTTTATTTTTTGCCTAACGAAAACACCAATTTTTTAGTACCAACTTTCACTGAAAAACCAATTCCATAATTAACGAAGTAAAAAAAAAAAAAGAAAAAGAAAAAAAGAATTAAATCAGCAAAAAGGGGGTGCAACACGAGGACTTCCCAGGGGGTCACCCATCCTAGTACTACTCTCGCCCAAGCACACTTAACTTCGGAGTTCTGATGGGATCCGGTGCATTAGTGCTGGTATGATCGCACCCGTTAGTTCATGCACTCTTTATTCTTATAAGCCTCAGGTGCACACGCACTTCGAGGCCCGTGCACTTTATTTTTTGCCTAACGAAAACACCAATTTTTTAGTACCAACTTTCACTGAAAAACCAATTCCATAATTAACGAAGTAAAAAAAAAAAGAAAAAGAAAAAAGAATTAAATCAGCAAAAAGGGGGTGCAACACGAGGACTTCCCAGGGGGTCACCCATCCTAGTACTACTCTCGCCCAAGCACACTTAACTTCGGAGTTCTGATGGGATCCGGTGCATTAGTGCTGGTATGATCGCACCCGTTAGTTCATGCACTCTTTATTCTTATAAGCCTCAGGTGCACACGCACTTCGAGGCCCGTGCACTTTATTTTTTGCCTAACGAAAACACCAATTTTTTAGTACCAACTTTCACTGAAAAACCAATTCCATAATTAACGAAGTAAAAAAAAAAAGAGAAAAAGAAAAAAAGAATTAAATCAGCAAAAAGGGGGTGCAACACGAGGACTTCCCAGGGGGTCACCCATCCTAGTACTACTCTCGCCCAAGCACACTTAACTTCGGAGTTCTGATGGGATCCGGTGCATTAGTGCTGGTATGATCGCACCCGTTAGTTCATGCACTCTTTAATCTTATAAGCCTCAGGTGCACACGCACTTCGAGGCCCGTGCACTTTATTTTTTGCCTAACGAAAACACCAATTTTTTAGTACCAACTTTCACTGAAAAACCAATTCCATAATTAACGAAGTAAAAAAAAAAAAGAAAAAGAAAAAAAGAATTAAATCAGCAAAAAGGGGGTGCAACACGAGGACTTCCCAGGGGGTCACCCATCCTAGTACTACTCTCGCCCAAGCACACTTAACTTCGGAGTTCTGATGGGATCCGGTGCATTAGTGCTGGTATGATCGCACCCGTTAGTTCATGCACTCTTTATTCTTATAAGCCTCAGGTGCACACGCACTTCGAGGCCCGTGCACTTTATTTTTTGCCTAACGAAAACACCAATTTTTTAGTACCAACTTTCACTGAAAAACCAATTCCATAATTAACGAAGTAAAAAAAAAAAGAAAAAGAAAAAAGAATTAAATCAGCAAAAAGGGGGTGCAACACGAGGACTTCCCAGGGGGTCCGGTGCATTAGTGCTGGTATGATCGCACCCGTTAGTTCATGCACTCTTTAATCTTATAAGCCTCAGGTGCACACGCACTTCGAGGCCCGTGCACTTTATTTTTTGCCTAATGGAAACACCAATTTTTTAGTACCAACTTTCACTGAAAAACCAATTCCATAATTAACGAAGTAAAAAAAAAAAGAAAAAGAAAAAAGAATTAAATCAGCAAAAAGGAGGTGCAACACGAGGACTTCCCAGGGGGTCACCCATCCTAGTACTACTCTCGCCCAAGCACACTTAACTTCGGAGTTCTGATGGGATCCGGTGCATTAGTGCTGGTATGATCGCACCCGTTAGTTCATGCACTCTTTAATCTTATAAGCCTCAGGTGCACACGCACTTCGAGGCCCGTGCACTTTATTTTTTGCCTAACGAAAACACCAATTTTTTAGTACCAACTTTCACTGAAAAACCAATTCCATAATTAACGAAGTAAAAAAAAAAAAAAGAAAAAGAAAAAAAGAATTAAATCAGCAAAAAGGGGGTGCAACACGAGGACTTCCCAGGGGGTCACCCATCCTAGTACTACTCTCGCCCAAGCACACTTAACTTCGGAGTTCTGATGGGATCCGGTGCATTAGTGCTGGTATGATCGCACCCGTTAGTTCATGCACTCTTTATTCTTATAAGCCTCAGGTGCACACGCACTTCGAGGCCCGTGCACTTTATTTTTTGCCTAACGAAAACACCAATTTTTTAGTACCAACTTTCACTGAAAAACCAATTCCATAATTAACGAAGTAAAAAAAAAAAGAGAAAAAGAAAAAAGAATTAAATCAGCAAAAAGGGGGTGCAACACGAGGACTTCCCAGGGGGTCACCCATCCTAGTACTACTCTCGCCCAAGCACACTTAACTTCGGAGTTCTGATGGGATCCGGTGCATTAGTGCTGGTATGATCGCACCCGTTAGTTCATGCACTCTTTAATCTTATAAGCCTCAGGTGCACACGCACTTCGAGGCCCGTGCACTTTATTTTTTGCCTAACGAAAACACCAATTTTTTAGTACCAACTTTCACTGAAAAACCAATTCCATAATTAACGAAGTAAAAAAAAAAAAAGAAAAAGAAAAAAAGAATTAAATCAGCAAAAAGGGGGTGCAACACGAGGACTTCCCAGGGGGTCACCCATCCTAGTACTACTCTCGCCCAAGCACACTTAACTTCGGAGTTCTGATGGGATCCGGTGCATTAGTGCTGGTATGATCGCACCCGTTAGTTCATGCACTCTTTATTCTTATAAGCCTCAGGTGCACACGCACTTCGAGGCCCGTGCACTTTATTTTTTGCCTAACGAAAACACCAATTTTTTAGTACCAACTTTCACTGAAAAACCAATTCCATAATTAACGAAGTAAAAAAAAAAAGAAAAAGAAAAAAGAATTAAATCAGCAAAAAGGGGGTGCAACACGAGGACTTCCCAGGGGGTCACCCATCCTAGTACTACTCTCGCCCAAGCACACTTAACTTCGGAGTTCTGATGGGATCCGGTGCATTAGTGCTGGTATGATCGCACCCGTTAGTTCATGCACTCTTTATTCTTATAAGCCTCAGGTGCACACGCACTTCGAGGCCCGTGCACTTTATTTTTTGCCTAACGAAAACACCAATTTTTTAGTACCAACTTTCACTGAAAAACCAATTCCATAATTAACGAAGTAAAAAAAAAAAGAGAAAAAGAAAAAAAGAATTAAATCAGCAAAAAGGGGGTGCAACACGAGGACTTCCCAGGGGGTCACCCATCCTAGTACTACTCTCGCCCAAGCACACTTAACTTCGGAGTTCTGATGGGATCCGGTGCATTAGTGCTGGTATGATCGCACCCGTTAGTTCATGCACTCTTTAATCTTATAAGCCTCAGGTGCACACGCACTTCGAGGCCCGTGCACTTTATTTTTTGCCTAACGAAAACACCAATTTTTTAGTACCAACTTTCACTGAAAAACCAATTCCATAATTAACGAAGTAAAAAAAAAAAAGAAAAAGAAAAAAAGAATTAAATCAGCAAAAAGGGGGTGCAACACGAGGACTTCCCAGGGGGTCACCCATCCTAGTACTACTCTCGCCCAAGCACACTTAACTTCGGAGTTCTGATGGGATCCGGTGCATTAGTGCTGGTATGATCGCACCCGTTAGTTCATGCACTCTTTATTCTTATAAGCCTCAGGTGCACACGCACTTCGAGGCCCGTGCACTTTATTTTTTGCCTAACGAAAACACCAATTTTTTAGTACCAACTTTCACTGAAAAACCAATTCCATAATTAACGAAGTAAAAAAAAAAAGAAAAAGAAAAAAGAATTAAATCAGCAAAAAGGGGGTGCAACACGAGGACTTCCCAGGGGGTCCGGTGCATTAGTGCTGGTATGATCGCACCCGTTAGTTCATGCACTCTTTAATCTTATAAGCCTCAGGTGCACACGCACTTCGAGGCCCGTGCACTTTATTTTTTGCCTAATGGAAACACCAATTTTTTAGTACCAACTTTCACTGAAAAACCAATTCCATAATTAACGAAGTAAAAAAAAAAAGAAAAAGAAAAAAGAATTAAATCAGCAAAAAGGAGGTGCAACACGAGGACTTCCCAGGGGGTCACCCATCCTAGTACTACTCTCGCCCAAGCACACTTAACTTCGGAGTTCTGATGGGATCCGGTGCATTAGTGCTGGTATGATCGCACCCGTTAGTTCATGCACTCTTTAATCTTATAAGCCTCAGGTGCACACGCACTTCGAGGCCCGTGCACTTTATTTTTTGCCTAACGAAAACACCAATTTTTTAGTACCAACTTTCACTGAAAAACCAATTCCATAATTAACGAAGTAAAAAAAAAAAAAGAAAAAGAAAAAAAGAATTAAATCAGCAAAAAGGGGGTGCAACACGAGGACTTCCCAGGGGGTCACCCATCCTAGTACTACTCTCGCCCAAGCACACTTAACTTCGGAGTTCTGATGGGATCCGGTGCATTAGTGCTGGTATGATCGCACCCGTTAGTTCATGCACTCTTTATTCTTATAAGCCTCAGGTGCACACGCACTTCGAGGCCCGTGCACTTTATTTTTTGCCTAACGAAAACACCAATTTTTTAGTACCAACTTTCACTGAAAAACCAATTCCATAATTAACGAAGTAAAAAAAAAAAGAGAAAAAGAAAAAAGAATTAAATCAGCAAAAAGGGGGTGCAACACGAGGACTTCCCAGGGGGTCACCCATCCTAGTACTACTCTCGCCCAAGCACACTTAACTTCGGAGTTCTGATGGGATCCGGTGCATTAGTGCTGGTATGATCGCACCCGTTAGTTCATGCACTCTTTAATCTTATAAGCCTCAGGTGCACACGCACTTCGAGGCCCGTGCACTTTATTTTTTGCCTAACGAAAACACCAATTTTTTAGTACCAACTTTCACTGAAAAACCAATTCCATAATTAACGAAGTAAAAAAAAAAAAAGAAAAAGAAAAAAAGAATTAAATCAGCAAAAAGGGGGTGCAACACGAGGACTTCCCAGGGGGTCACCCATCCTAGTACTACTCTCGCCCAAGCACACTTAACTTCGGAGTTCTGATGGGATCCGGTGCATTAGTGCTGGTATGATCGCACCCGTTAGTTCATGCACTCTTTATTCTTATAAGCCTCAGGTGCACACGCACTTCGAGGCCCGTGCACTTTATTTTTTGCCTAACGAAAACACCAATTTTTTAGTACCAACTTTCACTGAAAAACCAATTCCATAATTAACGAAGTAAAAAAAAAAAGAAAAAGAAAAAAGAATTAAATCAGCAAAAAGGGGGTGCAACACGAGGACTTCCCAGGGGGTCACCCATCCTAGTACTACTCTCGCCCAAGCACACTTAACTTCGGAGTTCTGATGGGATCCGGTGCATTAGTGCTGGTATGATCGCACCCGTTAGTTCATGCACTCTTTATTCTTATAAGCCTCAGGTGCACACGCACTTCGAGGCCCGTGCACTTTATTTTTTGCCTAACGAAAACACCAATTTTTTAGTACCAACTTTCACTGAAAAACTAATTCCATAATTAACGAAGTAAAAAAAAAAAGAGAAAAAGAAAAAAAGAATTAAATCAGCAAAAAGGGGGTGCAACACGAGGACTTCCCAGGGGGTCACCCATCCTAGTACTACTCTCGCCCAAGCACACTTAACTTCGGAGTTCTGATGGGATCCGGTGCATTAGTGCTGGTATGATCGCACCCGTTAGTTCATGCACTCTTTAATCTTATAAGCCTCAGGTGCACACGCACTTCGAGGCCCGTGCACTTTATTTTTTGCCTAACGAAAACACCAATTTTTTAGTACCAACTTTCACTGAAAAACCAATTCCATAATTAACGAAGTAAAAAAAAAAAAGAAAAAGAAAAAAAGATTTAAATCAGCAAAAAGGGGGTGCAACACGAGGACTTCCCAGGGGGTCACCCATCCTAGTACTACTCTCGCCCAAGCACACTTAACTTCGGAGTTCTGATGGGATCCGGTGCATTAGTGCTGGTATGATCGCACCCGTTAGTTCATGCACTCTTTATTCTTATAAGCCTCAGGTGCACACGCACTTCGAGGCCCGTGCACTTTATTTTTTGCCTAACGAAAACACCAATTTTTTAGTACCAACTTTCACTGAAAAACCAATTCCATAATTAACGAAGTAAAAAAAAAAAGAAAAAGAAAAAAGAATTAAATCAGCAAAAAGGGGGTGCAACACGAGGACTTCCCAGGGGGTCCGGTGCATTAGTGCTGGTATGATCGCACCCGTTAGTTCATGCACTCTTTAATCTTATAAGCCTCAGGTGCACACGCACTTCGAGGCCCGTGCACTTTATTTTTTGCCTAATGGAAACACCAATTTTTTAGTACCAACTTTCACTGAAAAACCAATTCCATAATTAACGAAGTAAAAAAAAAAAGAAAAAGAAAAAAGAATTAAATCAGCAAAAAGGAGGTGCAACACGAGGACTTCCCAGGGGGTCACCCATCCTAGTACTACTCTCGCCCAAGCACACTTAACTTCGGAGTTCTGATGGGATCCGGTGCATTAGTGCTGGTATGATCGCACCCGTTAGTTCATGCACTCTTTAATCTTATAAGCCTCAGGTGCACACGCACTTCGAGGCCCGTGCACTTTATTTTTTGCCTAACGAAAACACCAATTTTTTAGTACCAACTTTCACTGAAAAACCAATTCCATAATTAACGAAGTAAAAAAAAAAAAAGAAAAAGAAAAAAAGAATTAAATCAGCAAAAAGGGGGTGCAACACGAGGACTTCCCAGGGGGTCACCCATCCTAGTACTACTCTCGCCCAAGCACACTTAACTTCGGAGTTCTGATGGGATCCGGTGCATTAGTGCTGGTATGATCGCACCCGTTAGTTCATGCACTCTTTATTCTTATAAGCCTCAGGTGCACACGCACTTCGAGGCCCGTGCACTTTATTTTTTGCCTAACGAAAACACCAATTTTTTAGTACCAACTTTCACTGAAAAACCAATTCCATAATTAACGAAGTAAAAAAAAAAAGAGAAAAAGAAAAAAGAATTAAATCAGCAAAAAGGGGGTGCAACACGAGGACTTCCCAGGGGGTCACCCATCCTAGTACTACTCTCGCCCAAGCACACTTAACTTCGGAGTTCTGATGGGATCCGGTGCATTAGTGCTGGTATGATCGCACCCGTTAGTTCATGCACTCTTTAATCTTATAAGCCTCAGGTGCACACGCACTTCGAGGCCCGTGCACTTTATTTTTTGCCTAACGAAAACACCAATTTTTTAGTACCAACTTTCACTGAAAAACCAATTCCATAATTAACGAAGTAAAAAAAAAAAAAGAAAAAGAAAAAAAGAATTAAATCAGCAAAAAGGGGGTGCAACACGAGGACTTCCCAGGGGGTCACCCATCCTAGTACTACTCTCGCCCAAGCACACTTAACTTCGGAGTTCTGATGGGATCCGGTGCATTAGTGCTGGTATGATCGCACCCGTTAGTTCATGCACTCTTTATTCTTATAAGCCTCAGGTGCACACGCACTTCGAGGCCCGTGCACTTTATTTTTTGCCTAACGAAAACACCAATTTTTTAGTACCAACTTTCACTGAAAAACCAATTCCATAATTAACGAAGTAAAAAAAAAAAGAAAAAGAAAAAAGAATTAAATCAGCAAAAAGGGGGTGCAACACGAGGACTTCCCAGGGGGTCCGGTGCATTAGTGCTGGTATGATCGCACCCGTTAGTTCATGCACTCTTTAATCTTATAAGCCTCAGGTGCACACGCACTTCGAGGCCCGTGCACTTTATTTTTTGCCTAATGGAAACACCAATTTTTTAGTACCAACTTTCACTGAAAAACCAATTCCATAATTAACGAAGTAAAAAAAAAAAGAAAAAGAAAAAAGAATTAAATCAGCAAAAAGGAGGTGCAACACGAGGACTTCCCAGGGGGTCACCCATCCTAGTACTACTCTCGCCCAAGCACACTTAACTTCGGAGTTCTGATGGGATCCGGTGCATTAGTGCTGGTATGATCGCACCCGTTAGTTCATGCACTCTTTAATCTTATAAGCCTCAGGTGCACACGCACTTCGAGGCCCGTGCACTTTATTTTTTGCCTAACGAAAACACCAATTTTTTAGTACCAACTTTCACTGAAAAACCAATTCCATAATTAACGAAGTAAAAAAAAAAAAAGAAAAAGAAAAAAAGAATTAAATCAGCAAAAAGGGGGTGCAACACGAGGACTTCCCAGGGGGTCACCCATCCTAGTACTACTCTCGCCCAAGCACACTTAACTTCGGAGTTCTGATGGGATCCGGTGCATTAGTGCTGGTATGATCGCACCCGTTAGTTCATGCACTCTTTATTCTTATAAGCCTCAGGTGCACACGCACTTCGAGGCCCGTGCACTTTATTTTTTGCCTAACGAAAACACCAATTTTTTAGTACCAACTTTCACTGAAAAACCAATTCCATAATTAACGAAGTAAAAAAAAAAAGAGAAAAAGAAAAAAGAATTAAATCAGCAAAAAGGGGGTGCAACACGAGGACTTCCCAGGGGGTCACCCATCCTAGTACTACTCTCGCCCAAGCACACTTAACTTCGGAGTTCTGATGGGATCCGGTGCATTAGTGCTGGTATGATCGCACCCGTTAGTTCATGCACTCTTTAATCTTATAAGCCTCAGGTGCACACGCACTTCGAGGCCCGTGCACTTTATTTTTTGCCTAACGAAAACACCAATTTTTTAGTACCAACTTTCACTGAAAAACCAATTCCATAATTAACGAAGTAAAAAAAAAAAAAGAAAAAGAAAAAAAGAATTAAATCAGCAAAAAGGGGGTGCAACACGAGGACTTCCCAGGGGGTCACCCATCCTAGTACTACTCTCGCCCAAGCACACTTAACTTCGGAGTTCTGATGGGATCCGGTGCATTAGTGCTGGTATGATCGCACCCGTTAGTTCATGCACTCTTTATTCTTATAAGCCTCAGGTGCACACGCACTTCGAGGCCCGTGCACTTTATTTTTTGCCTAACGAAAACACCAATTTTTTAGTACCAACTTTCACTGAAAAACCAATTCCATAATTAACGAAGTAAAAAAAAAAAGAAAAAGAAAAAAGAATTAAATCAGCAAAAAGGGGGTGCAACACGAGGACTTCCCAGGGGGTCACCCATCCTAGTACTACTCTCGCCCAAGCACACTTAACTTCGGAGTTCTGATGGGATCCGGTGCATTAGTGCTGGTATGATCGCACCCGTTAGTTCATGCACTCTTTATTCTTATAAGCCTCAGGTGCACACGCACTTCGAGGCCCGTGCACTTTATTTTTTGCCTAACGAAAACACCAATTTTTTAGTACCAACTTTCACTGAAAAACCAATTCCATAATTAACGAAGTAAAAAAAAAAAGAGAAAAAGAAAAAAAGAATTAAATCAGCAAAAAGGGGGTGCAACACGAGGACTTCCCAGGGGGTCACCCATCCTAGTACTACTCTCGCCCAAGCACACTTAACTTCGGAGTTCTGATGGGATCCGGTGCATTAGTGCTGGTATGATCGCACCCGTTAGTTCATGCACTCTTTAATCTTATAAGCCTCAGGTGCACACGCACTTCGAGGCCCGTGCACTTTATTTTTTGCCTAACGAAAACACCAATTTTTTAGTACCAACTTTCACTGAAAAACCAATTCCATAATTAACGAAGTAAAAAAAAAAAAGAAAAAGAAAAAAAGAATTAAATCAGCAAAAAGGGGGTGCAACACGAGGACTTCCCAGGGGGTCACCCATCCTAGTACTACTCTCGCCCAAGCACACTTAACTTCGGAGTTCTGATGGGATCCGGTGCATTAGTGCTGGTATGATCGCACCCGTTAGTTCATGCACTCTTTATTCTTATAAGCCTCAGGTGCACACGCACTTCGAGGCCCGTGCACTTTATTTTTTGCCTAACGAAAACACCAATTTTTTAGTACCAACTTTCACTGAAAAACCAATTCCATAATTAACGAAGTAAAAAAAAAAAGAAAAAGAAAAAAGAATTAAATCAGCAAAAAGGGGGTGCAACACGAGGACTTCCCAGGGGGTCCGGTGCATTAGTGCTGGTATGATCGCACCCGTTAGTTCATGCACTCTTTAATCTTATAAGCCTCAGGTGCACACGCACTTCGAGGCCCGTGCACTTTATTTTTTGCCTAATGGAAACACCAATTTTTTAGTACCAACTTTCACTGAAAAACCAATTCCATAATTAACGAAGTAAAAAAAAAAAGAAAAAGAAAAAAGAATTAAATCAGCAAAAAGGAGGTGCAACACGAGGACTTCCCAGGGGGTCACCCATCCTAGTACTACTCTCGCCCAAGCACACTTAACTTCGGAGTTCTGATGGGATCCGGTGCATTAGTGCTGGTATGATCGCACCCGTTAGTTCATGCACTCTTTAATCTTATAAGCCTCAGGTGCACACGCACTTCGAGGCCCGTGCACTTTATTTTTTGCCTAACGAAAACACCAATTTTTTAGTACCAACTTTCACTGAAAAACCAATTCCATAATTAACGAAGTAAAAAAAAAAAAAGAAAAAGAAAAAAAGAATTAAATCAGCAAAAAGGGGGTGCAACACGAGGACTTCCCAGGGGGTCACCCATCCTAGTACTACTCTCGCCCAAGCACACTTAACTTCGGAGTTCTGATGGGATCCGGTGCATTAGTGCTGGTATGATCGCACCCGTTAGTTCATGCACTCTTTATTCTTATAAGCCTCAGGTGCACACGCACTTCGAGGCCCGTGCACTTTATTTTTTGCCTAACGAAAACACCAATTTTTTAGTACCAACTTTCACTGAAAAACCAATTCCATAATTAACGAAGTAAAAAAAAAAAGAGAAAAAGAAAAAAGAATTAAATCAGCAAAAAGGGGGTGCAACACGAGGACTTCCCAGGGGGTCACCCATCCTAGTACTACTCTCGCCCAAGCACACTTAACTTCGGAGTTCTGATGGGATCCGGTGCATTAGTGCTGGTATGATCGCACCCGTTAGTTCATGCACTCTTTAATCTTATAAGCCTCAGGTGCACACGCACTTCGAGGCCCGTGCACTTTATTTTTTGCCTAACGAAAACACCAATTTTTTAGTACCAACTTTCACTGAAAAACCAATTCCATAATTAACGAAGTAAAAAAAAAAAAAGAAAAAGAAAAAAAGAATTAAATCAGCAAAAAGGGGGTGCAACACGAGGACTTCCCAGGGGGTCACCCATCCTAGTACTACTCTCGCCCAAGCACACTTAACTTCGGAGTTCTGATGGGATCCGGTGCATTAGTGCTGGTATGATCGCACCCGTTAGTTCATGCACTCTTTATTCTTATAAGCCTCAGGTGCACACGCACTTCGAGGCCCGTGCACTTTATTTTTTGCCTAACGAAAACACCAATTTTTTAGTACCAACTTTCACTGAAAAACCAATTCCATAATTAACGAAGTAAAAAAAAAAAGAAAAAGAAAAAAGAATTAAATCAGCAAAAAGGGGGTGCAACACGAGGACTTCCCAGGGGGTCACCCATCCTAGTACTACTCTCGCCCAAGCACACTTAACTTCGGAGTTCTGATGGGATCCGGTGCATTAGTGCTGGTATGATCGCACCCGTTAGTTCATGCACTCTTTATTCTTATAAGCCTCAGGTGCACACGCACTTCGAGGCCCGTGCACTTTATTTTTTGCCTAACGAAAACACCAATTTTTTAGTACCAACTTTCACTGAAAAACTAATTCCATAATTAACGAAGTAAAAAAAAAAAGAGAAAAAGAAAAAAAGAATTAAATCAGCAAAAAGGGGGTGCAACACGAGGACTTCCCAGGGGGTCACCCATCCTAGTACTACTCTCGCCCAAGCACACTTAACTTCGGAGTTCTGATGGGATCCGGTGCATTAGTGCTGGTATGATCGCACCCGTTAGTTCATGCACTCTTTAATCTTATAAGCCTCAGGTGCACACGCACTTCGAGGCCCGTGCACTTTATTTTTTGCCTAACGAAAACACCAATTTTTTAGTACCAACTTTCACTGAAAAACCAATTCCATAATTAACGAAGTAAAAAAAAAAAAGAAAAAGAAAAAAAGATTTAAATCAGCAAAAAGGGGGTGCAACACGAGGACTTCCCAGGGGGTCACCCATCCTAGTACTACTCTCGCCCAAGCACACTTAACTTCGGAGTTCTGATGGGATCCGGTGCATTAGTGCTGGTATGATCGCACCCGTTAGTTCATGCACTCTTTATTCTTATAAGCCTCAGGTGCACACGCACTTCGAGGCCCGTGCACTTTATTTTTTGCCTAACGAAAACACCAATTTTTTAGTACCAACTTTCACTGAAAAACCAATTCCATAATTAACGAAGTAAAAAAAAAAAGAAAAAGAAAAAAGAATTAAATCAGCAAAAAGGGGGTGCAACACGAGGACTTCCCAGGGGGTCCGGTGCATTAGTGCTGGTATGATCGCACCCGTTAGTTCATGCACTCTTTAATCTTATAAGCCTCAGGTGCACACGCACTTCGAGGCCCGTGCACTTTATTTTTTGCCTAATGGAAACACCAATTTTTTAGTACCAACTTTCACTGAAAAACCAATTCCATAATTAACGAAGTAAAAAAAAAAAGAGAAAAAGAAAAAAGAATTAAATCAGCAAAAAGGGGGTGCAACACGAGGACTTCCCAGGGGGTCACCCATCCTAGTACTACTCTCGCCCAAGCACACTTAACTTCGGAGTTCTGATGGGATCCGGTGCATTAGTGCTGGTATGATCGCACCCGTTAGTTCATGCACTCTTTAATCTTATAAGCCTCAGGTGCACACGCACTTCGAGGCCCGTGCACTTTATTTTTTGCCTAACGAAAACACCAATTTTTTAGTACCAACTTTCACTGAAAAACCAATTCCATAATTAACGAAGTAAAAAAAAAAAAAGAAAAAGAAAAAAAGAATTAAATCAGCAAAAAGGGGGTGCAACACGAGGACTTCCCAGGGGGTCACCCATCCTAGTACTACTCTCGCCCAAGCACACTTAACTTCGGAGTTCTGATGGGATCCGGTGCATTAGTGCTGGTATGATCGCACCCGTTAGTTCATGCACTCTTTATTCTTATAAGCCTCAGGTGCACACGCACTTCGAGGCCCGTGCACTTTATTTTTTGCCTAACGAAAACACCAATTTTTTAGTACCAACTTTCACTGAAAAACCAATTCCATAATTAACGAAGTAAAAAAAAAAAGAAAAAGAAAAAAGAATTAAATCAGCAAAAAGGGGGTGCAACACGAGGACTTCCCAGGGGGTCACCCATCCTAGTACTACTCTCGCCCAAGCACACTTAACTTCGGAGTTCTGATGGGATCCGGTGCATTAGTGCTGGTATGATCGCACCCGTTAGTTCATGCACTCTTTATTCTTATAAGCCTCAGGTGCACACGCACTTCGAGGCCCGTGCACTTTATTTTTTGCCTAACGAAAACACCAATTTTTTAGTACCAACTTTCACTGAAAAACCAATTCCATAATTAACGAAGTAAAAAAAAAAAGAGAAAAAGAAAAAAAGAATTAAATCAGCAAAAAGGGGGTGCAACACGAGGACTTCCCAGGGGGTCACCCATCCTAGTACTACTCTCGCCCAAGCACACTTAACTTCGGAGTTCTGATGGGATCCGGTGCATTAGTGCTGGTATGATCGCACCCGTTAGTTCATGCACTCTTTAATCTTATAAGCCTCAGGTGCACACGCACTTCGAGGCCCGTGCACTTTATTTTTTGCCTAACGAAAACACCAATTTTTTAGTACCAACTTTCACTGAAAAACCAATTCCATAATTAACGAAGTAAAAAAAAAAAAGAAAAAGAAAAAAAGAATTAAATCAGCAAAAAGGGGGTGCAACACGAGGACTTCCCAGGGGGTCACCCATCCTAGTACTACTCTCGCCCAAGCACACTTAACTTCGGAGTTCTGATGGGATCCGGTGCATTAGTGCTGGTATGATCGCACCCGTTAGTTCATGCACTCTTTATTCTTATAAGCCTCAGGTGCACACGCACTTCGAGGCCCGTGCACTTTATTTTTTGCCTAACGAAAACACCAATTTTTTAGTACCAACTTTCACTGAAAAACCAATTCCATAATTAACGAAGTAAAAAAAAAAAGAAAAAGAAAAAAGAATTAAATCAGCAAAAAGGGGGTGCAACACGAGGACTTCCCAGGGGGTCCGGTGCATTAGTGCTGGTATGATCGCACCCGTTAGTTCATGCACTCTTTAATCTTATAAGCCTCAGGTGCACACGCACTTCGAGGCCCGTGCACTTTATTTTTTGCCTAATGGAAACACCAATTTTTTAGTACCAACTTTCACTGAAAAACCAATTCCATAATTAACGAAGTAAAAAAAAAAAGAAAAAGAAAAAAGAATTAAATCAGCAAAAAGGAGGTGCAACACGAGGACTTCCCAGGGGGTCACCCATCCTAGTACTACTCTCGCCCAAGCACACTTAACTTCGGAGTTCTGATGGGATCCGGTGCATTAGTGCTGGTATGATCGCACCCGTTAGTTCATGCACTCTTTAATCTTATAAGCCTCAGGTGCACACGCACTTCGAGGCCCGTGCACTTTATTTTTTGCCTAACGAAAACACCAATTTTTTAGTACCAACTTTCACTGAAAAACCAATTCCATAATTAACGAAGTAAAAAAAAAAAAAGAAAAAGAAAAAAAGAATTAAATCAGCAAAAAGGGGGTGCAACACGAGGACTTCCCAGGGGGTCACCCATCCTAGTACTACTCTCGCCCAAGCACACTTAACTTCGGAGTTCTGATGGGATCCGGTGCATTAGTGCTGGTATGATCGCACCCGTTAGTTCATGCACTCTTTATTCTTATAAGCCTCAGGTGCACACGCACTTCGAGGCCCGTGCACTTTATTTTTTGCCTAACGAAAACACCAATTTTTTAGTACCAACTTTCACTGAAAAACCAATTCCATAATTAACGAAGTAAAAAAAAAAAGAGAAAAAGAAAAAAGAATTAAATCAGCAAAAAGGGGGTGCAACACGAGGACTTCCCAGGGGGTCACCCATCCTAGTACTACTCTCGCCCAAGCACACTTAACTTCGGAGTTCTGATGGGATCCGGTGCATTAGTGCTGGTATGATCGCACCCGTTAGTTCATGCACTCTTTAATCTTATAAGCCTCAGGTGCACACGCACTTCGAGGCCCGTGCACTTTATTTTTTGCCTAACGAAAACACCAATTTTTTAGTACCAACTTTCACTGAAAAACCAATTCCATAATTAACGAAGTAAAAAAAAAAAAAGAAAAAGAAAAAAAGAATTAAATCAGCAAAAAGGGGGTGCAACACGAGGACTTCCCAGGGGGTCACCCATCCTAGTACTACTCTCGCCCAAGCACACTTAACTTCGGAGTTCTGATGGGATCCGGTGCATTAGTGCTGGTATGATCGCACCCGTTAGTTCATGCACTCTTTATTCTTATAAGCCTCAGGTGCACACGCACTTCGAGGCCCGTGCACTTTATTTTTTGCCTAACGAAAACACCAATTTTTTAGTACCAACTTTCACTGAAAAACCAATTCCATAATTAACGAAGTAAAAAAAAAAAGAAAAAGAAAAAAGAATTAAATCAGCAAAAAGGGGGTGCAACACGAGGACTTCCCAGGGGGTCCGGTGCATTAGTGCTGGTATGATCGCACCCGTTAGTTCATGCACTCTTTAATCTTATAAGCCTCAGGTGCACACGCACTTCGAGGCCCGTGCACTTTATTTTTTGCCTAATGGAAACACCAATTTTTTAGTACCAACTTTCACTGAAAAACCAATTCCATAATTAACGAAGTAAAAAAAAAAAGAAAAAGAAAAAAGAATTAAATCAGCAAAAAGGAGGTGCAACACGAGGACTTCCCAGGGGGTCACCCATCCTAGTACTACTCTCGCCCAAGCACACTTAACTTCGGAGTTCTGATGGGATCCGGTGCATTAGTGCTGGTATGATCGCACCCGTTAGTTCATGCACTCTTTAATCTTATAAGCCTCAGGTGCACACGCACTTCGAGGCCCGTGCACTTTATTTTTTGCCTAACGAAAACACCAATTTTTTAGTACCAACTTTCACTGAAAAACCAATTCCATAATTAACGAAGTAAAAAAAAAAAAAGAAAAAGAAAAAAAGAATTAAATCAGCAAAAAGGGGGTGCAACACGAGGACTTCCCAGGGGGTCACCCATCCTAGTACTACTCTCGCCCAAGCACACTTAACTTCGGAGTTCTGATGGGATCCGGTGCATTAGTGCTGGTATGATCGCACCCGTTAGTTCATGCACTCTTTATTCTTATAAGCCTCAGGTGCACACGCACTTCGAGGCCCGTGCACTTTATTTTTTGCCTAACGAAAACACCAATTTTTTAGTACCAACTTTCACTGAAAAACCAATTCCATAATTAACGAAGTAAAAAAAAAAAGAGAAAAAGAAAAAAGAATTAAATCAGCAAAAAGGGGGTGCAACACGAGGACTTCCCAGGGGGTCACCCATCCTAGTACTACTCTCGCCCAAGCACACTTAACTTCGGAGTTCTGATGGGATCCGGTGCATTAGTGCTGGTATGATCGCACCCGTTAGTTCATGCACTCTTTAATCTTATAAGCCTCAGGTGCACACGCACTTCGAGGCCCGTGCACTTTATTTTTTGCCTAACGAAAACACCAATTTTTTAGTACCAACTTTCACTGAAAAACCAATTCCATAATTAACGAAGTAAAAAAAAAAAAAGAAAAAGAAAAAAAGAATTAAATCAGCAAAAAGGGAGTGCAACACGAGGACTTCCCAGGGGGTCACCCATCCTAGTACTACTCTCGCCCAAGCACACTTAACTTCGGAGTTCTGATGGGATCCGGTGCATTAGTGCTGGTATGATCGCACCCGTTAGTTCATGCACTCTTTATTCTTATAAGCCTCAGGTGCACACGCACTTCGAGGCCCGTGCACTTTATTTTTTGCCTAACGAAAACACCAATTTTTTAGTACCAACTTTCACTGAAAAACCAATTCCATAATTAACGAAGTAAAAAAAAAAAGAAAAAGAAAAAAGAATTAAATCAGCAAAAAGGGGGTGCAACACGAGGACTTCCCAGGGGGTCACCAATCCTAGTACTACTCTCGCCCAAGCACACTTAACTTCGGAGTTCTGATGGGATCCGGTGCATTAGTGCTGGTATGATCGCACCCGTTAGTTCATGCACTCTTTATTCTTATAAGCCTCAGGTGCACACGCACTTCGAGGCCCGTGCACTTTATTTTTTGCCTAACGAAAACACCAATTTTTTAGTACCAACTTTCACTGAAAAACCAATTCCATAATTAACGAAGTAAAAAAAAAAAGAGAAAAAGAAAAAAAGAATTAAATCAGCAAAAAGGGGGTGCAACACGAGGACTTCCCAGGGGGTCACCCATCCTAGTACTACTCTCGCCCAAGCACACTTAACTTCGGAGTTCTGATGGGATCCGGTGCATTAGTGCTGGTATGATCGCACCCGTTAGTTCATGCACTCTTTAATCTTATAAGCCTCAGGTGCACACGCACTTCGAGGCCCGTGCACTTTATTTTTTGCCTAACGAAAACACCAATTTTTTAGTACCAACTTTCACTGAAAAACCAATTCCATAATTAACGAAGTAAAAAAAAAAAAGAAAAAGAAAAAAAGAATTAAATCAGCAAAAAGGGGGTGCAACACGAGGACTTCCCAGGGGGTCACCCATCCTAGTACTACTCTCGCCCAAGCACACTTAACTTCGGAGTTCTGATGGGATCCGGTGCATTAGTGCTGGTATGATCGCACCCGTTAGTTCATGCACTCTTTATTCTTATAAGCCTCAGGTGCACACGCACTTCGAGGCCCGTGCACTTTATTTTTTGCCTAACGAAAACACCAATTTTTTAGTACCAACTTTCACTGAAAAACCAATTCCATAATTAACGAAGTAAAAAAAAAAAGAAAAAGAAAAAAGAATTAAATCAGCAAAAAGGGGGTGCAACACGAGGACTTCCCAGGGGGTCCGGTGCATTAGTGCTGGTATGATCGCACCCGTTAGTTCATGCACTCTTTAATCTTATAAGCCTCAGGTGCACACGCACTTCGAGGCCCGTGCACTTTATTTTTTGCCTAATGGAAACACCAATTTTTTAGTACCAACTTTCACTGAAAAACCAATTCCATAATTAACGAAGTAAAAAAAAAAAGAAAAAGAAAAAAGAATTAAATCAGCAAAAAGGAGGTGCAACACGAGGACTTCCCAGGGGGTCACCCATCCTAGTACTACTCTCGCCCAAGCACACTTAACTTCGGAGTTCTGATGGGATCCGGTGCATTAGTGCTGGTATGATCGCACCCGTTAGTTCATGCACTCTTTAATCTTATAAGCCTCAGGTGCACACGCACTTCGAGGCCCGTGCACTTTATTTTTTGCCTAACGAAAACACCAATTTTTTAGTACCAACTTTCACTGAAAAACCAATTCCATAATTAACGAAGTAAAAAAAAAAAAAGAAAAAGAAAAAAAGAATTAAATCAGCAAAAAGGGGGTGCAACACGAGGACTTCCCAGGGGGTCACCCATCCTAGTACTACTCTCGCCCAAGCACACTTAACTTCGGAGTTCTGATGGGATCCGGTGCATTAGTGCTGGTATGATCGCACCCGTTAGTTCATGCACTCTTTATTCTTATAAGCCTCAGGTGCACACGCACTTCGAGGCCCGTGCACTTTATTTTTTGCCTAACGAAAACACCAATTTTTTAGTACCAACTTTCACTGAAAAACCAATTCCATAATTAACGAAGTAAAAAAAAAAAGAGAAAAAGAAAAAAGAATTAAATCAGCAAAAAGGGGGTGCAACACGAGGACTTCCCAGGGGGTCACCCATCCTAGTACTACTCTCGCCCAAGCACACTTAACTTCGGAGTTCTGATGGGATCCGGTGCATTAGTGCTGGTATGATCGCACCCGTTAGTTCATGCACTCTTTAATCTTATAAGCCTCAGGTGCACACGCACTTCGAGGCCCGTGCACTTTATTTTTTGCCTAACGAAAACACCAATTTTTTAGTACCAACTTTCACTGAAAAACCAATTCCATAATTAACGAAGTAAAAAAAAAAAAAGAAAAAGAAAAAAAGAATTAAATCAGCAAAAAGGGGGTGCAACACGAGGACTTCCCAGGGGGTCACCCATCCTAGTACTACTCTCGCCCAAGCACACTTAACTTCGGAGTTCTGATGGGATCCGGTGCATTAGTGCTGGTATGATCGCACCCGTTAGTTCATGCACTCTTTATTCTTATAAGCCTCAGGTGCACACGCACTTCGAGGCCCGTGCACTTTATTTTTTGCCTAACGAAAACACCAATTTTTTAGTACCAACTTTCACTGAAAAACCAATTCCATAATTAACGAAGTAAAAAAAAAAAGAAAAAGAAAAAAGAATTAAATCAGCAAAAAGGGGGTGCAACACGAGGACTTCCCAGGGGGTCACCCATCCTAGTACTACTCTCGCCCAAGCACACTTAACTTCGGAGTTCTGATGGGATCCGGTGCATTAGTGCTGGTATGATCGCACCCGTTAGTTCATGCACTCTTTATTCTTATAAGCCTCAGGTGCACACGCACTTCGAGGCCCGTGCACTTTATTTTTTGCCTAACGAAAACACCAATTTTTTAGTACCAACTTTCACTGAAAAACTAATTCCATAATTAACGAAGTAAAAAAAAAAAGAGAAAAAGAAAAAAAGAATTAAATCAGCAAAAAGGGGGTGCAACACGAGGACTTCCCAGGGGGTCACCCATCCTAGTACTACTCTCGCCCAAGCACACTTAACTTCGGAGTTCTGATGGGATCCGGTGCATTAGTGCTGGTATGATCGCACCCGTTAGTTCATGCACTCTTTAATCTTATAAGCCTCAGGTGCACACGCACTTCGAGGCCCGTGCACTTTATTTTTTGCCTAACGAAAACACCAATTTTTTAGTACCAACTTTCACTGAAAAACCAATTCCATAATTAACGAAGTAAAAAAAAAAAAGAAAAAGAAAAAAAGATTTAAATCAGCAAAAAGGGGGTGCAACACGAGGACTTCCCAGGGGGTCACCCATCCTAGTACTACTCTCGCCCAAGCACACTTAACTTCGGAGTTCTGATGGGATCCGGTGCATTAGTGCTGGTATGATCGCACCCGTTAGTTCATGCACTCTTTATTCTTATAAGCCTCAGGTGCACACGCACTTCGAGGCCCGTGCACTTTATTTTTTGCCTAACGAAAACACCAATTTTTTAGTACCAACTTTCACTGAAAAACCAATTCCATAATTAACGAAGTAAAAAAAAAAAGAAAAAGAAAAAAGAATTAAATCAGCAAAAAGGGGGTGCAACACGAGGACTTCCCAGGGGGTCCGGTGCATTAGTGCTGGTATGATCGCACCCGTTAGTTCATGCACTCTTTAATCTTATAAGCCTCAGGTGCACACGCACTTCGAGGCCCGTGCACTTTATTTTTTGCCTAATGGAAACACCAATTTTTTAGTACCAACTTTCACTGAAAAACCAATTCCATAATTAACGAAGTAAAAAAAAAAAGAGAAAAAGAAAAAAGAATTAAATCAGCAAAAAGGGGGTGCAACACGAGGACTTCCCAGGGGGTCACCCATCCTAGTACTACTCTCGCCCAAGCACACTTAACTTCGGAGTTCTGATGGGATCCGGTGCATTAGTGCTGGTATGATCGCACCCGTTAGTTCATGCACTCTTTAATCTTATAAGCCTCAGGTGCACACGCACTTCGAGGCCCGTGCACTTTATTTTTTGCCTAACGAAAACACCAATTTTTTAGTACCAACTTTCACTGAAAAACCAATTCCATAATTAACGAAGTAAAAAAAAAAAAAGAAAAAGAAAAAAAGAATTAAATCAGCAAAAAGGGGGTGCAACACGAGGACTTCCCAGGGGGTCACCCATCCTAGTACTACTCTCGCCCAAGCACACTTAACTTCGGAGTTCTGATGGGATCCGGTGCATTAGTGCTGGTATGATCGCACCCGTTAGTTCATGCACTCTTTATTCTTATAAGCCTCAGGTGCACACGCACTTCGAGGCCCGTGCACTTTATTTTTTGCCTAACGAAAACACCAATTTTTTAGTACCAACTTTCACTGAAAAACCAATTCCATAATTAACGAAGTAAAAAAAAAAAGAAAAAGAAAAAAGAATTAAATCAGCAAAAAGGGGGTGCAACACGAGGACTTCCCAGGGGGTCACCCATCCTAGTACTACTCTCGCCCAAGCACACTTAACTTCGGAGTTCTGATGGGATCCGGTGCATTAGTGCTGGTATGATCGCACCCGTTAGTTCATGCACTCTTTATTCTTATAAGCCTCAGGTGCACACGCACTTCGAGGCCCGTGCACTTTATTTTTTGCCTAACGAAAACACCAATTTTTTAGTACCAACTTTCACTGAAAAACCAATTCCATAATTAACGAAGTAAAAAAAAAAAGAGAAAAAGAAAAAAAGAATTAAATCAGCAAAAAGGGGGTGCAACACGAGGACTTCCCAGGGGGTCACCCATCCTAGTACTACTCTCGCCCAAGCACACTTAACTTCGGAGTTCTGATGGGATCCGGTGCATTAGTGCTGGTATGATCGCACCCGTTAGTTCATGCACTCTTTAATCTTATAAGCCTCAGGTGCACACGCACTTCGAGGCCCGTGCACTTTATTTTTTGCCTAACGAAAACACCAATTTTTTAGTACCAACTTTCACTGAAAAACCAATTCCATAATTAACGAAGTAAAAAAAAAAAAGAAAAAGAAAAAAAGAATTAAATCAGCAAAAAGGGGGTGCAACACGAGGACTTCCCAGGGGGTCACCCATCCTAGTACTACTCTCGCCCAAGCACACTTAACTTCGGAGTTCTGATGGGATCCGGTGCATTAGTGCTGGTATGATCGCACCCGTTAGTTCATGCACTCTTTATTCTTATAAGCCTCAGGTGCACACGCACTTCGAGGCCCGTGCACTTTATTTTTTGCCTAACGAAAACACCAATTTTTTAGTACCAACTTTCACTGAAAAACCAATTCCATAATTAACGAAGTAAAAAAAAAAAGAAAAAGAAAAAAGAATTAAATCAGCAAAAAGGGGGTGCAACACGAGGACTTCCCAGGGGGTCCGGTGCATTAGTGCTGGTATGATCGCACCCGTTAGTTCATGCACTCTTTAATCTTATAAGCCTCAGGTGCACACGCACTTCGAGGCCCGTGCACTTTATTTTTTGCCTAATGGAAACACCAATTTTTTAGTACCAACTTTCACTGAAAAACCAATTCCATAATTAACGAAGTAAAAAAAAAAAGAAAAAGAAAAAAGAATTAAATCAGCAAAAAGGAGGTGCAACACGAGGACTTCCCAGGGGGTCACCCATCCTAGTACTACTCTCGCCCAAGCACACTTAACTTCGGAGTTCTGATGGGATCCGGTGCATTAGTGCTGGTATGATCGCACCCGTTAGTTCATGCACTCTTTAATCTTATAAGCCTCAGGTGCACACGCACTTCGAGGCCCGTGCACTTTATTTTTTGCCTAACGAAAACACCAATTTTTTAGTACCAACTTTCACTGAAAAACCAATTCCATAATTAACGAAGTAAAAAAAAAAAAAGAAAAAGAAAAAAAGAATTAAATCAGCAAAAAGGGGGTGCAACACGAGGACTTCCCAGGGGGTCACCCATCCTAGTACTACTCTCGCCCAAGCACACTTAACTTCGGAGTTCTGATGGGATCCGGTGCATTAGTGCTGGTATGATCGCACCCGTTAGTTCATGCACTCTTTATTCTTATAAGCCTCAGGTGCACACGCACTTCGAGGCCCGTGCACTTTATTTTTTGCCTAACGAAAACACCAATTTTTTAGTACCAACTTTCACTGAAAAACCAATTCCATAATTAACGAAGTAAAAAAAAAAAGAGAAAAAGAAAAAAGAATTAAATCAGCAAAAAGGGGGTGCAACACGAGGACTTCCCAGGGGGTCACCCATCCTAGTACTACTCTCGCCCAAGCACACTTAACTTCGGAGTTCTGATGGGATCCGGTGCATTAGTGCTGGTATGATCGCACCCGTTAGTTCATGCACTCTTTAATCTTATAAGCCTCAGGTGCACACGCACTTCGAGGCCCGTGCACTTTATTTTTTGCCTAACGAAAACACCAATTTTTTAGTACCAACTTTCACTGAAAAACCAATTCCATAATTAACGAAGTAAAAAAAAAAAAAGAAAAAGAAAAAAAGAATTAAATCAGCAAAAAGGGGGTGCAACACGAGGACTTCCCAGGGGGTCACCCATCCTAGTACTACTCTCGCCCAAGCACACTTAACTTCGGAGTTCTGATGGGATCCGGTGCATTAGTGCTGGTATGATCGCACCCGTTAGTTCATGCACTCTTTATTCTTATAAGCCTCAGGTGCACACGCACTTCGAGGCCCGTGCACTTTATTTTTTGCCTAACGAAAACACCAATTTTTTAGTACCAACTTTCACTGAAAAACCAATTCCATAATTAACGAAGTAAAAAAAAAAAGAAAAAGAAAAAAGAATTAAATCAGCAAAAAGGGGGTGCAACACGAGGACTTCCCAGGGGGTCACCCATCCTAGTACTACTCTCGCCCAAGCACACTTAACTTCGGAGTTCTGATGGGATCCGGTGCATTAGTGCTGGTATGATCGCACCCGTTAGTTCATGCACTCTTTATTCTTATAAGCCTCAGGTGCACACGCACTTCGAGGCCCGTGCACTTTATTTTTTGCCTAACGAAAACACCAATTTTTTAGTACCAACTTTCACTGAAAAACCAATTCCATAATTAACGAAGTAAAAAAAAAAAGAGAAAAAGAAAAAAAGAATTAAATCAGCAAAAAGGGGGTGCAACACGAGGACTTCCCAGGGGGTCACCCATCCTAGTACTACTCTCGCCCAAGCACACTTAACTTCGGAGTTCTGATGGGATCCGGTGCATTAGTGCTGGTATGATCGCACCCGTTAGTTCATGCACTCTTTAATCTTATAAGCCTCAGGTGCACACGCACTTCGAGGCCCGTGCACTTTATTTTTTGCCTAACGAAAACACCAATTTTTTAGTACCAACTTTCACTGAAAAACCAATTCCATAATTAACGAAGTAAAAAAAAAAAAGAAAAAGAAAAAAAGAATTAAATCAGCAAAAAGGGGGTGCAACACGAGGACTTCCCAGGGGGTCACCCATCCTAGTACTACTCTCGCCCAAGCACACTTAACTTCGGAGTTCTGATGGGATCCGGTGCATTAGTGCTGGTATGATCGCACCCGTTAGTTCATGCACTCTTTATTCTTATAAGCCTCAGGTGCACACGCACTTCGAGGCCCGTGCACTTTATTTTTTGCCTAACGAAAACACCAATTTTTTAGTACCAACTTTCACTGAAAAACCAATTCCATAATTAACGAAGTAAAAAAAAAAAGAAAAAGAAAAAAGAATTAAATCAGCAAAAAGGGGGTGCAACACGAGGACTTCCCAGGGGGTCCGGTGCATTAGTGCTGGTATGATCGCACCCGTTAGTTCATGCACTCTTTAATCTTATAAGCCTCAGGTGCACACGCACTTCGAGGCCCGTGCACTTTATTTTTTGCCTAATGGAAACACCAATTTTTTAGTACCAACTTTCACTGAAAAACCAATTCCATAATTAACGAAGTAAAAAAAAAAAGAAAAAGAAAAAAGAATTAAATCAGCAAAAAGGAGGTGCAACACGAGGACTTCCCAGGGGGTCACCCATCCTAGTACTACTCTCGCCCAAGCACACTTAACTTCGGAGTTCTGATGGGATCCGGTGCATTAGTGCTGGTATGATCGCACCCGTTAGTTCATGCACTCTTTAATCTTATAAGCCTCAGGTGCACACGCACTTCGAGGCCCGTGCACTTTATTTTTTGCCTAACGAAAACACCAATTTTTTAGTACCAACTTTCACTGAAAAACCAATTCCATAATTAACGAAGTAAAAAAAAAAAAAGAAAAAGAAAAAAAGAATTAAATCAGCAAAAAGGGGGTGCAACACGAGGACTTCCCAGGGGGTCACCCATCCTAGTACTACTCTCGCCCAAGCACACTTAACTTCGGAGTTCTGATGGGATCCGGTGCATTAGTGCTGGTATGATCGCACCCGTTAGTTCATGCACTCTTTATTCTTATAAGCCTCAGGTGCACACGCACTTCGAGGCCCGTGCACTTTATTTTTTGCCTAACGAAAACACCAATTTTTTAGTACCAACTTTCACTGAAAAACCAATTCCATAATTAACGAAGTAAAAAAAAAAAGAGAAAAAGAAAAAAGAATTAAATCAGCAAAAAGGGGGTGCAACACGAGGACTTCCCAGGGGGTCACCCATCCTAGTACTACTCTCGCCCAAGCACACTTAACTTCGGAGTTCTGATGGGATCCGGTGCATTAGTGCTGGTATGATCGCACCCGTTAGTTCATGCACTCTTTAATCTTATAAGCCTCAGGTGCACACGCACTTCGAGGCCCGTGCACTTTATTTTTTGCCTAACGAAAACACCAATTTTTTAGTACCAACTTTCACTGAAAAACCAATTCCATAATTAACGAAGTAAAAAAAAAAAAAGAAAAAGAAAAAAAGAATTAAATCAGCAAAAAGGGGGTGCAACACGAGGACTTCCCAGGGGGTCACCCATCCTAGTACTACTCTCGCCCAAGCACACTTAACTTCGGAGTTCTGATGGGATCCGGTGCATTAGTGCTGGTATGATCGCACCCGTTAGTTCATGCACTCTTTATTCTTATAAGCCTCAGGTGCACACGCACTTCGAGGCCCGTGCACTTTATTTTTTGCCTATCGAAAACACCAATTTTTTAGTACCAACTTTCACTGAAAAACCAATTCCATAATTAACGAAGTAAAAAAAAAAAGAAAAAGAAAAAAGAATTAAATCAGCAAAAAGGGGGTGCAACACGAGGACTTCCCAGGGGGTCACCCATCCTAGTACTACTCTCGCCCAAGCACACTTAACTTCGGAGTTCTGATGGGATCCGGTGCATTAGTGCTGGTATGATCGCACCCGTTAGTTCATGCACTCTTTATTCTTATAAGCCTCAGGTGCACACGCACTTCGAGGCCCGTGCACTTTATTTTTTGCCTAACGAAAACACCAATTTTTTAGTACCAACTTTCACTGAAAAACTAATTCCATAATTAACGAAGTAAAAAAAAAAAGAGAAAAAGAAAAAAAGAATTAAATCAGCAAAAAGGGGGTGCAACACGAGGACTTCCCAGGGGGTCACCCATCCTAGTACTACTCTCGCCCAAGCACACTTAACTTCGGAGTTCTGATGGGATCCGGTGCATTAGTGCTGGTATGATCGCACCCGTTAGTTCATGCACTCTTTAATCTTATAAGCCTCAGGTGCACACGCACTTCGAGGCCCGTGCACTTTATTTTTTGCCTAACGAAAACACCAATTTTTTAGTACCAACTTTCACTGAAAAACCAATTCCATAATTAACGAAGTAAAAAAAAAAAAGAAAAAGAAAAAAAGATTTAAATCAGCAAAAAGGGGGTGCAACACGAGGACTTCCCAGGGGGTCACCCATCCTAGTACTACTCTCGCCCAAGCACACTTAACTTCGGAGTTCTGATGGGATCCGGTGCATTAGTGCTGGTATGATCGCACCCGTTAGTTCATGCACTCTTTATTCTTATAAGCCTCAGGTGCACACGCACTTCGAGGCCCGTGCACTTTATTTTTTGCCTAACGAAAACACCAATTTTTTAGTACCAACTTTCACTGAAAAACCAATTCCATAATTAACGAAGTAAAAAAAAAAAGAAAAAGAAAAAAGAATTAAATCAGCAAAAAGGGGGTGCAACACGAGGACTTCCCAGGGGGTCCGGTGCATTAGTGCTGGTATGATCGCACCCGTTAGTTCATGCACTCTTTAATCTTATAAGCCTCAGGTGCACACGCACTTCGAGGCCCGTGCACTTTATTTTTTGCCTAATGGAAACACCAATTTTTTAGTACCAACTTTCACTGAAAAACCAATTCCATAATTAACGAAGTAAAAAAAAAAAGAGAAAAAGAAAAAAGAATTAAATCAGCAAAAAGGGGGTGCAACACGAGGACTTCCCAGGGGGTCACCCATCCTAGTACTACTCTCGCCCAAGCACACTTAACTTCGGAGTTCTGATGGGATCCGGTGCATTAGTGCTGGTATGATCGCACCCGTTAGTTCATGCACTCTTTAATCTTATAAGCCTCAGGTGCACACGCACTTCGAGGCCCGTGCACTTTATTTTTTGCCTAACGAAAACACCAATTTTTTAGTACCAACTTTCACTGAAAAACCAATTCCATAATTAACGAAGTAAAAAAAAAAAAAGAAAAAGAAAAAAAGAATTAAATCAGCAAAAAGGGGGTGCAACACGAGGACTTCCCAGGGGGTCACCCATCCTAGTACTACTCTCGCCCAAGCACACTTAACTTCGGAGTTCTGATGGGATCCGGTGCATTAGTGCTGGTATGATCGCACCCGTTAGTTCATGCACTCTTTATTCTTATAAGCCTCAGGTGCACACGCACTTCGAGGCCCGTGCACTTTATTTTTTGCCTAACGAAAACACCAATTTTTTAGTACCAACTTTCACTGAAAAACCAATTCCATAATTAACGAAGTAAAAAAAAAAAGAAAAAGAAAAAAGAATTAAATCAGCAAAAAGGGGGTGCAACACGAGGACTTCCCAGGGGGTCACCCATCCTAGTACTACTCTCGCCCAAGCACACTTAACTTCGGAGTTCTGATGGGATCCGGTGCATTAGTGCTGGTATGATCGCACCCGTTAGTTCATGCACTCTTTATTCTTATAAGCCTCAGGTGCACACGCACTTCGAGGCCCGTGCACTTTATTTTTTGCCTAACGAAAACACCAATTTTTTAGTACCAACTTTCACTGAAAAACCAATTCCATAATTAACGAAGTAAAAAAAAAAAGAGAAAAAGAAAAAAAGAATTAAATCAGCAAAAAGGGGGTGCAACACGAGGACTTCCCAGGGGGTCACCCATCCTAGTACTACTCTCGCCCAAGCACACTTAACTTCGGAGTTCTGATGGGATCCGGTGCATTAGTGCTGGTATGATCGCACCCGTTAGTTCATGCACTCTTTAATCTTATAAGCCTCAGGTGCACACGCACTTCGAGGCCCGTGCACTTTATTTTTTGCCTAACGAAAACACCAATTTTTTAGTACCAACTTTCACTGAAAAACCAATTCCATAATTAACGAAGTAAAAAAAAAAAAGAAAAAGAAAAAAAGAATTAAATCAGCAAAAAGGGGGTGCAACACGAGGACTTCCCAGGGGGTCACCCATCCTAGTACTACTCTCGCCCAAGCACACTTAACTTCGGAGTTCTGATGGGATCCGGTGCATTAGTGCTGGTATGATCGCACCCGTTAGTTCATGCACTCTTTATTCTTATAAGCCTCAGGTGCACACGCACTTCGAGGCCCGTGCACTTTATTTTTTGCCTAACGAAAACACCAATTTTTTAGTACCAACTTTCACTGAAAAACCAATTCCATAATTAACGAAGTAAAAAAAAAAAGAAAAAGAAAAAAGAATTAAATCAGCAAAAAGGGGGTGCAACACGAGGACTTCCCAGGGGGTCCGGTGCATTAGTGCTGGTATGATCGCACCCGTTAGTTCATGCACTCTTTAATCTTATAAGCCTCAGGTGCACACGCACTTCGAGGCCCGTGCACTTTATTTTTTGCCTAATGGAAACACCAATTTTTTAGTACCAACTTTCACTGAAAAACCAATTCCATAATTAACGAAGTAAAAAAAAAAAGAAAAAGAAAAAAGAATTAAATCAGCAAAAAGGAGGTGCAACACGAGGACTTCCCAGGGGGTCACCCATCCTAGTACTACTCTCGCCCAAGCACACTTAACTTCGGAGTTCTGATGGGATCCGGTGCATTAGTGCTGGTATGATCGCACCCGTTAGTTCATGCACTCTTTAATCTTATAAGCCTCAGGTGCACACGCACTTCGAGGCCCGTGCACTTTATTTTTTGCCTAACGAAAACACCAATTTTTTAGTACCAACTTTCACTGAAAAACCAATTCCATAATTAACGAAGTAAAAAAAAAAAAAGAAAAAGAAAAAAAGAATTAAATCAGCAAAAAGGGGGTGCAACACGAGGACTTCCCAGGGGGTCACCCATCCTAGTACTACTCTCGCCCAAGCACACTTAACTTCGGAGTTCTGATGGGATCCGGTGCATTAGTGCTGGTATGATCGCACCCGTTAGTTCATGCACTCTTTATTCTTATAAGCCTCAGGTGCACACGCACTTCGAGGCCCGTGCACTTTATTTTTTGCCTAACGAAAACACCAATTTTTTAGTACCAACTTTCACTGAAAAACCAATTCCATAATTAACGAAGTAAAAAAAAAAAGAGAAAAAGAAAAAAGAATTAAATCAGCAAAAAGGGGGTGCAACACGAGGACTTCCCAGGGGGTCACCCATCCTAGTACTACTCTCGCCCAAGCACACTTAACTTCGGAGTTCTGATGGGATCCGGTGCATTAGTGCTGGTATGATCGCACCCGTTAGTTCATGCACTCTTTAATCTTATAAGCCTCAGGTGCACACGCACTTCGAGGCCCGTGCACTTTATTTTTTGCCTAACGAAAACACCAATTTTTTAGTACCAACTTTCACTGAAAAACCAATTCCATAATTAACGAAGTAAAAAAAAAAAAAGAAAAAGAAAAAAAGAATTAAATCAGCAAAAAGGGGGTGCAACACGAGGACTTCCCAGGGGGTCACCCATCCTAGTACTACTCTCGCCCAAGCACACTTAACTTCGGAGTTCTGATGGGATCCGGTGCATTAGTGCTGGTATGATCGCACCCGTTAGTTCATGCACTCTTTATTCTTATAAGCCTCAGGTGCACACGCACTTCGAGGCCCGTGCACTTTATTTTTTGCCTAACGAAAACACCAATTTTTTAGTACCAACTTTCACTGAAAAACCAATTCCATAATTAACGAAGTAAAAAAAAAAAGAAAAAGAAAAAAGAATTAAATCAGCAAAAAGGGGGTGCAACACGAGGACTTCCCAGGGGGTCACCCATCCTAGTACTACTCTCGCCCAAGCACACTTAACTTCGGAGTTCTGATGGGATCCGGTGCATTAGTGCTGGTATGATCGCACCCGTTAGTTCATGCACTCTTTATTCTTATAAGCCTCAGGTGCACACGCACTTCGAGGCCCGTGCACTTTATTTTTTGCCTAACGAAAACACCAATTTTTTAGTACCAACTTTCACTGAAAAACCAATTCCATAATTAACGAAGTAAAAAAAAAAAGAGAAAAAGAAAAAAAGAATTAAATCAGCAAAAAGGGGGTGCAACACGAGGACTTCCCAGGGGGTCACCCATCCTAGTACTACTCTCGCCCAAGCACACTTAACTTCGGAGTTCTGATGGGATCCGGTGCATTAGTGCTGGTATGATCGCACCCGTTAGTTCATGCACTCTTTAATCTTATAAGCCTCAGGTGCACACGCACTTCGAGGCCCGTGCACTTTATTTTTTGCCTAACGAAAACACCAATTTTTTAGTACCAACTTTCACTGAAAAACCAATTCCATAATTAACGAAGTAAAAAAAAAAAAGAAAAAGAAAAAAAGAATTAAATCAGCAAAAAGGGGGTGCAACACGAGGACTTCCCAGGGGGTCACCCATCCTAGTACTACTCTCGCCCAAGCACACTTAACTTCGGAGTTCTGATGGGATCCGGTGCATTAGTGCTGGTATGATCGCACCCGTTAGTTCATGCACTCTTTATTCTTATAAGCCTCAGGTGCACACGCACTTCGAGGCCCGTGCACTTTATTTTTTGCCTAACGAAAACACCAATTTTTTAGTACCAACTTTCACTGAAAAACCAATTCCATAATTAACGAAGTAAAAAAAAAAAGAAAAAGAAAAAAGAATTAAATCAGCAAAAAGGGGGTGCAACACGAGGACTTCCCAGGGGGTCCGGTGCATTAGTGCTGGTATGATCGCACCCGTTAGTTCATGCACTCTTTAATCTTATAAGCCTCAGGTGCACACGCACTTCGAGGCCCGTGCACTTTATTTTTTGCCTAATGGAAACACCAATTTTTTAGTACCAACTTTCACTGAAAAACCAATTCCATAATTAACGAAGTAAAAAAAAAAAGAAAAAGAAAAAAGAATTAAATCAGCAAAAAGGAGGTGCAACACGAGGACTTCCCAGGGGGTCACCCATCCTAGTACTACTCTCGCCCAAGCACACTTAACTTCGGAGTTCTGATGGGATCCGGTGCATTAGTGCTGGTATGATCGCACCCGTTAGTTCATGCACTCTTTAATCTTATAAGCCTCAGGTGCACACGCACTTCGAGGCCCGTGCACTTTATTTTTTGCCTAACGAAAACACCAATTTTTTAGTACCAACTTTCACTGAAAAACCAATTCCATAATTAACGAAGTAAAAAAAAAAAAAGAAAAAGAAAAAAAGAATTAAATCAGCAAAAAGGGGGTGCAACACGAGGACTTCCCAGGGGGTCACCCATCCTAGTACTACTCTCGCCCAAGCACACTTAACTTCGGAGTTCTGATGGGATCCGGTGCATTAGTGCTGGTATGATCGCACCCGTTAGTTCATGCACTCTTTATTCTTATAAGCCTCAGGTGCACACGCACTTCGAGGCCCGTGCACTTTATTTTTTGCCTAACGAAAACACCAATTTTTTAGTACCAACTTTCACTGAAAAACCAATTCCATAATTAACGAAGTAAAAAAAAAAAGAGAAAAAGAAAAAAGAATTAAATCAGCAAAAAGGGGGTGCAACACGAGGACTTCCCAGGGGGTCACCCATCCTAGTACTACTCTCGCCCAAGCACACTTAACTTCGGAGTTCTGATGGGATCCGGTGCATTAGTGCTGGTATGATCGCACCCGTTAGTTCATGCACTCTTTAATCTTATAAGCCTCAGGTGCACACGCACTTCGAGGCCCGTGCACTTTATTTTTTGCCTAACGAAAACACCAATTTTTTAGTACCAACTTTCACTGAAAAACCAATTCCATAATTAACGAAGTAAAAAAAAAAAAAGAAAAAGAAAAAAAGAATTAAATCAGCAAAAAGGGGGTGCAACACGAGGACTTCCCAGGGGGTCACCCATCCTAGTACTACTCTCGCCCAAGCACACTTAACTTCGGAGTTCTGATGGGATCCGGTGCATTAGTGCTGGTATGATCGCACCCGTTAGTTCATGCACTCTTTATTCTTATAAGCCTCAGGTGCACACGCACTTCGAGGCCCGTGCACTTTATTTTTTGCCTATCGAAAACACCAATTTTTTAGTACCAACTTTCACTGAAAAACCAATTCCATAATTAACGAAGTAAAAAAAAAAAGAAAAAGAAAAAAGAATTAAATCAGCAAAAAGGGGGTGCAACACGAGGACTTCCCAGGGGGTCACCCATCCTAGTACTACTCTCGCCCAAGCACACTTAACTTCGGAGTTCTGATGGGATCCGGTGCATTAGTGCTGGTATGATCGCACCCGTTAGTTCATGCACTCTTTATTCTTATAAGCCTCAGGTGCACACGCACTTCGAGGCCCGTGCACTTTATTTTTTGCCTAACGAAAACACCAATTTTTTAGTACCAACTTTCACTGAAAAACTAATTCCATAATTAACGAAGTAAAAAAAAAAAGAGAAAAAGAAAAAAAGAATTAAATCAGCAAAAAGGGGGTGCAACACGAGGACTTCCCAGGGGGTCACCCATCCTAGTACTACTCTCGCCCAAGCACACTTAACTTCGGAGTTCTGATGGGATCCGGTGCATTAGTGCTGGTATGATCGCACCCGTTAGTTCATGCACTCTTTAATCTTATAAGCCTCAGGTGCACACGCACTTCGAGGCCCGTGCACTTTATTTTTTGCCTAACGAAAACACCAATTTTTTAGTACCAACTTTCACTGAAAAACCAATTCCATAATTAACGAAGTAAAAAAAAAAAAGAAAAAGAAAAAAAGATTTAAATCAGCAAAAAGGGGGTGCAACACGAGGACTTCCCAGGGGGTCACCCATCCTAGTACTACTCTCGCCCAAGCACACTTAACTTCGGAGTTCTGATGGGATCCGGTGCATTAGTGCTGGTATGATCGCACCCGTTAGTTCATGCACTCTTTATTCTTATAAGCCTCAGGTGCACACGCACTTCGAGGCCCGTGCACTTTATTTTTTGCCTAACGAAAACACCAATTTTTTAGTACCAACTTTCACTGAAAAACCAATTCCATAATTAACGAAGTAAAAAAAAAAAGAAAAAGAAAAAAGAATTAAATCAGCAAAAAGGGGGTGCAACACGAGGACTTCCCAGGGGGTCCGGTGCATTAGTGCTGGTATGATCGCACCCGTTAGTTCATGCACTCTTTAATCTTATAAGCCTCAGGTGCACACGCACTTCGAGGCCCGTGCACTTTATTTTTTGCCTAATGGAAACACCAATTTTTTAGTACCAACTTTCACTGAAAAACCAATTCCATAATTAACGAAGTAAAAAAAAAAAGAGAAAAAGAAAAAAGAATTAAATCAGCAAAAAGGGGGTGCAACACGAGGACTTCCCAGGGGGTCACCCATCCTAGTACTACTCTCGCCCAAGCACACTTAACTTCGGAGTTCTGATGGGATCCGGTGCATTAGTGCTGGTATGATCGCACCCGTTAGTTCATGCACTCTTTAATCTTATAAGCCTCAGGTGCACACGCACTTCGAGGCCCGTGCACTTTATTTTTTGCCTAACGAAAACACCAATTTTTTAGTACCAACTTTCACTGAAAAACCAATTCCATAATTAACGAAGTAAAAAAAAAAAAAGAAAAAGAAAAAAAGAATTAAATCAGCAAAAAGGGGGTGCAACACGAGGACTTCCCAGGGGGTCACCCATCCTAGTACTACTCTCGCCCAAGCACACTTAACTTCGGAGTTCTGATGGGATCCGGTGCATTAGTGCTGGTATGATCGCACCCGTTAGTTCATGCACTCTTTATTCTTATAAGCCTCAGGTGCACACGCACTTCGAGGCCCGTGCACTTTATTTTTTGCCTAACGAAAACACCAATTTTTTAGTACCAACTTTCACTGAAAAACCAATTCCATAATTAACGAAGTAAAAAAAAAAAGAAAAAGAAAAAAGAATTAAATCAGCAAAAAGGGGGTGCAACACGAGGACTTCCCAGGGGGTCACCCATCCTAGTACTACTCTCGCCCAAGCACACTTAACTTCGGAGTTCTGATGGGATCCGGTGCATTAGTGCTGGTATGATCGCACCCGTTAGTTCATGCACTCTTTATTCTTATAAGCCTCAGGTGCACACGCACTTCGAGGCCCGTGCACTTTATTTTTTGCCTAACGAAAACACCAATTTTTTAGTACCAACTTTCACTGAAAAACCAATTCCATAATTAACGAAGTAAAAAAAAAAAGAGAAAAAGAAAAAAAGAATTAAATCAGCAAAAAGGGGGTGCAACACGAGGACTTCCCAGGGGGTCACCCATCCTAGTACTACTCTCGCCCAAGCACACTTAACTTCGGAGTTCTGATGGGATCCGGTGCATTAGTGCTGGTATGATCGCACCCGTTAGTTCATGCACTCTTTAATCTTATAAGCCTCAGGTGCACACGCACTTCGAGGCCCGTGCACTTTATTTTTTGCCTAACGAAAACACCAATTTTTTAGTACCAACTTTCACTGAAAAACCAATTCCATAATTAACGAAGTAAAAAAAAAAAAGAAAAAGAAAAAAAGAATTAAATCAGCAAAAAGGGGGTGCAACACGAGGACTTCCCAGGGGGTCACCCATCCTAGTACTACTCTCGCCCAAGCACACTTAACTTCGGAGTTCTGATGGGATCCGGTGCATTAGTGCTGGTATGATCGCACCCGTTAGTTCATGCACTCTTTATTCTTATAAGCCTCAGGTGCACACGCACTTCGAGGCCCGTGCACTTTATTTTTTGCCTAACGAAAACACCAATTTTTTAGTACCAACTTTCACTGAAAAACCAATTCCATAATTAACGAAGTAAAAAAAAAAAGAAAAAGAAAAAAGAATTAAATCAGCAAAAAGGGGGTGCAACACGAGGACTTCCCAGGGGGTCCGGTGCATTAGTGCTGGTATGATCGCACCCGTTAGTTCATGCACTCTTTAATCTTATAAGCCTCAGGTGCACACGCACTTCGAGGCCCGTGCACTTTATTTTTTGCCTAATGGAAACACCAATTTTTTAGTACCAACTTTCACTGAAAAACCAATTCCATAATTAACGAAGTAAAAAAAAAAAGAAAAAGAAAAAAGAATTAAATCAGCAAAAAGGAGGTGCAACACGAGGACTTCCCAGGGGGTCACCCATCCTAGTACTACTCTCGCCCAAGCACACTTAACTTCGGAGTTCTGATGGGATCCGGTGCATTAGTGCTGGTATGATCGCACCCGTTAGTTCATGCACTCTTTAATCTTATAAGCCTCAGGTGCACACGCACTTCGAGGCCCGTGCACTTTATTTTTTGCCTAACGAAAACACCAATTTTTTAGTACCAACTTTCACTGAAAAACCAATTCCATAATTAACGAAGTAAAAAAAAAAAAAGAAAAAGAAAAAAAGAATTAAATCAGCAAAAAGGGGGTGCAACACGAGGACTTCCCAGGGGGTCACCCATCCTAGTACTACTCTCGCCCAAGCACACTTAACTTCGGAGTTCTGATGGGATCCGGTGCATTAGTGCTGGTATGATCGCACCCGTTAGTTCATGCACTCTTTATTCTTATAAGCCTCAGGTGCACACGCACTTCGAGGCCCGTGCACTTTATTTTTTGCCTAACGAAAACACCAATTTTTTAGTACCAACTTTCACTGAAAAACCAATTCCATAATTAACGAAGTAAAAAAAAAAAGAGAAAAAGAAAAAAGAATTAAATCAGCAAAAAGGGGGTGCAACACGAGGACTTCCCAGGGGGTCACCCATCCTAGTACTACTCTCGCCCAAGCACACTTAACTTCGGAGTTCTGATGGGATCCGGTGCATTAGTGCTGGTATGATCGCACCCGTTAGTTCATGCACTCTTTAATCTTATAAGCCTCAGGTGCACACGCACTTCGAGGCCCGTGCACTTTATTTTTTGCCTAACGAAAACACCAATTTTTTAGTACCAACTTTCACTGAAAAACCAATTCCATAATTAACGAAGTAAAAAAAAAAAAAGAAAAAGAAAAAAAGAATTAAATCAGCAAAAAGGGGGTGCAACACGAGGACTTCCCAGGGGGTCACCCATCCTAGTACTACTCTCGCCCAAGCACACTTAACTTCGGAGTTCTGATGGGATCCGGTGCATTAGTGCTGGTATGATCGCACCCGTTAGTTCATGCACTCTTTATTCTTATAAGCCTCAGGTGCACACGCACTTCGAGGCCCGTGCACTTTATTTTTTGCCTAACGAAAACACCAATTTTTTAGTACCAACTTTCACTGAAAAACCAATTCCATAATTAACGAAGTAAAAAAAAAAAGAAAAAGAAAAAAGAATTAAATCAGCAAAAAGGGGGTGCAACACGAGGACTTCCCAGGGGGTCACCCATCCTAGTACTACTCTCGCCCAAGCACACTTAACTTCGGAGTTCTGATGGGATCCGGTGCATTAGTGCTGGTATGATCGCACCCGTTAGTTCATGCACTCTTTATTCTTATAAGCCTCAGGTGCACACGCACTTCGAGGCCCGTGCACTTTATTTTTTGCCTAACGAAAACACCAATTTTTTAGTACCAACTTTCACTGAAAAACTAATTCCATAATTAACGAAGTAAAAAAAAAAAGAGAAAAAGAAAAAAAGAATTAAATCAGCAAAAAGGGGGTGCAACACGAGGACTTCCCAGGGGGTCACCCATCCTAGTACTACTCTCGCCCAAGCACACTTAACTTCGGAGTTCTGATGGGATCCGGTGCATTAGTGCTGGTATGATCGCACCCGTTAGTTCATGCACTCTTTAATCTTATAAGCCTCAGGTGCACACGCACTTCGAGGCCCGTGCACTTTATTTTTTGCCTAACGAAAACACCAATTTTTTAGTACCAACTTTCACTGAAAAACCAATTCCATAATTAACGAAGTAAAAAAAAAAAAGAAAAAGAAAAAAAGATTTAAATCAGCAAAAAGGGGGTGCAACACGAGGACTTCCCAGGGGGTCACCCATCCTAGTACTACTCTCGCCCAAGCACACTTAACTTCGGAGTTCTGATGGGATCCGGTGCATTAGTGCTGGTATGATCGCACCCGTTAGTTCATGCACTCTTTATTCTTATAAGCCTCAGGTGCACACGCACTTCGAGGCCCGTGCACTTTATTTTTTGCCTAACGAAAACACCAATTTTTTAGTACCAACTTTCACTGAAAAACCAATTCCATAATTAACGAAGTAAAAAAAAAAAGAAAAAGAAAAAAGAATTAAATCAGCAAAAAGGGGGTGCAACACGAGGACTTCCCAGGGGGTCCGGTGCATTAGTGCTGGTATGATCGCACCCGTTAGTTCATGCACTCTTTAATCTTATAAGCCTCAGGTGCACACGCACTTCGAGGCCCGTGCACTTTATTTTTTGCCTAATGGAAACACCAATTTTTTAGTACCAACTTTCACTGAAAAACCAATTCCATAATTAACGAAGTAAAAAAAAAAAGAAAAAGAAAAAAGAATTAAATCAGCAAAAAGGAGGTGCAACACGAGGACTTCCCAGGGGGTCACCCATCCTAGTACTACTCTCGCCCAAGCACACTTAACTTCGGAGTTCTGATGGGATCCGGTGCATTAGTGCTGGTATGATCGCACCCGTTAGTTCATGCACTCTTTAATCTTATAAGCCTCAGGTGCACACGCACTTCGAGGCCCGTGCACTTTATTTTTTGCCTAACGAAAACACCAATTTTTTAGTACCAACTTTCACTGAAAAACCAATTCCTAACCCAAACGGATGTCCAAAATGCAGAATTAAGAAAGAAAATAGAGAAAAGAAAAAAAATAATTAAGCATAACGGGGTGCAACTTTATTTTGACCTTAATTTTAACCCCTCAAAAGGGGTCGAAAATTGCCCGAAAGGAAGTTAGCTGCGTCCAGACGATACGAATCCAACGACACTAACAGTTCATAAATCCGTCTAACGGTTTTAAAGTTATGGAATTTTAAAGCATATTAGCTTAAAACGATTGAGAATAACCTTTGTAAATATTGTAACTCTGGGTACGGAACTCAAGGTGGTGGTGGTTCATATCCGGAAGGTGAAGTCGAGGCCATCACAGGCTTTCAAATCATGGGTAACTTATATGAAGTGTTCCCTGGGAGAGACTGAAGGGTTGTGCCGTGTAGTAGTGGATTGGTAAATTTTTCGATGCAATTGGGTTTTCGGCATGTGTTCGTTACCGACAGATACGCACACAGACATATTCGCATATGTATATAATGTATATCCCTTCCCACATTGTGTAACATGACTTTTTGTACGACTTTCCTTTATTTTCCATGTTGCATTTCATTTTAATTTTTTTTTTAATTTTGTTGGATTTTTCCGATCATAATTCAATTAATCATTTTCACTTCCCAACCACTCTTCTCTATTCCCCATGTTTCTCCACTTTACTCTCTCTCTCTCTCTCTCCACACACACATATAGATATATGTATATCAGTCACAGTACTCTAGTGCGCACCGGGTGATACTCTATGTTTAAAAAGTCAGAACCCGCCCCGCTGTCCAGTGCGTTTATGTAGTGACTTGTCTCATCTAGATTTTTTAAGTCTAGTGTGCTCGCCTAGTGCGCACTAGAGCCTGACTTTGTGTATATATATATATATGTGTATTATGTATACAATATAGCAAAAACCCATCCCACAATGAGCCACATGACATAGTATATATTTATATTAATTCATTTCTTCTCTATTATATTTATTCTAGTATCTGTACAATATATTAAGTCCAAAATAACCCTGGTCACATTCTTCTCTGTTAGTGCATTTTCCATGTACCCAATGCATCACACAAGTCCTTACATAAAAATTTGTGCCTCCTTAGTGGAATGAATGTGATATCTAGGTTGAGAAGTTAGGTTCTTAATTTGAATCTGAACACTGTTTTCTAAAGTAAATCAGTGTGCCCAATAAAAGACAACTAATGTATAATATAGTTGCAACTTAATTGGAAGAAATGAACCAATTAGAAATTTAATTGATGCAAGTCATGGCTTCTCTTTTGTTGATATTCTTTCCATTATTAGTTGTATGAAGCTATTCTTGAATGTTTTGAATAAATGGTTACATTGCTGCAACAATAGAGTTTCTAAAGGTTCACCAACCTCGCTATCCACAGTTTTTTGAATATTTGTACCATTTAAATTGATTTCTATTCGCCCACATGAAGTACGCTCGATCTGTTATGAGTAAAAAGTCTGTTTGGTATGCACATTCGTCAGTTTACTGCTTGTTTGGTCTGTCTTATGTTAGTCTAAAATTGTGACAGGTGACAATGGAGAAAAATTTCAGGTGCTTAAATTAAATTTGTTTACATTGATATATCATGGCACAATTGGAGATGGAAACAATTACTATTATACTATTAAACAGATATATGAAGAAATGATTTTTTTTTATGTAACATGTAATTTGTCCCATCAAATTTAGTCAGTATATTCAACATAAACTAATTTTTTTCAAATTTGAAGGGGCACATGCTACATATTAAAAAAAAAAAAAAATCATTTCTCCATACAACTGTTGTAATAGTATAATAGTAAATTGTTTGTCCCATGTCCTTGTTTCACTTCTCAGCTTAAATATTTGTCCCATCCCCTTTTTTCACTTCTCAGTTTATTCAACCCAAATTGTATAACCATCAGTCAAGTTATACAAATATAAGAAGCGATCAAGCCTTATTATTTGAAATACATAAAATCTTACCAAAAAATGTGAATAAATAGGCCCAAAAAAATCACCTCTGGCGCATTGCCCCTGAATCTCCGTATAAATCCATTCATGTGTGCACATTCGTCCAATCCCAGCACCCCTAATTAAAAATCCTCGCTCCGCCCTTGGTTATTTCAATAAATATTTTTGTTCGTCTACACCAATATTTGATTCTTTCTGCTATTTAAGTTGTCATGCATTTTAACTTTGACAAACTTTCGTGCATTTACATGGGATTTCGAGTCTTCGACTAGTGTATATATATATATATATATATGTAGGGATTATATCACATGTGAGACAATCCCCATGAATTTAGAGATTGTTAATGTGTCTGGACTAACCGTTATACACTTTACTATAGGCTCTAGAAAGTATAGATTCACTATCACAATGGATAGATATAGGAGGCATAAGTTTACGCCAAACTGGAATTTCTAAAAGTATATTCCTTAACCATTCTGCCTCTTTACCACTTGCAGCTAATGCTGCAAATTCAACTACCATGGTAGAGTCAGATGTACAAGTCTATTTCTAGCTTGGATCCCCAAGAGACAGCTCCCTCACTAAGAGTGAATATCCATCTACTCGTTGATGAATGATCTTCCCGCTCAGAAATCCATGCTGGCGTCTGAATATCTTTCTAAAATCGAAGGATAACCACAATAAGATATTCTATAACTCATGGTTCCTTTTAAATACTTTAAAATTCTATATATCGCATGACAGTGTAGCTGACTAGGATTACTGGTATAGATACTGTAGGTAATGGTTAACAACTCACGTAGTTTGACCAACACATGTTACCAACGACTCCACATGTACTCAATGCTGTCTCCAAGTGATGGGCCCCGCTATAACCAAAAATACCCAATTCGCATGTCTACCCATCGATGAACTTACTCAGAGTAACCATCCCGATACCCACTTCATAGTAACCAGTCGGAAGACCCACTTCAGAATGCCCACAAAACAGGGCCCACCCCCACAGAGCCCACTATGAAACTCCACGACTGAATAAGGCCAGCCTCAAGCAGCTCACTCCGAGGCCCATCCAGAGTAGTCACCCGAGGCCCACTACGATTGAGCCCACCCCAAATAAAGCGAAGGAAAGCAAAGTGGGCCCATTCCACCTACTGCCCTCTCCACTCGCTATACCACCGCCCATTGGACACATGGACATTGTTTAATCCATCGAGCACTGGTCAAAGCTTGCTATCACTTGGAATGACCATTCGTGTCATCGATTAGCCATGACATCGAATGACCACTCACCACGAAATCGACCATCGCTTGCAGTCACCACTCGCTCTCAGGCGTAGCTTACAACGGATCTCCCCTCCACACTCCCCACGAACACTTCACTACACACAAACACACACTCACACGTGGATTCCCCACCCTTGGTCATGAGGCAGTACCAAGGGTGGCCAGATCCATTGGGAACTCGAGAACTCATGGCTCGGTGGCTAGAACCAGGGGCACCTCCCTACCTGAACGCCTCACGGGCAAAGGTAGGGTTGGTCCCAAAGAGAAAGAGAGACACGTGACTAGCGTCACGTGCCCTGCCTCTAGCCTCACAACCAATTAGAGGCCTACGACCACACGACCAACTGAAACCCTTGACTCTCACCTTGTTTAGTCACTTCGACCTCGCTGAATATTCTGCGAGCCAATAGCATTGTCTCAGCATTCTCCCCTTCGCTTAAGGGTCTGAACCAATGGCCTTAACTTCGGTATTCACCCTCGTTTAACCCTCTGCACCAATAAAAATCATTCTCCTTTGATCACTACGCAATGTTGAGTTGTCACTTCAAGCGACAATACCACTTGCTTAGCGTTCTGCACCAATAAAAACATCATCCCCTTTGACCGACCGAATCACGAAAGTGACAACACCTTCATCTCGTATGACTCACCCCCTTGGCTTGTCCACATCTCATTCAATGACCCCAACTACCTTAAACATACACATTTAAGTCCCTCACCTACGTTAAACAGGCGAACCACTTCAAAGATGCCAACTCAGCTCCTTCCAACTGTACCCTAATCCTCACAAACCCTGTATAAATACCAACCCCCATTCAATACATCGGACAAGGCAGTAAAACCCAAGCTGAACCTAGAGTTTAAGCCTTAACCCAGTCTTAAGCTGCAGTTCTGAGCACTTAAGACATACGACACCTTCTCAAACACTACCCGAAGGCACAACCCTCAGCCATTACTCAACCCTCTCCTACCTCTCCTTTAAGCCTCATAGAATAACTCCCTTCCACACACCAGTCTCCACCAAGAACCAGACTCTTTACTTTACTGCTTTCTCTCTCTCTCATTTGGGGCTACCTTGGTTCTCACTCGAGTCATGTTCTCTCCGACTCCCATTTATCTACTGTATTTTTATACATTATTATTGTACCACACTTTCTGCATTATTTTATCATATTTTATCTATTATTCCACATGTACTAACCTGTTTACGTGTTATACCCATCCTCATATTTCATACACATCACTAAAGAACTCACACAGATACTAAATTTACCTACAACATAAGCTGATGATGCCAGAATTTGGTAAGAGTAAAGTAACGCAATTTAAGGAGAGAGAGAGAGTGAAAGACTATTTTTTGTATGTGGTTCGGCCCTGTTAATGAAGGTACCTACGTCCATGGGTGTGTCTGAGCACGTTCACTAGCAGATCACCGGCGAGCCTGGTGAGCCAACAAAGAGGGGCGGCACTACCAGTAATACCGGCCGGGTGTATGCGTATAATGGTGAATTATAGAGGCCCTGTGTAGACGTAGAAGTTGGCGGCCCCTTCCATGGGGGGTGAGAGGTCTCTTTTATAGATGTAAGAGACCTACTCATACATGGATAAGGAAATATAATCCTATTGATATAGATTGATATTAATTATGGAGATTTCCTAATTGGATTAGGAAATAGTGTGCGCTTTCCATTAGTCTTCTAGCTTGAGTAGGTAACTGCCCATAATGCCCGGGATCATGCCTGTGGGCCCGAATGAGCTGTCCCCGTGGCAGAATATGCATGTGCGATTTTCCCGACCTGCTTGCCGGGTCGTGAATGAACCGCTCGGGATGATGAGTAGACTGAATTGCTCGGGCGGATGCTTTTGAGGAGTTGTGCATGATTTGCCTGGGGCATGGAATAGCCGCTGATGTGAACCGCTCGGTCATAAGATAGAACCAATTTTGGGTGTATCAGCTGCCCCCCATTTCCAAGATTGGCCAGATGCTATATCGGGGCAAGTTTGGAAATCAGTTTGATGTTACTTGCCGCTGTTTGAGTGCTTGTGGAAGCTGCCTCGGGGCTTCTGAGCCTGGTGAGTCCTCGGGAACTGACTGAGAGTTGAGACCCAGCCTAGCTCGGGACTTTTAAGTGCTCGGGAACTGACCGGGAGTTGAGACCCGGCCTAATTCGGAGTCTTTTTTGCTTGAGTTAGCTCCCAGGATGGTTATCTTCTACCCGTAAACCTTCGTCAAGGCTGTGGGTAGAAGGATTTTACCATGTTGGAAAAGTCGACCTAAAGCGTATTGCTCTAGGGTCCTTTTTTATGTTAACTCCCCAGGATAGTTGTCTTCCGCCCGGCCATCCTTCGTCAAGACTGTTGGGAGAAGAGCTTGACTATGTTGGTGGAGCCGACCTAAATCACGTTGCTTTAGGGTCTTTTTGCTCCTCTATCGTCGGCCAACCTAAGAGATTTTAGTCACCTCTATCGTTGGTCTGGACCTAAGTGGAGTTAATGCCTCTGAGTACTGTAGGTGCTCGGGTTGTCCAAGATTTTGACTTGGTTATCCGCGAGGCCTGTAAATATCCGGTGTGATTACCTGTGGGGGGCAGCTTTGCTGGGCTAGCAGGGCTTCGATCTGTTGCTGGATTTGACGTTGGCCCTCCAGAAGTTGTGTGAGGGTCGCGGTGATTTGCTCAGATGTCATGACTGCTGCAGCCGTTGCCGGGGCCGAAGGAACATCCCGGTCGGACTGCTGGTCAATCTTCTTACCCTTCTTCGGTGGCATGATCAGTTGAGAAATTTGTTAATGAGAAGACTTGTCGTTTTCCACAGACGGCGCCAAACTGATGATGCCAGAATTTGTTAAGAGTAAAGTAACGCAATTTAAGGAGAGAGAGAGAGAGTGAAAGATTATTTTTTGTATGTGGTTCGGCCCTGTTAATGAAGGTACCTACGTCTACGGGTGTGTCTGAGCACGTTCACTAGCAGATCACTGGCGGGCCTGGTGAGCCAACAAAGAGGGGCGACACTACCAGGAATACCGGCCGGGTGTATGCGTATAATGGTGAATTATAGAGGCACTGTGTAGACTTAGAAGTTGGCGGCCCCTTCCATGGGGGGTGAGAGGTCTCTTTTATAGATGTAAGAGACCTACTCATACATGGATAAGGAAATATAATCCTATTGATATAGATTGGCATTAATTATGGAGATTTCCTAATTGGATTAGGAAATAGTGTGCGCTTTCCATTAGTCTTCTAGCTTGAGTAGGTAACTGCCCGTAATGCTCGGGATCATGCGTGTGGGCCCGAATTAGCTATCCCCGCGGCGGAATGTACATGTGCGATTTTTTTGACCTGCTTGCCGGGTCGTGAATGAACCGCTCGGGATGATGAGTAGACTGAACTGCTCGGGCTGATGCTTCTGAGGAGTTGTGCATGATTTGCCCGGGGCATGGAATAGCCGCTGATGTGAACCGCTCGGTCATAAGATAGAACCAATTTTGGGTGTATCATAAGCTATATACGACATAGTACATGTCATGGCATACATTAAGTTACCAATAATCTGAGCATATTCCAATTCTGAAACTACTCTACCAGTGTTAGGAAATAATCTTATTTGTGATTCAAAAGATGTGCTAACAGGTGTACAATCGAGCTGATTAAACTTTTGCAAAATTTTTTCAATATAATGTGATTACGTGAGAACAATGTTTCTATCTTTTCTTATTATTCTCATGTCTAAAATAACACCAGCCATACCTATATATTTTATTTCAAATTTTGACGACAAAAAAATGTTTAGTATCTTTCATACTATCTAAATCAGCATCAAGATTAAGCATGTCATCCACATACAAGCATATAATAACACCTCTACCATTATTAAATTTGTTATAAACACATTTATCAGATTCGTGAATTTGAAACCATTAGATATAACAACCATATCAAATTTTTCATGCCATTGCTTAGGTGCTTGTTTAAGACCATCAAGTGACTTAACAAATTTACATAGTTTATTTTATTGTCCGATCACAACAAAACCTTCATGTTGTTCTATGTAAATTTCATCTTCCAAAATCACCATTTAAAAAGTAGCTTTTACATCCATTTAGTGAATTTCAAAATTGTGAATAGAAGCTTGCTAAGGCAAACAAAACTCGAATAGTAGATGTTCTAGCTACTGGTGCATATGTGTCAAAATAATCTATTCATTCTTTTTGTGTAAAACCTTTAGCTACTAACCTACCATTGAGTTTATCAATAGTTCCATCTATTTTTATTTTCTTTTTGAAGATCCATTTATACTTAATCGGTTTTGAACCTGGTGGTAACTCTGTCAACACCCAAGTGTTATTACCCATTATTAAATCTATCTCATCATTAATAACCTCTTTCCAAGAGGCAGTATCCTGAGACTTCATTGCCTCTACAAATGTTTGAGGCTACGATTCAATAGTTAAAGAAAGAGCAATTTGTTCACAGTGTGAATCTCTAGTGCTCGCGACAAGGTATACTACAAAGTCGGGGCCAAAGGGCTTTTCCTTTATACCTCGTTTACCTCTCCTAGGTTCCTCTTATTCTTTAATCTCAAATTCGTTAGAATATGAAGATTATCATATTTCAATTGTATCATGCAATTTAGGAATAATTCTAAATATGTTTTCATAAAACATGGCATATGTAGATTCAACTATAGTATTCATTTCAACATATTCATTTAGTTCAAAAACTAGAAATCTATATGCCTTATTATGTTGTGCATATCTCAAAAAAATACATTTAATTCATTTTTCACCTAATTTCTTCCTTTTAGGTTCTGGCAATCTAATAATAGCCCTACAATCCCAAACTTTCAAATAGTTTAAATTACGTTTCCTTTTCTTCCAAAATTCGTAAGGTGTTTCTTTTAGATTTTAGAAAGAATTCTATTCAAACTATAACATGCAGTTAACATGGCTTTACCCCAAAAATATTTACTTAATCGCAATAAGAAAGTATAGCATTACCCATTTCAAATAATGTCCTTTTCTTTCTTTCTGGTAGTCCACTCTGCTATGGTGTATAAGATGCAGCGAGTTCATGTATGATACCAACATACTAATTTCTATGCAAATGAATAAACACTAATAGTATCAAGAACATAGTCATTAGTAATAAAAGTACTAGCCTTTCAAAATTATAAATATCCATTTGTAAATTACTAGCCTTTCAAAATTAACTAGTATATAATAATTCTCATAATCTATATTCATCACGCTGTGTTTATAACCACACAACTCTCTAGTTAACCATGCAAATTATTTTGAAATAATGATTTCAAAAAATGAATTTATTTGCATCATACTTTCCGAAACATTCAAAACTAGCACTACATTAGGGTTAAAGCACCTCTAAAGCTGCTTTAGCAAAAAATATTTTTGGGTTCTAAAGTGTTGTGTAAAAAATTAATCCACACATGCCAACATACGTGAAGTGGATCCCTGAAGTGCATTTGAGCCCAAAACTACAATTAAGAAATGATTCTAAACGTGGCCTAAGTGCTATAATTAAACCACAAAATGACGTGGGTCACGGCATGTTTTTATAGATGTCAACACAATCTTTCCAAAACTTTTAGTAACTAGAATGTATTCCGCGCACGCGCGGGTACATTGTTCATCTAATTAATAAAAAATATTGGTGATGAATATTTTTATTATCTGAGGTCAATTAAAAACAGCACACTTGTAATAGTTATTGTAAAAAGTTTCGCATAGCATATACAAAATTCCATCCTCTAAAATCGATCCATTTATATAATTAATGGATGAGGCACCAAACAATATTGAATAGAGAGGACAGATTTGAATACTAAAAGTCCCTTTATGTACCAATTAAATGGTAATATCTGATACTATACTAATTCTTTGATGTGAAGAGAGTGATTAAGGATTTGTGAAATGAGAGCATTTTTCTCACCCATTTTTGGTCCACTATTGCTCACTCATGCCTTCATTGGGTGACACGCGTCCCATTCCAGTAATTATGTTAATAGTACAGGGGCAAAATGGGAATGCAATGGGACATGTGTCACCCAATGAAGCCTGTGTGAACAATGGTAGACCAAAAATAGGCGAACAAAAATGCTCTGTGAAATGGGTTAAAGAGTTTGACATAAATAAATAGTGACACATGTCACTCTTATATTATTTTTAGGCTATACTCTTAACTTTTAAATATAATAATAGATAATAGATAATAGATAGATAATAGATAATAGATAGATGTTGGAAAAGAAACACTTTTAAGAAGTAAGATGGATAATAAATTGTTCTATTAAAAGTCTAGTGTTTTCGATGCCAAATTATCTTTCACGAAATGGTAGTACCCCACCATTTTATGAGGAGGTGCATGGCCTAGCACGGTACACCATTACTTCCTTTCCTAAATGGTGCGTTTTGTACCCTTAGATAGAAAAGTGACACGTACAGTGTCTCCAAATATATACTTACAACATACTTTCTCAAATTCAAACCTCCCAAATCATATTTAAAAAAATAAGAATAAAAAATGAAACTGCTTCACTGCTTTAATTTTGATTCACAAGTAATACTACCTTCCAAGTATGAACCAATGATATTTTGTAGGCTAATGCATTCATTTCGGTGGAGCTCGTGCCTGCATACATGTGACTCACCGAAATGAATGACTAAGATCTTTATGTACACAATTTATGTGCACATTTTATGTGCACCAATCATTATTCTATTTTGTATCATAAACATAAACTTCAAGTATACTATTTTGTTATAATAAACTAAATAGTGTACTATTCTTTTAAAAAATTGAAAAGTGACTTACAAATAAAGTTTGATTGAATCCTTCATTGGTTTGAATGTCAAGTAATATAATACTGTTTTGTAATTAATTTGAAATACTCCTTCCAGTTTATTCAAATCATTGTGTCTAACCGGTGTATACCAAACGGAAAAAATCTCTAGATTTATAGATTTCATACACCGAACCCCATGTGATCAGTTTCTCAAAAGCAGGTAATGATATAGACGAAGTGTAACGCTTCAAACATAAATGAAGTTTCAGAATATTGCAAATTTAGACCCCTAAACGAACAACCAATAAAATTATCTTTAAGATAATTATCCAATATAAATTGGAATACTTGTGTATTTGTAAATCTGAGATTTAGAACCAACAACACAACAATAAATAAACAGGAAATAAAAATAGAACCTGGGCAGAAGCAAATGCAGAGTAAAAGGTAGACTATGAAATACGGACTCACCCGCACTTAGTGCACACCTGTACTGGGTGCTCTGTGGAGTCTTTGAATTCTTTTGGAGTGTGGCTGAGACTTTTCGTAGTGTTCTTTTGAATTGAGGGTTTAAAAGATAAATAATGAAAAATAATAATAGCAATTATCTAGGGTATACACTAATGCACTTATAGTTATAAAAGAATTTGTATATACTACTATCTGAAAATATATTTTTAATATTTTATCCAAGTACTTCCGCCGCACTCGCACCCTCATCTTTTGAAAATTTGGCAAATCCCTCACACCCGCATCCCCGTACCCGAATCCCCTAAGAGTCGAGAAGTGGATGACAGTGCTACCTAGGAGGTAGATAAGAGTCGAGAACTAGATTTCTGTCATTTGGCACAGAGACTTTACTGAAGATAGAAGAAGTTTAGGGTAAACTATATTCTTATTAATTCACCCAATATGTTACACAATATATACATGAGTAATGAGACAGAAAAAGAAAATAAACAGAAAAGGAAATATATCAAATAAAAGAGTACAAGGAAAGAAATCAGGAAAAAATAAAATCATAACGATCCTAAGGAATATAACTAAATAATCCAACACTCCCCCTCAAGCTGGAGCGAAGATATCCAAGAGCCCAAGCTTGATCAGAGAAGCCTTTAAGAGAGAAGGTCCAACTGGTTTAGTAAACATGTCAGTTGTCTGGTCAGAAGAAGGAACAAATTGCGGAATGATGACACCAGATCGAACTTTCTCACGAATGAAATGAACATCAACCTCAATGTGCTTAGTACGCTCGTGAAGAACAGAATCAGAAGTAAGCATTATCGCTGACTTGTTATCACAAAACAATGTGGATGACTCAGTTCCAAAGAATCCTAATTCTCGCAAGAGCGACTGAATCCATAAAAGTTCACAAGTGCCCTGTGCCATGGCACGATACTCAGCTTCAGCGGAAGACCTCGAAACCACTGCTTGTTTCTTGCTTTTCCAAGAAATAAGGTGATTACCATAAAACGTGCAAAAATCAGAAGTAAACCGTCTATCACTCTTGGACCCAGCATAATCAGCATCTGTAAAACACGAAATTCCAGACTGCTTTCCAGCAGCAAAAAAAAGACCTAGACCCGGGCAGGTTTTAAGATACCTCAGGATATGATGAACAACATCCATATGAGAAGTACGAGGAGCATGCATAAATTGTCTTACAACGCTTACAGCAAAAGTAAGATCAGGTCTAGTATTAGTCAAATATATAAGACGACCAACTAAACGCTGATAAGAAGACGGATCAGATAAAAGCTCTCCTGACTCAGACGATAACTTGAAATTCGGATCCATAGGTGTAGAAGAAGGACGACATCCCATCATACCTGTATCATGGAGGAGATCCAAAACATATTTCCGTTGAGATAGAGATATCCCATGACGAGTCCTAGCAACCTCAATGCCAAGAAAGTATCGTAGTGCACCTAGATCTTTTACATCAAAGGACTTCCCAAGTTGTTGCTTTATATTCTCAATACCTGAAGAGTCATCGCCGGTGATGACGATATCATCCACATATACAGACAGGATGACACACCGACCATCAGGACGTCGCCGAATAAAACAAGTGTGATCAGAGTGGCACCTAGTGAACCCTGTAGAAAGAACAACTTCACTAAATCGGTTGAACCACACCCGAGGAGATTGCTTCAATCCATACAGTGACTTACGAAGACGACAAACCTTCCCAGAATACTCCCCCTCAGCCCGAAAACCCGGAGGAGGATCCATATAAATAGTTTCATGAAGGTCACCATTGAGAAACACATTTTTCACATCCATTTGATAAAGAGGCCAAGAGTGAGAGGCAGCCAAAGACACAATAAGCCGAACTGTAGTAAGCTTAGCTACCGGGACAAAGGTAGCACTGAAGTCTTTATCGGGAACCTGGGTAAATCCTCGGGCTATAAGGCGCCCCTTATAGCGATCAATAGTACCATCTGGAAGATGCTTAATTGTATATACCCATTTGCAGCCAACGGTCTTCTCCCCAGGAGGGAGAGAAACAAGCTCCCATGTGCGATTATGCTCAAGAGCTTGCATCTCTGCTTGCATGGCAGTAACCCAATTGGGATTCTGGAGAGCTTCAGACACAGACCGGGGAATAGAAATAGAGTCAACTTGACCAAGAAAAGCCTGATAGGAACCTGGAATAACATAATAAGAAATGTACTGGGAGATAGGATGAGCAGTGGAACAAGAATAATCATACCGATTAACTGGGCGAGATACACGAATAGACCGTCTTAGAGGTACAGGAGCTGGTTTCGGAGAAGTTTCTGGAATAGGAGCCTGAACACGTGGACGACGAGAGTAATGATATTCTGAGGAAGACGTGATCATAGGAGGAAGAGAGTCAGTAGGAGACACAGTTTAATCAAAGATAGGAACAGGACGAGGAAGCTCGTCTGCCACTACAGGAGTATCCTGAGAGGGTAAGGCAGGCAAAGTAGAAGAACCTGCAAAGAAGGATACATCTTCCAAAAAAGTAACATCCATAGAAGTATAAAATCTACGAGAGACAAGGTCGTAACACCGATAGCCCTTAGACATGGGCGAGTACCCAAGAAACACACATCGAATAGCCTTATCATCCAATTTAGTGCGGAGAGGACTGCGATTTTGCACAAAACATGTGCAACCAAAGACACGAGGCAAAACATGGAAGAGGGTGCATTCGGGCTGAAGAACATGTAGAGGTGCCTTTCCATCTAACACACGACTCGAAGTACGATTAATAAGATAGGTGGCAGTAAGGACAACAAAATGCCAAAAATACTTACGTACCTCCATGCCCCGAAGAACGCAATGAACAACAGACATGATGTGGTGGTTCTTGCGTTCTGCAACACCATTCTGTTCATGAGTATATGTGCAAGTAATCTGTTGGAGATACCTTGTCGATTTAATGTAGAGCAAAATTCATTAGAGATGTATTCACGTCCATTATCAGAACGAAGAGTACGAACAACGGTTTGATACTGGGTTTTAACCATTTGTAAAAATTGAGTAAATAGGGAGAAAACTTCAGATTTCTTCTTCATTAAATAAACCCATGTGCAACGTGAATAATTGTAACACCCGTACCCGGGAAACGGGTTAATTATCATTTTTATGTGCATTAATTAATATAATTAGTGTATAAAATGGATTAAGGGGAGGCTTGGACTCACCCGTGGAAAAGTGTTCAGTAAAGGAACACAGTTGGAAAAGTCCCCAGTGAGTTGGGACATGTATTGGAATGGGACCCAGTGAAGGGCCGAATAAAAATATGTGCATTTTATGTGATTAAATGCATTTATATGATTACATGATTATTTGTTTAAATGCTTTCATATTATATGATGATATATGTGTTAGCAATTAGTATTAGTTTGGACACCCAAATAAGGGTACAATTGAAAAAAGAATTATAATTAGTAGGCACGATAGCATCTTCACAAAATATTTGGGACCCACGTTGGGACCCATACGAAACTTAGACAAATACTCATTTGGATAATTGAGTAGTTAATGGAATGTTTGGGGGATTTCATAATAGGAAATTAGAAAATTCTGGGGTTGTAAGTGAAAATAAGGGAAAATGAGGTAATGACACCTCAAGCTTATGCATAAGGATGTGTCAAAACAAGGGAGAAGTCTCCCATTTACAGAAATTCAGCAAAATTAAGAAAAAGAAAGAAAGGAGGAGCTCGGGAGAAGACAGAACCGTCACCGACGACGTTTTTCGCCGTTCCGTCGCCGTCGTTCGCCGGATTTACGATCCGAGACCACTTTTGGACTCGTGGAGGTAAGAGGATCACATGCACGTAATTTATTTTCACTTTTGACAATTTTTTTCCGGCAACCGTTCTTGATAGATGATAATTGTTATACCAAAATTATGTAGGAATACTCTAGAACAAGAATTGGCTTTGGTTCTAGCTTGATTTAGGATTTTAGGAGCATAATTGGGTATAATCTTGCTAAGGTGAGTTTTCTAACTAAAAAGGTGATTGTGGTTTAAGATGCTCAATGTTTTTGTATCTATTTTGAATTGTGGAAATCATGTTTAGAAGTTATAAAATTGTTAGCTTGTGAATTACATATCAATTGTATGAAAAGTTGCTATGATCATGTGCCTACATGCTTATATGTCTATATGGTATTCAATGAGTCCGGGACAATGATTCATTAGTTGGGAGTAATAAGGGTGGTGAAGAGGAAGAATCCGATAAAGACGGAAGTCCAAGGAATAGAAGTGGCCACGGGACCAGGGAAGGTCTTCGGGTCTGAATGAATCATTGAACCGGTGACTCGGCGATTACAAATATGATTTATATGTCTATTGTTGCATTGCACATGTTATACATTCAATCATGTTTAGAATTCTCACTAAGCGTAATGCTTAAGAAAACCGTTTTCTGTTTCTGTTGTGGTAAATAACAACCACCACAGGTACGGAGCAATATTCGAAGAGAAAGCGACGTGCTCGGGAATGGGGGAGAGATTTGGGACTTGTAATTATGTTTATAACTTGTATTATGGTTTAACTTGTGACTTAGTACCCTTGACTCGTGGCTTGAAGCCTTGACTCGTGGTTGTAGAGTTGAAGAGATTGGGAACTAGTTAGGATTCTATAACTTATGTGTTTAATGTAAATTTATAGAAACTTGTATAAATCTCTATGCTAATAGTTAGTTTTGGGTAATAAGTTGGAGGATTTGGAGTTTGTCTTTGTAAATTCTATATATATATATATATATAAATCCTTAAGTAATAACTACGGATATGTGTGAGATGGTTAAGATTGGACCTTTCCGACGAGTTTGGTTAGTGTCACAATCATTTTGGGTAAGGGTTGTTTACAAAGCAAGAGGGTTGTAAAGTTCTTGACTCTTTGGTTATAATGATTTTCATTACTTATGTTAGTTTTACCAAGTATGGGGTTTACAAGACTCAATTTGTTCCAAATGAAGTTTGAGTCATATCTTGATTGTATGAAGGGATTTAAATATGTTTATGGTTATGGTTATGAAGTTTTGCAAGACTTTGAAATGCTTAGAAGATGATTTTGGAAGTGTCCTTGGGGATTGGTTTACTTGAGTTCATTCCTAACAAATTCATGTTCAAGAGTTTGATTTTAAGGAAACTTGTTGGATTTAATTGAAGTTATATTCATGAATCTATGTTTGAAGAGTTTGAATTTGTGTTTGGGAATGTTTGAGTATGTTTAAAATGGATTGGAGTGGGTTCTTAAAGTTTCATGTGGGTTGGTTTGAATTTGGTGAAGTTTAGGACTTTTAAAACAGGGGAAATCTGCTAAAAATGAGGTTCTGCAGGAACCGGATCGATCCGGGCCTTGAGCGGATCGATCCGGAGCAGCTGGATAGTGCAGAAATGGCATTCTGCCAAATCCGGATCGATCCGGATTTGGGGCGGATCGACCCGCAGGCCATTTTGTTGCACTGTCGACTTTTACGGAAACGAACATAACTCACTCTAGAAAACTCGGATTCGCGCGCCATTTTTTGCATTAGAACCGTGACTCAAAGACCTATCTTTTGGTATAAAATTTGCTATATCTTATTAATTACCATTTTACCCTTAGGGCCTATTTTGTAACAATAGAGTTGTTTAATGTTGCTAAACACATGCGATTCTTAGTAATTCGCATGTTTCTTTGCAAATTAATGTAATTGGGAGCTTGTAGCATTGTTACACGTGTCCTAATCCGCACGAGGTGGGTTGGGGTGTGACAATAATCATCAATGAAAGTGACATAATATCTATAACCAGATAAAGCTGTAACAGGGGAAGGACCCCATACATCAGAATGAATAATATCAAATGCACAAGGGGCTCGAGACATACGAGGTATATAGCTAGACCGAGTATGTTTAGAAAGTTCACACACCACACAATGAAATTTCTTATGCTCACAGACTTTTATTAATTATGGGAAAAGCAAACATAGATATTTAAAATTAGCATGGCCAAGACGAGCATGCCACAATTCCAAAGTTTTAAAAGAAAAACTACTAGAAGAGGAACTAGGTAAAACAGACGCCTGGAGACTAGAAGACATAATCAGTGGTAGTGGTGGTGGTTCCCCGAAATAATAGAGTCCATTGCGCTCATGCCCCGTACCAAAAATCTTCTTCGTAGCCAGGTCCTGCAAGAAACACTGATCAGGTAAGAAAATGACAGCACAATTATAACATTTTGCAAGGTAATGGTGGAGGATAAATTAACATCACCCTGACTACTTAGGTAATGGTGGAGGATAAATTAACATCACCCTGACTACTAACACGAGTAGTGAAACCATCAGTAAGACAAACAGATTGGGCAACAGGTGTGAGGGTAGAAGAAAAAAGAGACAACTCACCTGTCATATGATCGTTATCTCTAGAGTCTAGAACCCACGTCGGAGTTCCTGACTTAACATGAAAAGCAGTGGGAGTACCTGAAGCAAGAGCAGCAGTGGTTGTAGAAGAGGAGGAGCCCGAGGACTGTTGAAGAAGAAAACCAAGCTGACTTTGAATCTGGCCAAGTTGTGACTGAAGCTGACTCTGAGCCTGATGAAGATGCCCAATATCTGGAAGAGGGGGGTCAGAACCAGTATCAGCAATCGCAGCAAAGCGAGGAGCAGGAGCACTATTAGTCTTGCGAGCATACTGTTGCTTCAATTCCGGATGAAGTTTGAAGCACCGATCCTTGGGTGTGACCAATACCATTACAATAGCGACGGATAGGTTTCCGACCACCCGGGCGAGCACCAGTATTTGCTGCAAATGCCATCTGATCAAGAACAGGAAGGGGCTCAATAATCGGAGCCAAAGAGGCCTGAGTAGGCTGAATAAGGCGCCTACGGAGCTCTTCACTATCAAGTGTAGCAAAGGCCTCATAAAGAGACGGCAGAGGTGATGTGTTCAAAATCTGAGTACGAAGAGATTCGAACTCTGGTTTCAAACCCATCAAAAACTGATAAGTGTGCAGACTCTCAGACCGCTGGACAATAATTTCTGCAACTTCGGCAGGAAAACCAGAAAGAGACTCATACTGGGCCAATTCCTCCCAACGAGACTGGAGGAAGCCAAAATAGTCAGCAATACTAAGTCGTAAAGAGTCCAAAGAGGCCTGAGAAATTTCCCGATGAAGTTAAAAAATACGAAAGGCATTATGGGCATGCACATACATCTTAGTTAGGGCCCTCCAGAGACCAGGTACCGATTCATGGTACATAAAAATCTGATAAATACGAATCCCCATGGAATTGAAGAACCATCCCAGAATAGTGCAATTATCCATATCCCACTGTGCACGCTTGGGATAAGTATCAGCAGGTGGAGCTTCCTTGTCGAGACAAAGCAGCAAAGTTTTGTCCATTCAACAGGACACTAGTAACCCGTTGGGCTGGTGAATGCTGCGATACAGAGAGATCCATACGTGGTTGAGAAGCAGAAACATGCTGAACATCCTTATCAGAGGTGGTCATCATGAAGAGAAAAAAAAGGAGAAGTAAATAAATTCTCAAAGACGGCAAGAAAGAACCACCCAAATCGGCACACGGCTATAGGAGGAGCGGCAAAGGGCTACCACAATACACTGGTAGCCAGGAGAACAGAAAAATAGAGCACTCGAAAAGCTCTAAAACATCACAAAGAAAGACCCAACAGGGCAAGGCACATCACTATAGGCTGTGCAGGGAGGAAACATAACACAGAGGCTGCGCAGGAGAAGAGACAAGGTGGCCTGGGGGTCTGTAAGGATCCGGCGAAGGCTGGGAGGGGTAGGGACTATGCGCAGAAGGCTGGGAGGGGCTGGTATGGTGCGGCGAGGTGGTTAGGTGAGGGAAAAGTTGTGGCTAGATGTGGGTGAGGCTAGGGTTAGGTTTTCCCTTGCTCTGATACCAAGAAGAAGTTTAGGGTAAACTATATTCTTATTAATTCACCCAATATGTTACACAATATATACATGAGTAATGAGACAGAAAAAGGAAATAAACAGAAAAGAAAATAAATCAAATAAAAGAGTACAAGGAAAGAAATCAGGAAAAAATAAAATCATAACGATCCTAAGGAATATAACTAAATATTCCAACAAAGATGAATCAACACAAGATATTGTATTTATATTGTTGAAAATAATTCGTCCTCTGGTTGGCGGAATTTCTTAAAAAAGTCACCGAATAAATCTTCAAAGCGTGTACTGGATAGTTTCCTAAATACATTATTCACCCCCACCAAGTATTGTATTCGGTGTGCAATTGGATATTCCGCGAGTTTGTATTCAAGATACTATGACGCAATCACTATCTGCAAAATACACTATTAAAGGCAGCCCTAGAATTATCACTAATATTTTTCAACCAAATTTGTATTTGTTGCTGCAGTTTAACATAATACAGAAGACTCTATTTTAACAAAGATGAAAAAGGGCAGAGAGAAATTGTAGATCGAACACTTGTTTTGCAGAGAGAGAAGAGACAGATTTCCGTCTCTGGTGTAATTGAACCACCCATATATGTTTCAATCAAGTTCCATTATATAGAGATCAAAGAGTTGTATATGCAACTAATCATAAGCACCCATTCGGACGGAAAACTGCTTGTGGCATCTGACCAATTCGAAGGCATCTAATCAATTCCAAATGGTGCCTCACATGGCATCTGATGAATTCAAAATCAGTAGGTGCATTATATAGGATGGGTTTAAATATACCACTTTTTTTTAACTAAATGCACCACCCTATAGTGTTATAAGATGAAAATTTTGTGAGTGAAAATGATTTATTTATCAAAAAAGGTAGTGTATTTAGCCTCACCCCTTATATATACCTTATAAAACCAAACCAAACCAAACCAAACCAAGCCTTGTGTCCCAATCAATTGGGGTCAGCTGTATGAATCATTTTTCTCCATTCTGCACGATCAAGAGCTATATGCTCATTTAAATTATATATATTCATATCTTGTTGCACTACATATTCCCAAGTCAGTCTAGGTCTGTCTCTCCCTCTAACCATTCCAGGCACTACGATCTTAGTACTCTTTCGCACAGGTTCATCTACAGGTCTTCGTTGCACATGGCCGAACCATCTAAGTCTATTCTCCCTCAACTTATCCTCAATATGTGTCACTCCTACAGTCTCTCGGATGTACTCATTTCTAATTCTATCTTTCCTAGTCTTACCACACATCCATCTTAGCATCCTCATCTCTGCTACACTCACTTTGCTAATGTATTGTTTCTTAGTTGCCCAACACTCTGTCCCGTAGAGCATAGCTGGCCTAATAGTTGTCCTATAAAATTTTCCTTTCAATTTTGCTGGTATTCTCCGGTCACATAATACTCCAGAAGCACTCCTCCACTTAAGCCAGCCCACTTTAATTCTATATACCTTATATATATATATATATATACTAAACACCAATTGGGTAAAGTGTTTAAAGGCACCTTTTTGTGAATTCTCCAAACAAAAATGATAGGGATACACATCAAACGACTCACTAAATGACACATCAGCTTTAAATGCATGTACCCTGTGCTGTGTAAGTGATGCACAGAAAAGTGTGAAAAATTCAAACAACATAGGGTACATGCATTTAATGCACAGTGTGTCGTTTGGTGTGTATCCCTATCATTCTCAATAGTGAAAGAACTGGTACTGGATTTTCTTGTACTGGATTTCATTCTCAATGGTGAAAGAACTGGTTTTCTCGAGTGTGGACGTAGGCAATGTTTGGCCGAAATACGTACAAATCTGTATTTTCTTTGATGTTCATGTTTATTACTGTTGATGTATTTCTGTGTGTTTATTGTAGGGAAAAGAGAGAGAGAAAGAGAGCAAAGATTCGTCTCATCAGGAAATTTTATTATGTTTTTGCAAGGCTAAAACAATCATTTAAAAAATAAATAAATGAGAAATGAACTCTTGTTTTCGTCAATTTGTCATTTGGCTAACATATCAGAAGTAAATGTTATACATCATAAATCTCATGGGAGGTCAATGTAGTTACTTCAAAGTACGAGGGAGCGAGGTTTTACCTAACATAGGGGAAATGGGAAGGAATAGAAAATAGGACGACAAAGAAAATAGGGCAAGGGTTAATTAAACTAAATAAATTTGTGAGTCCCTTACGTTTACAAAATTTCAATAAATTTTATCAATTTTTTTTTTGCAGAGTCCCGAGGATCCGTAAATTGTAAATTTGGAGAATGAAAAGGAAACATAAGTTATAACACCCACATTTGTGTTATTTCATTTGCATTACATTGTCATGCATGATAATGTGATGTGGCGTGTCTTATGACACATGATTGGGTGAGTTTTGACTCACGAGTTGATTTGGGTGTCTGTATTAGAGAACCCTTTGAAACTGTTGTGATTGAAGATTTATTGTTTGTGAAGTCTCTCCGAGTATGAGACGGTCATTGTGGAACATTTTAAATGTTTATCTGAAAATAAATGTTTACCTGTGTATTGCAATATCTGTATTATTTTCTGTTTTAGAATTTATTTCTGATGTTAGATTTAGTATCCTGGTGAGAACGAATTAACACGCTATTAATTTGGTAGGCTAATTAGCAACTTCGGAAACGTCATGTAGAAATTCGCGTTTTAGCGACCAAACGAAACTTAGTCGAAAACTTTTATAATTTTGAAGGTTCACTTATAAAGCTATGAATTAGCTGTGTAGAAAGTTTCAGAGACTGATTAGCAGTTTGGAAAACTCGTGGGGAGGTAAACGTAATTTCCAAAAGAGTTGCCTATATATAGATAGAGATGGATGAGATATTTTCCATAAGCTTAACCTAAAATTTCAAGAGGAGGCCAAAAGGGGGCTAGAGGGAGATTTAGGAGCTTAGATCTTTGCGACGCCAAACGACGACCTTCCGTCAGTCTGGTTTCTCCCAGATTTCATATTCGAGCTCCTTGAGGTAAGAGCTTCGTTTTGATATATGTTAGGGCTTGTTTGGCCAAGTTTTCCGAAAAGTAATTTTCTAGAATTTTTCATAAAAGTTGATAAATGGAATTTTGATTCATAGGAATTGTACTAGACGGACTTCTGCACGTTCTTTGTGCACAGGTTTTCTTCAGATTGAATTATAGGAGCGTTATTTGGAGGTGAGTGATTCAACTATGTTTTGGAATGATTTCTTGGTATGTATTCATGTTATGTTTGAATAGCATGTATAAATTCTTAGAGATATATTGTGTAGTTCATATTGGGCATTTATATTGATAAGTAGGCTCAATAGCACGGTGATATGTTTTGATTTCAGCGTGTATGGTGATATGTATTTGAGCATGTTAAGTTGCTTATTTGGGTCAGAAGGAGAACGTGGTCACTGTGCCATTTTGTGGAGCCGATATAAGCATTAAGGTCGCACGATTGAAGAGAAGAATCGTGGGTCTTACCCTTTCGCGTGGACTTATTGGCGAGGAGTCGCGGATTGGGAGTATGGACGGGCACGTGAGTCTCCGGCGACTAGTATGAATTATAGAGATGTGAATGCGGACATGTTTATCATTCATATGCATATGTTGATTTATTCACTAAGCATTAACTTAAACAAATCGAAATATCTGTGGTTATTCAAATAACCATTTCAGGTGTAAATGCTGGCGAGGAATTGGAGAAGTGGAGAAGTGAGTACGTGGGTTGGGAGTTCTTTTGGAAGGCAACTTGAATGTTAACCTTGTAGTTTTGGGATAATAGGATGTTGTAATAAGAATTTGGTTGTTTTAACCCATGTTTAACTTCGTATGATAGAATGGATTTTAAATCGTTGTAATAATTAGTGACATGTTGTAATCCTGCTTTAGAAATGTTTTAATACAGCTAGGATTACTTTGGATTGAGTGGTTGATCCTTGGTGAAAGTTAGGAAGCTTTTAAAACTTGAAATTCTACAGATTGGGCTGCTGCCAGGGGAGCAGTCGACTGGTCTAGTGTTCAGTCGACTGAACCCCTGTGCCTGCTAGCTACTGCTTCTTATTATGGCAAAAGCAGTCGACTGGGCCATGCCTCAGTCGACTGGACCTCTGTAAGTTAATGTGTTTATTTTGATTCTGCCTGATTCAGTCGACTGAAGGCTGGAGGCCCAGTCGACTGACCCTAGTCTCAGTCGACTGGAATTGCTATTAAACCCTTTTGAAAACTCTCTGCCTTCTTCAGTCGACGGAGCAGTCGACGGAGCAGTCGACTGAACCTCTGGGTTCAAATGTGTTTTGTTTTCCGCTGCGTGTGTTCTTCAAATTAAACTTTTGGGAACATTAATGGATTGGGTTAGCCTCGGTGGCGTGCCACGGGCTCCGGTTCCGCTATTGTGGGATCGGGCTGTGACATTTAGTGGTATCAGAGCCTAAGTTTAGAGCCTTGGGAACGAGTAACGTTATATATGCTGAGTGACGTCGAGTGGAGTGTGTAACTATGAAGATAATTGTTATCATTGTTAAAATGCTTCATGTGTTAGCATTTGTTGATTGTGATGAACTGTGCGCATATATCTATATTGTGACATAGCATGCATGGTCATTATGCATTGAACTCAACAGGGGAAATATTTGAAACATTATGGCGGATCAGCCAAGAGAATTGTCACCGCATTCGCGGATGGACCAAATAGTGAATATGGTGGGAAATTTCATACAAGCGGTAAGTGAAAGAGAACGGATGAATGTTCAGCCTCCACTGGTACCGCGACCTCAACACACAATCGTGGAACAGTTTCATAAACGGAAACCAACGTTGTATCATGGACAGGTTAACATAGACTTGGCCGATCATTGGATGATGGACATGGAAAGACATTTCCGTCAGGTAATATGTACCAATGAGGAGAAAATTTTATGCGCATCCGATACGTTGATGGGCGAAGCATTAGATTGGTGGAACAACGTACTTGAACAAGGGAAGCCGACCACGTGGGAAGCATTTAAAGAAGAATTCAACAAACGTTTCTTTCCGCAATCTGGTTATACTCAGAAACGCCAAGAGTTTGCAAGTCTGGTTCAGGGAGACATGACTGTGAGTGAGTATGTATCTCGTTTCAATGCCTTGTTACGATTTGGGAAAACTACCGTTCCGATTGATAGGGATAAAGCTCGTAAGTTTGAGGAAGGACTTAGGGAGAATATCCGTGGCCGTGTAGATATGTTGCAACACCCGACCGTTTCCCTCGTTGAGGAAGCCGCTCGTATTGCTGAGAAAAGTGTCGATCGATATCGACAAGGGCAACAAGGGAAGAGACCCAATGACAATAGAGGCAAGAGCCAAGGGAATGCGAAGAAACCGTTCACGCAAGGTTCAGGATCGAATATGGGTAGTCAAGGAGGAAGTGTGTTTGTTGGAGATTCGAGACCGTTGTGTCCAACATGTAACCTGCAACACAGAGGAACTTGCTACCAATTGAGCACCTGTTACCTTTGCAAGCAGTTAGGACACATATCCCGAAATTGTCCTTTGAATGCAAACTCGACCACACCAAATACCTTTCCGAATACGAAGAGCTACAACCCAGAAACGAGAGGAAAATGTTTTGAGTGTGGACAACCGGGACACATAGCAAAGAACTGTCCAAGTAAAAGACAACCGGGAATGAGTACCGGGGCATCGAGTGTGCCAAGCGGATCAAGGGTAGAACCTCGAGTGGATAAAGGGAAAGGAGTCGCGCAACAACAAGGATGATACTTTCAGCTCAGGCCGGGGAATACGGATGATACCGTCGTATCAGGTATTCTTCCTATTTGTTCGTATCCTGCACGTATACTTATGGATTCTGGTTCAACGCATTCATTCGTATCACGTGATTTTGTTAAGCATTTAACTGTTAAGTCAGAACTGCTAGGATATGACTTGTGTGTATCATTGCCTAATAGTGAACCGCTAGTTACTTCTTCGATATTCAAGTCATGTGAGATCAAGATAGGTGATAAAGTCTTGAGCATTGATTTGATTCCGTTGACGGTGAATTACTTTGATGTTATCTTGGGTATGGATTGGTTGTCGGTTAATCAAGCCAAAATTGATTGTGAACAGAAACGGGTTAGTTTCTATCCGTCAGGGCGAGAAGAGTTTACTTTTCAGGGTAAGGGAGTGATCGTACCGCCGTACTTGATATCGGCGATTCAAGCAAGTAAGATGTTGAAGAAGGATTGTTCGGGTTTCTTATGTTCAATTGTCGACACGCGAGTTCTTGGACCACTAATAGAAAACATTTCAGTAGTTCGAGAATTTCCAGATGTTTTTCCCGATGAGTTACCCGACGTATTGATTGAAAGAGAGCTTGAGTTCACAATAGAAGTAGTACCAGGGTCACAACCGGTATCCAAAGCACCGTACCGAATGGCACCGATAGAGTTGAAAGAATTGAAAGTTCAGTTAGAAGAACTGTTGGAGAAGGGTTTTATCCGACCTAGTGTTTCACCATGGGGAGCTCCAGTCTTGTTTGTGAAGAAGAAGGACGGGACAATGCGTATGTTCATCGACTACCGGGAATTGAACAAGTTGACCGTCAAGAACAAATATCCGTTGCCTCGAATAGACGATTTGTTTGATCAGTTGCAAGGAGCGCAAGTATTTTCAAAGATTGACTTGAGATCCGGTTACCACCAGTTGAAAGTCAATGAGAAAGATGTTGAGAAGACAGCTTTCAGGACTCGCTATGGTCACTTTGAATTTTTGGTTATGCCATTTGGAGTGACTAATGCACCAGCTGCTTTCATGGACTTGATGAACCGTGTTTTCAAGGATTATTTAGATGAGTTCGTTATCGTGTTCATAGATGACATCTTAATCTACTCCAAAAGCGTTGAAGATCACGAGCATCATTTGCGATTAGCTTTACAACGATTGCGTGAAAAGAGATTATTCGGCAAATTGAAGAAGTGTGAGTTTTGGTTGACCGAGATAGCTTTTCTTGGACATATAGTGTCGGCAAAGGGAATTTCGGTAGACCCTCAGAAGATAGAAGCAGTTACCAATTGGGTGAGACCAACGAATGTGACAGATATCCGAAGTTTCCTAGGATTAGCTGGGTATTATTGGAGATTTGTAAAAGACTTTTCGCGTATAGCAATGCCGATGACACAGTTAATGAGGAAAGATATTGTTTTTGTTTGGAGTTCAGAATGTGAAGAAAGTTTCCAAGAGTTGAAGAGCCGACTAGTGAAACCACCAATCTTAGCCGTTCTGTCAGGGATCGAAGGATTTATTATTTACATTGATGCTTCATATAGAGGTTTAGGTTGCGTTCTTATGCAAGGTGATAAAGTCATTGCGTATGCATCGAGACAACTTAGACCGCACGAGAAGAATTATCCAACTCATGATCTAGAATTGGCCACCGTGATTTTTGCATTGAAGATTTGGTGTCATTATCTATACGGAGAGAAATGTGAGATCTATACGGATCACAAGAGTTTGAAGTACCTATTTACACAACGAGATTTGAACATGAGGCAAAGGAGATGGCTAGAGTTGATGAATGACTATGATTTGTCGATTCAATATCATCCGGGCAAGGCGAATGTAGTCGCCGATGCTCTTAGTCGTAAGGTACCAACCAACACCGCATCAGATTTGACTTCTCAAAAAGAATTAATACGAGATATGGAGAATATGGAGCTTGAGGTGATTCCGAGGATTGAAGGTGGATTGATGTCGACGATTGTGGCACAACCACTCTTGATTCACGAGATCACGGAGAACCAACTTCAAGACGTGGCTTTGAAGAAGATTTGTGATGAGATTCCAATGGGCAAACAACCTGGATTCACGTTTGAGAACAATGTGTTGAGATTGAGGGGTAGAATTTGTGTACCTAGTGAGAAAGAGTTGAAACGGAACATCCTAGAGGAAGCACACAGCACAAAGTATACCATTCACCCGGGAAGCACCAAGATGTATAGAGACTTGAGACATGTTTATTGGTGGCCGAGAATGAAGAGAGAAATAGCACGCTATCTTTCACGATGTACGAGTTGTCAACAAGTAAAGGCCGAACGCCAAGTACCCTCGGGATTATTACAACCGTTACTGATAGCCGAGTGAAAATGGGAGCACATAACAATGGATTTTGTTAGTGGGTTTCCGAGGTCGAAAAGATCAAATACTATTATTTGGGTGATTGTTGACCGTTTGACGAAGTCGTCGCACTTCCTACCGCTTCGAACAACTAAGCCAATGACGTTAGCTAAGTTATATATTCGCGAAATTGTGAGACTACATGGTATTCCAGTTTCTATCATTTCGGACAGGGATAGTAGTTTTACATCGAAGTTTTGGAAAGCCTTGCAAGAAGCAATGGGTACCAAATTGTACTTTAGTACATCTTTTCATCCTCAGACCGATGGTCAATCAGAGAGAGTAATCCAGATTTTGGAAGACATGCTTAGGCTATGTGTACTTGATTTTCAAGGTGATTGGGAAGACCATTTGCCGTTGATTGAGTTTGCATATAACAACAGTTTTCAGTCGAGTATTGGGATGACTCCTTATGAAGCTTTATATGGTCGTGTATGTCGTTTACCGATTAGTTGGATGGAAGTCGGAGAAAGAAAGATCGAAGGGCCAAAAATTGTACAAGAAACGACGGATAAGATAAAGGTAATTAGACAATGGTTACTGACAGCCCAGAGTAGGTATAAGAGTTATGCCGACAAGCGCAGACGGCCGTTGGAATTCGATGTAGGAGACTTGGTGTATTTGAAGGTGTCACCTTCAAAGGGAATAACCAGATTTGGTAGATACGGGAAACTCAACCCGAGGTATGTAGGACCTTTTGAAATCATTGGAAAGGTTGGACCCGTAGCTTATCGTTTGAACTTGCCGAGCGAGTATGCTCAAGTTCATAACGTGTTTCATGTATCGTTGTTACGCAAACAATTAGTGGAAGATAGAGATCAAGTGATGACTCCGACATCGAATGAGATTCAGAGTGATTTAACGTATGCCGCATATCCGGTAGAGATCTTAGACCGGAAGGATCAAGTCTTACGAAATAAAGTAATATCGAAAGTGAAAGTGTTATGGCGTAGCCAAACTACGGAAGAGATGACGTGGGAGATAGAAGATGAGATGCGTACTCAGTATCCGCACCTTTTCGAGACTTGAGGTATAAGTTTGGGGACAAACTTCTTTTAAGGAGGAGAGTATTATAACACCCACATTTGTGTTATTTCATTTGCATTACATTGTCATGCATGATAATGTGATGTGGCGTGTCTTATGACACATGATTGGGTGAGTTTTGACTCACGAGTTGATTTGGGTGTCTGTATTAGAGAATCCTTTGAAACTGTTGTGATTGAAGATTTATTGTTTGTGAAGTCTCTCCGAGTATGAGACGGTCACTGTGGAACATTTTAAATGTTTATATGAAAATAAATGTTTACCTGTGTATTGCAATATCTGTATTATTTTCTGTTTTAGAATTTATTTCTGATGTTAGATTTAGTATCCTGGTGAGAACGAATTAACACGCTATTAATTTGGTAGGCTAATTAGCAACTTCGGAAACGTCATGTAGAAATTCGCGTTTTAGCGACCAAACGAAACTTAGTCAAAAACTTTTATAATTTTGAAGGTTCACTTATAAAGCTATGAATTAGCTGTGTAGAAAGTTTCAGAGACTGATTAACAGTTTGGAAAACTCGTGGGGAGGTAAACGTAATTTCCAAAAGAGTTGCCTATATATAGATAGAGATGGATGAGATATTTTCCATAAGCTTAACCTAAAATTTCAAGAGGAGGCCAAAAGGGGGCTAGAGGGAGATTTAGGAGCTTAGAGCTTTGCGACGCCAAACGACGACCTTCCGTCAGTCTGGTTTCTCCCAGATTTCATATTCGAGCTCCTTGAGGTAAGAGCTTCGTTTTGATATATGTTAGGGCTTGTTTGGCCAAGTTTTCCGAAAAGTAATTTTCTAGAATTTTTCATAAAAGTTGATAAATGGAATTTTGATTCATAGGAATTGTACTAGACGAACTTCTGCACGTTCTTTGTGCACGGGTTTTCTTCAGATTGAATTATAGGAGCGTTATTTGGAGGTGAGTGATTCAACTATGTTTTGGAATGATTTCTTGGTATGTATTCATGTTATGTTTGAATAGCATGTATAAATTCTTAGAGATATATTGTGTAGTTCATATTGGGCATTTATATTGATAAGTAGGCTCAATAGCACGGTGATATGTTTTGATTTCAGCGTGTATGGTGATATGTATTTGAGCATGTTAAGTTGCTTATTTGGGTCAGAAGGAGAACGTGGTCACCGTGCCATTTTGTGGAGCCGATATAGGCATTAAGGTCGCACGATTGAAGAGAAGAATCGTGGGTCTTACCCTTTCGCGTGGACTTATTGGCGAGGAGTCGCGGATTGGGAGTATGGACGGGCACGTGAGTCTCCAGTGACTAGTATGAATTGTAGAGATGTGAATGCGGACATGTTTATCATTCATATGCATATGTTGATTTATTCACTAAGCATTAACTTAAACAAATCGAAATATCTGTGGTTATTCAAATAACCATTTCAGGTGTAAATGCTGGCGAGGAATTGGAGAAGTGGAGAAGTGAGTACGTGGGTTTGGAGTTCTTTTGGAAGGCAACTTGAATGTTAACCTTGTAGTTTTGGGATAATAGGATGTTGTAATAAGAATTTGGTTGTTTTAACCCATGTTTAACTTCGTATGATAGAATGGATTTTAAATCGTTGTAATAGTTAGTGACATGTTGTAATCCTGCTTTAAAAATGTTTTAATACAGCTAGGATTACTTTGGATTGAGTGGTTGATCCTTGGTGAAAGTTAGAAAGCTTTTAAAACTTGAAATTCTGCAGATTGGGCTGCTACCAGGGGAGCAGTTGACTGGTCTAGTGTTCAGTCGACTGAACACCTGTGCCTGCTAGCTACTGCTTCTTATTATGGCAAAAGCAGTCGACTGGGCCATGCCTCAGTCGACTGGACCTCTGTAAGTTAATGTGTTTATTTTGATTCTGCCTGATTCAGTCGACTGAAGGCTGGAGGCCCAGTTGACTGACCCTAGTCTCAGTCGACTGGAATTGCTATTAAACCCTTTTGAAAACTCTCTGCCTTCTTCAGTTGACGGAGCAGTCGACTGAACCTCTGGGTTCAAATGTGTTTTGTTTTCCGCTGCGTGTGTTCTTCAAATTAAACTTTTGGGAACATTAATGGATTGGGTTAGCCTCGGTGGCGTGCCACGGGCTCCGGTTCCGCTATTGTGGGATCGGGCTGTGACATAAGTAAAACCATTACCTTTGTGTATTGCATTCTCATAGATCCACAATTGTAGTAACAAATGTTTTCAAATATTTTGGAAATCAAGAGAGATAAAGGGAAGTGACACATTAAAAATAATTGTTTAGCATCTCACACATTTTTTTAAGAATTTTCTTTCATTTCACTAAATGCATGAACCGAATAAAGCCTTAGTAACAAACAGTGAAAAGTCTTTTCCTTAGGCTTTATTTGGCTCGTGGGTTTAGGGAAGGAGAAAAGGAACCACAAAGGAAAACTTTTTTCTTGTCCGATTACCAAGAAAAATAACAAAGCATGAACGAATGAAAATGAAAACATAGCATAAATTAAATTATTCATGTACATAGTTCCTTTTCATATTATAATAGGACTTGGTTTTTTCTTCTTATTTTGTTTATCTCATTCTAATAAGTAATTTTTTTTTCATGAAATTCACAAACCAAACAATTATTTTCTTCTCTCTTTTTTTTCCCCTCCTCGATTATTGAATTGGTAGATTGCGATTCCCAAGCTTTAACCTAGTGGATGAGTTAATCATCCAAAGACTCAATTGAAACAGGCTGAGTAGACTAACATTGAAGTCTGTCACTCACCTATTTATAGATTTCCAAACAAGGCCAACCCTTGGATCGTAAAAATAAGATCAAGAAACCAGAGACCAAAAATTGGCAAAGATAGCAAAAATGTCGATTCCACATCTTCCCTATGAAATTAATTAGTTGGCAAGGCTAGTTCGACTTCTCATAAAATATCTATTGTAATTCAATGGTATATCAAAATCATGGCACCTTCCCTATGAAATGATGCTCAAAAATCCTAGTTCGGCTTACTATAAAATATCTGTTGTTATTCAAGGGCGCATCGAAATCATGGCAATCTACAATCTTAGAACTCCATTTCATAAAATCACATCACAAGCGATCATGACTTTTTTTCAAATCACCATAAACTTTTTCTCTCTACAAACACTTTTCAATCCACAAACTTCAGCAAACCTTATTATGATGGTAATATAAATGATGCTTTAATGTGTTCTTGTAAAGGATTGGTTTGTTTGATTGTTAATGACAAACATATCATTGTATTTAACCTATCAACAAGAAACTTGATTTCCAAGAAGTCAGCACACGTCCATAACATTATGACATAGGGGTGTAAAATGGACCTATTTGGATCAGTTCATTGGCTGTAGGCCCAAGTCGATTTCTAATCATAGAGGTTGGTTGTTTTATTGGTTTTGCTGTGACGATTGTGTCGCAACTTCAAATTTGTTGACTGTTATATTTGTGACACTAAAAATGGGAATCACCTATTGGATGTGCTTAGTTTGAAGGAGAGTTCTAGGAGAGTTCATGGATTGGCTTACCATTCATGCAGGAAATGGGGACATCTTTTAACAGAGATCTACACTGGTTAGGATATTTCAAAACCATGATGGAGATCGAATTGTGTGTTTTGATTTGTCTAAGAAGGTTAACTATGAGATGCCAATACTTATTCACGAAGAAGGTTATTGTGATATTTGAAGTTTGGGGGTATTAGTAGACTGTGTTTGTGTGATTTTAAGTAAATTAAGCGCAAGCATGGTGAGCATATGTTCGAATTTTCACCATATTGACTTTTCGTGCCCTTATGCTTGTTGAAGGATGGTGGAAGTTCTTTTGTGCATTATGACTGGAAAGTAATTAGTAATCTCTCACCTTGAGAGAATACTAATATGATTTGTGGGTTTACGAATTGGTCATGGATTGCTTCATATGTGGAGACTTTGCTTTTGACGAAGGGTGTTGATCTAGCAAACTCTTGGGATAGTAACGAGAAGAGGTTATCTAGATTTCTTGTTCTGTGTAATTTTTGCTTCCTGGTTTTGTGATTATGTTTATGTGTTGTTGATCAGTTTGATTCAATGTTTTCGCATGTTCAATCAGAAAGAAATAACCTCATATCCGTAAATCTTTGATGGGTTATCAAATAAGTTGTTTCATACCAGATATATGTACTTTGGTCAAAAAATTGAAATCAACAAACCGATTTCTTGGTGTCCCCCTTTATGTCGTTTGATTCAAGTTCTTTTGATTGGATTATTCCCGCAAGCTAGTTTTTGCATTTTGGTTAAAGTTTAGTTTGTAATAGCTATAGACACACTAGGATGCAAAAATGTTAGCATTTTTGTTGTGTTCTCCTCATGTATCTATTATTAGATATATATATATATATATAATGTTCAACGCTAATACTCATTCCACAATGCGACACATGGTGCGTAGTGGAAATAGGTTATTCTAGACTTTTTCAAAATACTTTTTCTCTTTTATTCTTTCTAGAAATCTCTTCATTTTTTTTCCGAACAAATTGTCTAAAAAATCATGTCATTTATTTTTCAGAGTAATATTCTAAAACGAGTTGTAATTTCAATTTATATATATATATATAAAGATTCTCTAAAGATGACTCTCCTTTTATTAAAGAAAGGGTATCTGTTTTGACCGTCGGATCGTGTTTAAAACTGTGAAATGACAAAACTACATTTTAAACCCTGTAGTTTACACTCAGTGTCAATTTGGTCCCTCTGTTTTTAATTTTGTCAATCTCATCCTTTAAATTTTAAAAATGGTGCAATGTTGTCCGAGTGGAAGTTTCCGTCCAAAAAAATAACGGCATAGGGCCATGTGCACATCCAGTGGCCATGTCTAAAGGGCAAATGTGTCATTACACGTTTCCCTCCAAAAATGAGCTGTACCTCATAAATACCAGAGCTCTCTCGTCTACTGTGTGGGAAAAAAATGTTGCTTAGGGTTAGGGTTTCAAGTTGCGATTGATGAAGAGGTAGTCTGACTAAGAGAGATTCTTCGATCCAACTGTAAGAAAGTTCATACAAATTGACGGAGAAGCTTATCGAGTTGAAAGGTTGATCGCTGCAAATATGAGTTTCGCATGGAGATTAAGAAATTTCAGCAAAAACGATGGAGGCCCCCCTTTTTATGGTAAACGAATTTGAACCATTTTTTTTCTCTTTGCAAAGACTTTTTTGTATTACTTTATAAACTAATTCATGTATTGTCACTTTCACAACCTTACACGTTTGTACTCTTACTAGTTCCCAAAGAAAAAAAATTTCTTTAGGATTACTTTTCAGTTGAACAATACATTACTTTAATGGTGTGGTCCTTGTGTGTTGAATTTTTGGTGGGTAACATTCTTTAATGGTCTTGGTCCCCTGTTCATGTTAAGTTGTTGGAGTGAATGTAAATGTGTGGTGGTCCCCTGTGTTGGCATGTTTAATTAATACATTTCTTATATTAAATTTATTATTATTTTTTATATTTTTTATTGTGCTTCATTCTCTATGTGCAGGTTCTGATCAATATTTTACTATTCAGTTACACCATGGGGGTCAATTTGCAAACACACCACATAAAGTTTATCAAGGTGGCACAGTTGCCCATTTTGACTATTGTGACCCGGATAAAATTTCATTACTTGATATTGAAGATATGATAGAACAACTTGGTTATGTAGGTATTATGAATTACCATTTTAGAATACCTGGCAGGGATTTGGATAGTGGATTAAGACCAATCAGAATGGACACAGATGTATTGGATATGATGCGTGTGATTCCATCAGATGCAGTGTTGGAACTTTATTCGGAAACTGGTACCTTTTCACAGATTTTCCAAAGTCATGGGAATTCACAAGTTGACATTGAGTTTGTAGATGACTATGAGAATGCAATCCCCTCAGAGGAAGTTAATGAGAATGCAATCCTAACTGAAGAAATTAGTGAGAATGCAATCCCAGTTGGAAATCAGCCCAGAGAACAGCTTGTTAGCTCTGAAGATGAGTCAGCTGAGTATGATGGGTTTGAGGAAAGTGATTATGGTTTAAGTGATGATGATGCATTGTTTGATACCAATGTTGATAGTGGCGTTGAATGGGCAGGATTGAGGGAGACAACAAATATCACTGACATCACTGTAAGAAACAACATATACAATGTTGAAGGTGAAATAGATGCTCTATCTGACTATGCCAATTCAGATGAACTAAACAGTTGTGATGGTTCATCCGATGAAGAAGGGAGAAAGGGTAAAAGGCCTGTGTATCCTGAGTTTAGAGCGGATGTAGACATGAAGGATGTAACTTTTAAGGTAGGGATGTTGTTTAGCACAGCTGAAGAATTTAAAGATGCTGTGAGGGAGTATGCAATTACCAATGGCAAAGGTATAAGGTTCTCGAAAAATGAAAAAAAAAGGGTTAGAGCAGTTTGTCGTGATGGATGTGAGTGGTTGATTTTTGCTTCGATGATGCAAGGTCAGAAAACAATGCAAGTGAAGACATTTATAAATGAACATACTTGCACTAGACAGTTTTACAACAAGAATGTCAAGTCTAGCTGGCTATCAAAGAAATATGTGGACAACTTTAGGTCCAATCCTCAATGGCCAGTAGAGGCATTTATGGAAACTGTAAGGAAGGACTATGTTGTTGGTGTGAGCAAGAGCCATGTTTACAGGGCCAAGAGGAAAGCAATGGTAATGATACAAGGTTCTCATGCAGAACAATTTAGCAAGTTGTGGGATTACTGTGCAGAGATCAAAAGGACTAATCCTGGGACAACTATAGAGCTACAAGTTTCTCATGGCGATGGTGATGGAGTTTGTCCTAGATTTGAAAGAATTTATGTTTGTCTTGGTGCTTGTAAGGAAGGTTTTGAGAAAGGTTGTAGGAAGCTTGTTGGGGTTGATGGTTGTCACCTTAAGGGCCCATATGGTGGACAATTGTTGACAGCTATTGGGATAGATGGGAACAATTGTATGTTTCCATTAGCATATGCTGTTGTTGAAGGGGAAACCAAGAGCTCATGGATGTGGTTTCTTCAACTATTGATGATTGATATTGACATTGTCAACCAATTTGCTTGGACCTTCATATCTGATAAGCAAAAGGTATAATTTTTCTTTGCCAATTACTTATGCATTCATACATACATATTTTTTTTTAGTATTGTCTTATGTACTTCAATTAATTGTGTAGGGTCTAGTTCCAGCATTTCAAACTGTGATGCCAAATTGTGATGTCAGATTTTGTGTAAGACACCTGTACAACAATTTTAAGTTAAAGTTTAAGGGAAAGGCTTTGAAGGATAGGTTGTGGAATGCTGCAAGGGCAACCACAGTGCCCAAGTTTGAATATGAAATGGCAGAGCTTAGGAAGTTAGATCCAGATGCTTATAACTGGTTGGCCGAGAAGTCGGCTATATATTGGAGCAAATCCCATTTTAGTGACTTCTCAAAGTGTGACATTTTACTAAATAATTTATGTGAGACTTTTAATGCGTATATCTTAGAGGCTAGGGATAAACCCATATTGACTATGTTGGAAAGAATTAGATGCTTGCTTATGAGAAGGCTACAAGTGAAGAGAGAGGTCATGAGAAAGTTTCAAGGACCTATTTGCCCTAAGATACAAAGAAAATTGGAAAAGATCAAAGAAGAATCAGCTTATTGTATTCCTATGTGGTCAAGAGATGGGAATTTTCAGATAAACTGTCTCTATGGGGATCAATATGTGGTGGACCTCGAGGCTCATACATGTAGTTGTAGAAAATGGGATTTATCTGGAATACCCTGTTCGCATGCTGTTTCCGCAATCTTTTATAAGAAACATCAACCTGAGGACTATGTGGATAAGTTCTATAGCAAGGAAACCTACATGAGGGCTTATGAGCCCATGATTTACCCAGTTAATGGCCCTCCAATGTGGCCTAAAACTAGGAACCCACCAGTGCTTCCTCCAATTATGCACAAACCACCTGGGAGGCCGAAGAAGGCAAGAAGAAAAGAGGCAGATGAAGTCCAAAACACTACTACCAACAAGTTGAAAAGAATTAACACCACTGTGTCTTGTAGAACTTGTGGAAAAAGAGGTCACAATAGTAGAACTTGCCCAATCAATAAGGTATAATTGACAGCATTTGGTTTTTTATAACCCTCAAATCTTAGTGGCTTCGTTGTTTGTTTAATGTGTTTATCATACCTACAGGTTCAAAGGAATGCAGAAGCTCAGCAAAGTAACACCTGACTTTCAAGGAAGAGCAAGCTTTTGGGGCGGACAAGAAGTTGGATGAACAATCTTATTGGAACATGGGTTATATATTTTGGAGGGAGACAAGCTACTGGATGAATCATCTTTTGACTTTTGTTGTAGTTAAGTAATATATACTATTTTGGGTGAACAATCTTTTGACTTTTGTTATTATATATTCAGTGATAAACAAGTTTGGAACCTAAATGTATTTTGTAAAAGCTTGTTTCACTAATCTGAATGAATGAATGCTTGTTAGACATGGTACTGAATGTTTCACAAGCTACTGAATGTATTAAGTAATAGTATATACTATTTTGGGTGAACAATCATTTTTGGAGGGAAACGTGTAATGGCACATTTGCCCTTTAGACATGGCCACTGGATGTGCACATGGCCCTATGCCGTTAGTTTTTTGGACGGAAACTTCCACTCGGACAACATTGCACCATTTTTAAAATTTAAAGGATGAGATTGACAAAATTAAAAACAGAGGGACCAAATTGACACTGAGTGTAAACTATAGGGTTTAAAATGTACTTTACCCTATTCTAAAACGAGTTGTAATTTCAATTTATATATATATATATAAAGATTCTCTAAAGATGACTCTCCTTTTATTAAAGAAAGGGTATCTGTTTTGACCGTCGGATCGTGTTTAAAACTGTGAAATGACAAAACTGCCCTTAATAAAAATACGATATAACAGCCAAAACAGTCAGACTCTAAAGAAGGCGCCCTCTCTTTATTAAAGAGAGGGCTTCTGTTTTGGCTGTTATATCGTATTTTTATTAAAGACAGTTTTGTCATTTCACAGTTTTAAACACGATCCGACGGTCAAAACAGATACACTTTCTTTAATAAAAGGAGAGTCATCTTTAGAGAATCTTTGTATATATATATATATATATTGGTTGATATTTTGACTATAAGCGTGTCATAGTAGCACCTTTATAGTCAAAAAGTTTGCATGAGTCAAACATTTCATGGAATACACATAAACAAAATCCCAATCCTTTGTCTGCTACTTCTTCTTTTATTTATTTATCTATTTATTTTACATTTTGATTCTTATGTTATTTTATTTCATTTTTATTTATTCTGATTTTTATACTTTTTGTTTGTTTGTTTTGTTTTGTTTTATTTTTCTTCCCACATATTTTCTGCGCATTGCACGGACTTTTGACTAGTTGTATTCTCTGGTGGTGAGCTTGAGCAGCATTTTTTTTTTCTTTCCTTTTCTGCAGCTATGCTATTTATATTTTTTGTTTTTCTTAAATTAAAAATGTCCTCAGACTCCTCTTAACAACTTCTATCTCAACTTTTTTCCCCTTTAAGCAAATTCATTGTATCATATTCTCCAAAAGAAAAATCGAGATATGTGACATCTCACTTGCTAAGGAAAAAAAAGGTTAATTTTCAAGTTGAACTGAAATTTTAATTCAAATTTAAGTGAAATTTGGAATTTAATTTACCAACAGATTTTCACCTAATTAATTTGTTTTCCAAAGAGTTAATTAAAATTTTTCACTTTAACTCACAGACTTAGTTAAAAGAATTTTTTTTGAAGAAATACTTTGCCAAGTAGATTCCTAATATTCAAATCTAATAAAAGAACTAGCTATGGTGTATAAAAGTTTCAAAACCATTTTTCCAAAGTTGATTTTGACTGTACTCTGAAAATTCAATTTAACAGTTAGAAAGATAGCAGAGGGAGTGATAGTTTTGCCAACAATGTGAACAATAATAACCTATGAATAGAGATTGTAATTAGTTGTCCTTGATCCAAAAATAGTACCCTACTTTGGACACAACTAAAAAAGAAATTTTCAAAATTCAAAGAAAAAAATTAAAACCTACAAATTTACTTCCATTTTTTCCTTCCTGTTTAATTTCATTCGTTTAGCTAACCAAAGAAGAACTAGCAAATTAATAAAAAGACCCCAAGGGTGAATTTTCCATCTCCCAGGAATTACACTCTGATCACCCATCAAAAAATTATCATATCCCCCCCCTCTTACTTATTTCTTTATTAACCAAACATAGAAGAAGTCTTCTTCACTTCTATTCCCTCACAAAATCCATGAACCAAACAGAATTAAATTGGCTCCTACTATAATCAAAACCTAGGTATTGTCCACGGCCATGTGGAATTTTGGGGGAAAAGAATTGGACTATATAATCCAACCATCTCTGCAATCTATAACCCTATTCACTACAGAGAAATTAAAAATTTCCAATGGGGATCCAGCAAAAAAAGGACAAGGCATTCCATATCAATAGCTAATTTAGTGATTTAATTACCAAAAATGCTTTACCATAAAATTTTTTTTAAAAAAAAATTAAAAAAAAAAAAAAGAAAAAGAAAAGAAGAAGAGTCTCCATGCTAAAGCAAAAGGCTGTGACCAGAGATTTAGAGATCAACTGAAATAGAAAAGACAAGATCATCTATGCCAACAAAATACCAAGGAACACATTACAAAAGAACTGTATATCACAAAATTTTGTTATTCACCCACAAGACCACAAAAATTAGTTATTGACCCACAAGAACTGTAAACCACAGAATATATGTTATTGACCCATAGAAGACTTGGTCATAGATCAAGAAACCTGGTGACTTTGCATGGATTCATTGTTTCTTTCCCCCAAGATGAAGCATAAAGCCAACTTAACTCCCAAGTCCTAACAAGAAGTTCTGAAGGATAAATAATGACCACCTGCAACCTAAAGAGTAATAGCCCAAATTTGTTCTCAATTAGTAAGCAGGGAAAAAGAAAAAACTAAGAAACAATAACCATGCAGAATACATGCAGAAGGGACATGTATCTGAGTCCAACATCGTGCCTAACACCCTTGACACCGAGTGTGACATTGTTGAACTCGGATAACAAAATTTTTAAGTGGCTCGGTGTTTGAAAATAGAATAAATAAGGGTCTGTGATCAAAATAGGGGTACTCACATTTTGATACAAAGTCGGAGTTACGAAATCAAAATAGGACTTCCAAAATTATGTATGATAAGGAGTATTTGAAATTTAAGATAAATGCTTTATCAGAAATCATGAGTTTTTCAAAACACTTGGATCATAAGTATTTGGTTATAGGTTCAAAAACATGCAATAATGAGTCCTTATCTCAACTCGAGCTCTGAAGTAACCTCTTCATTTCCTTCACTTTCTTTCACAAATCAGAATATCAAGGTTGTTGGGAGATATGGAAATATCCCATTTATTGTAATCACATTAAAAGGGATGATTTTATTGGTATACGATTAGGATGTAAATCTGCAGATTTGTGGGATGTGAAATGATTTGATGGTCTTATCTCTATCTCCACCCTATATATGCGGGTGTGAGTCTAGCAATCAAGTATCAAATCAGAGAATACAAAATCTGGGCTTTTAGGCGTGGATGTAGGTCCTCGGACCGAACCACGCAAATTCCTTTGTGTTCCTTTTTCCTTTACTTTTTCCATCCTATTCTGTTATTCTACTAAAGTGAAGCAGAGAGAAAACTTACAGCGTTAGGCGTCTTAAGGGTATAACAATATAAGCTTCACTCATTCGCTGGCCGGAAGGTATATCCTGAAAGTGTCTTTTGGTTTAAGCTTGCGCCTACAGGTAGGGCATTTTTTCTGCACCTCGATTGCAGTATCAATGCAGCCTTTACAGAAAATATGACCACACTTGGTTGACGTTTCTTCAGAAAATGGGCCCATGCAAACTGGGCAACTGAAGTTGGGTGTCTGGGGCGAGACAACACCATGAGGCAGTTCAGGGGGTTTGATATTATTTTCACTCTCCCGTTGATGCAACGATAACAGATCCTGAGAAGAAATCACAACCATTATGTATGTGTGTGTGTGTGTGTGTGTGGAGAGGGAAAGAGAGGGCAGTTCTTTCAATAAAGGAAAATCAAGAAATCAAGATCTGTTTTCAATTCCCGTGAATTACTAATTCTATGAAGGACGGTCACTTCAATCTAGGTGTCGTACAAACACGGACATGCATTGGACATGTGGGAAACGTGTCTTTGACTGTTTTTTCTTTTTTTATTTTTATTAATATCGGACCAGGTCATACGCACTGCTGACACTGCCGGACACGTAGTGGACAAGTCATGGTCGCTCCTTCGAAAATGTCATTCAAAACTTTGAGGTGAAAGTCTTAGTAGAGCACAATGGGAGTGAAGTAATAGGTTTATTTGGATATTTAGGAAACGAGAGTGGACACAGCATGGTACATTGTATTACAGATTAGAAAACATAACCTTTTATCACTACATTGTATGCTACATTTTTTAGATTTTCCACATCACCACATCCGTATAGTGTCATATTCATGCCACAAGTGTAATTCACTAATTCCATTTCCAGCTTTCACCTGGTACTACTTAATCACTTCTACAATATCATTGGCTCCTCTTGTGAAAGATTTGATGGGTTTAGGATCAACTTTGTGATGACTAGTGGGAGGGTTAAAAAGCTTTCAAGTCCAGTGTATTTAACTCTTATGTTTGACGCAAGTTCCTTATAAGTTAAAGAAGGCGACTGGCGGCATAAGCAATATTTAAGAAGGAATGTAAGCTGTTCAAAACTACTATCAAATTTTCCTTAGAATGGGATTGCGGGTCAGAAATCTTGCAAATGACAGTAGATTAGTCATTATTACTATCCACCAAAATGAAACACCTTATCCTACATGCAGTTATGTATTGATGTTTGATCTGAGGATGCTTGGAAAGGGTAAGAATTCGATCTTTGGTTCAGAAGTGAACCGGTTCTATTTTAACGAGTGTTTGGTATATGTTATATAATTACTGCCTAATCTAATATGATGTAAAAAGTGGTTTTAGGCAAACCGTGATATTGGGTTTCAAAAATCTAGATAAGAAACAATGACAGCATTGAACCTGATCCTGTTTTGGCTTGGCCATTTTCAAATTGGTCCGTAGGAACAAAAAGGAAATGGGCCAACGTATGACAAGACACAAGTGACCTTTTTTTCTTGCTATCCATTTCAGTGTGGATGAGACAAGAGACCGTATATTTTATTTTTTTCTGGTCAATTATACTAGTTTGTACAACATTGTGTGAAATTACCGTGCTAAATCTAGAAAGAATCAGAGTGAATCATGCTCACCGAGTCACGGTAGTAGCCAAATATGGATTCACTTGAAGAAAAACGAATCAGACGCTTTTGCTTGCAAGTCTTAAAATCATACATGCATTGGCCCTTCAAATTACAAAAATAATATAATTTGTGATACGTAACTGATCACAAGATAAGATTATCACAAATATCTTCAACCTCAAAATTTGCATTACATTGGTGTTAAATACATCATATTCCCTGTCCACGGCTCCCCACTAATGTAATTGAATACATGTCATATTCCCAGTCCACGGCTCCCCACAGGAGTGGGCAACTTCACCCAAGCAAGGAAGAGCTCACCCAAGCAAGATGACCAGTCACTTCTAGATTAAGAGCATTAACTCCTTGTAATTTTCCTCATATTGTGGAATTCTTTGTTCTTCATTCGTGGACGTCAACAGATTGTCGAACCATGTATATTTGGTGTTTCATATGTGATTGCTAATCTCACTTATGAATTTCTATCGTCTTGTGCATAACAAGTGGTATCAAGCTTTCAACTCGATGGCTTCCACAAATTGCGAAGTAGAGAAGTTTGATGCTTAGAAATAGCTTTATTTTGTGACGTATTATGATCCGCACTTTGTTGGGACAACAAGGGTTTGTGAAGGTTTTGGATGATAAGTTACCAGCCACGTTGACCAACGAGCTAACAACAGGTTTAGAAGAAAGGGCACATAGACTGACTCAACTATCATTGCAAATGCACAGTGCATTTGCAATGCTGAAGGCAGTTGCTAACGAAGAAACAACAAAAGGGCCATGGAACAAGCTGGAAAGCTTGTATTGATAAGGTCTTTCATGAACAGGCCGTATTTGAAGCAACTATTGCATAATCTAAAACTGACAAATCAACGCTTGTATACTCTAAAAATGAGTAATTTTAGTAAAACATTGACATCAATGTTGACAAGGAGTACCAAGCCCTTATTCTTCTGTGCTCACTGCCAGTCTCATAAGATTCGTTTGATAATTCCATGTTGTATGTAAGGGATTCTATCTCTCTAAGCAACGTTTAAGCATCATTGAACTCAAAAGTGTACCGAACTATATTGAATGGTGAGGGCAGTGAAGAGCAGGCTGAAGGCCTATTTGTGAAAAATAGGAATGATTCTGGTAAAGGCATCAGCAAATTGAAGAAGGAATCAAGTGTTATTTGGGAGTGTCTATAGCGCAAAGATAAGATAGAGAGAAGTTGCTGGTGTTGCACAAGAGGACTTCTCAGACATGCTCCCATTGGCAGGTCCACAAATTCACTCCAATGAAAAGTTAATTTTAGATTCAGGTTGTCCCTATAATGCATACCCTAACAAGATTGGTTTACTACTTATGATTCAGTCAAAGGTCTAGTACTGATGGATAAGAGTACTTCTTGCAAGATTGTTGAGACATGTTCAGTTTGAATCTGGTTGCAAGGTGGAGCTTTGAGGACTTGACAGGTGTCCAGCATATGCTAGAATTGAAGAAGAATCTCATAACTTCAGGTAGTTTGGATTCCAGAGACTACAGATATTCCACTATAGGTGGAGTTATCAGGGTTTGCCGAGGTTTCAAAACAATATTGATAGGTAAGAAATTCGTTACCTTTATGTTCTCCAGGTTGGTAATACAGTGGTTAGTGCTTCGTACAAGGGGTGGTGATTCGTTGTCAAAGGTGAAGCTATGGGTTACTACTCCGATTCCATTGTGGGTTGCCAGAGGAGGTATGTTGCATCTTCTTAGGATGGTGACACAGATACGGGTGCACTTACTAGGACAATGAATCTGGAAGAATCATATTCAGGAGCTGTCACAAGAAGTGAGTCAGCATAGTGGATTCATGGTACCTCAATTGGTTTGTTGAAACTAGTTACGGCAGTCAAGTTCAAGATTTGGACATGGTGTTTGTCTCTGAGGATGTGGTTTGTGTGGGGGTGGCAACACGAGGAAGACTCAGTTCAGCTCCAAGGTTTTATAAGAATAAGAGCTAAGGTGGAGATTGTTGAGTATGCCTCATATTCCACTCCAAGTCTCACCCAAGCGAGAAAGAGCTTGCTCAAGTGAGATCGGCTTCCTTCATAGCGTTAAGAGCTACGAAGTTGCCCAAGCAAAGTGGGGACAATAGGCAATCTCGTTCAAGCGAAGTTTCAGTTCACTTCAGAAAGGTCAGACGGTTTTGAGTTTCCAAATCTATCAAGGACTCTGTTTTGACATATCCTAAATGGTGGTGGAGTCTTGGGCATAAGGGAATCCTAGAAGGCATTTTTAGGAAGACAGAGAGAAGCTTTTGTGAGAGTATGGTCAAGAGATCGTAAAAGCTAGAGAGTTTCTGGTCAGAATGGCTCTTGTGTATTAAGAGCTTTAACTCCTTGTTTCTTCTCTATAGTGCAATTCTTCGTTGTTCCTTGCCTATGGACATTCTTACTCTGTCTCTTGCGTGATTGATATTCTTATTTTTGTTTTTTGCTTTATCTCTCTATATGATATCAACTTGGGCACAAGAGATAGGCTAAACTAATAATATAATCAAGAATCAAATAGCAGAACTAAGAAAGTTGTCACAACACCTTGGTTCTCTCGTCAGCTTCCAAGTTTATACAAAGATCATAAATGGCAGTTCTTTGTTGTGGTGGAGCTCTTCGGCGATGGTTACTGCTGGGAGACAACCTAGCAGTCGATTCTGTCAATGTCAATTTAAAAAAAGGGTTTAAGACTGCCATAACATGTTGGGAAAACCACTCAAACAAGAAATAAACAAAGGGACTGTTTGGGAAGGCGAAACTGTTATGTGGATCATAAGTCTACAAGTCCTATAAACTCAAGTGTGTGGTGAATTTCCATTTCTTGTACAAGAGTTTGTGCCTAGTCTAATATCTCACTTAAAACTTGCTCTTTGTAAAACCAACACAGCCCTGATTCTCATTAAAGTTCCAGATAGAAGGTGAGACCGAGTCGTGGACATGACCATATCCTATTTTATGCATTCCAAAACAGGCCCTAAGAAAAACAAAAACTTGTCCAACAGCAGGCTTAATTATCAAAAGGCATATAAATTATGGGTGAACCACTTCAAAGTTAGAATTAAGGTGAGAGAAATTCAGATATAGAGACCACCAAATATCATATTAGCATTCAGGGTCTGATAACACCTACGAGGAAGGAAGCTAAATAAATTGAAACATTAATTGTTATTCTAACAGTTAATCAACAAAACAAATCCATCAAAATCTTTATGTTTTTGTTTTTTGATAAGCAAATCTGGAAATAAGAATTATGGGAAATTCCATTAAATGCTGCCAAGTATTGGCCAATAAAATGCAACAATCCAACCAACATTGCATCTGACATAATGTCGATTAGAGAGATAACATCACTCTTAAATACTTTAGAGAGAGAGAGAGAGAGAGAGAGAGAGAGAGAGAGAGGATGTAGTCATTCTTCGTTACCTAATCCATAAAAGGGGCACGACGACTCAAAAATTTAAGAATCGACGCTGAATCTGGCATAAATACAAGATTAAGTTGTCTGGAACAAAAATGCATATTTAACAAAGCGTGGACATATGCAATGCAATAATGGACCGAGACATGACATAGGCACACATTTTAGTATAATTCCTCCCTGCTAGCCCAGAAGGAATATATTCCCCGTGCCAGTTTGAACCCCTTTTGTAAAATTTAAAAGACAAGTGTTGCAAAAGGCTCAAACCAACAACCACCACGCAAAGTGTTTAAAAAGGAAATACCAACCACTAAGCCATCTTACCTTAGTTGTATTTATTTATTTATTTATCCAATAAGGCAATAAGCATTCAGAATAACAAGCAAATGCAAGCTTTATGCCTTTATGGCGTTTGCATATTTGTGTCGTATTTATATTTCAAATGTTGCCAGGAAAGTTGTTGTGCGAATGTGTGTGTGTGTGTGTGAATGTCACAACATGAATTCATATTTCATAAATCACGCTCCCAGAGAGTTTTCTGACCATATTAAAAGTGTGGGTCTGGTTGCATCAAACAACTAAAGGTGCGAATGATTCACCAATCACCAATTCTGAGGGGCAATAAGATGCAAATATCCCAATATGGTACGGTTACTTTCTTTTCTTGTCGTCAGTGCTACATGGACTCTTCTTAATAGGTTGAAATACCCATGTCATACACTCGAAATTTGGATAAGGGTGTGAGATATGTGACTGACACTTCTGGTTGGACACAGACCAAGAAGCACTTAGCTATTTGTTTATTAGAATATTAATGTCTATAATTCGATACCTTTTTCTACAAAGTTCTTTCAAAATGGATGCAATGGCCATTTTAAAGTCTTATTATTACATTAAAAGAAGAAGAAAACATTTATTTTCTCTTATACGTACAAGAAAATCTATATTTATTGCCATGTCCCATGCCCTTAGACTAGAAAATTTGAGAGAAGACACACGCCCCTGCGTCCGATACGCGTACCCAAGTCCATGTAACATCACTTGTTGTTGCTTCACCCTTTTCTAATTTGCAAAGGCAACACAAAAGTGCAAGCACAGAAAATGGAACTATTTAACAACTACGGATAACATACTCTAGTTAAGACGAATGATCTGTTTAATACATATTATTATAAATGATAAAGATAAGATACATCGTGTTCAAATAGGAAAGTTTTTCCATGTTTATTATTGTATCGTATGTCTAAGTAATTTTACTCTTTAATAAGAGCTTTCCCAATGCTACTAACATTTAGAATTTCCACAAACATAATTAATCCATACGCTATCTGCTTTAAAATATCGGAAAATTTCAAGCAGGGACAGCTTTTTGAATATTCGGTTAATGTTTGCAAGATTAATAGGTGGCGGTTGCAATAGCGTAAGGGTGGCTCAAGGAGATAATGGGAAAATCTTACAAAGCTGAAAGCAAATTGCATCAATATTTTTGGGAAATAAACAAAAACATAACTTAATCAATATAAAAGGAATAACGATTAATTACAAACAAATAACCCATAACTGATATTAAGAACAAAGTTATGCATCTAACATACTAACAAAAAGTAAGTCAAGATGCTAAAAGTAATCGTTCAAACCTGGAAGGCCGAGTTGAAATTCAGTCTCCACATCAACCACCTCTATCACTTCGCGGTGCCTTCTAGACTTGTCCCTCGCCTAAAAAATACGAAAGAATTACACAAGTAAAATTGACAAGAAAATTTAGGAACGTAATATAAATATGAATTACACACCTCAGCGAAGCTCCTTGGGGAGCATATAACAACTTCGTCATCAATCGGCTCAAGGTCGGCGCCCACTTCTATACCAGATAGTCCAAGCCCCATAGCTAAGTTGAGACTAACGCTCTCTGAGTTGACCAAAGGAATTATGTCTTCCACAAAAGGTGGATCGTTGAGGTCTAAATCTAGTACCATATTCTTCCTCCAAAAGTCTTTAATCAGCCTTGAATATTTTCTCTCAATAAATGGGTGTTTATATCATTAATCTGAGATAGATACTGGGCATCAGATCCAACAAGTTTATTACATCAACATGGTGAGTTAACAAAAGCATCTACAGTTTCTTCAACCATTTTCTAAAACATCTAACTCAATTACATGGTGGGAAAGAGAACAAACTAAAACTTTAAGAACTAAATTTCTATCATTTTTTTTGGTTGAAAATGAATCATACTTAAAACCAACAAGAAAAGACTGTGAAGCATAATTATAAAATAATAAGCAATAACAATTTAATCCTCTCTCTCTCTCTCTCTCTCTCTCTCTCTCTCTCTCTCTCTCTCTCTCTCTCTCTCTCTCTCTCTCACACACACACACACACACACACACACAACACACACACACAAACGGTCACAGGCACATTCTCTTCCAAACAACATTTCTCTCTTTCAAGAACCGATAGCCAGCAGAAACAAAACCCTTTCAGAATTTTTGAAAACATATGAACCATTTCAAAATCCCAAAAATCCTCATATACATATATATATATATATATATATATGTATGCAATCGAAACAACTTACTTACTCTTTCTCCAATAAATACCAAATTATGATTCAAAAATTCCCAAAAACAATAACACATTAGAAGAAATCAAAGAGAAAAATCTAAACCCGAATGATCAGGACAAAGAACAATAGAAATCATACCTTTAGGTTTTTGGAAGAGAGGATTGGGAGACTTGTGTTGTGTCATGTGTGTAATCAAGAATCGACAAATCGATATATATATATATATATATATTAGTATATAAGAGGAGAAGAGACAAATAATATTACACTTTTTTCGATGGAACGTTTTGGGGAAGAAATTCTATGCACAGCTTCGTCTTTCCAATTCGAAAAATTGTATCCATATTCACTTCCTATACCGTGCAATCGGATCGGTTCGGTTTTGGTTTTTGAGGTTTTAAAACTTCACTTATCGCTTTTCATTTGGTCCGATTTAATGTATTTTGACTGATCGGTTCGGTTCAATTTTTATATTAATTTTTTTTTAGAGTAGATTGACCCGATCGGTTGGGTTCATTCTTGCCCTTCTACTTTGTTTTAAGGGCGTTTAAGAAAATTGAAAAATTAAAAATTGATCAAAACTTAAAATAGTGTACAAGTCAAAATTGATTGAAAATAGCCTAAAACTAACTTACTAAAATTGATTGGTCAATTTTAAAATTACTAAAACAACCGACCGCGAACACCCCTACTTGCATTCCATATTTTACCCATTGGTGGCCTCAGGTTTGTTTTTTTTTTATTTTTTTTTTTTTAAACGAAATATTTTAGTAATCTGTAGTAAATTAAAGGTTAATTATATTTTACCTCCCGATAGTTAGTCTCATTTTACTTTATCTTTTTCTACTTCAAAAGTGAACATTTTCCCTCTGTGGTCTCGAACTAAAGCGAAACTGTAAAGATTTCTCTCAAAATAGCACTACATAAAAATTAGCTCCACAAAGGAGAGATTAAGTGTCAAAATTAACTCTACATAGGCAGTTAAGAGTGCTAAAAATTAGCCCTCAAATAGTTAGATTAAATCGCAGCATTATCCCCACATAGGGGTTTTGTTCCAAATTAACCTCATAAATGGGGTTTAAGTGTTAATATTTTTGGCCAATTTTAAAATTTTTATCAGTTTTGAGGGAACTATTTTCAGTTTTACTTTAATCCAAAACTACAGGGAGCTAAGTGTCCACTTTGAAGTACAGGGGATAAAGTGAAAATATGCATAACCACATGGGGTCAAATATAATTAACCCATAAATTAATAATCTTTGGCCAAGACGTACCCCTAGTGGTCAAGTGGCACGACATCACTTCCCTCAGTGGGGAGGTGGTGTGTTCGAATCCCCTTAGGGGAATTCTTTGTTCTTGCCCCCCTGTGTGTACTTCAGTCGGAATGAGTGGCTCTTGTTGGGCTTTGTTATGGGCCATTGAGGGGCTTCCAGGTAAGAATAAAATAAATAAATAAATAAATCTTTGCAAGATTATTACTTTAAAGGGTAATTATACTGAACTCTCTTGAAGTTTGATGTAATATCAAATAGTCTTATTAGTTTTACAAAATTTCGGCGACCACAATTAAAGCTTTTAACATTGTAGCGCTTAGTCCTTCATGTGCATTCATTTAACTTTATTTTTTATCATTTCATGTAGTGGTCTCGTGCAATGGCATAAGTGTCGGGATCCAAAGATGTCGGTGGGAAAGGAGGCGGGTTCTCGATAATAAAATATCTTTTTACCAACTCAGCTAAGTCGTTGCTCATATTTATCTTCATTCATATTAACACAATTAAATATGGTAATTTGTAAAGAAATTGAATTTTTTTTTTCCTTCGTTGTTTAATCATCTTTTGTATTACTGTTTTATTTGCTTTTTGGTGTGGATTTTTAGCTATCTTGTTTGGCATTGTAATGAATGGAAACCCCGATTTCACAATTATCCTCCCTCCCAAACCTGTTAATTGTTTTACAAATCCACAACCCCAACCCCAACCCCAAATTGATACATTTTTCACTCATAAACCCAGCTCCACGTGATAGAGGGAGAGCTTGAATGAGAGAGACACAGAGATTGTATTCGATAGAGAAAATTTGATCAATAATGTTTGAGATTTACGACGACCCCGTTTGTTTTGATGTAAAATATTTTCAAAAAAATGCTTTCTCTCATCTCTCTCATCCAAGACCATTGCACCCCCATGAGGGGAGACCCCTTCAACTTGGTGCAATTAAGGGCTTTTCAAATTTCTATACACCATCCCTTTTTATAGATCTTACAACTCATTATTTGTTGGACAAGTAATACGACTCTATTACAAAAAGAAAATCAATTACAATAAGAATCTAGTCAAATCAACAAATCACTAAATCAATATTAGGATTGTTCCACATGTGATGGACTCCCAACAATCCCCCCTCTATCACTTGTGGGGGCAACTGTTCAATTATTCTATCACACATGACTAGCACCCTTCAACCGAAATACCCATGGAGTCCATTGCTTCGCCTACCATTGACTGTCTTTCCTTGCTAGCATGCACAACTCGAATCAACATGGTCTCAACACCTCCGATTTGTCTAATCACGGTCAATATAGTTGTAGTGGGCAAGTTAATTATACACATTAACTCTAGAGAAGAGCCTCGATATTTCTTTCTCGTCAATAAGATTTACATCCTCACCATCGTTTGAACTATGAATAAACCATCCACACACTTGTAGGAATTTTATCTTCCATCGAGAACTAGGGAGTACAACTCTACCAACAAGACGACAAAAACCATCCATACTTCTCTCTTTTTCATTGAGAACATTTGTCGTATGTGATTTTCATGACTCCACATACAACTCAAAGCTTGCATCCCACGGAAACCATCCGACAAGCAGATTTTAGATTCCTCCACAAATTTGGGACATACATACATCACACCACTCAAAGAGAGAACTCTCCACCAAATTATTTTAAAATCTACTGTTCCACCCCGTGACTATACAAGTAACCCAAGAATAATCGACAACCCTTCTGGAACCCATCAAAAATATTTCTTCCTAGACCACATACGACTGTTCATACCCGAAATATAATAATCCAAGAGAAGTGTCCGTACTAATTGAGTGTGCGGACCCCTCTACGGTACAAAATTCACTACAATCACAGTAGCATTGAAAGTCGTCTTTTACCCTAGATTACGACCTGCTGCATCATCTAATCTAGCTCCAAGAAAAAGACTTCAATCATCCATGCAAAATCTAACAAATTCACACCCACTGATGAATCTGATGTGCCTGAGTTGATTCGTTACAACTTGACATACGAAATCACTTCCTTGTACAAAATCCACAAGGAGTCTATGTTCCAATAAGTAACAGCCGAGCCAAGTAATCATGGCTAGTTACCAACAAAAATACCATCCCGCTGCCATCAGATGAACATTTTTTTTTCTTTCTTGTGTTATCTTACCATCGTGTTGCTATCTAACTGTCACCATGTGCTCTGTCCACTATAGATCTGGCAACCATCGCTCTAATACCACTTGTTGAGAATTTTAAATATGGAACCAAATTCCTCCAAATAAACACATAAAAACACATTAACGGTAATAAAGCTAGACCACTTCAACTTCATACAACTAAGGGCTTTCTAAATTTCTATACACCATCCATTTTTACAAAGCTTACAACTCATTGCTTGTTGGACAAGTAATACAACTCTATCACAAAAAGGAAACCAATTACAATAGAGACTTAGTCAAATCAACGAATTCCTAAATTAATAGGATTGTCCTACATGTGACAGGCTCCCAACAAGATCTGCATGAGTAAATCATCAAATCTGATATGACAATATTGTATCTGCAAAGAGGAGTAACAGTATCCAACTGCGGAACAAGGAGATCGAGAGTGGAACTTGTACCAAACAAACTAAACAAAGAAAAACAAAAAAGAACCCTCATAATGAAGGGTGAAACCATCTTAAAGAGGGACAAAACATGTAACTACCCATCATCCCGCTTAACAACAATATTACCCATCTTGTGAATTTTTTATTTTTATTTATTAAGTTATTTTATTATTATTTTTATGTTCAATCTCGTCTTTTTGTCTAATATCAGTAGCTTCCAGATTGGAGAAGCTTTAGGAGACTATTTGTGACTAAAATTATAAGACAAAAATTTTTGAAGAAAAAATACATAGTTATATGCATGGAAGCTATTAGCCAATATTGGCAATTTGGCATATAGATCTATAGAGTACAAATGCTAGAAAATATTTAACTTTTTGCGCCTACATAAGGTTTCCCCCGCTTACGACTCAAGTGGCAAAGGCTCCAATCAAATATGATTTAGATGTGTACAAATAAAACCTAAATAGATCAAACATCTAAGATCAAAGTTGTGTGTCTAACAAAAAAACCAAGTTGTGCGTAGTGATGAAGGTAAAGGTGACAACAACAAGGTGAATAGCGGCGTCTTCGTATGACTCATGCTCTTCAAGATGACTAAGAGAAAATGTTTAGAGAGAGATGTGAGGCCTGTTTCAATTAGAGTTTTTGACTTTCCAAACAAAGTTTTATGAATGAATCTCCAACCTAGGGCTGTTCAAAAACCTCGAAGACCCGACCCGACCCAAACAGAAAAAACGGATTGATCAGGCTGGCGGTCGGTGATCGGTGTGGATGTGTCAGGAACTGAGTACTCGAGTCGGCGCACGGTGCATAGAATTTGCACCCCGAACCCAACTGAACCCGACCGAAACCAACTTATTAAAATAGCTTAGTTAGGGTTTAGTTTACGAACTAAAGTCCATAACTCAAGTTTCTTTTCCTCTCTATCTCCACTCTACACTCCAGCCTCCCCCCCTCCCACCACAACTCCCAGATCGACGCTAGTACCCACTCCTCTCCTCGGCTCCTCCTCCTGCTCCTCCTCGTCCTCCTCCCTTCACCTCCCTCATCAGTCATCCCTTCACGACTTCACCAAATCAAAACCCCTCTGACCCTCTCTCACCAGATCGAAACCCCTTTGACCCTCTCTCACCAGGTCGCAACCTCCAAGCTACAAGAACCACCAGATCGTACCCCCCCTTTGCGTCTCACCACTAGCCAGATCGCACCCCCTTCGCGACGCACCACCAAGCACCAAGTCAGTTGTCTTTCCTTGAAGATCTGTGTTTATGATTTCAATTACAGATCTATAGAAGTTCCTTGTATTGATTTCAATCACAGATCTATACGAGTTCCTCGTACTGATATGTGAATATATGTATATATATCTATGATATGTGTGTTTGTGTTGAATTTATGTGTTTGATTTTGTTTACTTTGTTTTCTCTGAATACTTTTTTCTTCTGCTGCAATATGTTTCTTCAGTCAACTCGATTGTGTGGTTAATATCACTTTCGTACAAATTTCATGGAGTTTAGGGTTTAGTTGTTTCTTCATTCAACTTGATTGTGAGATCATTAATAGCATTTTCGTACAAATTTCATGTGTGGTTAGGGTTTCTGAATCTCTTTTGGCTTACATTTGTTTAATCTACTTCAAGGTCCAGTCTGAACCCGACTGAATGCCCCGTCCGAAACCGATCTCCCCGCCCAGACCAAAATCGACTGACATTTGGTCAGTTTTAGTCCCACCCCAAGGCACCTCGACCCCATCGGGTCGGTCTCCAAAACCCCATATAGCCCGACTGAACCTAATTGAGTACACCCCTACTCCAACTGTTGAGCAAAAATGAGGAGCCAATTTGAAAAGGTGTCCTTTTGCCTTCTCTTGGCCAAGAATTGTGTTCCAATTGTGAAGCTAAACCAATAACCATTTTTGAAACCCGTATTTTAGGGACCCAGATAAATAGTTGTTGGAGAGAGTATGAGTGGCTGGCCAAATTTGAAAGGAAGATTCTAACCATTGGAATGCAAAAAAAAAAAAAAAAAAATACTCTCTCGTCCAAAATAAGTGTCTACCTTTCGTTTTTTAGATGTTCCAAAATAAGTGTCCACTTTGAAAGTAAACTATACTTATTGTATAAACTACCTATAATACACTCACAATAAAACACAAGCATCTTTCCTAAGAGAGTGTGAAAAGGGAAATGAGTAAGAAAGTCAATGTCACATCAAGGGTGAAATGGGAAAGTGGAAAAATGAAGGACAAAATAAATAAATATAATACACATTGGGTGGCCTTATTGCCTTTATTGCCAGAGCTGACCCTCCTTTTAGTTAAATGGACAAATATGCCCGTTTAAGTCAAAAGAGTTGTTGAACTCTTCTCTTCTCAAACTCTCTCTCTCTCTCTGCCTCCCATACCCAAAGCATCCCAAAACTTTTCAAACTCTCTCTGCCTCCCAACAGGTTCAAGTTCGTCCATTTTATGGCCAAAAAAATAGTAAGACAAAAATACCATTGAACTTCATACAAAATTCAACTTCATGCAAAATTCATACCATTAATCCCATTGGAACACAAATCAAACATTCAAAATTCATACAAAATTCAACTTCATCATCAGTCAGTCTTCCAGTAGGAAAATTCAAAATTCATTACACATAAATAAGAAAAAAAAATCAAATTGATTGCAAATAATTTAGATGGATCCCAGGCCTTGACATGTACAACTATTATATCCAACGCCCTTGCAAGTGCTACATCGTCGACTTGTCTCCACAATCTCAAAATTTGAAGGATCTCGGTTTGTGGAGAATTATTCCTTTTTGTTTCTTTGATGGACGTCCTTTGTGTGCTTGAATATTTGGCTCAAGAGAAGGCAATGATGCACCTATGAGTTGGGAAATGTTCTATCAAGCATTTACCTTTAGAACAAGAGGCCATTGAACATAATTATCTTGAAATTGAGAAAGCAACCCTTCAAATTCATCTTCTCCATTGGCTATCTCACTATAATTGCCAGTTAATGACCTCGTATCAATCCTCCATTGTGAATGTATAGAACTAAGAGGTAGTACCGCTTCTTTCAAACCTATCATCTTGTGTGAACAAGGAAGACCCATGGTTGCTGTAAAATGACCAGTGCATGTAGATGGCATTTTACCCAACTTGACCATATTATATTACTTAAGTAGCTCTTTCATTGCAAACATTGACACACGAGTATAAAGTTTCTTGAAAAAAAGAACATTAGCACTATGGAAAATATGAAGTCTTTCACTTAAGAGTTGTGCCTTTATCTCTTTAAACTCATTTGTAATAGCTAAGCATATTTTATTTTTTACTTGGCAAAGATCACCAGTCAAATGATGCAAATATTTCTTAAGTTTCGAGTGTGCACCTTCCGCTCTTAAAGACACACGATTTCCAATGTGAAGATACTTTTCAGTCCATGCACCAATAAATCATTCTTTAAATGGAAGCCATGTTCTACGTATATGACTAAGAACTTCTTCCTTACCTTTATACAAAAGTTCAAACAATTGCCAAGCTTCCTCAAAATATGCTTCATCGATAGAGTAAACAATCAAATTCCAAGTAGATAAGAATGAATCCCAAACCTCTTGTACTTCAAAGTGATGCTTACAATTAGACAATATATTTTTGTTAATGTGCCACACACACAATATGTTATGAGTGTTGGGGAAAACAACTTGGATAGCTTTCATTAATGCCGACTCCCTATCGGAGACAATGACGGAAGGTTGACATTCGGGACCCAATATATTGCTAAAGTTCTTTAAAGCCCAAATATAATCTTCTTCCCCTTCTTTATTCAAAAAGGCAAAACAAGAATAGAAAGTTGTGTCGAAACTTGAGATCCCAATAATATTAAGTAATGACATCTTATATTTGTTTGTCTTGTAAGTGCAATCCATAACAAACACATTAAAGAAGTTCCTCGTTAATGTGATTGACATTGGATGTGCAAAAATCAAATGTACTAAATGCCCACTTTCATCTTGTGCCAAGTTATAAATGAAACCACCTTGACCAAGTTCTTCAAACAAAGCTTGAATTGAAGTACGACCACCCAGGTTTTTCTTTATAAATCTTCGATTTTGCATTGTAGATAGTCATAGACACAACATGAAGAATATGATTATTTTGCTGAAGAGAAGATATAATTTGACTCGGTGCAATTCCTGATAGACTCATTTCATGAACACTTTTGACCTCTTCTTCAGACAAACGACGACAAGTAGGGTGTCCGTGTTGAAATTTGTAGTCCAAATTGGGTGCTTTTCAAAACCAAACTCTTTCTCTCTCTACATCTCTCTAGTTGGTGTGGTGTTAGGTAAAAGTGTGATTGAGACCCTTGTCCCACATTGCTTAGGAAGAGGGAGTTGAGGGGCTTAATATAAGCTTTCTCATTATGGGCTTAGTAATAAGTTGGAACATGTGGGCTCTCACACGCACATGAGCCAAGCCCAAGCCAATTCCAAAACCAATAGAAATTTGGGTTTCGATCCGGAAATCGTTTAATCGGGCACGTCACGTCTTACTCGCGTGCAGGGGGGGGGGGGGGGGGGTGCAAATCCCGGCCTCCAAGCCTCGCGGGCTCACACGGTTGGACCATCCTTTTGCAAATATTTTTTTCTAATCTTTCCTTTTGAGTTTATGTCCAGATTCATTCCATTAAAATGATTTACCAAATCAATTTTATTTTCTAACCATTATGAGTATATTATGGCATAAACAAATCACACGTTTTATTATTTCGTGGGATTATGTCGGTCTATTACTCCTATATAAGGATCAGTCTCATTCGTGAAAGAAAACACATCATACAATCTTTTTTCTTCTGGTTCTTCTCTGTTCGTCTCCCTTTCGATCACTGATATACATATAACAAGGCTGTTTTGTGCCCCTTGTTCAACGAGTGCACGTGAACAAGGAAGAGGCTGCTTAATCCTAGGGGGTGAATCGCTGAGACCTTTCTGTACCGAGCCAAGAACTCCGAGGGCGGAAATTACTCTTAAGGACAGTGTTCTCCAACACGACTCAGTCATACTCTTCGCCCCGTTTGATAAGTATTTCGTCCTAGCAGTGTCTATTCATTATTATTTTCTTACAGTCCGGACATATCACTAGATGGTGCATGGTTATGTAAGCAATTTCTAATCTCAAGTGTCCAAAAGCTATCTACTTGCCCGTACCTTTAATTTCTAATGGACAATTTTTAAGGCGACTTGCCAACTTCCTTTATCGTTGCTCCATGGGAATATTAAGTCTATCTCGATAACAACCTCCCCTATCACAACCAATAGTCACGTATTTATCTTTTCTTGAGCTTTTGATTGATACCACATACCCTTGCATTAAGAAAAATCTCTTAACACTATTAAGAAGTTTCTCACGACTATGATATTTGTTCTCAAGTGCTTCGGAAGATTCAAATATTTTTTCAACATCCATGTTACCTAAATCAAACAAATTAAAAATATGTATTTTGAACACCAAAGGAGAAAAATATCAAAGTTAAATCATACAAAAACAACACATGCATCAAGGATTCAAGGGTCTGTGTGCTTCTCTTAAGCAAAAAAAACAAACACATAGTAGACGTGCTTAGATGTCTCAACACAACCACCCAATTTGAACTAGATTTTGACCTTAATCCTAGATTTTGAACTAGAATTTGACCTTAATCCTAACAAATTGAAAAAATAAATTGTGAATCAAGAGTTTGTTACCTAAATCAAATAGAACCTTCAAATAGGTAATAATACTTACATTGTTTCGGTTGGGCGACGGAGGATGGAAGGATGGTGACGGTGCGAGGGAGGGGCGGCGGCTTGGCGCGAGGAAGGGGCGGCGACGGCGGCTCGGCGCGAAGGAGGGGCAGTGACGACATCTGGAAGGCAACGAGCTTTGAACTTGAGCTGTTGCAACTTGGGAGGCAAAGCTGTCTGTTCTGGGAGGCAGAGACTAGAGAGAGAGTTTGAGAAATTTGAGAAGTGAAGGGATTTTGACCTAAAAGGGCATATTTGTCCATTCAATTAAAAGAATAGTAGGCTGCTCTGGCAATAAAGAAAGTAGCTCTGGCATTATGGGCACCCATACAGATTTCTTAAATAATGTGCAAATTGGTAGGGGACACTTATTTTGAAACGAAGGGAGTATTTAAGGAAAATGTTTGGTACATACACTTTTTGACACACTTTTTGACACACTATGCTTTAAACACATGTACTTTGTGCTGTTTGAATTATTTACACTTTTCTGTGCACCACTTACATAGCACAAGGTACATGCATTTAAAGCTGTGTGTCAAAAAGTGTGTCAAAAAGTGTGTATATGTAGCACTACTCAGTATTTAAAGTGTATTTCTAATTGGATGCATTGGAGTAAATAAAATATTAAATGACTACTCATTTCGACTACAATAATTTAAGTGCATGAGAGTTATTTAATAGGTAAACATATTCAAGTAGCCAAATGCAATTATGCGTTTTTAAAATGGCTACTAATCAATGAAGTCACTCTATACATGGACCACTTTTCATAAGTTCAACTCTTTGGAGGGCCGATATATCAATTCATTACAAATATTAAAAATTACATGTAACTAAAAAAATTCCAACTCTCTTTTGCAAGGGCGGCACCCCACACCCCCTTTGCTAGTTCTGCCACTGCTCTTACGAACATATAAATTAGGCTAGTTCTATTGTCAGAATAGTTAGAGTAAAAAATATCGTTAAAAGTTTTAGCGACACTTATTTTTTGTTGTTAAAATTTTTAGCGACACTTTTTGCTCTGACATTAGCTATTGTTCTGGCAATAACATGATTTTATGAGTTTAAACACAATTTTTTAACACAACTACCATTTTCTTAAATGATAGATTTCTATACTAAAATGCTTTGTGGATTGTGAATGATTCAATTGAAATTCTTGGTAGCACAAATAGGCGGACTCTGACACCTTTTCCACTTTCTTTGTGGCCGGATGACAAGGCCTCTGGGTGTTATACCCATAGGCCTCAAGTTCGAATCTCAAGGGGGTAGCCACAGGTGATTCACCCAGACGCCCTGGCCTCGTGGGATTAGTCGAGGTGCGCGCAAGCTGGCCCGGACACCCACGGTTACCAATATATATATATATATATATATCATATGAAGTGATGCTAGTCATTGAAATGCAATCACAACGATCAAAATAGCAGGACCTACTTCTCTATAATTTCTTCAGACAGAGAATTTTAGTCAGCCAAAGAATCAAAACTCCAACTGGGGAATCAGTTCTTTCTCTTTTTATTCATACCCTCCAATTTTTTAAATTCTTTCTTTCCTCTTTTGTTATTATTATTTTTTGTTTTGTGCTGGGTTGGCAAGAGAATGTATTAAATATCATAGGAATACATTGTCAAATAAACAGAGCCAAGATAGACTAGGAGTAAAAAAGCACCAAAACTGCCCTTTTTGGTACCATAGCAACTAGCAAGTACAAGAACACAACATGCAAAGCCCAGATGGTAAACGTGAAAAATAAAATAAAATAAAAATTAACAAAATAGGAAAAAATCTAGGGACACACATCAACTAATTTGGGCTATATGTCCACACAAGCATGACAAAACTAATCAAAGTTGGACACTGGAGGCAAAAGCATAGCTAACCGCAGCCCTGCGAAAACCTTCATCCTCCAATTCTTTGTTTCTTCTTCCTCCATCATCCTTGTCCAGCCACCCATGAACCTGCCCGTGCTAAGTGGCTTCGGTTGAGGTATTTAATGTATCCGGGTGAAAACGGAGCTTAACCGTACACAAATATCACCAGATAAGCTCCAGAACAAGTCTAATTGAATATCTTACGACACGAAAGGCATAATATTACCGTTACAAAATGGAAAATACAGTCTGTGTCAAAGTAAGCAGCAGTAGTATAGAAGCAGCAAGAATTGAGATTAAACCCCATGGACTATTTAAGTAATTCCGCCTTAATTTCGATATCCATCGATTCTTTCGTTTGTTGCAATGAATGTTCACTCTGTTGCAGATATCAACATAACGGAATTGATCATTGGGCCCCGTGACTGAATCACAAATCTTCTTAAATATGGTGGAAACTGCTTCATTATCACCCAACCAGTTATCAATAATTTTATAGCGACAAAGTATCTCAACATCTTTCGCAGTGTCAATGAGACAATCCATAAACTTCACATAATCAGTAATGTGATTAAGACAATTATCAGAACCATATTGTTCATACGCAATGAGATTTCTGAAGAAAGTCTCTGTTCTATCTTCAATGATCAAGGGTGGAATATGAATTAACCCATTTTCAAACTTAATACCAAACAAACTAGGTTCTACTGCCATGTGAAGAGCATTTTCTACCTTCTTGAGTCGGTGGAATTTGACTCCAGCCTCTTGAAGCTCTGTGGCACAATGAATAAACTGCCATTTTTCTTCATTCTTTGCCGGATCTTCCGAAAATAATGGAAGCCAGTTACTGTGTATCAACCCCAGTAAATGCTTGATATCTCCATTTGTTCTTGGGCTATAACCTTGCCCCGGTGAAAGATCACGAAAGAAATGCAACGCGAGGCGAATGAGCCTGTCATCTTGATTTGGAGCCTCGATCACTTCAAACAACTTACTTAGGACACTGAATGGAAGTTGATTCTCGAACAACATTAAATCCCGCTGCAAGCTAATAACCATCCAGTCCATCTTGAAAATAAGATCATCTGTCTCTATCAAACTGGGATCCCGACATTTTAACAACAGTTCAATGATGAAGCAACCATCTAGAATAAACATTCTGATCAGTTCATTCTCATTGAGCCTTAGGTTCTGCATAGTACATACGTGCTTCTTGTTCACGTGATCTCATGGCACTAACAAATTCTTCAATAGTTCTTTTCTTTCGCTGAAGAAGACGTTGTAAATAGCGTAATTTATGCTTTTCCATCATCTGTAGAGTGTCTTTACCCCGGTGATAAGGACCAATAGATATAATCTGAGGTTCATAGGCCTTCTCGTTTACCAAGCGGAGTTGATTATGAACTCTAAAGATGCAACACGTGGATGGTGAAGGAGATAGGCCACCAATCTCTTCGGAGATACTAATAGAAACATCATCGACCCCATTGGACTGCATGTTTGATTGAAAAGCAGTATGGTACCCTATTAATCCAAGTAAATTTCTGAGAAATTGTTGAAAAAGAGAATGATATACCGTCAAATCAAATAGCTGTCCAACTTCTAATTGATGCATTAATGCAACCCACCACATAGTTTAATTAATTTAGTTATTTAGTTCTTTTCCTATGTCAAACAATCACACGAGCTCTTTTCGCAGCAGCAAAAGACATTTGGAGAAAAGAATTATCATCATAATTGAAAAAATCTGTATGTTCACGCAATAAGGGTACTTGTAAAATACTAGAATCTAGCATGGCATGCTTTCTTTTGGCACTCCAAGGGTTACCCTTTCAACAAAACTAACTTCTAATTAATGTTTCTACCTATCTATAGTCCCTTCCCTGCATTTGGCTTTCGAACGAACGTATAAGCAGCACTGACTAAAAGAGGAGCAACCGTATAAGTTTATAGGGACCGAAATGCAGCAGCGGATTATTTTGCAAACTGGGGGGCTTTTGAGTTTTGACTCCTCTCTTTCTATTCGTCTCAATGTTTCAGAGTGCCCCACAGATCTAAGATTGCTTCTTCCTCTTCAAGATTTATGCACTTGGTGTTTTTCAAATGTAATGTGCAGCTTTGTTTCGAGGGGTCTGGCTTTAAGTCCCTCCCTGGCTAGATGTATTATTTCTTCCTTTTCAACAAAATTTCCCCTCATACCCTCAAGGTTTAATTGAAAAAAAAAAAGTACTTGTTATTTGAAAATTGTGCTAGCTGAGTGAGAGACCAAATGTTAGGTTTAAAGAACAAGTTGAACAACCACTTTGTGCAAAAATAGCAAAGGTAAGGTTAGAGACAAGGTTACCATTTCCAGCACCCACTGGGAAATAACACTCTAGTTATGTACAACGGACCACGGTGCAAAATCAAAAGCATTTACTTGATCTTCTTATTTTGTTTTTTAGGGTAACTTATGCTAAGCCCCCTTAACTATGAACTTTTTTCAGGGCGGATCTAGAAAATCAATTCAGGGGGCTTGATATACGGGGGTCCCCCGAAAATTTTTTTTTGGACCTATTTATACATATTTTGGACTTTTTTACGCAATTTTAGACATATTTATACATTTTTGTGTGTATTTTGGACATTTCTATACATATTTTATAATTAGTACCAAAACTTTAGAGAAATGAGACTTAGTATGATAATTTTATAATGTCGGGAGGGCTTAGTAGGTAATTTTCATAACTAGGGGGGGCTTGAATGGAATTTCAGGGGGGGGGGGGGGCTTGAATGTAAAATATTTTTGCTCAGAAGGTAACATTTATAATTTTTGAAAATCTGTGGGGGTGGGGGGGGGGGGGGGGGGGGGGGGGCTTGCCCTTTAATCCGTCCGCCCCTGCCTTTTTTCAAATACCCCCCTCAACTATAAAACTCAACAAATTGACCCCCTCAACTATTACAATTTTTTACTATCAGCCCTTCAGTTAGGTTGTCGTCCAAAAAAAATTGAATACTTTTGTATCATGTTACCAACACATGATATAAAAGTGGTATAAAATGGCTTTTTCCCTCTCCTTTGTCATTGAAAATTTTAGAACAAAATGTTAGAAACTTTAATCTATAAAATTGTAGAACCCTAGAGTAGTAAAACCACAGCTCTAGGATCATATCATGTTAGATTATCAAGAATATAATATAGTAGAATACATACCTGTATCCATGGAAGCAATTAGTAAACCTTAGAAGAATGATGATGACCGGTTATGTCTTCCTCAGTCAAATCTCCTTAGTTCTTTAATGGGTTCCTTCTCTTGATGGGATGGAGGAGGATGTAGTATATATGATTTGACATATTGGGGACCATAACCTATATGTCTTTATATACTGATATGTTTGGGTTCCCATTATTCTTAATATGATCAGTATTTAGTATCCACTCATTAAACCCATACCCAGTAGGAGTCCATGGGCTTCCTACAATTAGACCACATAATATTAGCCCCTTTAATTAATAGCCCTTATAATACAATTGATAATAATATGTTGCCCACTCTTATTAGGAAATATAATTTCCTAACACAAAATTGCCTCAAATTTGGTGTACAACAAGGGCAATTATGTGTGGAAGAAATGATAATTTGTCATAAAATTTTCAACTCAAAGGAGGGATCAATAAATATCATGTTAATATTTTTGTATCATATATTGCTCATATGAGCAAGAAAAGAGTCGTAGTTGATGAGGTATTACTCTAATTAACCTTCTTTATTTTATTTTATTTTCATTTTCATTTTTTATTTTTATGCAATCTACGGTATTTTCATTAATGTAAATAAGAAGTCCTTCACCAAAACAATTTGTTATCTGGTTATGCAGAAGAATATGTCCATGGAGACACTTTTGCTTTCAACGTCTACCGTTTCTCAGTTGAATTATGATATTGGAAGACCTGAATGCAATAAAGCAATCTTCTATTTAGTTTTTTGATGAAGCCCCATGATTTTGTAGTTTTACAAAATTGAAGAAAAAATAATTAATATTTCTTCTATGAATTAAGGTGAAGACATGTTCTAAATAGAGCAAATGTAATTAGTTTTACTTTGCTCAAAGAAAAAAAATAAAAAAATAGTATGAATAGGCTAGATTTACTTGTTCTTATAAGATTTTAAAGCTGAATTAATAATTTCATTCCTACATGAATAAAAACTCTCAAAGAGTTGATGCTCAAAGAAAAAAAAAAAATACTATGAATAGGCTAGATTTACTTGTTCTTATAACATCTTAAATCTCCATTAATATTTTCATTCCTATATGAATAAAAACTCTCAAAGAGTTGATGCTCAAAGAAAATAAAAATAAAAAAACACTATGAATAGGCTAGATTTACTTGTTCTTATAACATCTTAAAGCTCCATTAATATTTTCATTCCTATATGAATAAAAACTTTCAATAGAAGTCACTCAGAACATTATTAGAAGTGAGGGAACTTCATTGAAAGTTGAGACAAAAGTGAGTCGAACGGTAGAAAAACGCGTAAGAAAAAAGAAAAAGAAAAAAAATATTTTACTTCAACGGTTTTCTTCTTTCCTACGAAGAATCATTAATTTTTTCAATACAACAATAGCATTTGAAGGACTATTAACACAAGAAAACAAGCTCCGCATTAATTTCGAGGAAAGCCCTTGACAATTCAAGCAACCTTTCCTTTGCAAGGTTAAAAAAAAATGCCATTTATTATTATTAGGGTAAATTACACGGACCTCTCCAATGTTTGACTTAATTACACAGACCTCTCCTGTATATTGAAAAATTACATTGACCTCCCTTCTAAGTGTTTGTCCGAAAACGGACCTAACAGAAGAAATGAAAAGTCCATAATACCCTTATACAAAATGATGTCGTTTTGGAGTTAAAGAAGACCATCTTCTTCCCTAACCTCTCTCCTATACATACACACACACACATATATATATATATATATCTATCTTCCAAATCAGACCCATTTTCTTTCTAAATCGGCCTTCCTAATCCAACCCATTTTCTCTTCCACAACAGACCCATTATCCTGATCTAATTCCTTTTATTCTTAAACTAAGAAGAATAAAAATATAAATGTCTGTATATATACTCAGACACACACGAATACAGAGAGAACCAACCCATCAGGGCCATGACACAACAATTTCATCTTCAACACTTTGATCCCAAAAAACAAACTTCCATTAATTAAGATCTCCAATTATTGATTTCAATTTGTTTGGTTTAGATTTAGTGCACCTTATCTCCATTTTTATACCCTTAAATCCCCCGGTCAAACCCTAATCAGAGCCAAATTTCTAAATCAATCAACCCTTGAATTCGATTTCATATACTGAGTTTGTTTAGGCATTGTTTGGTTTAGAAAAATTCTCAATGAGGGAATTGGTCAAATGCAAATGGGTTTAGAAATTGTAGATTCGGATTACAGCTATGGCATTGAAGATACTGACGAGGGTCCCATCGAATGTGGTGGCAATTCAGTTGATCTCTACGGTCCTCTATATTTTCAATTACATAATATGTACACACGAGTATATATTATATACACACAAATTTACTGTAAGATGAGACTTGAGAGAGAGAGAGATGAAGTTTCTTTTTGTCTTTTATTTATTTATTTATTTATTATTATTTTTTATATTATGACAGGCAAGGGTATTTTTGACATTAGATAATTTAACCTTGCTGATATCATCAATTTCTGTTAGGGGGCTACCGATAAACTAACGGAGGGGTGTTTGTGTAATGCAAACTCAAAACTCAAGGGAGGTCAGTGTAATTTTTCAATATACGAGGAAGGTCTGTGTAATTAAGTCAAACCTCAGAGAAAATTCGTATAATTTATCCTTTTTACTATTATATATTTGCGACAAATTTCATGAATGGCAACTAAAAGAGATGCACCCATGTACGTAGGAAGTATAAACATTAACAAAGGCTATATTCGTTTGATAAAATTGAAAATTAAGTACTGAATTTTTTGTGTTAAAAATTTTTAGTGATGAAATTTGTAATACTGAAAACAGTGCTTCAACTACTGAAATAGAATTCATTCAGCGATTATTTTTAGTAGAAATTCTTCACTAAAAGTTTTCAGTTGTTTTTTGGCTGCTTTTTCAATTAAGTGGTATGTTATCAAATGCACTAAAAAAGAATAAGTGCTAAATTTTTTCATTTTCAGCACTTAATTGGGTTATCAAACATACCCTTAGCTTATCTAAGAACTTTATAAAAGAAGAAAATACTTTTGCTCACCCAAGCATCCCATTGGCCAACGCAGTGGAACTCATGATTAAACAACATGTTGTTTAAGCAGTAGCCAATGAAATACTTGAGTGAGCATTAATGTACCATTTTTTAGATGAACAAATATGCTCTCATAAAAAGAATCCACCAATCTAGGTGTACTCTCTTCAGACCATATAAAAACTAAAAAGTTTAAAAAAATAAAAATAAAAATCCAAACAACAAATAGAGAATTCAATACTCCTACTTTCTAATAAATATATGTTGTTTCTTTCCCTTCTTCATATACACCATCACAGACAAATAGGGGGGATTTTATTTTTCCCTGTTACTTTTGGCTACATCTTATCTTACTTTTATTATTCTAAATTCAAAATTTAACAACTTACTTTTCATTTTATTATCCTTTCCATCTTATTTATCAAACAAAGAAAATCTTTTTTCCTTTGTATTTTCTTTTCTTTTCTTTTGTTTTGTTTTCTCTAGTTAAATCCAAACAGACCCTAAAGAAGGAAATCAAAATTGCAAACTCTAGGTATCAAAAATATTGGGTTTAATCAGGAAAATTGGATACGATTGTGTCTCAACACACTATATGACTAGAAACGAATCCTCCAAGTGTTTCTAATCACCAAAATCAAAGATAAACCAACAGAGAAAGAGTGGAGTAGATGAAACAGAGGTCATGAACTCACCTAATGGAAGCTGCTCCTTATCCGGTTAGAATGAATTTATCTCCTAAGTCGCTATTGCACTTGCAGTGGGATGCGCGTTTCACCAAAAAAAAAAAAAAAAGGAGGGAGGAGAGAGAAGATCAAGTGAAATTGCCACCCCCATTCATGCACTTTTTATTCCAATGTTGGACCCACAGCTGGAAGTAAATGCTCTTCTCAATCACCTCAACTTTAGAACCTGTTCAACTTTAGAAACTGTTAGGAATTACCTTCTAAATATGATTCTCAAACATGTCGATGGTAACTACATTTGACATACAAATTACATTTCGAATATAAGTTTGAGAATTATATTACTTAATCGACAATGAAACCAGCTAGATCTATGGCGAGACAATTTTAGCATTTCTAATTAAATTAACGGGACAAGTTTGGTATGGGATAGACTCTTTCCAACATTTACTCTTATTAAAAAGTTGTTTATCAAATCCGTCTCAACCCTATTAGTAGCGGAGTCAGATTTCATCAATTTTTTATCAAGGCGGTGGCGGGTTAATCATCGGGGTAACTTAAATAAAATTAAAAAACTTCTAATTTAGTAAATTAATAAATGATTAATTGACAAGTAACCATGGTGGATTTCTATTACTTAATGAGTCATAATTTTCAATTATGTAGTATTTTTCTTTCTTTTTTTTTTATATGTCATGGTATAATGTATATACATAAGTCATGGTATTGCAGCAAATAAAGGGTAAGTAAGGGTATATTATTACATTTGACAATTTAATTGGGGCGGGACATGTTTTAATCGGGGGCATTTTCAATTACCACCTCCGCCCCGACTGTTACAGGGTTTTCATTTTCACTTACCAACCCCGCTCCTGCTCTTATAATACCTCCTCCAAACCCGTTCCATTAGGGACGGGGCGGGGTGGGGTTCCAGCGGATCGGGGATTTTTGACATCCATAATTGGGACATGTGTTGGGAACTATATTTGAGATGCAAATTTTGAAATCATGGCATTACTCCTTTGGTGAAATTACTTTAACATCCTCTAATTACATAAGTGAGCGCCACTACATGTGTTGGAAATCACATTTAAGATGTAAATTTGGAAAGAGTAATGATATGCTTTCCAAATCTAGATTCTAAATTCACATCTCAAATGATGTGGTGTAGGACCATTGTGATCCCATTGTCATATCATTTAAAATATAAATTTTAGATCTGAATTTGAGAAGTATAGAATTACTCTTTTAAAACATAAACTTACTCCTCTTTTTTTTAAATATAAATTTAAGATCTGAATGGATAATCTGTTTTGCTGATTTTCAGGCATAATTATAAACCGTGTTAATGAGTTGCGTAAAAAGAGGAATGTGGAGTTATGCCTCGAATCATGCGTGAGGCCAATAATGTTTTGCTGAAATTATGTTGTTTGAAATTTGAAATGCCTCGAATCATGCGTGAGGCCAATAATGTTTTGTTAAAATTATGTTGTTTGAAATTTGAAATGTTTATTTTGGGTTGGATATTTGGGTTGGATATTTGTTGTTGGTTTATTGTAAATATGATATATTTTCTGATTAACAACAAGATTGGATTCAAATATGTTGTATTTCAATTGTTGAGGGTTCTTATCTTTTCAGTTCGTGTGTGAAATAGTGAGAAATTTCTAACCATTTTTCACTGGCCTATTGGTGTGAATATTTTTTCACTATCATAGTGAGAAGTCATCATTTTGTGACTAAATGATGAATAACAAAGTCAATAATTCCTCATTTATTTTTTAGAATAGTATAGAGAGAAGTCATCATTTGTGATTGAATGATATATAATAAAGTGAGTAATTTTTTTTCTTTTTATTCTGACAAACAGTTATTCATGGAGATTTTGGTGAGAAATTTCTCACTTTTTTGGAATATCAACAAAAAAATTACAATTGACGGGAAGAAGGGGAAAAAAAAAGGTCATGATAATGTCTACTGTAAAATACATTCACAATAATTCATGTTGTTAAAAAAACTAACTAGCCAAAATATGGTTTATACATTACACCATGGTAATATCTTCTGGCCAAATTTTTTTTGCAGATTGTACGCCTAAACATTGCTCATGTCGTCAAAGTTGGTGTTCTTGTATTCTTCTAAACCTTGTTTGAATGAGCTGAAAACAAATGTTACAAATCCATTAGAATTGAAGCTGTGAGTGAAATTTCTCACTTATTTTGATCACCAGAATAAATGTAAAATTTCTCACTTACTTTGATTACCAGAATCAGTGTGAATTTTCTCACTTACATTGAAATTTCTAAGTTTTGTTTATACATATTTTTATAATATTTCTTACATTTTTACAAATTGTAGTTCATTCAAAATATATCAGTCTTTATGCATGATACGTCCAGAAATATTCTGCTAAGGACAGTCCGCCACATCAGCAGCGGAGGACCCGGACAGCTCAGAATGGGCGCTTGGGGCCTACACTCTCGAGGTCATCAACAGTTACCGCTCGGGATGATTTACATAGCCCGGGCATGAGGCGCAGCAACTCTCCACAAGGCGCAGCCCAGACCGGGCCTTTCAAGCAGTTTCCTTACCTGGTTAGAACTCTATTAAGGAAGAGCCAGTAGATTCCTAAACCACTTAGGAAAGTTTCCTAAAATTGTGTAGATTGATTGCAATCAATCTAAGATTCCAAATCTCATCACTTACCATGTAAAGGCGTAATCTTACTCCTATAAAAGGGATCGCCTACCCTCTTTACAAGGGAGGATACTCTCAACTTAGAGAATAACAGCTTATACTCATTGACAAGCATATACTCGACCAGTTTTACTGGTAGTGCCGCCCACACTGCTGGCTCACCAGGCTCGCCGGTGATCTGCTAGTGAAGCGCTCTGACGCACCACGTGGACGTAGGTCACCTCATTAACAGGGCCGCACCACATACAATTTGTTTTCTCTATATCTCTCTCTCAACCTCTTTGATACCAATTTTAGGCATCATTAGTTTAGCGCCGTCTGTGGGAAGCGACAGTTTTCTCCAAGAAACAAATCTTTGACTGATCAAATATGCCGCCGAAGAAGGGCAAGAAAACTGCCATTCAAACTGATCAGGAGGATAGAGCCAGTCAGCGGGATCGGGCCGGTCAGGACTCCCAGCTCGGCCGGCCGGCCGCCTCGATGACTTCCGAGCAAGTCACCGCGACGCTCGCACAACTCCTAGAGGGCCTGCGCCGAACCCAGCAGCAGATTGAAGTGCTGCTAGCCCTGCAGGACGAGCTTCCCTGAACCGAGAAGCAGCCCAGGAAAGGCGATCTCAACCAGAAGCCCTCGCGGGTCAGACAGCATACCCGCACTGCTCCAGCATCCCCCCGGGCTGGAGACAGCGCGGGGATGACGAGCGCAGTCAGGCCCCTAGGCGAACCGAAGAAAAATTCGGGCTAATCTGCACCGGGCGAGGGACGCCAGGGACATTATCAACAGTAGGCGTGCCGCCAGAAGGGTGCATAATAATGCTAGGGAGCATAACAAATCTCACAACATACAATCTACAAAAAAACATCAAAAATATGTCTATCTCTTTTGATGGGATCCACTGACAGTCCACAATAAAGAAAGGTAGACACATTTTAATGTATGTATATTGTCTTTGTGACATTACTCTTTCTTGATGAAATATATATATATATATATATATATATGCAATGGAGATAGGAGAAAGAGATGCCAAAATGGGACCAGGGTTACTATTGCCGTACAGTGTGATGATTACTCTTGGGAAAACATCGTCATTTGAAGTGCTTTTGGCTTTGCGTATAGTTGAATATGGTGAGCATGTTTGATAAAGCAACGACCGTAGTCATGTGCTACCATTATATTTGATAATTTGCATGTTTTGACTAGTAATAATGAGGAATATTAGTCTTGGGGGAAATTTCTCCCAAGCTTACTTGGACTCCTACCATCCTCTCATCCAACCAAAAGTAATTTTGAGGTCGCAAAAGTCTTTCTTTGCTACTTTAAAATCAAATTTGCTATCTCATACGTTTGCATTCCGATTCAATGTAGAAAAGTTGTACAACATTTCACTTTTTTTTTTTTTTTTGCTTTCGCTTTTTTTACTTAATGGAGAAGTATCCTCAATAAAAGGTCTGTGTAGTTCATGGGGAATTTGCATCATAGCCAACAAAGTGTCAGGATTAATGTGAAATCTATTGTAGCCTTTTTTAATAGCTTTGCCGCAATGATATAGAATTAAGGGTGTAAAAATAAACTGTGAAATCGAAACAGACCGACCAACCAAACCGATTAACTTTCAGTTTACTAAAAGAAACAGATCACCTAAAAACAAACCGAAATTGCCAAACCGAACCTCATTAGTCATGTTAATTAACATTACCCTAAAATCGACATTACCCCAACCGATTTACAGTAGCCCGAGATAGACTTTACAATTTTTGTCGTACCATGTAATGATAACATTGGGAACACTTCTCCATTTCAAAGTGCCTTTGGCTTTGTGCAGAGTACAGGCCTGCTTAGCACAACTTCTGCTTTTGTAATTCGATTGTAAAAAAAATTGCTTTTGATAAGAAACCGTCCAAGGTATCTTTTGGCCCGTCATAATTATTTGCGAGTGACTCACATTTTTCTTTTAGAGCAACTTTACCCGCTATGTCAATTCACTTAATTTTGGCATGCCGGATGCTTATATTTGACATACTAGCTTAATTTTAATTGTCGTCTCACCAATTTTGGCTAACAATGAACTTAATGTAATAAATAAGGACAAAAAACATGTACAACCCAAAATGTAATTTTATAATGAAAATGTAATATTGAATGAAGTTCTTATTAGTAGAGATATCGTATTGCCGCACAAGTCTTAAAAAATTTGTGTACTTGGTCGTATATACATCATAAATTAAATTGATCGTTGTTTTACATAAATCATTTAATTCTTTTGTTTCTCGTTATGGCTAACCTATAGTAGTCGCACATGGTTTCTTTAGCGAAAGCATTCATCTGCATGATGAGTATATGGCACACATAGGCGAGGATGTTTGGTCACGGGGAAAATTTCTCAGAATCTTTCATGGGCTACTAACCGACCAGAAGTTTTTCCATCTAAAATACATGCACTCTAAAGGTGAAAATTTTCATCGTTAAAAGAGGCTTTTTTCGTCGCTAAAAAGGCTGCGTGTTGTAAGTTAGCATTCCCCTATAATATTATGACAAAAGCAATCACAAAACAATTGCAAAATATTAACTGTGCCAAATAATGCTCTATGTAATGTAAAGTGCGTTTGGCAACATTACTATGTAACGTTCGTTTGTTAGGCAACTTTATTATGTAACATTTGTTTGGCAAAGGACATATTAATTCTTTCCTATTTATATTGGCTTAGTCATTAAGTCATTTTGTACACAGAGATCAATATTTTCTCTATCTTTGATCCTTTCTTCAATCAGGAAAATTACCCATGCATGATAAGGAAAGAATTTCTAATCCAAGTGAGTTTCAAGTTTTAGAAAGAGAGGATATTCAGGGAGAATCTGTTTTCAAAAGAGAGAAATAGCTTTTTAATTAGTAATTATAGAGCAATAAAATCAAAAAAGGGTGTTTAGTATACCAATCTTTCTCTATGCAAGAAAGATTGAGACAGAGATAATCTGTGTTGATTTATCCTAGGAACGGCGTGCACAAGTACAAACTGCTTGCACAACTTGGATAGAACCGCAAAACGTCTTAAAGAAAGTGACCTAGTCAGCGACTCGACCCGATATTTGTTAAAGAGGCTATTGATCCGATAATACTATTCTTATTTTATTTTCAGCTCCCAAGGTAGTATTCTTTAATCAATAAAGAATAGTCATGTTGCATATGTTGGCATAGCTCAAGTGACAAAGATTTTGACATATATAAGTCTCTCCAATGCATAAGTCGGGGTTCGAACTTCATCCCTGGCCCCTCCCCATATGAAAAATAAAATAAAATAAAATAAAATAAAGAGTACTAGTCTTTGTTTATTTAATTCTTTGATAAATTATGATTAATCTTAAATAAAGACACTACATTAAATATGACTAATGTAAACAAATGCACATTGATCAGTTTTACGTACTTACCTTCGATCAGGATTGAAAAAACCTTTTAAAGATAGCAATCTGATAATTAGTGATAAACTCTCTTTGTGTGCATGCTTGTTCGTATTTTGCATATATACATCATAACTTGATTATATATAAGTTTAGAAAACCGTTTAATATATACTTTTTATTTTCCTATGTTCAAACATCTAATATTCGCCCACGTACGTACAGTTTGCTTTCACAAATTGCCAAACACGTACTCTTTAATTAATATTCATGAAGATATTGATGAGTACACATATTTGGTAAAGGTAAAGCAACTGGCATGTGATGATTAGTCTTGACTAAGCTCGCACTAGTAATAATTACTTGGTCACGGGGGAAATTTCTTGGAAGCTAATTACATATACATAAGCTCCTACCTGATGACGAGAAGTTTCATCTAAAAATATATGATATGAAGTCAAGGTGTATGTTTATGATATGATATGATATTTGGTCCCAATTCTCTGCCTCTGCTACTTGTTATTCTTGTGATCATCTGCTGTTGTTGAGCCTTTTACATTTTTGGAGGAAGAATGGGACATGAACGAAGGCGCTCCAACTCCAAGAAAGGACACTCATCAAAGGTTGGTTTTTTTTTTTTTTTTTTTTTTTTTTTTTTGTAATTTCTTTCATACTTTCATCAACTTAACTTAATTGCAGTTAATGTTATCATCAAATAGCTTTCCCTAGCACTTAATGTTGGGTTGTTCGGATCTTAATTTCCCAGGAGCAAGATGATCAGCGGAGCAAAAATACGGGTACTGAGTTGGGGTCTGACTCTGACGAGGTAGCTCCACTAATAACAAAAGAGCCACTTTTTTTTCGAGTCTGCGTATATATGCAACTTGTCATTGATCATGCACTTACAGAAATTACATAGAATTTACTATTAGTGACACATGGCATATTATTATTATTAATTATTATTAGGGTAAATTACACTAACCTCCCCTGAGGTTTGACGTAATTACACGGACCTCCCCTCTAGTTTGCAAAATTACACAAACCTCCCTCGAGGTTTGTAATTCGGTAACAAAATGCCCCCTCCACTAACGTTCCGTTAGTTTTTTTTACATTTGCCTCCCCTAAAAATTATAATTAGCCCCCCTATACTATAAAATTGTCATACTAAGCCCCCTTTCTCTTATATTTTTGTATTAATTATAAAATCCCTCCTCCCTCCTACGTTTTTGGGTTAATTTTTTTAGCATTAATTTATATCTACACAAAATATACACAAAATACATATAAATAAGTCCAAAATTTTTTTTTCCAAGAACAAACCTCTGTCAAGTCCCCCTGTATTAATTTTCTAGATCCGCCCCTGCCCTTATGCTTCAAAAGTGGACACTTAACCCCCTGTGATTGTGGACTAAAATGGAACTGTTATGATTTCACTCATATTCTAAAATTGGCTAAAAATATAAACACTTAACCCATTTTGTGATGTTAATTTTGGGGTTAACGCTCTTTGAGTGAAATTTATAGCGAGGAGAACGAACTCCTTACCACTTGGCCAACAGGTCATTGGTAACATTAATTTATATCATCTACACAAAATATACACAAAATATATATAAATAGGTCCAAATTTTTTTTTTCCAAGAACAAACCTCTATCAAACCCCCCTGTATTAATTTTCTAAATCGGTCCCTGCCCTTATGCTTCAAAAGTGGACACTTAACCCCTGTGATTGTGGACTAAAATGGAACTGTTATGATTTCACTCAAAACTGACGAACATTCTAAAATTGGTTAAAAATATAAACACTTAACCCATTTTGTGATGTTAATTTTGGGGTTAACGCTCTTTGAGTGAAATCATAAATGGGTTAAGTGTTTATATTTTTAACCAATTTTAGAATTTTCGTCAGTTTTGAGTGAAAACATAACAGTTCCATTTTAGTCCACAATCACAGGGGTTTTAAGTGTCCACTTTTGAAGCATAAGGGCAGGGGCGAATCTAGAAAATTAATACAGGGGGACTTGACAGAGGTTTGTTCTTGGAAAAAAAAAATTTGGACCTATTTATATGTATTTTGTGTAGATATAAATTAGTGCTAAAAAATTTAACCCAAAAACGTAGGAGGGAGGAGGGATTTTATAATTAGAACAAAAATATAAGAGAAATGGCGCTTAGTATGACAATTTTATAGTATAGGGGGGCTAATTATAATTTTTAGGGGAGGCAAATGTAAAAAAAACTAACGGAACGTTAGTGGAGGGGGCATTTTGTTACCGAATTACAAACCTCGAGGGAGGTTTGTGTAATTTTGCAAACTAGATGGGAGGTCCGTGTAATTACGTCAAACCTCAGGGGAGGTTAGTGTAATTTACCCTTATTATTATTATTATTATTTATTTTTATGGATAAATTAGGGTTCAGGAAATCAGATAAACACATAAGTTTATGCCTTTACCAATATGCAATTTTTGTGTAGAGACCTATCTCCACTTGGTTTAGGCTTCTTCTATGGATAGGATTAAATTTAACATAGCCCATCTGGATGTCACATATATTAACATAATTATTGACCATTACTGCAATGAGATTTGAGTAAATCAAGAAACTAAGCTAGCTTGCACTAGTTGTCCCTTTGCACCTTATATACAGTTGAAAATTAGATCCCGACCTTTCTCTTCTTCCTTTTTTTTTTTTAATTTAATTTATTTAATTAATTAATTAATTTATTTTGATGGGAAGATCATGAAAATATTTAATTTATCTAATTTGTGTAAATTTCCAATTTCTGTTATATATATATAAAAAAAAAAAAAATTCGCACTCGTTTCCGAATTTTTTTAGTTACTTTTATTTTACTGAAACTTTAAGCAAAATGATGAAAATATTATACGTCAAAATAAGCAGTGCAACAACTAAGAAGTAATAATGACGTGTGTGGTTGTTATGGGAGAGATTGTTAGAATCTTTAATCTATAAAATTGTAGAACCCTAGAGTAGTAAAACCATAGCCCTAGGATCATATCATGTTAGATTATCAATGATATAATATAGTAGAAACCATAGCCCTCATTCGGGTTTTCCAGAATATAGCTCCTCTAGCCAGCATATAAACATAGTCTAACGTGGATCGCTTACTATCTTGGCATCCAACAAAATCGGAATCAGAATACCCGACGATCTCCAAAAGATCTGATCTCGGATACGTGAGCATGTAGTCCTTTGTTCTCTGTAAATACTGCATAACCCGTTTAACTGCTTTCCAATGATCCATTTGTGGGTTACCCAAATATCTGCCCAATACTCCCATTGAACTTGTGATATACACAGTCATCAACCATATTCGCCTCAAAACCATACGAGGTGATTACTTGATGGAACTTGTGATACCATTGACGGGAAGCCTGCTTGAGACCATTGATGGAACTTTGTTTGACTTGGTGAAAGTTGATTGATCATCTTCCACTATCCCTATGTCAAACTTCATGTTCTTGGAAGAATACAATATAATCATCCAAAATTGCATTTCTCCTTTCCCTAGTGGATCTTCTTAATGGCATCTCCTCTTGAGGTTGTTGAGTTTGCACTTCAGGTATAATTTCTTCATTTTGCACGGGAAGCTCTTGTACATTATCTTGAATATCCGGATTTGCATCTTGAACAATGTCAGGAATAAGAATCTGAACATTGTCAATAGCAATATGATTAGAAATAAATTCCTCTTCAAAGACAATGTCTCTAACCTTATCTCCCCCACAAACTCAACTTCCTCAAGAAATCTTACATTTTTCGTCTCAAAAAATGTCCTAGCAGTGGGATCATAAAACTTAAAGCCCCGAGAGCGTTCAGCGTATCCAATAAAGTAGCAACTGACTATTCTTGAATCCAATTTCTTTTTATGTGGCCTATAAGGCCGCGCCTCAGTTGGACAACCCCAAATGTGTAAATGCCTAATGCTAGGCTTCTTTCCAGTCCATAATTCATAAAGGGTTTGGTTACTACTTTACTTGGAACCCTGTTGAGTATATATGCTGCAGTCTTTAGAGCTTCTTCCCAGAGTGATTCTGGTAAAGAAGAATGACTAATCATACTTCTTACCATGTCCTTAAGCGTTATGTTTTGTCTCTCAACTACACCATTCATGCTAGGTTTGCCTGGCATTGTGTATTGAGGGACGATATCGCACTCCTCTAGGAATTTAGCAAAGGGTCCTGGACGTTGTTCACCTGATCCGTCATATCTACCATAGTACTCACCACCATGATCAGATTTGACAGCCTTAATTTTCTTGCCAAGCTGAAGTTCAACTTCGACTTTAAATGACTTAAAAACATCCAGGGACTGTGACTTCTCATGTATCAAATATAGGTACCCATATCTTTAGTAGTCGTCTATGAACGTAATGAAATATTGTTGTCCATTCCAAGAGACTGTAGGGAATGGACCACATATATCAGTGTGAATGAATTCTAAGACGTCTGTACACCTGTCGGCACCTAATTTCCTTATGTTTGTCTGTTTCCCCTTAATGCACTCAATGCAGACTTGAAAGTCTGCCAAATCTAAAGGGTCAAGAATCCCGTCACGCACAAGTTTCTCAATTCTCTGTTTAGAGATATGGCCTAATCGCTTGTGCTATAAGGTGGCGGAATTCTCACTTAATTTTTGCTTTGTACCACGTGAATTAGTATGCAGAATTTCATTATAGGAAGTAACAGTGTCAAGCATATAAAGATTATCAATCAAAGAACCGGTACCAATAAGTTTTGAATCTTGAAATAGACTAACTTTATTATTTCTAAAAGAACAAGCATAACCAGATTTGTCCAAATTAGAAATATAAACTAAATTCCGTCTAAAAGACGGTGCAACAAAAGTCTTAATCAAATCCAAATAAACACCAGTCTTTAATAATAATATAAAATTTCCTGAAGCTTCCACTATAACTTTCTTGCCATCGCCCACAAAGATGAATCTTTCAGTATCAGTTGGCGGCCGGCTCCACAGGCAACCCCTTCTTTGCACGCCAAGCGGCGTATTTGGGACAGTCTTTCTTCATGTGGCCTCCCTTCTTGCAGAAGTAGCAAAGGAATTCCTCATTTTGCTTCTTTAGATTCTTCTGGTGAGGTGTCACATCTGCAGCATCCTTAGCTCTCATCCTTTTATTATTCTGAGAGGTTGATGCTAAGTGAGCACTTTCTATCTTGTCTCGCTGAATTCTTTCCTCTTCTTGCACACAGTGAGATATGAGCTCATTAAGAGTCCATTTGTCCTTTTGGGTGTTATAACTCACTTTAAATTGACTAAATTGTGTTGGAAGAGATATGAGAACCAAATGCACGAGCAAGTCCTCAGACAGCTCTAACTTTAGTGCCTTGAGTTTCCCACAGAGATGAGACATTTCCATAATGTACTCCCTTATGTTCCCCTTTCCTTTATACCTCATGGAAATTAGAGTAGCCAAAACGGTACTCGTTTTCGACTTTTCATTTTTAGCAAATTATTGTTGTAATTCAGAGAGGAACTTCTTAGCATTTGTACTTTCAGTGATCGAGCCCCGAAACGCTTCCGGAATGGAACGTTTCATAATCATTAGACTCATGCGATTCGAGCGATCCCACTTCTCAACTTTACCCTCATTTGGGTTTTCCGTAGTCGAAGTGGGTCATTCTGTCCTTAGCGCAAGGTCCAAATCCATACATCCGAGAACGATTTCCACGTTCTCTTTCCAGACCTTAAAGTTTCCCCCATTCAGCATTGGGATAACATTAATTTGAGTAGAAACATTTCTAGCTGTAGCAGAAACTGAATAGAGAACAAAATAAAATAAAATAACCTGCTAACAATTAATAATATGTCATAACATAAATATATCATAAATACTTTATATATATGCATGCATGACACATTAAATAATTTACTTAATGGTGGGCCCATCACAGGAAACCTAGAACAACATTGATATTTAGTCTTTGGACAGAAATATCAACTGTAAGTGGTACTCCCCGTGTAGTGATCAAATATTGACAATAAGTCCTGTCAGACAGTGGCCTTCCTTTGGGCCGACTCACTGCCCACATGGATAATTAGCTTAATAATTGTCGCATATTTACCACCACATGTACACCCGTCATTCAGCCAATTAAAAATCTTCCTTTGAGCCGATTGTTAATCGCATGAATAATAGATATACCATCTTAATATTTTAAAATAAATAAATTTTACACAACAGAGGTTACTTTGGTAACATATTATTTCAATTTATTTATTTGAAATATCAAACATATATATTAGAGCCTAAAATAGATCCCAAAATCTTAAATTTCCATATAATTTAATTCATGTTATAAATTACCTAATATTCTGTAGCACAATAAAAATACCTTAATTCTTGTTATTGTGGATATCCCAGGTTGACTTACCCACAGCTTTTCAAAATCAATTTCGAAAACAAAAGAGTCGCCACTTAATTTTTAAAAGGAAAAATTAAGAAACCATTTTGAAAGGAAACTGATCGTTTGCGAAACCAAAAATTAACTAGGTCCGGGGATTATGGAATGAGAGAGGAAGGAGCCCGTCGGACTAAAACACCCTCTCTCATCCTATCTTGCGATAGGCCTCTACTCAACATCCCTTTTTTTAATCGAATTATTAATTTAAGTGTGCCCTCAACTAATACATCTACTATCTTATAAAAACAGAGCACCTAATTTCAGGTGCTTACTTCGACACGAGTTCCCAAGCTGCACGAAGCTTTGCTTACCCAAAGTGACCTCTCATGTTATGGGTTCATTACCAGTTTAACCTTTAGGTCCTTGTGTAAGGTTTTGGGAAGGTCAAGGCAAGCATGAGCTGTCTTTGCTTTTCTTTCCTAAGTGACACGTAGAGAGGGATTAGAGGTGAGCTGCAGCTTGTCTCTACTGGCAATCAGGAGGAAGAAAAAAAAAAAAACCTGAAAAGAAAATGGAAGAACGAGTGGAACCGTGCGGGCCGAAAGACACTAACAGAATATTTAATTATAAATCAATTTTTTTAAGGAAAAAAAAAAACTTTTGCAACCATAATCACAATTGATTTAAAAAAAAAAGTCAACTAAAATAACTATGTATATAATATTTACTTATAGGTCAATTTTTGTAAGAAAATTTACAAATTGGTCATTTTTGGCACAGCTTTTTTTTAAAATGGTTAATTTAATACTTTGATTACACACGCGCGCACACACATGGTTATATGCTTATATTTTGCTCATTTAGTTTTAATTTGTATCATAATAATTATTTTGGTCTTATTGCACACACATGCCAATATTTTACCCAAAAGCACAGCAGGGTTAAGTGGTCACTTTTAAACCACAGGGAGGGTAAAGTGTTATCGGACCAAACTACAGGGTGGTAAAGTAGTCACCAATTTTAGGGACTTAACACTCTCCATTAGATTCTGTAGCGGTGACACTTTACCAGAAAGCACAGGGGGTTAAGTGGTCACTTTTAAATTACCACAAGGGGATAAAGTGTCATCGAGCCAAACCGCAGGGGGTAAAGTGTAATTAACCTTAAATAAAATTTGAGTAATGTGATGCCTCTCAAATCTTATGTGCTTGGGTTATGGTTCATGTTTGCATGTATGTGCCACTGGTTTCCTACATTTTTACAAATCTTTGGCCTACTAATTAAAGAGTAATGCTATGCTTCCCAAATTTTTATCCTGAAAGTGCTTCCCAAATGATGTGACAGTAAGGTCAGGTAAACAACTTCCAATCAAAACTCAACCGGCCCCTATTACTCCTATAAATGAGTAAAGATTTAGGCACAATAAACTACACTAATCAAATTCTTCAATATTAGACGAAGGCTTATTTTGAAGAGAAAAACTCGTATATTCCACGGGCACATGCTTAGTATATATATATATATATATATCTATATCTACTATACTATAAGAACGAATAAACAAGCACGTCAAAAAATATGAACTTCCTCTTCTATCCTTATTGATGTGTACAATTACTCATGCACCAAAGCTTATTACTCTTGCTTTCTAAACCAAAATCGGCCCTTTTCAGTCATTTTCAGCTTAGACACTACGCAGCCTCTCATCACTCCACGTAATTTGATGCCTGCTCTCTCTCTCTCTCTGTCTTAGTTGTGCTCATCGTCATTCAAGTGGGTCTTCTTTTGCTGTTGGCGCCGCTTCAAAAATTGCGCCCTTCAACTGGGTCTTCTCTCGAGGTGGTCGTCGTCTACAATTGCTCTTGGATTTTGTGATTTAACCAGCTGGTGGAGGCAGAAGAAGACATGCCACATTTACAACCAATCGCTGGGTTTTTTCCCCCCTTTTTAATTACTTCTTCTTTGTCCTTGTGCTTCTTCTTCTACACTTCTCTAGCTTGTAAAATGGGGGAAATTGTTAATTTAAATTGCATGTATTACTTTTTCTACTTCATTCTTTACTTCTTCTTTATCCGGTTCCAATTGTTCTGCTTTTTTGGGTTATGAAATGCCCATCTACTGTTAATAGCTATTGTAATGGCAATAGGTGTTTTGTTTCTGCTATAGCTGTTGTCTCGGAAGCCCTAGCTCGACTTAATTTACAGTTCGACCAGGTATAATCTATACAAACACGCCCATGTATGATTTATGCTACAAATTCTTCGTCTTCAATTTTAACATCTTCATTTCGTGGACATTAAAGAAATTGTGAATTTAAATTGTGTTCATTACTCTTTTGCCTCAAATTTGCAAAAATGAGAAGCTACTGTTAATAGCTATTCTACTGCTGATAGATGTTCTGTTTCTGCTGTAGCTGCTGTCTTCCAAGCACCAGTTGGACTTAATTTTGAGCTGGACCAGGTATAGTGTATACAAACACCCTCATATATGATTTACACCTAAAATTTGCATATTAGATTCATGACTAACATGTTGGAAATATAACTTAAAATTTTCAAGAATTAGCTCGATCAATGAATGGAAAAATTAACCATTAGGTACTTGTTTAGTGTAAAGGAATCGGAAAAGATGTTTTTCAAAATACTGCCAAAAATTCTGAGACCCAATGAAAGTTTGAGAAAAACATGAAACTATACCAATTTTCCTTTTCATAGATCTAAGTGTGAGACTACAAAAATGGAATCTAATGGGTGTTGAGAGAAAATAGAATGAACACTAATTTATCTTTAAAATTACATAATTAAATTGGTAAAATTATCTGATATCCCCAACATTGTGCTTTAATTTAGAATGCATTATTTAAAGTATTTATTTATTAATTACTTATTTGAAACGAAAAATTAAAAAACGAGAATAATCAATATAAAAAGAATACAAAAATACATGTAGTTTTCTCAACTCATGAGTAATCGCATGAAGAATAACCTTTTTCAATTTTAATACTTTGTTGGAATGTTTCAAAGTTGTGTTATCATAAGCGAGTACTAAGTACACGTGCGTGCGTAGGGGCGGAGGGACTAATCTGATGTGATTTTGACACTTTTGTAATCGATGCTTGCACTTTGAGTGTATCTCAAACATATTCATAAATCCTGTGAAAGCCATAGTTTGAAATAAAGATGTTTCGAAATTGTTGCTATTATCTTCATTTTGGACATTTAGGAAAATATCTTCAAACTCAAGCTTTTCATTTGTTAGTGCTCGCAAAACACTCTTCAATTCCTCCTTGTAGTCCTCCAAATTTGTATCAGAAAAAACTGCCAAAGTTGAAGCAGGTTTGATCTCTTCAATTCCAGTGTAAGTTTCTGAATCCACTGCAATGTTGCAGTCCGAATACCTAAGCTTCTGAGCCAACGGCCTATACTCCTCCACTATGCATTCACCTTGAAAGATAACAACTACAGATCAAGTCAGGGAGGGGAAAAAAAAAAAAAAAACCAAAACCAAAAAACAGCCATTTATTTTTTAATTTTTATTGACAAATTGCCAAAGTTTGTTCCTTCCTACCTTTTGGATCATTTATGCTCTTAGTCTTTCCACATAGTCAACTTTCCAAATTCAAAATGGGCTCGTTAGCGTCCCAATGATTCTGTAAAGAATGCATCATATGCTTTCCCTTCGCAACTATCAAAAACAGCTTAATGTTAATTGCTACAAAACATACAAATGAATGGTAATTACTATTTTACTTGTCCGTAAGAAATGGATTAAATTTTGAATATGGTAATACCTAATAGGGTGCTAAAATTCGTACTTGTTTTATAATATATGGACAATGAGTACAATTCTGTGAATAGGGTAAGGGTTGTGCAAATGCTAGATTCCTGTTGGATTTCTGTGAATAGGGCTGTGCAATGGTTAACTTACTTGATTATGTTAAGCTTACCTGAAATTAAAGAGGGTCATGTACAAGGTAAAGAAAAATAGATGCTTACTTTAGTGATAATTACAAAACATAGGAAATTTTCTAGATTGAGGAACTACAGGTTTTGATTGAATCTATGGGGGAAGTTTTTCATAACTTATTTGCTTTAGTTATTTAATTTTGTTTTTATATCATGTTTGTTCAGCGAAGGAAAATTTTGATACCACTTTTGTGCTTGAGGGTGTTCCTTAGACCTGATACTCAGGCCCAATTCAAATTTGAGTCTGTGAATAGGGGTATTTCAGATTTTGATTTAGGTTTGACTAAACTTTATTTCATATTCGGTTAACTGTTCATAAAATCGAACCAAGACTTGCGCAAAACTCGGCGACTTTTCTGATTAATCTCATGTATTCTTATATTTTTCCTTTTGCAGTTACCTTTCTCTTCCTTCTTCTTCAACACCCCCTCCCCCTCTCTCTCTCTCTCTCTCTTCTTTACCACTTGGAAGAAATTTTGCCCTCGTTTATATATGTGATCAACTGTTAAGATCTTACTTCACATTTACACTGAGCTTTTAAATCCCTTTTTACGATTTCTGATTCCTCTTTCTTTTTTTGTAGGGCTGCCTTGTTTAGTTTAAGTTTGCTCTTAATTCATCTGCAGGGATTTACTACATATCCAAGGTATTTTGCGATTTGGATCCACTGTTTTTTTCTATATTGCTTATGTCTCCATTCTTTTGTTCCAACTTTTGTTTTATTTGTTGTTCCGTACTCTTAATAAATACATATTTCCATCAGCTTTTTGAGTATTGTGAATTTGAATACCGTACATGTGCATTTATTTGCTTCATATACCCGATATGTCAATCTTCTGTCATCATGCATGTTCTATCTGAACTTATTCAATGGTCTCCACACTCAAATAATTAAGTGACCATATGTTTTCACGCACATATCTCTCTACTCACTCCCACACACAAGTATGTATGTGCATCTATTATCTAATGAGGAATGATTATGGTATATTGCTCCAAATTGGCGATTCAAAGGAGAATTACAGGGTAGATCTCCAAGTGTGTATCTTAATTAACCAGTTCTTATCCATTTGTGCTCCTTTAAACTCAGATTTCAGGTGGATTCTTTTTACTTCCCTACATTTCCTTAAGTTTTGATTCAATACCCAAAAGAGATGATAATTTAGTACTTATTTTAGGTGATGAACCTAACAGTTTCTCCAGTGGCTCAATATGGCAATGATCTGTATTATCATACTGATTCAGCTTCACCATTTGCTCAAGACATTGATCATTGGTTTCTTTGCTGAAGATATTCATACATCAAACATCTTTCTCTTCTCTCTCAACATATACAAGTATGCATCTATTTCTGTTGTTGAAATTTTGTAAGCTATCTGATGAATTACAATGACATGTGTGCAAGAAAAGACCACCTTCAATTTCTCACTACATGCTGGGATCTCCAAGTGGATAGTTTCACTAACTAGCTCTTTTCCATTATTGCCCCCTTTAATTTAGGTTTCAGGTCAGTTCTTTTTAATTGCATATATTTCCCTAAAGCTTGATAATATTCAATCTGTCCAAATTTCAAACAATTTATTTCTGAAGTTTTTATTCTTGTATTAAGTTTTACTGTGGCAGCAAATAATTTTGTCTGGGCAAGACTTGAAGCTTATGCATATTTAGTTCCATGGTGGGATCTCCAAGTGAGTATCTCGATAAACCATTTCTTATCCATTTTTGCTTCTCCTAAGTCGGATTTCCAGAGAGTTTGTTTAAATTCTATTTATTGAGAGTCCATACAACATAGATTAAGCATGCACCAACAACATTTACAGCGTCTTCTTTGCTTATCTTACTACTATTAGCTTCCAAACGCACTTTTCGGTTTATCTCTATGGTTTTGCTATCATATGTTGAAGTTCATTAGGTCTATGGTTTCAGTCTTCAATGACTCTCTGCTTACAAATACACCATTATCAATGAATCTCATTTAAAAAAAAACCCATTATCTTCCTTTAAAAGAAAGCTGGTTTCCATTAAATGAAAACAAATTAATGTCATTCAGTTTTTACAAACTTTCTTCTGAGCAATTGGTTTTGCTACCCAATTTTAAGCGGAATTTGATTACACTTTCCATTCGTTGCTGAGTGCCAACCCTTCAACATGAATTCTATTGTTACGAAACATAAAAAAATAAATAAATAAATTTATAAAAAAAAAACCCCCAAAAATGGGGTGCATCTCTAGAAAGAAATGCCTTCATTGTGTTTTAGCTTCTTCTGAATTTCTTTCCAAAAGGATATAAATACGCATTTAAGTTACAACGTAGTAAATGAATCTACTTTTGTTTCCTGTAAAGGAACTTTTAATATAATGCTGCCATGAGAACTACTTTTAAACTGCATAATGTTGTATCCAACTTTGATCTTCTCAGTGGAGTCCTACAGAACCTTGTGTATTTGCCTCGTGCTCCGTGGAGGAACTATCGCAATATGAGATACCCATTTACGGAGACACCAACAGCTTCTATAAACGCACATAATACAGACGCCAACGTAATATAATGAAACAGGTATATAAAATTTCTATAACAAAGTTGTCTTTTACATGCATAAATGCAGCATTGAACGACTTCTCTCCTACTTGTTTTGGCTAGGCTGACTAGCTGTATGCTGGCTTCTGGAAGTGATAATGAAACGCTTTGTATTCGCGATCTTAGATTGCTCCAAGGTATGTTTTCCCTGATGTTTTGGAGTTGGGGAAGAATCACTGCCCCAAAAAAAATACAGTATTAGTAATTCTCTTGTTTTTCATTTCAACTCGTAATTGATTTGATTTTATTAACATTGTTGGTTATCGTTGTATATCTAAGAAGGCCTTCCATTTCTCTCTCTCTCTCTCTCTCTCTCTGAAAAATTTATTTAATCTTTTTCATAATCTTGAAAAGTTAATTGTAAATGTCGAGCGTATTTATGATTATATGTTATTTGATGACAATCGACCTCTTGTGGTCCTTCATTATGTTGCAGATGGATGAGGATGTTACTGTTGGAGACAACATCAACTTCTAGGCGACTTCAATTTCCTGTTTATGAGAAGTACCTTGCGAATTAAATCTGTATTTGCTGTAGTCATCTTGTGTACATATGTATAAGTTTCAATCAAAGTTTGAATTTTCCTCTGTAAAGCTGAAATATCAGCAACTGTGCAAACGATTCGCTATAAGCTTTAGTCATCGTTTATCAGATACCTCTACTGCTCATTTACTAAATAGTCAAGAGTTATCAACTTTTTCTACAGGATGAATTGTAGATATAATAGCTGCATTAAACGGCAAAATTAAGTTTCCCGCGCGTGCGCGGGACCCCAAACTAGTATATATATACATTACAAAAGCATGTCCAAAGGGTGTAAAATTGCTAATGACAAAAATATCATTCATAAGCCACATATGTCAAGTAGCAAGCAATATGATATGCAATAGAGAACAAGAGAGCTTACCCGGGATCCAGCTGCGAATATTAAACGTGCAATGCATGCGATTAAATAAAACCTAGGAAAAGAGTCTCTAATCCATATATACACATAAGGCAAATCTTAACTCTAAGGTGTCGCGCATAAGGTCGAAAATCAAATAAAATCAAAGAATTCAATAAACTAGAGAGGGATTGAGAAATCGTACCTTAATAGTGCTACAAAACAAAGGGTTAGTTCACATGATATGCAAAAAATATGATGTTAGAAATAATAATCCTAAATTTCTAGCTTAAATCTATCTAGTGTAATTAAATCCAAAGCCAATAAGTCCTAATTACAAGTGTCAAACCATATGGATGAATATGTACATGGGCAAGAATAAACTATGAAATACTCTTAAACTTTGAATCCAAGCTTAACTAATCATTATTAAAACATGGCTTGAGCATTATATCATAGAAGAGTCATTTGGACCATTATTTACAAGGTTGGTCAAATGTGTCATAAAATTCTGAAAATTGCAGAGAGCAGACCAGAACTTTAAACAAAATAAAAAGCACTTCTCTCATGGTTTGATGTCGGTGAATTTTGGACACAAGATACCTCTCTGAGTCTAGTTTCCGAATCAAAAAGAAAATCAAAGTTTCAACGGTCGGATCTCTGGGAAAAGGACAAACACCAGACATCACTCAGAGAAGTACAACTCTCTGTCCAGAGATATTGTTTGATTTTTTAAAAATAGTAAAAAGCTCCGAAATGCTTAGTTCTTTTTAGGGTATCTTCCTAACACATTAAACCTTATAGAAAAAATTAGTTTGGGTCACAAACACTTTATTAGAACTCTGATTTAATTGTTTCAAAAGAGTGTCACTGTTCTGAAATTATTCTGAAACTCTGGACAGATTGTTGTTACTTCACAAAACTCATGACCAAACCATTCTAAACATAAAACTACCTTAAAACAAAAATTACAGTGGTACAATATTGTGTTATTGACACTTTCCCGTTGGTTTCACTTGATTTCAACGGTTAGATTTCGAACTAAAAATCTTTGATCAAAAACAGTTTGTGAACTCACTGTTTTCATTTGTCAAGTTCAACTTTCATTTGTTAACCCCAACTATTAAACCATGAAATTGGGTTTAAACCAAACCATTTCTCTTACCATTTGATGGTCATTGGAGATCAAGACATGACTAAAACTCATGAGTCTTCAAGGAATATAAGGAGACTCCATGAAAACTCAAGCTTAGAAGACCCAAACCATGGTAGGGGTTTGGATTCATCTACTTGTTCTTACTAAAATGATGATCAACTTTAAATCTCATATGAAGCATAAGCTTACATGAGACTACAAGATCAAACTCATGAGATTCAAGTGAGATATGGAAGATCCCCAAGAGTCTCAAGAGAAGAACATAAACAAAAAAAAGAGAAGAAGAATCAAAGAACTAGCTTATGGACTTCAAGAGGATATAAAGAAGACCCCATGAAATTCGAAGTTAGAGAATCCAAGTCATGAATATGGACTTGGATCCACCTATTTATTTACAAAGTGAAGTGATGATCAAACTTTGACTCCCATGTGAAGCATAAGCTTACATGGGATTCAAAAGATCACATTCAAGAGATTTCAAGATAGATATTGAGGATCTCCAAGAGTCTCAAGAAGGAAGTATAAAAAAATAAAAAGAAATGAAGCAAAGAAAACAAAATAGTTTGAGGATTCAAAGGAAATAATGCAAATAAAACAACTTATGGTTAGAGGATCACCTCCAACTATCCTCAAAATTTCTCTTCTTTGAAGATCTTCCAAGCTCTTCTCTCTAGTTCTCTAAACTCTCTCTTTTCTCTCTAAAATGTTGGTGTAATGGAAGTATTTTTTTTGTATGTGTTGTTCTCCCCTTCTCAAATTCCCCCAATGTTTTTCTCTTGGTTGGTCCCCTCCTTTTATAGACAAAAACTACAAAGTATTTTCAGTAAATTCGGAGTAAAAGACATGTGTAAACATCTCATTTGGTGGTACAATGTGTACTTTCTGAAATTAGACATACTGCTGCCCAGGGCGGCAGTCAAGAAACTGTCGCGGCAGTCCGTGAATGCCGCGGCGGCAGTCCATGACTGCCGTCGCGGCACTTCATGACTGCCGTGCGGCATTCATCAAATGCCGCGGTAATTAATGGATTGCCGCGTTTTTGTCAGTCTTGCTTTATCAGTTTTTTGTTCTTATTCGCATACGCATACGTATTGCACTGCAAAACACAGACTTTAAAAGTGAACGGCAGTCAGAAATTGTTGGCGGCACTTGGTGAATGCCGGCCCGGCACTCTTTGACTGCCGTGCGGCACTCAGTGAGTGCCGCGGCAGTCTGCCGTGTGCCGTTTTTAGCTAAGATTCCCTCTTTAGGTCTTCACCCTTTTTGAAGCAAATTATTTTTGAAGATCCTTTCTAAAAGTCATGTCTTATACCTGAATTCTCCTAAATACCTGGTATTTTCTTCTTTCTGTGAAATTTTATCGCGTTTTGGAGAACTTTCTGAAGAGCTTGGAATACTTCAAATCTTTCGGTCCTTATCATCATCGGACTTGGAGGTGACACTCTCCTAAATTTGACGTCTGGTCAAAATTGGGGTGTCTACAGTTATGAACAATTAAGATTTCATAATACTATAAAAAATCATTCATATCACGAATGAATTTAAAATTCTAAAGTGCTATAAAATACATAATATCATATTATGAATTAAAATCACATATACTGACAAACACAAAAAAGGTCTATATCAGTCAAATCTCGATCAAAAACTGTCATGAGTATTAGTGCCATTGATAACAATCCAATCAAAAAAAAAAAGGCTGAAGGGACTGATAGGTTACCCACTTGGTGCCTTTGATTCTTGATCGGCAAAAAAACGGATTTGACAAAACTTTTCCTTTTCTTTTTTTTTTTTTTTTTGTTGAGACACAGCACAATGTCCATGTTACAGAAATCATTATACATGTAAATCCATAAACAACCAACTTTCTCGTATAAACATTAATGAAAAAAGTCAAGGGACCCATAAATACATGTATATAGGCATGTATATAACTATACATATATACTACTTATATATGTATATATAAATAGCATATGTATGTATCCACGCATATACTAGTTGCCTTTGGCAAACCCACGTGGGAAGAAGACTCATCATGTTAATATAATATAAATCGACCGAATCAACATGAACGGCACAACAAAATCAAACTTCACAAATAAATATCAGTCCTAATAATCAACAAGATAACTACTCTGATACCACTTGTTAGAATCTTTAATCTATAAAATTGTAGAACCCTAGAGTAGTAAAACCACAGCCCTAGGATCATATCATGTTATATTATCAATGATATAATATAGTAGAATAAATACCTGTATCCATGGAAGCAATTAGCAAACCTTAGAAGAACGATGATGATCAGTTATGTCTTCCTCAGTCAAATCTCCTTGAATCTGTAATGGGTTCCTTCTCTTGATGGGATGGAGGAGGAAGTAGTATAATGCTTTGACATATTGGGGACCATAACCTATATGTCTTTATATACTGATATGTTAGGGTTCCCATTATTCCTAACAGGATCAGTATTTGGTATCCACTCATTAAACCCATACCCAGTAGGAGTCCATGGGCTTCCTACAATTAGACCACATAATATAAGCTCATTTAATTAATAGCCCTTATAATATAATTGATAATAATATGTTGCCCACTCTTATTAGGAAATACAATTTCCTAACAGAGATCACTAGCCTTGTTAGATGCAAGATGTTGTCGTTGCCTAAGTTAAAGAGATCGAACGAGAACATCAACATTGCTCGTGTTTTTATGGAATGTATTGTAGGGTGGTGTTGGAGAGCGTATATATACAACTTGTAGTTGATCATGACAAGTGATTGACAGATTTGAAATTTGAAATTTAAAATCTTATTAATTACTTGTCATGATCTCCTAAAAATAGGGGGGTTAAGTGTATGATTTAGATTAAATGGTTACACGACACCACTTCAGCATACTGACGTAGTGTGACAGACTCACTGAATAATTTCCCCTTGGGCATGGGCCTTGTTAGTTGTATCTTTTTGTTTGTTTTGTGTTTCTTCTTGTTTGTTACAGTTTTTGTGCAGGCGTGCCAGAGCTAAACGGACTCGATTTGTGCAAACTAATTTCTGAACTGCTTGTGTAAGTGATACACAAGACTTGAAGATCTAACTTCTATTAAGTGATCGTGATGGCCAAGTAGGAAAGTACCCTTGGCCTGAGATTCCTAGACAGTGCTGAAGCGTACAAGTTTAACAGTGGTGAGTTTGCTAGGTAAACAATCACAAACAACTAATTAAATATGAAAATATTTTATTGAATGTGCTTGGAAAAAATAACAAAGCTAAAGAACAAGATCAGAACAGGCTCATACTGTTCAAAAGAGATTAAAAACAGTAAACAACAAAAGGGCAGAACTATTGCTATGAACGCCAAGAATGCAGTGTTGAATGCTAGGGATGCTGCTTGAATGTTGTTTTCGAGAGTGACGCGGAGTGGCTTGGAAGCTTTGTCTGCCTCTTTATTTATAGCGGTTATAGAGAGTCCAGATATGGCAAAGGTTCCTCCAATTATGCATTTTACAAGTTAAGGAAGCACAAAATCCTTCCATATCTTAACTCTTTCCATCTTTATCAAGATTTAACTCAATCCCGAAAATCCTTGGGATTAGCTTTCCCTATCTAGTTGGATTTGATCAAATCTATTCCTAACTGGTCTCCTTTTCTTATTTTTAGCCTTCACAGATAAGGAAACGGGCCACACGTTTCTACTTCCTTTTCTGTTATCGAATTGCCGCTACTTCCACTCTGCCAGGCCTCTTCCTTGACCTGTAATTGTCACGACCCAAGTCTCGTTCAGTAAGATATTGTCCTCTTTGGTCCCAAACCCGCACGGATTTGTTCTTGGGTCACTACCCAAAAGGCCTCTTACTAGGAAGACTTAGAACCACACATATATAGCACATTACTTTTCCACACCCAGGCGATGTGGGACTAACTTCCCATAGTGTGTAGCCTGCCAGCACTTACTGCAGCCACAAAGGCACTTACAGCAGCCTGCCCACTAGTAAGAGGCCTTTTGGGTAGTGACCCAAGAACAAATCCGTGCGGGTTTGGGCCAAAAGCGGACAATATCTTACTGAGCGAGACTTGGGTAGTGACAGAATGGTATCAGAGCTAGACCCAACCGGAAGTGTGCCAACGTGGACGTTGGGCCCTAAAGGGGGTAGAATGTAACGACCCTGGTGTTGTGGGCGGGCTGCTGTAGGTGCCTTTGTGGCTGCAGTAAGTACTGGCAGGCTACACACTATGGGAAGTTAGCCTGGATGTGGAAAAGTAATGTGCTATATATGTGTGGTTCTAAGTCTTCCTAGTAAGAGGCCTTTTGGGTAGTGTCCCAAGAACAAATCCGTGCGGGTTTGGGCCAAAAGCGAACAATATTTTACTAAGCGAGATTTGGATCGTGACAGTAATATTGAGCTCGATGACGGCGATGTGCATGCCTCCAGCCAATCGGGCTTGATTTATGGCACACTTCATCACATGGTGTTCGATTGTCATATCTCTTACTCTTCTTGCTCATCGGGCTTGATACTTTGCTTTCCGTAATTGGGTTTATGCCTTAGCCTAATTTAACCCATGGCCAATTGTTTCTCAAGCCCGACCGTCATTTCCCCATCTGGGCCTGCAGTCTAAATGGGCCATGGGATAAAGCCCAAGTCCATTCTGTTCTTTCCGTTCGGACACCAAAACCTTTGGCGGTTTTTGGATGCAAACACTTCTTTATATACTTAACTTCCAAAAAAAAGAAAAAAGAAACAACTAAGAAGTAATAACTAATTACTTAGACTGTCGAAGAGTTAATGTTTTTTTTTTGGTCGAATGTCTTAGAAACGATCCACCTCTGTGACATGAGTGGGGTTAGTTGTTAATGTTAGTAAACACACGCACACCAAGGGGGGGCCATATCCCACTTTAAAGAAAATATCTCCCTTGCATCTCCCATAGGGAGGTTCACATCCCGATTTTTGGATAACCAAATAATTAACCAGAGCATGTATCTAGACTTATATTCAATTGCCAAAAATCCCGAGGGTGACACCCTCATGTGTGGTCTAATGCCGATGTCGGCAACAAGTGGTAGTCACCACGGAACAATCTCATGGCGGATTCATACAAGCTTTCCTTTAACTCAAATAAGCAACTAAACATGCTCACATAAACATATCACCATGCCTTTCACTTAAGGCTGGCGATAAAGGCAACTTTATTTTTTAATTAGGGCATCTAATTTTAAGTTAAAAATAAGTTTTTTTACTTTTATTTTAATTAGTAAAGGCACCTCACTTATTTTACTATATATTATCTCTTTGTGTCCCTCTCCTTATTTATTTCCAAATCTTTGGCTACTTCTAATTTCTTTCTCTATTAACTCTTAATCTGTATTCAGCGTCTTCTTCGATTTCACTTCTTCTCTTGTAAGTTTTTTTGTGCTCATATAAGGTTTTGAGGTTGTTTCTTTGCATCATCAATTTATTGCACTTTATGGTGAAATTACGTTTGCGTGATTGTGTGTGTTTGGCATGGGTCGTGTTTATTCCAGATTTATAATTATCGCAATTTAGCAGCCACATCGTTTTTCTTTTTGTATAATCTAATGGTCTTATGATATCCAGATATCAAGTAAGTTTAGATGTTATGAAAACTCTATGATTGCAAGTAACATTGTTGCAAGTACCAAATTTATTATTATTATTACTCTTTGAATATCTTTTAATTTTATAATATTTATGTAAATATGTAATTCCTAATTATGTGTGTTGTGCTTCTTATTTTTCAGGGCATGCCGATGCAAAACTCTCAAATAGAAGATGTTGACAATTATTGGGTACATTTACCAAATATAATGGTAAACCAACATGCTTATGTCCACGTATCATCATATTTTTTCATTGATACGTGAATATTTTACCCTTTTTAATACATTAATAATTAAATTTAAATTATTCTTACATTGTCTTATATATATATATATATATAGAGAGAGAGAGAGAGAGAGAGTTTCTTATGAGGGATCCCTCATTTTATTAAAATGAGGACTTCTAATCCTGACCGTTGGAAATCATTTACTGCACAGTGAATTTCACTTTTAGTGCGTTGATTGAATGATCTCCAACGACCAAGATTAGAAATCCTCATTTTATTAAAATGAGGGATCCCTCATAAGAAGCGCTCTCTCTCTCTCTCTCTCTCTCTCTCTCTCTCTCTCTCTCTCTCTGTGTATATATATATATATGTAGGTCTTTGACTTGTGATCAGAACTGTGTTGCACTTATTTTTGTCAATTGGGGGTGGTTCAAGTTTATTTTGCACTAATTTTTGTCAGTTGGGGTGGTTTAAGTTTATTTGTAAAATATAATATAGGGTTAAATACATTTTACACCCTTGTAATTTGTCACCTATGTCAGTTTGGTCCCTGTAATTTAGAAAGTGTCAGTTTAGTCATTGCAATTTCATAAGTGTGTCAAATAAATCTAATAAGCCATTTAGTGACGAATAATTTTGTCGCTGAATGTAAAACATTTGTCACAAAAAGTGTTTGATGGACTAAAATAACACACTTATGAAACTACAAGGACTAGAATGACACTTTCTAAACTACAAGACCAAATTGACATAAAAAACAAACTAAGAGGGTGTAAAATATAGTTAAGCCTATAACATATAATAAATTAAGTGAGGTGCCCTTACTAATTAAAGTAAAAAATAAAAAATTAATTTTTTAATCTAAAATTAGGTGCCCTATTTAAAAAATGAAGATGCCTTTATCGCCAGCCTTCACTTTATTATAGCTAAACATGGGTAATTAAACTAAATAGGCATGTGATTAACATCCATATGAACATAAGTATGAATCTCATCCAAAAACAAGATTGAAACCACCACCTCTTCACAATTCGCTCCTAATTGAGAAATTAAAGTCCAAATCTACTTCGGGTTTAAATCCTACATGAATTTGACCAACTACGGATTACCGCTCCGAATTGGGTCTCGAAAATTACGACAATTAAACTCTATAAAATCAGTACCAAAACGTAGAACTCACCTCTATGTTGACACCCTGATTTTGACCGACCGTCGAATTTAGGAGAGCGTCACCTCCACGTCCGATGATGATAAGGACCGAAAAGATCTGAAGTATTCCAAACTCTTCAGAAAATTCTCCAAACGCAATAAAATTTCACAGAAAAAGAGGAAATACCAGGTATTTAGGAGAATTCAGGTATAAAACATCCCTTTTGGAAAAGATCTTCAAAAAATAAGTTTTTTTAAGAAAAAAGAGAGAAGAAAAGACCTAAAAAGAGAAGTTTAGCAGAAGCCGGCACACGACAGTTACTTGCGGCACTCAGTGAGTGCCGTGCGGCACTCAGTGAGTGCCGTACGACACTCACAGAATGCCGGAACGGCTCTCACTGAGTGCCGCCGACATTTTCTGACTGCCGTTTGTTTTAACAGTCCGTATTTTGTGGTACAATACGTATATGTATGCGGATAAAAACAAGAAACTGATAAAGTAAGGTTGACAAAAAACGCGGCAATCAATAAATTGGCGCGGCTCTCAGTGAGTGTCGTGCGGCAGTTATGGAATGCCGCAGTGGCGTTCACGGAGTGCCGCAGCGGCATCCACTGACTGCCACGGATGACTTTTGACTGCCGCCCTGGGCAACAGTCTGTCTATTTTCAGGAAGTACATATTGTACCACCAAATAAGACATTTACATCTGTCTTTTACTCCGAATTCACTGAGAATACTTGGTAATTTTGTCTATAAAAGAGGGAGGATCTTCCTTGGGAGGGAGAGACAACACAACACAAAACAAGAGAGACAAGAGGTAGCTATCACTACACTAACACATATTTTTTAGAGAAAAGAGAGAGTTTTAAAAATATTTAGAGAGAAGAGCTTGGAGGATCTTCAAAGGAGAGAAGCTTTGAGGATAGTTTGGAGGTGACCCTCTAATCTTAAATTGTGTTTTATTTCTTTTGAGCCTCTAATCTTCAAGTCATTTGGTTTTTCTTGATTAAGTTTTAGAGCTTGATAAGTAAACTTGGAAGTCCTTGTTTCTAATTCTGTGATCCTTCTTCCATTTTTCTTGTTTATGTTTTTTTTTTTCCTTTTGAGACTCTTGGAGATCTTCAATATCTCTCTTGGAAGCTCTTGAGTTTGATATTTTGAATCTCATGTAAGCTTATACTTCACATGGGAGTCAAAATTTGATCATCACTTCATTTTATAAGAAAATAGATGGATCCAAGTCCATACTTATGACTTGGGTCCTCTAGCTTGATGTTTTATGGAATCTTTTCTATATTCCTTTGAGACTCATGAGTATTAGTCATATCTTCATCTCCAATGACCATCAAGTGGTAGGGGAAAGTAGTTTGGGTCTAAGCCTATCTCCTTGGTTTAGATTCATTATATTGAAATTTCATAATGTCTATTCATACTTATTTGAAATCTACAAATACAAAGGTCTTTAGCCTCCAATGACCATCAAATGGTAGGATAAAATGGTCTAGTTTAAGTCCAATTTCATGGTTTAATAGTTAGAGTTAATAAATAAAAGTTGAACTTGACAATGAAGCAAGAGATTCATAAACCAGTTTTGATCAAAGATTTTTAGTTCGAAATCTAACCGTTGGAATTACATGAAACCAACGGGAAAGTGTCAATAACACAATGTTTTACCACTGTAATTTTTGTTTTGAGGAGAATATTTGTTTAAAAAGGTTTGGTCATGAATTTTGTGAAGTCACTACAATCTGTCCAGAGTTTCAGCACAGTAACATTCTTTTGAAATAAGTAAATCAGAGCTTTAATAAAGTGTTTGTGACCCAAAATATTTTTTTCTAAGTAGATTAATGTGTTAAGAAGTCACCCTAAAAAGAACAAAGCATTTCTGATCTTGTTGCCATTTTTAGAAAATCGTGCAAGAACTCTGGACAGAAGGTTGTAGAATGCTGAGTGATGTCTGGTTTTTGCCCAATTCCCGGAGATCCAGCCGTTGAAACTTTGATTTCTTTTTTGGGTTAAAAACTAGACACACAGAGGCATCTTGTACCCGAAATTCATCAAGATCAAACATTGGGAACCATACTTTTTAATTTTTTAAAGTTGTGATCTGCTCTCAGCAATTTTCAGAATTCTGTAATAGTTTTCATCAATCTTGTGAATAATGGCTTAGATGAAATTTTCATGAGTCAAGGTTCAAACCATGTTTCAATAATGATTATTTAAACTTGAATTCAAAGTTTAAGTGATCCAAATCACCAAGTGTTTCACAATTTCTTCTTGTTCATGAACGTATTCATCCGTATGGCTCGACACTTGTAATTAGGATTTATTTGCTTTAGATTTAATTACATTTGATAGACTTAAGCTAGAAATCTAGGATTGCTATTTCTAACTTCATATCTTGTATATCATGTGAACTAACCTTTTGTTTTGTAGCGCTATTAAGGTATGATTTCTAGAACCCCTTTTTAGTTTATTTTAATTTCTCGATTTTATTGATTTTTCAACCTCATGCGCGACACATTAGAATTAGGGTCTTGCCTAATGTGTATATGTGATTAGAGACTTTTTTTTAGGATTTTCTTCTGTGTGTATGCATTGCACGTTTAATATCGCTGCTGGATCCCGGGTAAGTTCCCTTGTTCCCTATTGCATGTCACATTGCTTACTACTTGATATATGTGGCTTATGAATGATATTTTGTCATTAGCAATTTTACACCCCTTTGGACATGCTTTTGTAATGTATATGTACATATGTATTAGTTGAGGGCATGCTTAAATTAATAAATTTGATTAAAAGGATGTTGAGTAGAGGCCTATCGCAAGATAGGATGAGAGAGGGTGTTTTAGTCCGACGGGCTCCTTCCTCTTTTATTCCATAATCCCCGGACCTAGTTAATCTCTGATTTCTAAAAGATCGGTTTGCTTTTAAATAGTTTCTTAATTTTCCTTCTAAAATTAAGTGGCGACTCATTTGTTTTGAATTTGAACTTTTAAAAGAATTTTAAAAGAAAAGCTGTGGGTAAGAAAAATTGCGATATCCACACTCTACGAATCCGAATCCGATCTTGGAATCGAAATTAGAAGTCGAACGGCTACAATCGGCGTCGTAGAGCTTCGGCGGCCCTCGTCTCTTTTCTCTCTCTTTAACCGACTCAAAATGAAGAAGAAGAGATATGATCTCTCCTTTGATTTACAGCACATATATAGTTTTTATCATTTTATTATGAAACCCACCCATTTTTTTTTAATTATTTCCATTTATACCCCCGACTAGTTTTATAGTCAACTATTTAGTCCTCCAAACTTAAGTGGGTATTTGTCTATGTGTCGCGTGAGTCCCTTAAGTGGTCCCACATAATTATATGAAGATGTTAATTAGCCTACTAATTATCTAATGTGTTCATTTCGTTCTCACAAAAGTATCCCAAATGACCACATAAATGGTCTCTAACAATAAATAATATATTCTAAACAGCATATAAATATTTCACATATGCCTTAATAAACATTTAAGCACATAAGGGTGATTCCGCCATCTTGTCCCATCACAATGGAACTCCATCAACTCATATCCCAATTTGATACTGCCACATTGGTCACTATTGAGTCCCCACTCAAATATGTGTTAATATAAATATTAATTAATTATACTAGTGCATGTTAAATCATAATTAACGATTAACGGCAGAAGCGGGTGTTACAGTTCAAGACCATAGCGGCAATGCTCATGACCTTATCAAAGAAGATGAAGAAGGTGGGATCCACGCGTTGCTTTGTTCTGTGGGTATGGGAATTGTTTGTTCCCATAAAGTTGATGGGATATGTCAGATTGTAGAGCCCAAGACTAATGTTTCTCACTTAGCTGCCCAAACAATAAGCAAGTGACAACTAGTGTCTTGCTGACCAAGGAACAAGTTGCTAAGCAGTTTTCTACATTCCAAGCATGGCTATAATTAATGATGATCACCTCTTGGACGCAGCCTCCAGCCCTCCTAGCGATCATATAAACCTTTTACCAACTTTTGAAAAGCCGGACTTCCCAGGGTAAAGGTGGCTGCGAGCACATGGGATCATTTAATGCCCTTGAATCTTGTGAGTCTTCTTTGACTTTTGTTCCCTCTTTAGTGGCTGCGAAGCACATTGATCGGCTCCTTGATGGGCCCTTGACAAGTGTACACACTGGGGACGATGATTTGATGGGCCCTACCATCATTAATCATGCTAAGGTTATTGAATGTGATGAAGCGTCTCCAACTGCTAATCCCATGACAAATGGAGATGAGGTGTCACTTAAGAATTATGTTGTTGGACACAATTCTACCATGGGCCCAGATTTTAATGCCCAATCTAGTGGGTGTGCACAGCATGGCCAGAAGAATAACACTTGGCCCACCCATGAGAACCCACAATCCCCATCATCTGATTCGGTGAATATGGCCAAGTGGGCTGACTTACTTAACCCCACATCTCGTGACTTTATTCTTTCTCATGTTGATGTTAGCTCCAGCAGGCAAAAACATAGACTGACAGTTCCTCAAGCAATTTTTGACCCCGGATGCCAAGAGTGGAACAATACACTTGACTACTTGAGGGGTTCCTCTTAGATCGTAGCTTACCTTACTCCCTTGTCCACAAAGTAGCTACCAATCTCTAGAAGAATGTCGACCTCATTGACATTCTTGTAACTGACCATGATACTTTTTTCTATAAGTTCAGTTCTAGATTTGCCTTGGATGTGGTGTTGGAGGGAGGTCCTTGGAATGTTGTTGGTAGACCTCTCATTTTGCGAAAATGGGAACCATATCTTTCAATCGAAAAGGATAAAGTCACTAAAGTTCCTATTTGGGTGCACTTCTTTAATGTTCTCCTTGAATACTGGACCCCCGATAGAATTAGTTATATTGCCAGCATGATTGGGAGACCTCTACGGGTTGACAAGGTGACAGCTTCTATTCGGAGAATTACTTATGCTCGGGTGTGTATTGAGGTTGATGCAAAAGATGATTGGATTACGAGCTTTGACCTGGAAGCAACGAGCTCCCGTTTTGGTAATGATGTGATCATTATTCAAGTGGATTATCACTGGACTCCTAGTCGCTGCAATTTATGTAAGTGTTTTGGGCATGATTGTGAGAAGAAGAATCTGGCCCCACCTTCCTTTTCTAACAAAGTTAGACAAAATACTACTCAACAATGGGTTCCTATCAAAAAGACCCCGAATGACCTAAATGATGCTGCCGGTCCTAGCGATGAGAAAGATGAGGTCAATGGACTCAAGTGGTGGGTAAGAGGAAGAAAGGTTGCTAATTCTTTGGAGGGGCAGCGTACTGCAAATTCCACTATTTTGCATGGGCCTAAGCCTACTAACATTTAGCAGATTAAGATAAGCAACTTTTTCAATGATTTGGTGCCTTACGTTTATAATATTGCTGACCAACTTGAGGATTCTCATCTGTCAGGCAGTTGTGAAGAGGAAGGGAATTATCAAGTCCAAGACAGAGAGGATCCCAGTTCCACCTTGTTGTGGAGGATGATTTCGACACAGCCGTTGAGGATGGTACCCCGATTCCCACTTGCTCTGTCTCTTCCAGACAAAGGAAGCAGGAGGAAAAAATGAAGTTTAGTGGTAGTCGACCAAGGGGTCTCCACAGATCTTGATACTATCTGTGAGTTTATCCCTTATTTGTTCGTCTGTTCTGTCCTTCGTTTTAGGGATTGTTTAGCCTTTGGGCCATGTTGTGCCCTTGTCTCGTTGTGGTGGGTTTCTCTCTTTTCTTTTGTTTAGATATATTTCCATCCTCTGATAGCATAGGTCTTGTTGCCCTTTTGAGCTTTGTTTTGGCTTCGGCTGTTGCTCATGCCTTGTTGAGCTTGTTGTATATCTGTATGCCCCTTATACTCTTATACACCATTTTTGGATTTAATTAACCCTTTTTCTGTAAAAAAAAAAAAATAAATAAATAAAAAAAAAAATAAAGAGGTTCAGTTTGAGTCTTCGTACAAGCCCTTAGCATGTTCGATCACAATATTAATTTTACAACCAAACACTATTAGACCACCTAATGTGGCCGTCGATTGGCCTATCAACCCTTTTCAACACAAAAAGCTCTGCTCTTGTTTATAGTCTAGAAATGGTTGCTTCCCTGCTCTCTCGTTTTTGTTAGCATCAAGAACATAGAAGTCTTTGAATTTGCAAATTGACCCCAAAAAAAAAAATTTGCAACTTGAGGAGATTTTTCTGAGAGAGAAATTTATACGACAGAAGTTTGAAATGTACTTTGAGAAGACCAAGTTTTGTAAAAGTTAAAAAAAAAAAACTGAAAACAGAAAAAAAAAAAAAAAAAAATTATGCAAGCTTATGTAACCAATCAAATCAACCAGTGCAGACTAAAACACAAATAATTTATTTAGCATCTTTGTAATTAAGTGTGCCTATTTTGGATTTGAAGGCCAAAATGTGAGATGAGTGAAACTTGTACGTCAAAATGCTCAGCTTGTCTTATTTCTTAAACTGAAAATTTATTTCCCAAAATTTTTTCTCAATAGATGCGGGTGGAAAGCTCCAGGCCATCAAGTTCCCAACGAAGCCATAACCAAAATCGCGTACCCACACAAATTAGAGGAAGTGTAAGTTATCCCATCTTTTATGTTGCATTTACTTCGTTTTAATAGAAAAGTGGAAAACTTATGATACAAGCCTGCGGTTTAGACTGCATCATATATTCTAACTAGTTATAACCCGTGTCCGTGGGCACGAAGCGAATATATATATATATATATATATATATCAATGCTTTAAAAGATCAAATCTATTGCGTAAAATTATCTATGTCATTCAAACCCATATGATATTTAAGTGAAGATACTAGTTCCACGGGCACAATAATATATTTTTAGTTCATTGATTTTGATTTTGAAATTAATCTGAGATATGGTTGGAATTTTTACAATAGATTCATAGATATCACAACTAAGACAAAAATACGGTAAGAATAGTCTCTTCATGTACAGCATTAAAGAGTACTTGCAAATGGGCTGTCACTCAGATTATAACTTGTAAGGTCATGTGAGTGCGTGTGCATGTGTATGTGTGCGTGTGTGTTTATAAAATAGATGATAAAAAAAAAATTCAAACCCAGTTTCCTCTTCGGTTATTATGCTACCTACCCAACTAAATCTTTGGAAAGCTAGACATTTTGGCCACTGTACGTAATTCATATGAATGTATATACAAAAATTAAAAATTAAAAATTTACATTACAAAAAATTTACAGTAACAAAGGTATGGAGAAAGAGGGAGAGTGACCGGGGTGAGAGTAGACTGAGACGATAAAGGTATGACCCAAACTTTAGTCCCTGTAAATCATACATGAGATCAATTAATAAACCAAACTAAATAGAGAAAAGGGAAAAAGGAATGAACCAAAACCCAAATACCAACCTAGATGGTGAAGTGACCCAAAAAAATTGCTTCCACTGTAATTAATTGCAGCAGTATTTGTGGAACCTATCCAGGGTGCAGGTGGCATATACAGTGCTACAAAGGAATTTTTACAATCTCTGCGTCATGCCTGTGATGATTTTGGATCTCTACTCGTTTTTGATAAGGTAAGCCGCTATTTCAAAATTTTAATTGGATGATCTTCTGGTTTAAGTTGCAGAACACTTATAGGATATAGAGAGAGATGCTAAATTAAGTGTATGTGGAGAGTAATTTTTTTTTTTGTTAGCAAGCAGTTTTTGCATGTGTGTGAGGGCTAAATATTCAATGCAACGGTTGCATTTAGTGACGTGGTATAACTAATCAATAAAATCCCTTCATTTATACATCTGACTCTCTATTTCTATGAGGATCATCCCTTTACATCAGCACATTTTCAAAATATGTGAGAAGGGATACACGATGACATGGTATCCCCGTTGTATTCAAAATTTACTCGTGTGTGAGAGAGACCTGAGGGTAGAGGGACGTGGTCACGTTGTTGAATTGGTGGTGTGGGCATGGGTTAGTTGTTGACTCTTTTTTTTTTTTTTTTTAAATTATTATTCAGTTGAATGTGTATATATATATATATATATATATATATATATGAAGTTATATATAGACTAGGGGCTTAAGAAGCCACGTGGACAGTCAAGAAAATTAGGTGTGCCAAGTGGACAAAGAATCTAACGGTTCAAAATATCTAACTCTCTCTCAAGGGCTGAGATTGAAAGTTGCTAAAATGGGAGGGACTCACACCGCCCTCCCTTATTATATAGATAATTTGGTGATAAAATATTTGGCTCGGTGTTAAAATGTTGGACCATTTCTAAATAAAAATTTTATGTTCAAAGTTGCAAACATTTAAAACCAAATTATATATGATATTTCTGGTTCCAAGAAGCTTGATGCTTTTTTGATCTTTTATAATGGAATTTTTTTTTCCTTGTGATCTTTTCTAATGGAAAAATTTCTCATTACGTTGGTATAGACTTGATGTTATTTTCTAATCTCATTTTTCTGGTTACAATAGGTATAAAAAATGAAATTTAGGCAATCTTTATTTAAATTTCTGTCATGTGGACATTCCAAATTCAAGTTCATATGAGGAACCACTAGCAATTTCTATAGCAGTAGCTCCTCCGATTATTCGTGAGGTCAAATCTCCATTTTCTAATTTCTTTAGTGTTTTCTATTGTGTTTTACATGCTAGCTAAATAGCTAATCTCATATGCCTTTGAACTGTAGTAATTTTGGACTAACTAGTAGTCATTTACCCCATATTTTGTGTAGGACAACACTTCGGTCAAGTCGCTTTAGTGTGGTTGGTCAGGTTCTCTCACATGAATAGTAAAAATAGTGTAAAATTACAGTTTTGTCTACAGTATTTTTACTGTTCATGTGGGAGGAATCTAACCAACCACACTGAAACAACTTGACTGAAGTTTTTTCCTTTTGTGTAAGTAGCTATGGGTAATTGTGTGCCAATATCGTTACTTCTTTTTTTGAATAGTTTAGTGATGTAGAAATATGTGTACTTTATTTTTCTTTATGAATATATCCAAGTAAGTATTTGCTACTGTATTTTGTTCCTGATTTTTTGATGTAAATTTTATGGGATTACGTGAAGAGTTGCTGAGTTTATGGAAAGGCTTTGATGAGGATTACATCATATATAGAGTTGCAAATTTTGACCCCCCAAAAAAAGAATTTGCAAATTGAAGTGATTTTTCTTAGATTGAAATTTATACGAAATAAGTTTGAAATGTACTTTGAGAACTCCAAGTTTTGTAAAAGTAAAAAAAACAAAAAAAAAACAAAAAAACAAAACAGAACAGACAAAGAAAAAATATGCAAGCTTATGTAACCAATCAAATCAAACAGTGCAGACTAAAACACAAATAATTTATTTAGCATCTTTGTAATTAAGTGTGCCTATTTTGGATTTGAAGGCCAAAATGCGAGATGAGTGAAACTTGTACGTCAAAATGCTCAGCTTTTTTTATTTCTTTAACAGAAAAGTTATTTCCCGAATTTTTTTTTCAACACATGCAGGACGACATCGAGTTTCACAGCGCTAGGCCATCAAGATTCCAACGTAGCCATAACCAAAATCGCGTACCCACACAAATTAGAGGAAGTGTAAGTTATCCCATTTTTTTTATGTTGCATTTACTTCGTTTTCATAGAAAAGTGGAAAACTGTATGATACAAGCCTGCGGTTTAGACTGCATCATATAGTCTAATAATTTGGTGATAAAATATTTAGCTCTGTGTTAAAATGTTGTACCATTTCTAAATAAAACTTTTATGTTCAAAGTTGCAACCATTTAAAACCAAATTATATGTGATATTTTTGGTTCCAAAAAGTTTGATGTTTATTGATCTTTTCTAATGGAATTTTTTTTTCCATGTGATCTTTTTGAATGGAAAAATTTCTCATTACGTTGGTATAGACTTGATGTTATTTTCTAATCTCATTTTTCTGGATACAATAGGTATAAAAAATTAATTAAATTAAGTCAATCTTTATTTAAATTTCTGTCAGGAGGAAATTCCAAATTCAAGTTCGCATGAGGAACCGCTCGCAATTCCTATAGCAGTAGCTCCTCCGCTTATTCGTGCGTTCGAATCTCCATTTTTTTATTTCTTACTTGGTGTAGTGTTCTCTATTGTGTTTTACATTCTATCTAAATGGCTAGTCTCATATGCCTTTGAACTGTAGCAATATTTTTGGACTAAGTAGTGGGCCATTTACCCCATATTTTTTTTTTTGAATAGTCATCTAGTGATGTAGAAATATGTGTACTGTATTTTTCTTTATGAATATATCCAAGTAAGTACTTACTACTGCATTTTGTTCCTGGTTTTTTGATGTAAATTTTATGGGATTCCATGAAGAGTTGCTGAGTTTATAGAAAGTCTTTGATGAGGATCACATCCTATATACTAAGGTAGAGAGCCATATTTTGGATAATATGGTTCTTGATTTTTGAAGTTGCTTTTGGTGTTGTTTGGTTGCTGCTATTTCATGATGACAGGTGCGGGCTAGCAGTAAAGTTCCTTGCTGAGGTGATTCACAAATTATTTGTTTTTCAATCTCGGTAGGTCTCGGGCATTTCAAGTTTTTGCTTGATTTGAATGATTTGAGGCTTCTTAGGTGACGTCTTTGTCTTGTTTAGTGGTTCAATGGTCAGATTAGTTTTTTGATTGATTCAGAGCTTTGATTTTGGTGATCAGGTTTGTGGGTTTTTGGTTTGTCAGTGGTGCTGTCGTCGGTGTTTGTAAATTTTTTTTTTTGGTGCTTTGCACTTATTTTAATGAAAAATCTTTACTCCTTGAGGAAAAAAAAATTAAACTAACAAGTGTGTTTGTAACATATGTATATGCTTGATTTACAGTGAGTTGTGGGAATTAAGACATCTTTGGCTGGTCAATTCTTAGAATTTTTTCCCAGCTTTTTATTTATAATTTTGTAATATTTCAGTTGAATGCAAGTTTTGACCCAAAAAAAAAAAAAAAAGAAGTTGAATGCAAGTGTTTTGGTGTGTTGTTTAACTGAAAGCTTTAGCAATGTACTTGTCAAGTCAGTTTGGTGACTTCATTGAAGAGCTGGGGTGGGGCGTGTTGTGTGAGGGGTAAATTTGGTAGATTAAAAATTTATCCGTTGGAGTAACTTCATAAACAAACAAAGAAACAGACAAAATAATGTTAATCCGTCCCATATTCATGTGCCTAACCAATCACTGGATTATCAACTAAAACGGATTAATAGTCAAAATTTGTCCGTTGGAGTAACTTCATAAACAAACAAAGAAACAGACAAAATAATGTTAATCCGTCCCATATTTATGTGCCCAACCAAACACTGAATTATCAACTAAAACGGATTAATAGTCATTTTTTTTTATATAATCCCAGAACTACTAATGCTAAGATATTTAATCGACTTAAACTTGCCTGCGAAACAAACAAGGCCTTAGTCATAAGAAAATTACTTAATGTCAACCTCGCTATATAATATATATGGAACATGACATTAAGTTAGTATTTTACGGAAGTAAAATATATCTTTTTTTTTTTTTCATGAAATCTAAAAATTATACAGTATGTTGGCTCTAGCAAACAGCTATTGAACCAATTTCCACGGGAATTTTTGAGAGAGTAATGTTAGGTATACACATTTTTCTACACACTTTTTGACACACAATTTTAAATGTATGTACCCTGTATTGTGTAAGTGGTGTATAAAAAAGTGTAAAAAATTCAAACAGCACAAGGTACATGCATTTAAAGCATAATGTGTCAAAAAGTGTGTAGAAAAGTGTGTCTGCCTAGCTTTATTGTTTTTGAGAAGCGAATCACGGTATCAGTGTTGGATTAATTGTTTGGATTCATAAACTTTGTGGCTTATCTACTTGGGCTTAATTGTTTGGGTTCATAAACTTTGTGGCTTATCTACTTGGGCTTTTACATGTTAAACCAAACCATGGGCCAAGAGCCCTCTTTATTTCAAAAACCCAAACCCAAGTTAAAAGCATGGTTTTGACTACTATCCCACATTGAAATTTTACAAGAACCTTTTACTCTTTATATATGATCTCTCATTCTAAGCATTGTAAGATTATATACTAGAGAGACTCTCTCACGCGCGCGCAGGGGGGGTGCAAATCCCAAATTTGGACATGCTAAAAATATTTTGCACATGTGAGATGGTACTGTCACGTTTTTGCAACTTGTATTAAATATTTTTTTACTGTTAGAGCATTTCTGCACATGCTAAAAATATTTTGCATATGGTAAATCCTATATATGACTGTTGGAGTCATTATTTATTTTATATATGACTGTTGGAGTGTGTATTAAACTGTTTTAAATCATATATGACTGTTGGAGTCATAATTTATTTACAATGTGACTGTTGGAGAGTCATTAGTATCTTAAGATGTTTCACTATATATACTTGATCATACTCTTCCAGAATACACAACAAAAATCCATCCTCTCTTCTGTTCTTCTCTATATTTTCTGGAGCAAATTCTAAGTACTCACTTTTCTCTTCCAATTCAAGTGCATGTTTGGAAGAGTTGATTGCTGAATCCTGGAGAACATAGTGCTGTGACCTTTTGCATCGAGTCACTGACTTAGAGGGGCGGAATTGTTCTTAAGGACAGTGCAATACATTGCACGCCTCAACCAAAAAATCATAGTTTCATCCTCATTTTCAAACAATCAGTACTGTTAGGACGGCTAGCTGACGGTGGCTAGTGGAATTGCCGAAAATCAAATCACCGTTAGGACCATTTGGATCGATGACCTTGGCAGCACTTGGGCGCCCTAGTGATTTTTTTTTAATATGAATTTGAGCCATTGTACCACAGTTGTCCAAAAAAAAAAAAAAATGGAGAAAGGCAATGGAAGAGGAGACTCAAGCATTGACAATGTCTAACCTATATCTTGGACCCCTTGAGAGGTACAATGGCCTGGTTATTTGCTCGATCGAGGATTCTGTCAACAGTACGAACTAGACTATAATGAATATTTAGTTGAGTGGCAAATTAAGATTACAGGAATACATGTTAATTTTGTTAGCGCTAGCAGCCAGCAATGCATTAGAGTTGTGGCGATGGATGTGAAAATTGCTTTCCTACACAGATTCAGATTCAGATTCAAAGATATAATGGAGAAATCACGAGGGCTTGAGAGTAAAACCCAAATTGAGTAAGTTTGTAAACTGAAGAAAGCTCTATACGTACGTGTAGAAACAAATACCACGGCCTTGGCAATTGGCACGAGAGGTAGCTAAATTTTTAATTCAAAGTGGGTACACAACGGCACTACCAGACTCTAGCTTGAATGAAGCATGTAGAAGTGTATCACCATATAAGAGAGAAGGTTACAAGGCCAAATAGAGATTCTACCAATCAAAAACAAAGATCGAGTCGAGGACCTTATTATAAAGAGTTAAAAGAGTCCCTACAAATTTCTACAGCTTCAAAGAGATCTTAGTATGACTAGTAGATCGAGAGAAGTCAATGTTGAGGGAGTGTAATGAAAGTTACAACATCTACCAACTTCTCTTCTCAAACTAAACTTTTATACCATCAACCCAATAACAGGGAGAGTATTTTTGCTCACCCATTTTTGGTCACATATTACTGTTAGGCCTCTACTGGGTGACATGTGTCTCATTCCATTCTAATTTTGCCCCTGATTAGATTCTCAACATAATTACTGGAATGAGACCCAATAAAAGCCTGAGTGAATAATGAGTGACCAAAAATGAGTGAGCAAAAAATGCTCTCAACAAAGACTGTTAATCACCTTCACTTTCACTTTGACACCCGAGTGACTTAATACAACCAATTGCATATTGTTTAGTCACGTGGTTAATCACTTTCACTTTGACATATCATGATGATGAATGGAGTTTCGCCGTAGTTTAACCTTCATCATACAATATCTCAAACATACACATCTTTGTATTTGTAATTCCAATCACAAAAAGTGACCATGTACATATGAAATGAATATGACAACTATAAAATGTATGCCCCGCAATCAGCGTTAGGCAACTTTGCATACCAATACTTCTTTCCCTTGAAAGTTGAAATCAGCAAGACAGCGTCCCAAACCTTTAGTGGAATACTGGCCATCTGCCCGAACTTGTATTTCAATTTTAGCAACCAATTAAAAAAAAAAAAAAAAAAAAAAAAAGTTTCCAACTCTGATAAGACAAACCGGTTGTCTGCTCACGTGTATACCTATCACACATCACAACACACTAGCCGTCTGTACAAGTGTGTACAGGGGAGGATCTAGATTCTGGGAGGGCTTGATAAAGGCTAGAGAATTTTTTTTAGACCTATTTATATATTTTTGTGTAAATTTTGTGTAAATGATATAAGCTAACGCTATAAAAATCATCACAAAGACATAAGAGGGAGGGGCTTTAATTTATATAATTGGCACAAAAACATAAGAGAGAGGGGGCTTAATATGGTTTATAATGTCAGGGGGGCGCTTAACTATACATTTTTTTTTTTTAAGGGTAAATCTAATAATTTTCAAAAACCTACGGGGGCTTGTTCCTTGGTCAGTCCGCCCCTGAATAGGCTGAATGTGTACAGTGTACACCGCCATCCCTAACAGAAATGACATATTTGAGCACAACTGTATAATTGTCTAGTTACAACCTACGCCAGCAGGCTTTGCAGGTGTGTATACCACCGATCGTCTTCGCGAATGGGTAACATATCAGTACTCTTATTACAGGATTATTTAAGTCCCTACCGTACCCCATCACATGGTCATTAGTAATATATAATCTGTGCCATGCCTTTCATGCATTCACTGTTGCAACATCAATAACTTTTACGGGAGTATTTTCACCCAATAAATGGTTCACCAATGTTCATCCAAGTATATATTCTATTGGTTAATGCAGTGGAATCCAGGATTAAACACCATTAATTTAATCCCGAGTCTTACTGCATTGACCAATGAAATGCTTGAGCGAGCATTGGTCAACCATTTTTTGAGTAGACTAACAAACCGAACCACTTCAAACTTTTACATATGCCAATGATCAATAAGAGACTGCAACATTAATAAGATAATGTCTTGCATGCAATACCATAATGACATGTACACAAGACAATTCTTAATACTACTAGACTACATCTCTAATATTCAATGTCTGTGTTATCTTTCTATGTTTCATCTTCAAATTAATATATATTTCAAGCAAAATAGGTCTGAGCATCCGTTTCTATTCAGTAACATAACGAGGGGGACATGTTGGAATCGGTAATTCAGTAACACACAGTGGTCTTTCACAATTTTCCTTATGTCACTTAATCCTTCAACAGCCCTTTAAGTTTCACTAAACCACATATTAGAGGTAAAACAGTAATTTTATGTGTATGAACTCTGTGCATGGGTGGGTTCTAATAGTTCTTCACCACAACTGAGTGCACTGGCGTAGTTGCTTTACATTCTGAATTACATAACATAAGTTATGGGTTTCTGAAGGAACAATGACAAAATAATTATTTTACAATAATTTCTAGGTCGATCAAACGAACCCCTCCATTGAGTCTAAAACGTGGACGAAGCTTAGGGTACATGACCTGTGTCATTTGGTAGAGCTCAATTTATAATTTATTTTTTTAATCAAAGTATACTCAGAAGGGTAGTTTGATCATTTTAAAATAATAGTTGAACCAAACAGACCCCATGACAGTGGATCCAACTCATCGAAAAACCCTGGGATACACTGTCTGGGACCATTGTCCACTAATCTAACCGGTTAGTTTATAATTAAAGATATTTTGGGATTTGATGTGTTAAAGATAAAAGTATAATATTTTTTACACTCTTGGTTACTCTCTAATTTTCTTCACAAACTTACATGATTCTGTCGTTTTCCTAAACAAACCCGAGGCATGGACCAACCCAATAAATTTACTTAGCGTATGTTTGATAACCGATTAAGTGCTGAAAATAAAAAGATTCAGCACTTATTCTTTTTCAGTGCGTTTGAAAACATATCACTTAATTCAAAAAACAGCCAAAAAATCACTGAAAACTTTAAGTGAAAAATTTCTACTGAAAATAATCACTGAATGTATTCTATTTCAATAGTTGAAGTACTGTTTTCAGTATTATAAATTCAATCACTTAAAATTTTCAGTACTTAAAATTCAGCACTTAATTTTCAACATTTAATTTTCAATTTTATTAAACACACCCTTAGATTCGTGTAATTAATTAAGTTTGAACAACCCACAAAACGACTACAATAATTTTAGCCCAATACTATTAGATTTGGACCCTTTTTTTATTGTTTATTTATTTTTTTTATTGCAAAGCAAACCCGGTTGATTTAAATAAAACTCGGCCCATTAGATTTAATTAAACCAACCCAAACCCCTTTGATACTAATTAGGTCCAAAACCTTATACTTGTTATAGCTCAACTATTTAAGACAACCCAAATACTTGAAAACAAAAAATAGCCCAATTTCAAAAGAGTAATGCTAGGTGTACACACTTTTTGACACACTACTTTAAATGTGTATATCCTGTGCTATGTAAGTAGTGCACAGAAAAAATGTGAAAAATTCAAACAGCATAATGTACACACATTTAAGCACAGTGTGTCAAAAAGTGTGTACAAAAGTGTGTACACCTAGCATTACACATTACATAATTTCCCTCAACCAAAAAAAAAAAAGTCCAACTACCTATCTCATACCATACAAACAAACCAAGCCGATGCACACCAAAAAAATCTCAGCCCACACTAACTTCATCTCCTCCCCCGAATTACATACTGCATATATATGTACATACTAGTGTGGGGCTGCGTGCATAGCAGGCAGCTCGATGCTAGATTCCAGCGATTATTCTGAATATGAGTAATGCTTGGTGCAAATAAAATATATACATAAAGTCGCTCATAAAAAATTATTGTGTTGAGTAATGCTTGGGGTGAATAAAACATCTGCGTAAAGTTCATAAAAACTTAATTGTGTAACTCACATGAAAAACAAGATGAATCTTAACAAAATAAAAAATCAACAAAATAAAAACTTCTTGTTACCTCAAAAACTTTGCGACCCTGGATACCAGAGAGAAAATTAATCAAAGTTGGACACCGGAGACATATTAAATCACTGCTGGAAGCAACCCTACGAAAACCTTTATCCTCCGATCCTTTATTTCTTCTTCCTCCTCTTCTACTCCGTCGTCCTTGTCCAGCAATGTCACCATTTCAATTTGCTTGGAACAATTGCAAATAAAGTCTGTGTCAAAGTGAGTAGTAGTAGTACAGAAGCAGCAATAACTGAAATTAAACTCCATGGACTATATAAGTAATTCTGCCTTAATTTCGACATCCATCGATTCCTTCGTTTGTTGCAATGAATGTTCACTCTGTTACAGATATCAACGTAACGGAATTGGTCATTGGGCCCTGTGACCGAATCACAAATCTTATTAAATATGGTGGAAACTGCTTCATAATCACCCAACCAATTATCAATAATTTTATAGTCACAAAGTATCTCAACATCTTTCGCAGTGTCAATGAGACAATCCATAAACTTCACAAAATCAGTAATGTGATGAAGATGGTAATTATTAGAACCATATTGTTCATACGCTATGAGATTTCTGAACAAAGTCTCTGTTCTGTCTTCAATGGTCAAGTGTGGAATTTGAATTACCTCATTTTCAAACTTTATATCGAACAAACTAGGTTCTAGTACTTCTCGAAGCTCATTTTGTACCTTCTCAAGTTTGTGGAATTTGACTCCTGCGTCTTGAAGCTCTGTGGCACAACGAATAAACTGCCATTTTTCTTTGTTCTTTGTTGAATCTTCGGAAAATAATGGAAGCCAGTTACCGTGTATCAACCCGAGTAAATGATTGATATCTCCATTTGTTCTATAACCATGACCCGGTAAAAGATCACGAAAAAAACACAACGCCAGGTAAATGAGCCTCTCTTGGTTTGGAGCCTCGATCATTTCAAACAACTTAAGTAGGACAATAAACGGAAGTTGATTCTCGAACAACATTAGATCCCGCTGCAAGGTATTAGCCATCCAGTCCATTTTGAAAATAACATCATTCGTCTCTCTCAAATCAATCCTGTTCCATTTTCGGAACAATTCAATGACGAAGCAACCGTCTAGTATCAGCATTTCGATCAGCTCATTCTGATTGAGCTTTACAGGTTCTGCATAGCAATTACGTACTTCTTGTTCAATTGGTGTCATGAGTTCGACGAATTTCTCAATAGTTTCGTTCTTTTGCTGAAGAACAAAATGTAAATAGCGTAATTTATGCTCTTCCATCATCTGTAGGTTGTCTTTACCACGGTGATAAGGACCTATAGATATAATCTCAGGTTCATAGGCCTTCTCATTTACCGAGCGGAGTTTATTATGGAGTCTAAAGATGCAACACTCGGATGGTGAAGGAGAGAGGCTACGAATCTGTAGCGAGATACTAACAGACACATCATCGACCCCATTGGGCTGCATGTTTTGATTAAAGCTAGCGGTATGGTACCTTGTTCGAAGTAAATTATAGAGAACATTGTTAAAAAAAAAAAAACAGAATCATATATATGCCCAAGAGCGAATTAAGACCTTATACTTCTCAATGACTTTATTCTTAAAATGTTCTTAGCATTAGAATTGTTAATTGGGAAATAATTTGGTTAAGACTAATCGTATGTCAAGGTTTTTTTATTTGATAAATTTGATTAGTTTTGAGTCATTAGTATAGAGACACTAAACCAATTATGTGGGTCACACATAATTGACATAATGGGTGCTTGTTACAAACAGTTATACTGGACGTGACTAATTGTAAAGAATGCACATGGAGTTTTAGAGCAACTTCACCCGCTATGTCAATTCACATTTGGCAAGCCGGACGCTTATATTTGACATATTAGCTTAATTTTATGTCAAATTTGTCATTCCAAAAAGTGGTATGCCTTTTTTTTTTTTAACCTATTTATTTGTCATTGTCTCACAATTTTGGCTAACAATGAACTTGATGTATTATATAAGGACAAAAAACACAACCCAAAATATGATTATATAATGAAAATGTAGTATTGAATGGACAAAAAACACAACCCAAAATATTGAATGAAGTTCTTATTTGTAGAGATGCCATATATTACCGCATAAGTCTTAAAAAAATTTGTATACTTGTTCGTATTCTATATACATCATAAATTAAATTGATCGTAGAAAAATCGTTTAATGACTAACCAATAGTTGTCGCACTTCCTTAACAAAAGCATTCATGTGCATGATTAGTATATGGTAAAGATAGGCAAGGATGTTTGATAAAGCAACTGCCATATGATGACTAGTCTTTGAGTAGTCTTTGAGTAAGCTCCTAAAGTAGGAATTATTGGGAAATTTCTCGAAAGCTTACATGGGCTCCTAACCGACGAGAAGTTATTCCATCTAAAATACACGCACTTAACTCTCTCTATATATAGAGTCTAACTCCAGTGCGCACTGGGTGAACGCACTGAGTTTTTAAATCTAAAAAAATCGCGTGTCTGCGGGCAGAGGGACTGGGTGCGGGTCAGTGGGGTGCCCTGTAGTTTTTTTAGACTTAAAAATCCAGTGCGTTCACCCAGTGCGCACTGGAGCCAGACTCTTGTCGCTCTCTCTAGATATATATACATGAAGTCTCTCACAAATTCACAATAACAAGGTGTGGGTATCATATGATATCCGGCCCAATTCTAAGCCTCTGCTAGTTGTTATTCTTGTGATCTGCTGTTGTTAAGCCTTCACATTTCTTTAGGGAAGGATGGAAACGGGTCAACCTAATTTCTCTCTCTCTTTTTTTTTTTTTTGGCTTAGCAAAACAAAAATATTACTCCTATTATTAACAGGACAAAAGGTCCACCTAGTAATGTTCAAATGAAAGGACACTCATCAAAGGATGGTTTTTGCATTCTTTGTAAATAAGATACAGTATATATTAATTGAAGTGAAAACACATGCAGATTACCTTTGTATCTCGATGATCGCTGTAACACTCGCCCCCTCAGTACTCTTATGTACTCCAAATGCTATATAGCAACAAGTGTATTTGCAGAAGTGTTAAATGCATATATGTTCGGTGATTTGATTCGGTATGTACCCTCAAGGCTCTTTAATCAAGAATCTACCATTAAAGCATTGAACAAGAGAAGAAGAAGAAGAAAGAAGAAAAATGGTTTGATCATCTGGTGAGAGGGAGAAAAAAAAAAAAAAAAAAAAGCTCATTTGATGGTGACATATATACAGAGATCGATCGAGATGGAGTCGTATCACATACATGGAACAATCGCGTGCAATTGTACGTGTTAATTTGCTGAGATGCTACGCGACCCCAATGCAAGTTATTCCAAAAATATCTAGAATAGATCGATGCTTAATTTCACATCAACAAAGAAAAGGGGGCAAAATTAATGATCTTTCAACTTTAAAAAAGTATGAATCAGTTAGTCCTAGAGATGGAGGCATAATATCACATACACGAAACCAAGACACACCACATGGAACAACGAGATTCTATGAGACCAATATTTTAGTGTATGGCGAAGCTCCTGAATCAGCGCAGGGCCAAATCAGCAGCGGGTATATATGCGCCGCCGCGAACCCATACATGCTATTCCAAAAATACCCTTCGATCCAGATGCTTTCATCCCAACCAATAACAGGGGCAAAATAGTCTTTCAACTTCAAAAAGTATGAATATTAAATCCAAGAGATGGAGGTGTATCACATACACGAAACTTAAGATCACGATCGCACGACATGGAACAAATTCGCGTGCAATTGTGTTTGCAGAGATTCTACATACATACATACATACATACATACATACATATATATATATCGATTTTCTACCGAGAGGGCACCTTCTCTTTAATAAAGAGAGAGCCCTCTTCTGACTGTTATATATATATATATATATATATATATATATGATATGAAGTCTCTCACAATCACAATCACAATCCCACAATTCTCAGCCTCTGCTACTTCTGTTGAGCCTACATATTGGGGAAGAATTGAAAAGGAAAAGGTTGGTTTTTCATTAATTTGCAATTTCTTCCATCTTATCGAATTAATTGCACTTAATTTTATCACAATTAATCCCTACCAACCAACCGTGTGCCAATGTCTAGTAACAGTAGTGTATATATTCCCTACCAGCTGTACCCCTTTCATAGTACAGTAATTCACTTTGCTCTCACTCTGGAAGCACGCCACCATTACACAATTTACTCCATCGCCGCCGTCACCTCAATCACAGTCCATTGCAGGCGCCACCTCCATTACAGATAAGTTTGGCATGTAATTAAGATTCTCAGATATGGTTTTGGAGCCATGAATCTGATAGCAAAATCCCGAAAAAGATAGAACAAGCCATTTTGATTTCACTCTCTCAAGGAAAATTTGATGTAATTCATCCACGGTTATGCACAATTATGCTGATACGGGGTAGGGAGATTGGTGGTATTCCATTTTTGTCCCAAAAAAGTGTGATAGTGTATACCATGTGAGTAAGTTTCATCAATTTTTCTCAATAATAAGAATGCGTTATTTCTGTTTAAAAATTACAAGGACCAAATTGATGCAATTGAAATTATAGAGACCAAAATGAGATACCTACCAAACTTCAAGGATATACTTTGTAATTAATTAAGCCGTTTTTCTGATTCCTTCACTAAAAATTTCATTTCAAAACTTGCATTGCGCGCAGGACATCGAGCCAAATTTCATTTCATCAAACTTCACATATTGGCGTCATGGCTCAGTTTAACCTCCCTGACTCTGACCCACCATTTCTCTCTCAATCGCCACCAAATTTCTTTCGGCTACGGAATACACGAAATGTATGTTATCCCATCTTCTATCTCGTACTTTTTCATTTACATTCCATCCACCGAGGAGAACAGGGCCGGTTCTGAGATTGTGAAATTCTTATGATGCCTTAAGCGAAAAAAAAATTTAGGCTATTTTTTTGTCCTATTTTTATATATAATACATGTATATACAAGGTTTTATTTTTTTTAGGCCCTATTTTACCCTATTTTTATATATAATATATGTATATTGGCCAAACAATACCTTATTTTTTGTCCTCTTTTTATATATAATGCATGTATATCTAATGCCCTATTTTTTTTAGGCCTTATTTTGGCCCTATTTTTATATACAATACATAAATTTTGGCCAAACAAAGCCTTATTCTAAGACCAAATAAATTCTAATTTTTTGAGACCCCAAGCGGCCGCCCGGACCGCTGGCCCATGGGCCGGCCCTGACCGAGAAGTGGAAATTTTTTATGATACTATCCGATGATTTAGACTGCTTCGATCATACATGCATTCTAATAATTTAAGTGCTAAAATATTGTAGCTTAGATGCTGAAATTTGTTGTACCATTTCATCAAAATAGTAAGGTGATCTTCAAATTTACAACAATTTGACATCAAGTAACAATGTATTTGGTGCCAAATTTTTGTAATTTAAATGTACTTAACCCCTTGAATTTATCACATACAATCCCTCACAAATTTGATCCACAAAAGGTTGTTCAAATATTGTACCAAAAAAAAAAAAAAAGGTTGTTCAAATATTGGAAGATGTGTATTTGATCCATTTGCTTTCTTTTCTGCTGTTAGAGAAACTCTTTTATTTTTATTCATTTTTTATTTTTTTATATGTTGTGAAGTTACTGAAAGAAAAACATATGGATAACGGTAGAAGAAGAAATCTGGTAGTTGCAATGAAAATAGAGAATACAGATTTATTCGGGAATAAGAAAATTTGAGCCAGAATTTGCTTTGAAGAAAATAAAACCGGTAATTAAGGCCATAGGACCAGATGGTATCCCCATTGAGGATTGAAAATGCTTGGACGATGTGGGGGCATCTTGGCTTACAAATTTTTTTAAATAGGATGTTAATGACTAGAAAAATGCCTAATGAGTAGAGGAAGAGCATCTTGGTGCCTACATATAATTAAGAATAAATGAGATGTACAACAATGCACCAACTATATATAGAGGTATTAAACTGATGAGCCATCCTATGAAGCTATGGGAGAGAGTGATTGAGCATCGCTTAAGAGGTACACAACAATGTCAGAAAATCAATTCGTATTTTATGCCTGTGAGATCAAACTATAAAAGCGATTTATTTACTAAGGAGACTAATGGAAAAGTATAGAGAGATTAAAAAAGATCTACATATGATTTTCATTGACTTAAAAAATGCTTATGATAGGCTGCCCGTAGATTTTATTTGGTGGGTGCTAGATAAGAAGGGAGTGACAATGTATGATGATACCATGACTACAATTCGATCACTGGTCGGAGAAACAAGCGAATTCCCAATTATCGTAGGCCTACAGCAAGGGTCGCCCTTGAGTCCTTATTTATTCGCCCTAATTATTGATGAATTGACTAGACATATCCAAGATGAGGTCCGATGTGTGTGGTTCACATATGATATTGTCTTGGTTGATGAGACTAAAGAGGGGCTCAACACTCAACTTGAAACTTGGAGAGAAGCACTGGGAGACAAAAGAGTTTAACATAAGTAGGACGAAAACAGAATACATGGAATGTAGCTTTAGTAATAATGGAAGTAGAGATAATGAAGAAGTGAACATCGAAAATCATGAGATACAAAAGAGGTACCACTTTCACTATCTAGATTCGATGATTAATAAAGATGGAGAGATTGGTGATGATGTGACCCATAGAATTAAAATAGGATGGCTTAAGTTATCACGCCCTGACGTAGCATAAATAAGGAAAGCGTTTAATTTCCTTTATGGACCCGTAGGTCGTGACAGTTTGAAGGATCGATTCCGTCCCAAACGTCAACAACAAAAACATAATAACCAGAGCAGAGCAATCAAGGCTTACAAATATTTTTCTAACTTATTACATATTACAATACGGGGTCAACTAAGGTACAAGCCGCCTTAAAATAAAACAATATCTATTGTCTATTACAGTCATCCTTATTACAAAATAGTTTATAACTTAAAACATAGGATATTGATAACAGTTCTACCTTCCAAAGCAGCCGTTCTCAGTTTGCATAATCATAGGGCCCAACATAGTCATAACCTGAAAAATCTGAACACGAATGTCCAGGGCGCATCGACACCGTCAGCTTCAAGAAGCTGGCGAGTATTAAAAACACAACTTTGAATGTAACACATACTCATTCACCATTTTCCAATTCCCATTTAATTCAAAGAAGTTCATTTTTAGAAAACAACCACAATATCATTTGAAAGCTTTAATTCACATATATGTGACCATGTATGACAAACAATGCACCATCTCATCTTATCGACTCTTTCCTGTCGACAAACACAACAACCCACTATCTCACACCAGTATCCTTGTAATACTCCGATAGCCACACTTTAGCACAGGGGTGCCAGGGAATGTCCAGTTTGCCTCACACTTTGGTCCGGGGTACCAGGGAGTGTCTAATGCCTCACACTTTAGTACCTAATTCGTCTCGCAAATACCGGAGGTAACCTCACGTTGTATCCAGACTCGGGTACTAGGGAGTGTCCGTAGGCCACACTTTAGCACTACCATGGGTGCCAGGGAATGTCCAAGTTCGGCGTCACATACTTTAACACTTCCATGGGTGTCAGAGAGTGTCCAGTTTTGCCACCATCGCATTACAAAGATACCCTCACCGCAATCTCAACACGTCACACTTTGGTACACAATTACCAGGGAGTGTCCACAACACAATCTCAACCACACACTCTTTTCCACACTGACCATTACTCTTTTCCACACTGACCAACATTCACACTCACCATGCATGTACAACCGAATCTAGATGTATGTCATGAAACTTTAAACATAAAGTAAAATGCTGAATTATAGGAACAACGTACGTGCGGGGATTGTTAAGTCGTAGTACATCATTTCATTCGTCCAAACATAACTAAATAGGTTTTTGTTTTAGTAAATTTCTTAAACAAAGCTTTAAAAGTCCATGAAACATCACTCAAACAGTTCCTTAACATAAAACAAGCAAAAACCAGAAACTGTCAAAAGTCGTGCGCGCGGGCCGCTAGCGCGAAGGGTCGCTCGCGCGGGCTGCTCGCGCGATATGCCCAATTTTCATTTTCTTTTAAAATCTTTTCTTTCTGTCTGAAACTAGCCACCTCGCTCGCGCGGGCAGCTCTCGCGATCTGCCTAATTTTCATTTTTCTTATTAATATCTTTTCTATCTGCTTGAAACCACACGGGTCGCGCGCGCGAGCTGCTTGCGCGATAGGGTCGCTCGCGTAAGCCGCTTGCGCGACCCTCGCTCGCGCGATCGCGCATGCGAGTTCACGCAGTAGCTTCGTCTTCTTCGTTGAAAAGTCCCCTGTTTCAGATTTTGATGCCAATTTGACCCATTTTGAAATTTGACAACAACCAAGCCTTATTATATATGGATCTCTCTGATTTTTCGCAAGGATTATGAATCTATAATCAATTTTACTTGAATCCAAACGTAGTTCATGAATTTTACGAAAAACTAAAAAATGACAAAACTTCAATCTTAATGTACTTTCTCAATTGAGTAAATTAGACTCTAATATTGTAAACGTGACCTATACATACTGAAATCTTTCATATTTATCTAATAAAACAGATTTTGATTGAGTTTGGAAATTCATGATTTCAAGCTATGAAACTTCAAACGTAAATTCAAAAATAGTGATCACAAATCAACTACACAAAACAGTAATTGAAAGGTGAATTACATTCCAAGTGAGTTTAGAATACTCACAGAGATTGAGATAGAAGAAAGTTGTTGAGAAAGGAAAATCAAATATGCAAGACCCACTTGAGCTCTAGCTTTGGAGGTTCTTCTCCCTGTCTTAAAACTTCAGCAAGATAGCTCTCAAGCTCTCTCTTTTCTCTCTGTTTTTATCAAAATGTGCAGATTGTGAAGTGTGTATGAGTTTATAAAGAACTCACAATCTTGGGCTCCAAGTTATGAGTTGTGAAACACACTCTACAAACTAAATTGTTTCTCTAATTTCTAATTGAACTAACAATGATACAGATGCTACATGATGGATTATACATACGTATATACACTTCTACAGTTTGAAGAGGTGCTATAGGTTAGTAGGGGCCAAGTGAAAGTGTTTGGCAAATCTAGCTTTAGACTTAACAATTACACATGCAAGGTACACATTGCCAAACAAGGCACAACCAAATGATTACTTGCCATAAATGGAAAAGTATGTGTCATATCTTGATTGGTGGAGTTTCCTAAACTGTGGGAGATCAACGCGGCGCGGACAGTTTTGCACCTAAACTGGTATTTTCTCGTTGCGGTGGTCACCACAAAATACAGAAAATTCATTTTAACGTAAGAAATGATTTTCCGGTTTTATAAAAATACTGCTTGAGTTAAAAGAAAACATTTTCACCGTTTTGAAATATAGATTTGAAATTCAATACACATATTACTAAATTTGTAAAATTTCAGTTTAGCCCCAACAAGAGTTTAACATGAAATAAAATAAATAATAGGATTTAGATACATGAGACTTGTAATTAACTTAATAGCAGACAATACAAATTAAATATGGACATGCTAAAATTAATAATTAAATGAAATACAGGTTGTTACATAAGTGGTCAAACGTTTTATGTAACCGGAGAATACCAGCAAAATTAAAAGAAAAATTTTATAGGACATCCATTAGGTTAGCTATGCTCTATGAGACAAAATGTTAGGCCGTTAAGAAATAACACATTAGCAAAATGAGTGTAGCTGAGATGAGGATGCCAAGATGGAAGTATGGTAAGACTAGGAGAGATAGAATTAGAAATGAGTACATTCTAGAGACCGTATGTGTGACACAAATTGACGATAAGTTGAGGGAGAATAGACATAGATGGTTTAGCCATGTGCAATGAAGGCATTTAGATGCACCAGTGCGAAAGAGTAATAGGATTGTAGTGTTTGAAGTTATTAGGGGAGGGACATACCTACACTGACCTAGGAGTATGTAGTGCAACATAATATGAATACATATAATTTAGATGAGCATATAGCTCTTGATTGTGCAGAATGGAAAAAAAAAGGATTTCATACAGCCGACCCAAATTGATTAGGACACAAGACTTGGTTTGATTTAGTTTGTTTTGATTATAAGTCGTGAACAATTCAACTGATACATAAGAATGACTATCTTCTATTGTGAAAAGTAAGTTTTTGTTGCGAATAATTTCTCATTATGTTTGTATAGACTTGATTTTATTTTCTAATTTCATTTTCTGGTTACAACTGGTATAAAAATCAAAATTAAGTCGAATTTTGCTTAAATTTTTGTCAGGGGAATGCTCCGAATTCAAGGATAAATGTGGCTGGACAAAAGATGGTTACTGTGAAATTGAGAGACCATGGTATTGTTGAAAGTTACAACACTTTACTTCTCTTGTCGTCTCTCTCTTTTAAATGGTAGGTTAGTTTAGATTTAAATAGGCTTGCCAAGAGATGTGTCATTAACATAACAACTACCCTATTCAAATATAAATAGGGGTCTTTTGCTTCATTCATAAATCTCACTAAGACCAATAAAACACAAAACAAGAAAAGAAAAGGTATTTATGAGCTATGAAGCACCGATGGAGGTGCGTGGATAAGGATGCATGCGATTGCAGGAGATTTGTCAATTTTTCAAAATAACAGTGCGATCACGAGGAGCTTTTATAAACTACATATATATATGTATAACAATAAGTCCCCACAAGGGAGGAGTTAAGTTATAGATGGGGAATCTAGAGAGAGAAGCTACTCCCTCTCTCTAGTTTTCTAAGTGTGTTCTCTTATGGGGAAAAGGGATAGACTTAAGAGATCTCCTACTCACTCAAAAAATTTCTCAATGAAGGAACTAAATGAAGTGGTTGCTGCTACTTCTAATTCAGCAACATGTGTTTCTTATGCTGTTGATGAGCTTTTGGATGAGGACCTTATCGGGTGTGATAATGGGATTGCAAATGAAGGCAAACTTCGACGTTCCCTCAGAGTAAAAGGCCCCCCTAAGGATTCATTTGCTGAAGATTTTGTGGGGGATCTATGGCAGTAGCGAAGAGCCAAACCGACTGATAGAAGTGGTGTTGTTGCTGCCATTAAAGCTACTGATTATGTAGATGAAGGATTGCTGGAGAATGACTTTTGTGAGATTTCCATAGGTAAATTTATTAAGAACCATGGTAAGGCTATTCCTAGATCCATTTATGTTACTGAGGGTCTCTCGGTTGATGATCGGACCCAAACTCTGAATGAGTCCTCTTCAAAAATTTGTGTAGATATCCTCTTGGACCCAAGCATATTAGTAGCTTCTGCTATTGCAGAAAAAAATGCTGAGTTACCGATTAAGATTGACTCTATTAATAGCAGGTTTGGTGGGTCAAATGTTGTCGGGCCTAGACCTGATTTTAAGATACACAATCTTAATATCCCTCTTGAAAACCCTAGCAATGATTGTGCCAATATTGTTTATGACAATATTAGCACCTTGAAAGCTTTCTTATGGAGACTATAGATATCGAAACAAGAAACCCTAAATGTGCTACTGCTGAATCCTTTGGAGTCCAAGCGGGTGTTGGTCCCTCCCCCTCAAATCTGTCTTCTAACCATGGTTATGAGGTTTTGATAGCCCATTCTGATATGATTGAAAGATCAGAGGTAAATGATGCTGCTAGGGTTGGTTTCTCTCTTGCCCAGACTGCTCTCAACGAGGAAGATGAAGTACGAGGTTAACAACACGCGCCCACCCATGCAATGGAGAAAGCAAAGGTGAGGCCCCATGTCGTGTTAGCAGCTTCCTCCTACGTTGGTGACCTACCAGCTAAGGTTCCTCCTAAAGCTGCTACTTCTACCAACACGTTGTAGGAAAAATTGGCTTAAAATTTATTTAAACATACAGCGAAAAAACAGAGTTGTAAAATTTTATTGGTTGCCCAGATCTACTACTCGTTAACTCTATAGATTCTTACAAGAGGGGACAAGAGCTATACCTTTGTGTCTTGAACCCAATTATGAAATCTTTAATCTTCTTGATGGTACAACAGCCTGGACTAGTTTGTCTTCACCATTATGACTCCTACGAATGCCTACTGGAAAGACTAGGGCTAGTGGGAACCCTAATAGAGAGGATAGAGAAAGTTTGGGAAGCCCTAAATAGATTCTGCAGTTACTGGTATAATAAAATGATGAACATCCTTTTTGGATGCAGCTGCCCTATTTATAGATTCCCATAATCGACCTTACTTTCAACCGATCGAAGTGGCCTCGATCCATCGAACCTTCGATCAATTGAACATCATTCGATCGATCGAACCTATCTTGACTTCAATCGATCGAACCACTTTTAATCGATCGAATCACTTTCGATCGATCGAACTTGTCTTGACAGCAACCTCATGTGCCTTTCCAAGCATCCTAGCTGAGCTAAGAGTAGGACCTCCTAGGTTCTCCATTGTTGGCTCAGACCAGTTGTTAATTCCCATAACCAAACTCTTTGATTAACAAATTAACCAACTGGTCAGTTAACGTTTACTCCACTATAAAACGATAACTACACTCCAACGTAAAAGAACAAATCCGAAGTAATATCTAGACTTGTATGGTGTACTAATGTCCCTCTACCATCAGCATTCGTAATCATATTCAGGTAGTTAGATAACAGTTACTGTCAACCTGAATCATGATTACTTCTTATATTCCTTGAGTCCCACTCACCACTCATGATTACCAAACATGTTGATAACTACTTATCAACAAGATTGCAGTTCTCAGTAATCAACTTGGTGACATTCTTAAGGGAATGCTCTTTATCAGAGGGTAGATTCTATCTTGACAAAATATGTTCACAATCCGATGAACATGACATACCCAAGATACCCAGGTGTTGATCTTTAAGACCTCACTGATTAGTAAGTCAAAGCAGCCATATCCATAGTCTGCGTTAATTCTGAGAGAGCCAATCCATTCCTAGAATTATGTCAAACTCCTTCATTGATAGGACAATCAACCTTACCGAGATTTCATGGTCTCCTAGCCGTAAAGGACAATCCTTGCACACGTGTCCTAATCTGACTGCAGCTCCTAATGGTGATGTAGCCCTCAAAACTTTCTCTAAACGATGAGGTAAGATACCCAATCTCCAAATTGTATTAACAGATATGAACGAAAGAGCAGTACCCGTATCAAATAACACTTTAACTTGGGAGTTAAATAGAGTTAATGTACCTTCCACTGCTTGCTGATCAGGTTGAGCTTCTCCATAATCTCCTTCTTCATAAATAGTTTCGTCATATCCAGCGACATCAGGAATAACAGCATTCACGCGAGTCTGACCTTGCTGATCATAAGTCACTTGCTTAGGGGCAGTGCAGAACTTGCTGATGTGACCTGGTTCATCACAGTTGTAGCAGACTATGCCTTGCTGAGCAGTACGCCTTGGTATCTTGCAATCTCGAACCAGATGACCGGGGTTGCCACAGTTGAAGCATTTCCCAGTGCTACTTCCTTCACCAACTCGAGGTTGTGTTGGATAGGTGATAGCTTGTGTTCTCTTGCTTCTGTCGAAATTCCTCTTCTGCCCTTGGGTACGATTCATTAGTGGTCTATTTCCAAAATTACCCCTCTGAGGCGGTCATAATTTGAATTGTTTACGGTTCACTCGAGCGTCCTCTTCTAGATCAGTAACCAAGCCAACCAATCCTTCAAACGACTTATCTAGGTGACCGAGAGTCAGGCGGCGAATCTGCGGTGCTAACCCTTGGTTATACTTCTGTATTTTCTTATCTTCAGTATCAACCAGATGTGGAGCGAATCGAGACAATCTCTCGAACTGTGTGGTGTACTTTTGCACCGACTTGGTTCCTTGCGCTAGATCCATGAACTCCTTCTCTCTTCTGTGCCTTTATGTAGCCGGGAAATACTTCTCCAAAAATTTCCCTTTGAACGTTGTCCAAGTCGTTCCCATTGCAGCTCCATTCCCGATAGTAGCTATGACTGAATCCCACCAATCTGCGGCGACATCAGTCAATTGGAAAGTAGCTAACCTCCTCTTGTCCATCTCATTGCACTGGATAACTTCGAACATGCGGTCCATCTGTTTTAACCATTATTCTGCCTTCTAGGGCTCCGCGGTACCCGCAAACTGCTCGGGCCTTAGCGCACTGAATCTTTCCAGCAGCTTATCTCCAATTTGTCGGTCTCGTCGATTTTTGTTCTAATTACTAACCCTTTCGAGACGTCTGACGAAAGCTTCAAACATTCCTGTGGGATCAGCAGCCTCAGGTGCTCCCTCAATCAAATTCCTGTTTCTTCTCGGTCTTCCAACCATTCTATGCATGATAGTGATAGTAGAATGAGGAAAATGCATGCAACAGAGGTATGAGGCAGTTTTAATGACAACAACATCAAAAGAGTATTTCTATATATAACTTCTTGTCAAGTTGATACAAAAAGTGTGTATGATCAGATCAGTGCCTACCTTATCTGTATGGGTTAGGACGCATGCAAGAGTTAATGTTACAAAATGGGGTCATTGCCTATACTCGAATGCATGTAGATACAGTTTGCAAAAAGAGAATAGAGCTACTAGTCAAAAATAGTTAATATGTACAAAATCATATCTAGAATGTCAATTGTCTCCATAAGTAGCTATCAGGAGATCTAGCTAGTCGACGGGGCGAATCGCTGAACAAGGAACAGGCCCACTAAATCAAAATCAGAGCTCTGAGAGGTCAACGAGGAAGCAGACGTTGGGGCATCTGCCTCAACTGGCACCTCCTCAGGCAGAACTAGCTGAAGTGCTAGCTCCTCCTCGAGCTCAACGGCGAGATCATCTAGACCTATGCCATCCTCTATACCCTCTCCACCTACTGGAACCAAATAAACAGCCTCAGCATCGTCCTCGGCAATGGGGACCATTGGCGGAGGCATCTCTAGCTGTGCGAGATGGGCATGCACAACCTGGATCTCAAAGGGGAAATAGAAAGCATCACTATCAACTAGCCTCAGAATCTCAACTAGCACTAATCGTTGAGCCTTCACGAAATAGCGTATCTCAAGGCGAATACGCGCCAAATCAACTATCCCTACCACGTGAACCTGGTGCCACAGATCTGATACTATAGTCGTCGTGGCCAGCTGCTCAATGGCGGTATGATATAAATCGAGAAAAGCTGGGACTACTGCCCCGGGAGTCACCAAATGTCCTCCAAACCCATCTGGTATGTAGAGCAGCTGAGCTGGGTCCATACCTAATAAAAAGGTACTAAATTAGATCAGGAAAGAGATAATCTTAGGCGTTTGGGTTCTGAGTCTATCCTCCCTGTCGTATCATCTGGTGTGTAAAGCTTAAGCTAACAGATCGTGGAATCGATTCCGTCCCAAACGTCGAACAACATAAAACCATTAATCAGAGTAAAGCAATCAAGGCTTATAAAATTTTTCTAACATAATAAATATTACATCACCGGGTCATCTAAAGGCACAGACTGCCTTGAAACAAAACAATAACTTATCATCTATTACAGTCATCCTTATTACAAAATCAGTTCATAATTTAAAACATGAAGTATAGATAACAGTCTTCCTTCCAAGCAGTCGTTCTCAATTAGCATAATCAAAATGTTCAGCGTGATCATAACCTGAAAAGCCTAAACACGAATGTCCAGGACGCATCAACGTCGTCAGCTTCAAGAAGCTGGTGAGTCTTAAAAACATAACTTTGAATGTAAAACATACTTATTTACCTCTTCTCAATTCCCATTTAATTCGACAAGTTTATATTAAAGTAAAGATTTCATTTTACAAGCCAACCACAATATTATTTGAAAGGTATAATTCACATATATGTGACCGTGTATGAAAAACAATGCACCATCTCATCTGACCGACTCTTTTCTCTCGACAAACACCACAACCCACTATCGCACACCAGTATCTTTGAAATACTCCGATAGCCACACTTTAGCACAGGGGTGTCAGGGAATGTCCAGTTTGCCTTACACTTTAGCACGGGGTGCCAGGGAATGTCCAATACCTCACACTTTAGTACCTAATCTGCCTCGCAAATACATCACACAGTATCCAGACTCGGGTACCAAGGAGTGTCCATAGGCCACACTTTAGCACTTCCATGGGTGCCAGGGAATGTCCAAGTTCGGCTTCACACACTTTGACGCTACCATGGTCGTCAGGAAGTGTCTAGTTTTGCCACCGTCGCATTTCAAAGACACTTTCGTCGCAATCTCAACCACAACACATTTTGGTACTCACTTACCAGGGAGTGTCCACAGCACAATCTCAATCACACTCTCTTTACCATACTGACCAATACTCTTTTCCACACTGACCAACATTCACACCCCCCATGCATGTACAACTGACCCCACATGTATGTCATGAAACTTTAAATATAAAGTAAATCATTGAAATATGGAAACAGTGTGCGTACGGGGATTGATAAGTCTTAATACATCGTTCTAATCGTCCAAACATAACCAATTAAGATTCTGATTTACTAAATTTCTCAAACAGTACTCAAACGGTATATAAATTTTATCCCAAGCAGTTCCTTATCACAAAATAAGCAAAACTAGAAACTGTCAGAAGTCGCACGCGCGAGCCGCTCGCGCAATATGCCCACTTTTCGTTTTATTATTAAAACCCTTTCTGTCTCCCTGAGTTCACGGAGATCGCTCGCGCGATCTGCCTAATTTTCATTTTTCTTTTACAAAACTTTTCTGTCTGCCTGGGAACACAAACCTCACGCAAGGGGTCGGGCACTCGAGTTTTTGCAGAGTCTTCATCTTCCTCGTGAAACTGCTCTGTTTCAGAAATTCTGGGTCTTTTTGACCCATTTTCAAATCTGGAAGCAAATAGGGCATGTAATATATGAAATTCTTTGTTTTTCAACAAGGATTAAGAATATGTAATCAATTTAACATAATTCAAACCATAGCTTTCAAATTTTATGAAAAATTAAAAGTTGTCAAAACTTAATTTCTTATATACTTTTTCATATGAACAAATTAGACCTCAATACTTTAAACATAGTCTATATATACCATAATCTTTCATTATTATAACGACCCACCTCCCCGTCTAGCAACAATATTGTCCGCTTTGGGTCTAAACACAAAGAACTTCCCAGGGGGTCACCCATCCCTGGTACTGCTTTGGCAGCAGCACACTTAACTGTGGAGTTCTTTCGTGTTTAGCTCCCTCACTATTTTAAAAGGCCTTGTTGCATATAGAGGGGCGATTAATCCTTATAAACTAGTCCAGGAACTTCACCCCAGGCGATGTGGGACAAGCCCCCACACCCGACTTCACCTCATCCATCTTGGCCATCCTACATCAGGAGTATTGGCTCTTGGTCGTCACAATCCACCCTCTTTAAGGGCCACACGTCCTCGTATGGGACCCGCCCCACATTTCCGGATGGGTTTCCGCTCTGATACCATTTGTAACGACCCACCTCCCCATCTAGCAACAATATTGTCCGCTTTGGGTCTAATTGTCTAAACACAAAGAACTTCCCAGGGGGTCACCCATCCCTGGTACTACTCTGGCAGCAGCACACTTAACTGTGGAGTTCTTTCGTGTTTAGCTCCCTCACGATTTTAAAAGGCCTTGTTGCATATAGAGGGGCGATTAATCCTTATAAACTAGTCCAGGAACTTCATCCCAGGCGATGTGGGACAAGCCCCCACACCCGACCTCACCTCATCCATCTTGGCCATCCTGCATCAGGAGTAATGGCTCTTGGTCATCATAATTATTATCTACGAAAACAGATTTTGGTTGAAGTTAAAAAATCTTGATTTTCAAGTTATGGAGGTTCAAACGAAAAATTAACAATGGCGATCACAAATTAAGCTACACAAAACAGTAAATATAATATGAATTACATTCTAGGTGAGTTTAGAATACTCACTAATAAGAGTAGAAGGAATTGTTGAGAAAGAATAACAAACTAGAATTTCAAACCCAAGCTTTGGCTATGGGGATTGTTCTTCCTTTAAAATTTCAGAAAATGTGGACTCTCAAGCTCTCTCTTTTCTCTCTGTGCTTGAAGTGCAAAATAGGTGTTTAGAGGGAGTGTATGTGAGTGTATAGAGGGGATGAGCTTGCTCAACTTGGAGCCCAAGTATTACTTTATAAGTTTAATTGAGTTTACTAAATCCTCTAATTACTCTTAATTATCAGCACATATACATTCGTATCTACAATTATACACAGATTGTATCCACTCTTCCAATTGATCCAAAGGCCAAGTCTAGCTATGTAGGGGTCAAATTAGGAGTGTTTGGGAGTTTAAGCTTATGGTACTACAATTACACATAAATTGAAAGAATTCCCAAACAAGGATTAACCAATCATTGCTTGCCTTAAATGGAAATAAAGCAAATGTCAAATCTTTGCTTTACAAAGATTCCAGAATCTGTGGAATCCCAACGCGACGCAGACAGTTTTGAACACAAACTGGTATTTTCGTGGCGCGGTGTTCACCACTAATACTGAAAATTCATTTTAATGTAGGAAATGATTTTTCGATTTTATAAAAATACTGTTGGTGTCAAAAGAAATTATTTTCACCGTTTTGAAATGCAGATTTGAAATTCAACACAGGTGTCACTAAAGTTTACATAATTGCAGTCTGGCCCCAAAAATTCCAATATGAAATATAACAAATAACCAGATTTAACACATGAGAACAGTAATTAAAATAAAAGCAGACAATGCATATTGATTCCAAATATGATAATGCGAATATAGATTAATTAAATGAAATGCAGGTTGTTACAGAATTACTATTCTTTGATACTTAGAATTTGTCATGGTAGATAATGAGACTGAATATCTCATCAGGTATACACTGTAGCATGATCAACTACCATTAGATGGAGTGATGAATCTCAATCACTAAAGTATGACTCTTAGTTAATATGCTAGTGCTTATAGTGCATTGACGGTCCATGAGCTTTTCTGTTGACACATAATATTGTCAACTTTTCTATTGACACATAATACTGTCAATATAGGAACTCATACCTTATATAAGGTATGTGTTCTTAATCTTGAGACAATTATGGACACAGACTGTGAATGTGGCTACTTTGACTTACCAATCAGTGAGGTCCTAAAGATCAACACATGGGTATCTTTGGGTGTGTTGTGAACATATGTTGTCAAGATAGAATCTACCCTCTGATAAAGAATAAGTATTCCCTTGAGAAAGTCACCAAGTTGATCACTGAGAACTGTAATCTTGTTGATAAGTAGTTATCAACATGTTGGGTAATCATGAGTGGTGAATGATACTCCAGGAATGGAAGATGTAATCATCATTCAGGTTGACAGTAATAGTTTATCCGACTACCTGGATGTGATTATGAATACTGACGGTAGAGGGACATTAGTACACCATGCAAGTCTAGTTATCGCTTCAGATATGTTCTTTTGCATTGGAGTGCAGTTATTCTTATATAGTGGAGTTAACGTTAACTGATTAATTGGTTAATTCATTGATCAAAGAGTTTGATCATGGGAATTAACAACTAATCTGAGCCAATGATAAAGAACCTAGGAGGTCCCACTCTTAGCTTCGCAAGAATACTTGGAAAGGCAGGAAGAGGGAATTCGATCGATCAAACTAGTTTCGATCGATTGAAGCTTCGATCGATTGAAAGTTCAATCGATTGAAAGTGTTTTGATCATTCGAAATCCAAAGGTCGGTTTGAAAACCTATAAATAGGAAAGCTGCATCCAGAATTAAGTTCAACGACGTTTCTGCTGCTCCAACTATCCAGAATTATTTTAGGAAGATCTTCTGGAGGGAATTGCTACACGATAAAAGAAGAAGACTAATTCATAATTGGATTCAAGACCGTAAGGCAACACTCTTGTTCATCTTTTCCCTACGCATCCATAGAGTTAGTAAGTAGTAGATCCGAGCATACCAATAAAGTTTTGAACTTTGATTTTCAGCTGTGCATATATTTAAGTGTTCGGAACCTAAATCCCACAGAGAGGGTGGTGGTGGTGATCACTGAGATCTTGAGAGAGAGATCTTGAGAGAGAGAGAGAGAGAGAGAGAGAGAGAGGGGGGGGGGGGGGGAGGTGTTAGGGTTAGGGTTAGGTATGTTTCCAAAAGATAAAGAGAAAATTTGGTATATTTTCAAAAGAGAGAAAAATTGGGTGTACATAGCGAAAACATGGGTGTATACCTGCATTTAGCCCTACCCTCTATATATATATATAAGAAAAGAAAAACTTAATTACAAAATATACCCTTAAAGTTTGGTCTCTGTCTCATTTTAGTGCTTATAGTTTCTATTGTGTCAATTTGGTGCCTGAAGTTTTTAAATTGAAGCAATGTGGTCTAAATATCCAATTATGTGAGAAAAATTGACAAAACTGACCCACTGCTATGCACAATTATGCTGATAAACGGTTGGAGAGATTGATTGTTTTCCGTTTTGCCCCTAAAAGGTGTGAAAGTGCATATCAAATGAGTAAATTCTGTCAATTTTTCTCACAAAATTGGACATTTGGACCACGTTGCTTCCATTTATAACTTCAGGGATCAAATTGACACAATTGAAACTATAAGGACTAAAATGAGACAGGAATGTTAAAAGAAATGAAGAAAAGAAAACGGATAACAATTTCTCGCTATGTTTGGTTGTTTAAAAAACGAGAGAAACGAAGAGAAATGAAGAAAAAGAACCTCACTTTCTCCATCTTTATCTCATTTGGGAGTTTTAGTAAGGAGCTAAAAGGAGAGAAAATGAAAGAAAAATATTAAACCCCACTTTCACTCAATATCTTTTTCTCCAAATGGGGGGGGCAAAGAAGAAGAGAAACGAAAGTAGGGATTAATGAATCTTCCGTAATACCCATTATTTTAGTCAGTCATTTTTTATTGCATCTATGTACTAGGGCACCCACAAGTACACAATACATATGCTTACGTAAAAAAATAATCCATCCCTCTTCTTATCAAATGATCTATCACTCTGCTCACCATTGATTTGGTGTGTTTTTTTTTTTTGAAATGCTATTGATTTCGTGTTAAAATAAGGAAAATAAGAGGTGTACGTTGGACACTTCATCAATTCAAGTCGTAGATATAGGGGTGGAGTTGTAACTTTTTATTTTATTTTCTTTTATTTTTCTTCTCAACTTACAAACAAGAGGAAAGAAAGTAACTTTTTTTTTCTCTACTAAACCCAAACAAGATGAAAGAAACTACCATTCTCTATCTCTTCTTTTCTTTTCTCTCTTCACTTATGATTTTCTCTTCTTTTCTGTGTCCCAAACTCCCAAACATAGCGCGTGTTTTGTGTTTGTGTTAATTTTATAGCATTATTTTGTATCATCTAACGAAAATATGTATAAATTAGACACAAAAACTGCCTTAGGGCCGCTGCCCCAGGAACCCTGTAAACTCACCCTCGATGCAACTTCCTAGTTCTACCTCTACCAACCACCCCCAACTTTGAATTTCTACATCTGCACTAGCCAAGCATCACCAACTTCGAATTTCTATAAAGCCCTGATCTTTGATGAAATTTTTGACTACACAATTCAACTAGTGAAGTTGTTATGGCCAATCAAATTGAGGAAGAGTCAATTTCTAGGTTTTAATTATTTTTGAAGGAGTAATGCTAGGTGTACCTAAATGTGACACTTAAATAGTCCACCTATTCATGAGGATTTTCAAAATTATTCATCAATTACCCAACAAAGTTTGATTAATTTCAAAACTTCCACGACACATGATCAGCAAATGGATAACTTAAATGCACAAAATCGGTGTACTTAGCATTTTTCTTTTTAGAGTCATCATATCTGCCACTTTGGCTCCATTTGGCTTGTAGTTGAAGGATTAGAAAAAGAAAAGGGAAAAAAAATTAGTGTTTTTGTCAATGCTTAAAGAATTTGAAAATTTCAAAGCATAAAAAATAAATAAAAAAATAGAAGAAGCCATTTTCTCCTCATTATCTTTTCTATACTATTCTCATCACTGTTTTTATTAACCAAACCAAAAAAAAAAAAAGTGACTTCTTTTTGCCATGTGTTTTTCTTTTTCTTCATCTCACTAAATCTATGAGCAGATGCAGAAGAAGGTGTTCATGAAGAAAAGCATATTGCAGAAGAAGAAGCGGTTTGTAAATTTTGCTATGGCCCATTCAAAGAAGAAAATGCGCTTCAGACACAATGCAGGTGCAATACTTTATTCGCACATGAAGAATGCGAAGCTAAGTGGTCTAGAGAGAGAGGAAACAAAATTTGCAATGTCTGTAAACACGAGTTCAAGAATCTACCAGTAGCTTTGATTCCAACACCAAGACCCACACAAAATGGAAAAGAACCTTGTTGTGTACTTTAACAAGTGTGTGTGGGGTCCATATAAGATGTTTATATTTGGTGTAATAAATTGTAAAATCATATATATATATATATATATATATATACGAAAAATGTTAGGCGCACAACATATTTCACAACACATTTCACAACGGGGTTTTAAATGCATGTATCTTGTGTTGTGTAAGTGGTGCAAAGAAAAGTGTGAAAAATTCAAACAGCACAGGGTATAACATATTTAAAGCCTTGTTGTAGAATGTGTTGTGAAATGTGTCGTGCGTCTAGCATTTTTGATAAATATATATATATATATACACACACTAGGAGCCCATGTGTTTGATAAACAAGTTTGAGAACTCATTATGAGATTTTGAATTTGGAAACTATAATATTAATGTAATTTTAATGTAATTGTTTTTTTTAGTGGTATGCACAGTACGTAGAGAAATTCTTAAGTTACGTACTATTAAAATATTTAAAATTCAAATTTAAAAATTATAGCATTAATTCGAGTAATCCAATTCGGTGTATGTATGGTTAGGGTGAAAAGGCTAACCGTGGAATTGTTAAGTGCCCATCACTTGTGGTAATAATCTTCCAATTTTTTCCTTATTTTATGAACACACAATTACTTTTTCTTCTACTTTCACTAAGCATTAACACAAATACTTCGTAACACATGTAACACATGTCAAAATGTTCTTAAAGGAAAGTATTATCATGGAAGATAGATGACAGTTCTAACCACTGTGACCACAACTTGTGACCATGTGGTCAATGTGACCACTTCAATATCCTGCAACTGGAAAGGCCAATATGACCATATGGCCAGTCTTGTTGATTACATGTTCTCAATCGTTCTCTTGCACTTGTAGTGAATCGTCTTAGTTGACTGAAGGGCAGAGAAGATGAACATACAGAGATTGCTAACAAGACGAGAAGACGAAGACCAGGCCCCTCTATTCATGCAATTTATATAGTGGACTATGCTTTTTGGTTAAATTCCATTGACCTCCCCAGGGGTTTCTATAACTATAAGTACTGCACTGAGGTATAAGAAAATTACACTTATCCCCGTGTGGAGATTATTCACTGACACCATCATACCAAGTTCGCGTGATGGTCATACAATGTCATAATGCTAACATGGTATGATACTCAAATCACATTGAACTATGTGTACTAAAAAAATAGGGGCATAATTACTTATTAGTATGCCAACCGAAAATTGTAGGGGTAACATATATAGACCCATATTACTGGGGCGTCAAACTGCGGGTCAACATGATGACGTGGAATAATGGTCTCAATAAGTAATTTCTTCTGTGAGTGTTAGTCACGTTGGATTAATTCAATCTAAACAATCTTTTGAGTTATTTGCTCTAAAATTTTATTTTGGACCTCTAAACTTAGTTGTTTCACTTAAAGTGCTCGATTTTTACATCAATTTCAGTTGAGGACATTTGAAGCAAATATGAGTTTATTGAACGATGAGGTCAAATCTGTTACATTCAATTATCACAAAATCATTTCATACATATCAGAATAAAATATAATATTTTTTTTTCTCAACAAATAAGTTTTTATTAAAGAGTTAATTAGTATAAAGTCCTATTTAGTCTAACTTTGTTATAATAGGTTCAACTCTAACAACATTTTGGTGACAGGTCCACATTTTTATTTAGTGACCAAACTACCCCTAAAACCCATCAATGAGTCATTCCTTTTTAAACTCGTTTATCTAATTTGGAAACACCCAAAATCAAGGATTTTGAAAATTTAATCACCAAATTTATATATATATATATATATAAGATTTCCACCTCTCTCTCTCTCTCTCTCTCTCTCTCTCTAGGATGAATCTCTCTCTAGGATGAACCAAAGACTCCATTCAACGAGAAAAAAGCTTGCGATGGTCTTCTTCGGCGAGGTGGTGATTGTTTTGAGTGTTGCAGTTGGGATCGCGCTTGTTGTCACGCTCGGGTTTGCAGGAGAGGTCGTTGTCTTCGTGATGTGGATGAATCAGAGACTCCATTCAACGAGAAAAAGCTTGCGATGGTCTTCTCCGGCGAGGTGGTGATTGTTTTTGGGTGTTGCAGTTGGGATCGAGCTTGTTGTCACGCCCGGGTTTGCAGGAGAGGTCGTTGTCTTCGTGATGTTACTTTGCTTTTCAATTTTGCCTTTTCAGTGGTGTTTGCTGACTTTTTGTATTTTGTCTTCTATGTTAGTTATATTGGAGCAGTATTTAATTTGGGGTGTTTCAGTGGGTGCTTTTTTGAGTCTTTGGAGGGGGTGTTTAGTTGAGTCCATTTAATTGTGTTTTGGAAGTTGTTTGGATCTGGGCGTGGCTTTGGAGGCCAGTTGTTTGAATCTGGGTGTGGCTTTGTTTAATTATTCTAGTGTGAAATTGAACGCTTAAACACTACACCATATGGCCTCATTACTAACGGATATATCCGTTAGTATTATTTATACTAACGGATATATCCGTTAGTATTTTGGCGTTAGTAATATTACTAACGGATTTACTAACGGATATATCCGTTAGTAAAATTAATTTTACTAACGGATATATCCGTTAGTAAATCCGTTAGAAAATGAAAGGATTGCTAACGGATATATCCGTTAGAAAGCAACTTACTAATGGCTATTTCAGCCAATTTTAAAAAAGATTTATTTTGAATACTAACGGTTTGTCAACTATTACTAACGGATATACCCGTTAGAAATATGCATAAATCTAAAAAAAAATAAATTTATTTATATGCTTCCCAAATTTTATTTTTTTTTTGCACCTGATTAACACGCATAGTAATCTATACCAAACACAAAAAAATAATAAGATTAATCTATATCCAACACAATAAAAAATAATCTAAATTAAGTAACCATAATAAGTAAAGCATTTATCCATGTCTAACCAACATCTCTATACCCAATACAACAAAAATAATCCATAAAAATCATAAGTACAGAATTCATATATGTCTAACAAAGTCGGAAATTTAAAGAGTTCTTCCATTCAAACCTAAACTAACAAACAAAGCATGTCTTCAAGAATCTTCATTTCCCCTCTCACATTGACTTCTTAATCCGATGGCCGGAGTTCAAAGAGACAATTTCTCTGTTGACCATTTCATTACCATGCTCGTCCATTTCTTCTCTTACCGTACATTCTCTCTGCTTCTTAATACTCCTACAGAATTTTACCACTTAAAATTAGGAGAGGAAGAAAAAAATTGGAGCAATTTTCCGCACAATTGCTTTCTATGTTAGAAACGAAATTTTTTTCTCCAAATGCCTAAGACACAAAGTTCAGAATTCAAACCTGTTGGTGTGCGAGTGCAATAAATCTTCCGAATTTTTATCCAACCAACTGAACTTCCTGTATGTGTTGGTGACATGGTGTCAAGGATCCATCTATATGGAGTATCTCTTCGTCGAAACTACAAGGGTAGGTCCACATGAAGTAATATAAGTTGTTACATTTGAATTCAAAACATAGTTGCTTCTAATTTTGTAATGAGGGGAAAAGATGAAAGTAGTAAGAGAATGGTTTAATCCAATTTAGATAAGAGACTGGTTTAATCCAATTTACTAAAATTTATTGCATAAAAGGGCATACATTAAAAAATATACTAGTAACGGAAATAAATGTAGTGCTATTAGTAGAATATGCTTTTTAACGGTAAACTAATTATAAAAATAATAATAACAGTAATTAGATAATTTATAATGACATGGATAATCAGAAGAGCGGCCTAAAACAGCAGCGGAAAAGTCTGTGAATCAGAAAGGCAATAAATGCAACTAGATTTTGAAACAGAATATTATTGTTCCGCTCCACACAAATCTTCCAGCAAGTTCTTCAGATATTTCCAATTTCCTTTTACACCCTATTCAATTTTGGAAACTGATGAGTTTCAGTGTTTAACGATAATATGTCCACACTCTTAAACAAGTTTTATAGCACCATAGTGTGCTGCTACGTATGTAGGACATAAACCATAATAGTACGTCATGGTGCCTGTCACAAAAGGCAGAGGAAATCTAAGCTTACAGGGATAGGGTCCATTGGATTGCTCATTATATTGTGTTGCACCAGTTGAATTATGTGTGAAAGGTTTCTGTGGTCCAGACTTATAAAGAAATGAAGTAGTAGATTTGGAATACATGTTCGCCACAACTCACCATAGACCGTAAATTACTTGGCAATAAAATGAAAAGTAAGTTCCAGGGAGGGGACACACACACACACACAGAGCAAGCAACAATGTAACGAATCTTTTCTCTGAACTAGTCAACGCCTTCTGGAAATAACTCAAAACATACATATGGATTGCCCAATAAATACGATCATTCAGAAACCAACTTTTTTTTTTGGCGCAGACATGAAAAAATATACTTCCAACAGAAAATACGAGACTGCAAATAGGATGAAAACTAACTTGTTGAAATGAAATCTATCCTAGTTCCAATTTTTACATGAACCCTAGATCTCCAATCGCTGTCTAAGGTACTATTCCCAGTCACTCAACCCACAGATTATCAAGTTTTCATTACTACCTCCATCCATTTAATTATGGACTTTCTCCTTCCCCTAGCATTTTTCTCAATGCAAGTATTATCATTCTTCTAACCTATGCAATCACTAGTGTTCGTCGTGTGTCAAAACATCATATTTTGTTCTCTTGTTTTTATCCAAAATGGTGCTATTTCTTTAATCTTCCAAACGTACTCTTCCAAATCCAATTGTTTCTTGTTTACTACACATCCATCCCAGCATATACATTTTTATTACAAACATGTTACTAACGTGTTGCTTCAAAATGCCAAATAGCATTTTGTAACGTAGAGCATAACGAATCCAATAGCTGCCCCCATTAAGTTTTTGTGTTTATGAGAAATGACAAAAATTACACAATGTGGCAAAGCACTACTTTAATTGACTACGTCATCTCCAACCTCACCATCCTTGGGATAATGTAACCAAGATAACAGAAAAAGATTATTTTTGCGACTCTAAATTCAACCTTTACAACACTTCCATTTGTATTCCTAGTTCCACTAAATTGATTTCAGATATAGAATTTTTGTCCCCTTTCGCTCTTTAACTCCAAAGATCCTCTTCGAACTTCCAATATCACTTTTAATCCCACTCTAGTTTCATCAACTTTAAATTTTGACCCACGTCTATGCTTTTGCTACAGAACTTCTCTGTAACTAACTTCATCAAACACAGAAGGATAATCAAACAAATGCTTTCACCTTCTCCTCCGTCAGTGTTGAGAGGCTCAGCAATTAGACCATCTATTTGCATCTCACAGTTAGAGCATTCTATTCTCATATGACAAACTGATCTTCTATATGTGCGTGTGTGTCAAATTTGGACTATACACTACCAAGTTCAACTATGAAAAGCTAATGATTTATAAGTTGTCAATAATGCATAAGCAGCAAAATAAGTACCTAAGTAAGATTAATTTCCAATCAAGAAACACGAACCATAAAAAAGAAATCGTAGTCACAAGGAATTTACAGTTTCAAGTGCACACTGTTCCATTAGACGATACCTGCTCTCCATTATCTGTTGTAACTTTAAACAGAGGTCGGATCATTGAGTCAGCATCTCTCAGCACTTCCATCTTATATGAGGCATACATACTTGGATCTAAAACCTCAAGATTTGGAACCAAGAACGTTAAAACGTTACGAAAATAATAACTACACCCAACAACCAGCATAAGTTAAAGATCAAAGTCATTGAAAAAATGATCCACCTGTTATTGAAGTAAACTTCCTTACAGCAGTATATCCTTCAGGCCAGATGAATCTCTCATCCTGAAAATAATCTGAATCCTTGACAATCTTTCCTGAGTGAAAGAATGGCATGCACATAAGTTGAAAAGAATTAGTAGTCTTCAGTCCAAATTAATCATATTAGAAGAGAAACAGTGTCACTTTTTTCCCAGAGAGGGACCACTCACTTCAAAGTACAAACAATGTATACATGAGCCACTGCTCTAGACTCCTAAAAAAATCACTTAGAAAAACCACACAAGAATGGAAAGACTCCAAAGTACCCAAACAAGAGCAACATAATTTCACTCTTTTTCTTTTTTGTTTTTTGATAGGCGGAGCAACATTATTTCTTATATCATCATTTCGACATCCTAGCCTACTCCACTCCCTCATAAACACCATATGAAACCATTATTGGTGAAATTATTTGATCCCAACATTTTCATATTTCATTTAATTACTTAATTTTATGTGTTAAAAGCGTCGCTTCTTTAAACAGTAGCTACGTATAAATGAGCTCCCCATACTAAGCTAATCTGGTAACATAGAGTCTCTGCAATCATGTGAAACAGGGTGCTATTACACAGCCATGGGTTTTAAGAAAGGCAGTGGCAGTTCAAAACTACAAAGAATTACCAAGGCTTATTACTCGTAAATCGCCTATTTCAAGTGGACAAGTTGTAAGGCACTCAAGTTTCCTCTGTATCGCTTCATCTTGAACGCAATCTTCACCTGAATCAGAACTCCCCTCATCCTCTCCACTTGGACTGTCACAATCATCGGCTCTAATTCCATTTTGCATCCTTAACATTCTTTTAGGAAGCTTCTGTTCACAAAGATACCTGATAAAAGAATAGATACTTCACTTCTTTTTTTCATGAAACATAATTATACCAAACCAAAGACAGACAATAAAAACAGTAGAAAGCAAAATCACTTTCTTTCTTCAAGTGTAATAAGCATATTTCTTTTTCTCGTACCAGTGTTTGCTGACTTTGATCTAACCATACAGGCCATGTAACACTCAGATAAACCAAGCCCTTCAGCGCTGTCAGTTAAATATATATATGCACTGGCATACTGGTTTAGATCCAGTTAAGGTCTAATTTACTACTATCAAAATCTAGAACACGTACTACGGTACTATAATGACAAACAAAATGGTCATTTAGAAATGAATGCTGCAGAACAACGATTTCCAAATAACCCATACTATAAGGCCGTGAATAAGATACAAAGGGAGATTTGGGATGAAATCAGGAACAAGAAACAATAATATGGAACCAAAAATAGCTACATTGCTACAACATGGCATTTTTGTATTGCCAACCTTGAAGCCTCAGCCCTCAAGCATTAATTCTCCCAAGCTTGTCAGAAATAGAAAGCAAATTATTAAGTGCAGCCATGTTATGGGTGGATGGGGAGGAATAATAGAAGTACATAAATTTTATTCACCAGGTCTATGTGCTTCTGCAGAGATTTCTCAAAAACTCAGGTTATGTAGGATATACCCCCCAAGGAGGAAAGATGTGAACTACAACGGTATACGACACCTCAATACACGTAGCCATGTTGATACATGCAGATAACGTAGACAATGTAACAGTCAGAGCTGGAAATGACTAAACATCATGATGCCAAGCAAAAAAAAAGAAAATTGGTAATATATGCCTTGTCGTATATCTTCTTCTTTTTGATAGCGCCTTCTCGTAAATCTACGTACAAACTATAATAACTTCAATTTTGTTAGTAACCTATTAGTTGATCAATAAAAACGTTAACTTTTTGGTCAAAAATTTTCAAACACTATTTTTCAGTCTAAAAATGAATAAACCCCCCCAAAAAAAAAAAATTTCTCCATATCTCTCCAAACAAATAGATCAAATTTTATTTTAGTATGTGCTGATTTTTTTTCATTTTAAAAGCACATTCTACTTGGGTTCAAAAAAAGAAAAAGAAAAGACGAAGCATATTCTACTTAAGGGGATAATGGTCCTTTTGCATCTTCTATTACTTTTCTTTTCCTTTTCCCCTGCAGCTAGGAAAGGTTACAACAAGGCTAATCCCCTGTAGGATATCCTACACCAAAAATATCTGTCAATAAAAACAAGTTTATACAAGTTGGAGAAGACCCTATTTCAAGTTTTCAACACAAGAAATTTCCTGATCAGATCTCATGTTAACTAATAACTTGGCCCACTTGTTTCCTTCACTCTTAGGCCCACATTTGCTTCGCAGGGCTGGGGCGGGACTAGACAGGACATGAACTAATAGTAGAATATCCTTGTTTGTGTTTCAAAAAAAGTAAGGAACTAAATAAATACTTGTTTGTTAATGTCTGCCATTGCATTTATATATACACAAATTATATGAGGTTGCTAACAAATCAAATTGTACATAAATTAAAATTAAGTCATTTACAATAATTTCAAATGAACTAAATTTAAACTTAGAAAAGGAGGCAATATTAGTATTTCAAAACATAACTATTTCTGTAGTCATACCAAAATACTCATGAGTTACATATTTAAGAAAGGCTGCACTAATCTCACATCATTCATCGACAACATTATTAGTCGGAAAAAAATTGCATCTTACTATAGAGTTCATAGTTGTAGAACAGTAAAATTTTATTGGAATTGGAGTACCTTCTGTCATGGTGGACGTAGCTTGCTTGATCCCTCCCATAGCCGATAAAACTGGTGTTGAAATTAGGAAAAATAATTAGATTTGTTAGCCCATCTCATAAAGGTGAAAATTAAGAAGTAAAAATACTAAAGTTGTAATAACCTGCATTTTTATTTAATTTATTTGTAATTGCATTGGCATATCTAAAATCAATTAGCATTGTCTGCTTTTATTTTATTTTCAGTCACTTGTTTGGAATATTTATTTCTTATCTAATTCACATTTAAATTCTATTGGGGCCAAACTGCAATTTTACAAAAGTTAGTAATACCTGTGGGGATTTCAGAATCTGTATTTCAAAACGGTGAAAGTAACTTCTTTTGACTCAATCAGTATTTTTATAAAACCAGTAAAACAATTCTTTAGTTAAAATAAATTTTCTGTATTTTTGTGGTGACCACCGCGCCCCCGAAAATACCAGTTTGTGTCCAAAACTGTCCGCGCTGTGCTAAATTTCCCCAGATATTGGAAGTGACCGATTTGGACACTTACTTTATTGCCATTTATGGCAAGTAATGATTGAATAAGTCTTGTTTGGGAATACTTTGTGTGTGTGTGTATTCTTATGCCATAAGTCTATTTTGCCAAACACTTCTACTTTGCCCCCTATGTACCTATTTGGACTCCTATAATATTTTAGCCTTCACCTAAGCATTTTCAACCACAGATTGTAAGTTTAGGAGCTGTGCATACGTATTGATTTATTGAGAGTTTAGTTAATTAGGAATTGAATCATTTTGTAGTGTGTGGGTAAAGGGACTTGGTCCCCAAGTTTTACTGTTGATTTCTATATATCACACTCACCTTTCACAAATTCTGGATGTTCTCACAAAGCTGTAAACACAGAGAGAAAAGAGAAAGCAGAGAGTTCATCTTGTACATTGTAGAAAGAGAATTTGAAGATCACCATAGCCAAGCTTCAAATTGGATTGTCATATTTCTATTTCTTTCTCAACACACACTTCATCTTCTAGTGCAGTGAGTATTCTAAACTCACTAAGACTGTAATTTCATAATTATTTGCTGTGTAATTGTTAAGGTTGTATATCACCATTGATATTTGTACGTTGAAGTTCATGGCTTGAAAAATGGAGATTTCCCAAACTCAACCAAAACCCGTTTTGTTAGATGAATATGATAGATTTCATGTCATATATACTATACCCAAAGTTTTAGAGCTCAATTGGTTCACATAAGAAAGTATATAAGAAAATTAATCTTGACATGTTTTAGTTTTTCCTAAAATTGGAGAGCTATGAATCAAATGGTGTTAAATTGACTTTAGATTCTTAATCCTTGTGAAAAACCGAAGAGAACCATATATTACACGACCTAGGGAGTATTGAATCTGAAAATGGGTCATTTTAGACCCTGTTTTGCTGAAACAGGGAAGTCTGGGGGAAGAAGACGAAGCCTCAGCTTCATCTCGCGCCACGATCGCGCGCGCGAGAATCGCGCGAGCGGCCCGCGCGAGCGACCCCTCGCGCGAGCGACCCGCGCGCGCGAGGTAGCCTTCCCCAGGCAGACGCAAGAGTTCATATATATATATAATGGAAAATTGGCTGGTCGCGCGAGCGAGGGTCGCGCGAGAACCCCTTCGCGCGAGCGATCCGCGCGCGCGACCCTGCTTTCCTCAGGCAGACAGAAAAGGTTATTAATAAAGGAAAAATGGGCTTATCGCGCGAGCGGCCCGCGCGAGCGACCTTTCGCGCGAGCGGCCCGCGCGCGCGAGGTAGTGCAGTTTCTGTTTTTGTCTGTTTTTCTGTTAAGGGACTGTTTGGATGAAATTTGTATACTGTTAAGGCTCTGTTTGGGAATTTAGTTGATCCGAACTCTAATTGGTTATGTTTAAGTGATTTAAACATTGTAGTATAACTCATTAATCCCCGTACGCGCGTTGTTTCTTAATTCTGCATTTTTGTTTAAGTGCATACCATTCCTGTGAGTCAGTGGTACATGCATAGGGGTGTCAGTCTGTGTGGAAAAGAGTAATGGTTAGTGTGGAAAAGAGTATGAGATGTGGTTGTGGTTGTGGTTGTGATTGTGGTTGTGGTTGTGATTGTGATTGTGATTGAGATTGCGGTGGTGATTGTAGTAGAAAAAGAGGCGTGGGTATCTTTGAAATGCGACGGTGGCAAATATGGACACTCACTGGCACCCATGGTAGTGCTAAAGTGTGGCCTACGGACACTCCCTGATAACTCAAGTCTGGATACTGCGAGAGGGGTTGCCCCGGTATTTGCATGGCGGTTAGGGTATTCAAAGTGTGAGGCATTGGACACTCCCTGGCGCCCCGTCGCTAAAGTGTGGCTATCTTAGTGTTTCAAAGATACAGGAGTAAGATAGAGGGTTGTTGTGGGACCTGTCGAGAGAAAAGAGTCGGTAAGATGAGTGGGGTGCATTATTTCATACACGAGCATGTGTTTTAATGAATGAACAACTTTTAATATATTCCTCGTGGTGCTCTAAAATGAATTCTTTTTATGATCAAACTATTGATTTTGTAAATTGAAAATGGAAAAAGGTAAATGGGTATGATTTACATTCAAAGTCATGTTTTTAATACTCACCAGCTTCTCGAAGCTGACGACGTTGATGCGTCCTGGACATTCGTGTTCAGGCTTTTCAGGTTACAATCAGGAGGAATCGTACGACTATGCAAATTGAGAATGGCCGCTTTGGAATAAGAGAAACTGTTTATTTTATGCATTAAGTTTATTTGTTGGAGATTTAAACCGTTTTGTTTTAAGGATGACTGTAACAGACACTAAGCTATTATTTTATTTTCAAGGCGGTTTGTGCCTTAGTGACCCCGGTTTATAAGATGTAATAAGATAGAAAATTTTTGTAAGCCTTGATTGCTTTACTCTGATTATTATGTTTTATTGTTTAACGTTTGGGACGGAATCGATCCTTCAAACTGTCGCGACCTACGGGTCCATAAAGGAAATTAAACGCTTTCCTTATTTATGCTACGTCGGGGCGTGACAGGATTTAGTGGTATCAGAGCCAGGTTATTATTTATCTCAAGATAGTTTAGCCAGGTTAGGGTTTACCAGTATAGACCCGATTCCACATTCCATTTAAGTGTTACACACCCGATGATACGACAGGGAGGATAGACTCAGAACCCAAACGCCTAAGATTATTCTGTTCTGACTTAAGTAGTACCTTTTTCAGGTATGGATCCAGCTCAGCCCCTGTTTGTACCTGATCCTTTTGGAGGACATTGGGTCACGGTAGGAGCTATAGTGCCGGCCTCGGCGACCCTTTATTTCACTGCTGTGGAGCAGCGTGCAGCTGCTACTGTCGAGCTAGACCTTTGGCATCAGATTCATATATTAGGACTGGTCGACCTATCTCGTGCTCGCCTCGAGATTCTTTACTTCATAGAGATTCAGCGCCTTGTACTCGTTGAGATGGTTCGCTTGGTTAACAGCGATACCTTCTATTTTCCTTTGGAGGCTCAGATTGTGCAGGCCCACCTTGCACAGTTGGAGGTACCTCCACCAGTCGTCCCTGCTATTGAGGATGATGATGACGTTGACGTTGTGCTCGCTTCCATTTCCGAGGAGGATGGTTTAGGATGGGACGACTTTGCGGTCGACCTTGAGGAGGCGCTTGCACTTGAGCCAGCCTTGCCTGAGGCAGATGTCCCTGGACCTGCTTCACTGATGACCTCTCACAGCTGTAACTTTGGGGCAGGCCCCTCCCATGTTCAGCGACTGCATCAGGCCGACTCGCTTGACCTGTTGATGGCTACTTACGGCGATGACTGATTATTTAGATATCGCCTTGTACATATGGACTGTTTTGACTATTAGCTCTATCTCTTTTTGCAAGCTGTAATTACATGCATTAGAGTGTAGGGTAATGACCCCATTTTTGTAGCATTAACTCTTGCATGCGTCCTAACCCATGCAGATAGGGTAGGCATTGATCTGACCATACATGCTTTTTGTATCTACTTGACAGAAGTTATATATATAAGATATACTCTTTTGAATGTTGTTGTCATTTAAATTACTTCATATCACTGTTGCATGCATGTTTCTCATTCTACTACCACTATCATGCATAGAATGGCTGGAGGAGTCAGGAGAAACAGGAACCTGATCGAGGGAGCACCCGAAGCTGCTGATCCTACCGGGATGTTTGAAGCGTTTATCAGACGGTTAGAAAGGATCGGTAATACGAACGACAATCGGAGAGACCGTCAAACGGGAGACAAGTTGCTAGAAAGATTCCGTGCTCTAAGGCCCGAACAATTTGCGGGTACCGCGGAACCCTGGAAAGCGGAACAGTGGTTGAGACAGATGGACCGGATGTTTGAAGCTGTCCAATGTAACGAGATAGACAAGAGAAGATTGGCTACGTTTCAGCTGACCGATGCTGCCGCAGATTGGTGGGATTCGGTCATAGCTACTATCGGGAATGGAGCTGCAACGGGGATGACGTGGACTGCATTTAAGGGGAGATTTTTGGAGAAGTATTTCCCGGCTACGGAAAGGCACAGAAGAGAAAAGGAATTTATGGACTTGACGCAAGGAACCAAGTCGGTGCAGGAGTACACCACACAGTTTGAAAGGCTGTCTCGATTTGCTCCACACCTAGTCGATACCGAGGAGAAGAAGATCCGCAAGTATAATCAAGGGCTGACACCGCAGATTCGCCGCTTGACCCTCGGCCACTTGGATAAATCGTTTGAAGGACTTGTTGGTTTAGCTACGGATCTGGAAGAAGATGCTCGAGTGAGCCGAAAACAATTTGAATTCCGACCGCCTCAAAGGGGTAATTTTGGGAATAGACCACCAATGAACCGTACCCAAGGGCAGAAGAGAAATTTCGACGGAAGCAAGAAGACCCAGGCTATTACCTATCCAACTCAACCCCGAGTAGGAGAAGGAAGTAGTAGTGGAAAGTGTTTCAACTGTGGCAACCCTGGTCATGTGGCTCGTGATTGTAAGGCACCAAGGCGTGCTACTCAGCAAGGGATAGTCTGCTTCAACTGTGGTGAACCAGGTCACATCAGCAGGTTCTGTACTGCTCCTAAGCAGGTGACTTATGGTCAACAGGGTCAGACTCGCTTGAATGCTGTTATCCCGGATGCCGCTGGATATGATGGAACTGCGTATGAAGAAGGAAATTATGGAGAAGCTCAACCTGATCAGCAAGCAGTGGAAGGTACATTAACTCTGTTTAACTCCCATGTTAAAGTGTTATTTGATACGGGTGCTGCTCTTTCGTTCATATCTGTTAATACAATTCGAAGATTGGGTATTTTACCTCATCGCTTAGAGAAAGCTTTGAAGGCTACTTCGCCATTAGGAGCTGCGGTCAGATTAGGACACGTGTGCAAGGATTGTCCCTTACGGTTAGGAGACCGTGAAATCCCTGCTAGATTGATTGTCCTATCAATGAAGGAGTTTGACATAATCCTAGGAATGGATTGGCTCTCTCAGAATCAAGTGAAGCTGGATTGTGCGAGGAAGAGAATTACATTCCCCGACAATGAGAATCAACCCTTTGATTTTCAATGTAACCCTACGGGAGATATGTTCCTCACGAGATGCTTAGCCAACATCGAAGTCGTCAGTACAGAGGTGACAGCGTCATCTATACCTGTAGTCAAGGACTTCGAAGAAGTGTTTGAAGATGTTTCTGGTCTACCGCCCGAGAGAAGTATAGAGTTCTGTATCGAGCTTATACCGGGTACCGTACCAATCACCAAGGTTCCCTACAGAATGGCCCCCACAGAACTGTTAGAATTGAAAGAACAAGTTCAAGAGCTCGAGAACCTAGGTTTTGTACGCCCAAGTACATCGCCTTGGGGAGCACCGGTGTTATTTGTAAAGAAGAAGGACGGGACACTCAGATTGTGTATCGACTACAGAGAACTGAACCGTGTGACTATCAAGAACAAGTATCCCTTGCCTCGGATTGACGATTTGTTTGATCAACTACAAGGAGCTACGACATTTTCTAAGATAGACCTTAGGTCGGGATATCATCAGTTGAGGGTACGAAAAGAAGACATACCTAAGACTGCTTTCAGAACCCGATATGGTCATTATGAATTTCTGGTGATGCCGTTTGGAATGACGAATGCCCCGGCAGTATTCATGGATTTGATGAACAGAGTGTTCAAGCCCTATTTAGATCAGTTTGTCATCGTCTTTATTGATGATATTTTGATTTATTCTAAGTCAGGAGAAGAACACGAGCAACATCTACGGATTGCGATGCAGACGCTCAAGGACCATCAGTTGTATGCCAAGTTCAGTAAGTGTGAGTTCTGGTTGCAAGAAGTGAAATTTCTGGGACACAAGGTGTCATCTCAAGGAATTTCAGTAGATTCGTCCAAGACCGATGCTGTATCAAACTGGGTTAGGCCGAGCAACCCTACAGAAGTTCGGAGTTTTCTTGGACTCGCAGGCTATTACAGGAGATTCGTTGAGGGATTCTCAAAGATAGCAGCGCCTTTGACTGGGTTGACGAAGAAGAATTTGAAGTTTGAATGGACAGAGAAGCATGAGCGAGCCTTTCTAGAGTTGAAGGAGAGACTCACTACCGCACCGGTACTGGCAATACCCAAGCCCGATGAGAAGTTCACTATCTTTAGTGACGCATCATACCAAGGGTTAGGGTGTGTACTTATGCAAGATGGCAGGGTGATCGCCTATGGATCCAGACAGCTGAAGCCGAATGAGTTGAACTATCCCATTCATGATTTGGAATTGGCGGCAGTAGTTTTCGCACTCAAGATTTGGAGACACTATCTCTACGGTGAGAAGTTTGATTTGTTCTCTGATCACAAGAGCCTAAAGTACTTGTTCACACAGAAAGAGTTGAACATGAGGCAGCGCAGATGGATGGAGCTGATTAAAGATTATGACTTCACGTTAGAATACCACCCGGGTAAAGCTAATGTGGTTGCTGATGCCCTGAGTCGACAGACTCGTGAGACGATCGCCTCCTTAATGGTTAGAGAATGGCAAGCTTTGGAGACTTTGGCGGAATTCGATGTACAGAGTGCTGAAGAAGGAGAAGGACAATTGTTCGGATGTCTTATCTTACAGCCTGTTCTTATCGACCGCATTATTGGAGCTCAGAAAGAAGATGAGAAGTTTCAGACGTGGTTCGTGAAAATGTCAGAAAAAGACCCGACAGAATGGAAAGTGGGAGTCGATGGAGGATATCGGTGCAGGAATAGATTATGTGTGCCAGGTAATGAAGAGTTAAGGAAGGATATCCTGGAAGAAGCACATAAGTCGAGATATACAGTTCACCCGGGAGGAACGAAGATGTACAAAGATCTGAAGAGAAATTTTTGGTGGGAAGGTATGAAGAAAGACGTGGCCGAATTTGTATCCAAGTGTTTGACGTGTCAGCAAGTCAAAGCTGAACATCAGAGACCGTCAGGATTATTGCAACCGCTACCTATTCCTGGTTGGAAGTGGGAGCACATTACGATGGATTTTGTAGTAGGATTACCTCGATCGCAGCAGAATCATGACGCTATTTGGGTAATCGTGGATCGATTGACGAAGTCAGCTCATTTCATCGCTTATAGTATGACATACCCGGTAGAGAAGATGAGCCGGATGTACATACAACAAGTTGTGCGACTTCACGGTGCACCGGTGTCGATTGTGTCAGACCGTGACGCACGTTTTACCTCTGGATTTTGGGAAAGTCTGCAAGAAGCTATGGGAACTTCGCTCAAGATGAGCACTGCTTTTCACCCTCAGACAGATGGGCAGACTGAACGTGTTAATCAGATCATGGAAGATATGCTCAGGGCTTGTGTGATCGATTTTGAAGAATCTTGGGAGACACACTTGCCATTGGTAGAATTCGCCTATAACAACAGTTATCACACGAGTATCGGTATGGCTCCGTTCGAAGCACTGTATGGACGACCATGTCGTTCCCCTTTGTGTTGGGCTGAAGTTGGGGATACAGAGTTGCTGGGACCAGATTTGGTAAGAGAAACTAATGAGAAGATTACTTTGGTCAAGGAGAGGATGAGAACCGCTCAGAGCCGGTATAAGAGCTATGCTGATCGACGGCGCAAGGATTTGGAGTTTAGTGTTGGAGATCACGTACTCCTTAAGGTTTCACCAACCCGAGGAGTGGTACGTTTTGGTCTCAAGAAAGGAAAGTTAGCTCCGCGTTTCATCGGACCATTTGAGATTTTGGAACGTGTCGGGAGAGTAGCTTATCGACTGGCACTACCACCGAAGATGTCTGGGGTTCACAACGTGTTTCACGTGAGTATGTTGAGGAAATACATACGAGACCCCTCACATGTGGTTAGTTATGACGACATTGAGACAAGTCATAACGTTTCTTACAAAGAAAGGCCCGTGAAGATTTTGGATCAAAGTATCAAGAGGCTGAGGAATAAAGAAATTCTATTGGTGAAGGTTCAGTGGAATCACCATGACGAGAACGAAGCCTCGTGGGAAGTTGAAGCTGATATGAGGAAGAAGTACCCAGAGTTGTTTCAGGACTAGTTAGTCTTGATTTCGGGGACGAAATCCTGTTTAAGGGAGGAAGGGTGTAATAACCTGCATTTTTATTTAATTTATTTGTAATTGCATTGGCATATCTAAAATCAATTAGCATTGTCTGCTTTTATTTTATTTTCAGTCACTTGTTTGGAATATTTATTTCTTATCTAATTCACATTTAAATTCTATTGGGGCCAAACTGCAATTTTACAAAAGTTAGTAATACCTGTGGGGATTTCAGAATCTGTATTTCAAAACGGTGAAAGTAACTTCTTTTGACTCAATCAGTATTTTTATAAAACCAGTAAAACAATTCTTTAGTTAAAATGAATTTTCTGTATTTTTGTGGTGACCACCGCGCCCCGAAAATACCAGTTTGTGTCCAAAACTGTCCGCGCTGTGCTAAATTTCCCCAGATATTGGAAGTGACCGATTTGGACACTTACTTTATTGCCATTTATGGCAAGTAATGATTGAATAAGTCTTGTTTGGGAATACTTTGTGTGTGTGTGTATTCTTATGCCATAAGTCTATTTTGCCAAACACTTCTACTTTGCCCCCTATGTACCTATTTGGACTCCTATAATATTTTAGCCTTCACCTAAGCATTTTCAACCACAGATTGTAAGTTTAGGAGCTGTGCATACGTATTGATTTATTGAGAGTTTAGTTAATTAGGAATTGAATCATTTTGTAGTGTGTGGGTAAAGGGACTTGGTCCCCAAGTTTTACTGTTGATTTCTATATATCACACTCACCTTTCACAAATTCTGGATGTTCTCACAAAGCTGTAAACACAGAGAGAAAAGAGAAAGCAGAGAGTTCATCTTGTACATTGTAGAAAGAGAATTTGAAGATCACCATAGCCAAGCTTCAAATTGGATTGTCATATTTCTATTTCTTTCTCAACACACACTTCATCTTCTAGTGCAGTGAGTATTCTAAACTCACTAAGACTGTAATTTCATAATTATTTGCTGTGTAATTGTTAAGGTTGTATATCACCATTGATATTTGTACGTTGAAGTTCATGGCTTGAAAAATGGAGATTTCCCAAACTCAACCAAAACCCGTTTTGTTAGATGAATATGATAGATTTCATGTCATATATACTATACCCAAAGTTTTAGAGCTCAATTGGTTCACATAAGAAAGTATATAAGAAAATTAATCTTGACATGTTTTAGTTTTTCCTAAAATTGGAGAGCTATGAATCAAATGGTGTTAAATTGACTTTAGATTCTTAATCCTTGTGAAAAACCGAAGAGAACCATATATTACACGACCTAGGGAGTATTGAATCTGAAAATGGGTCATTTTAGACCCTGTTTTGCTGAAACAGGGAAGTCTGGGGGAAGAAGACGAAGCCTCAGCTTCATCTCGCGCCACGATCGCGCGCGCGAGAATCGCGCGAGCGGCCCGCGCGAGCGACCCCTCGCGCGAGCGACCCGCGCGCGCGAGGTAGCCTTCCCCAGGCAGACGCAAGAGTTCATATATATATATAATGGAAAATTGGCTGGTCGCGCGAGCGAGGGTCGCGCGAGAACCCCTTCGCGCGAGCGATCCGCGCGCGCGACCCTGCTTTCCTCAGGCAGACAGAAAAGGTTATTAATAAAGGAAAAATGGGCTTATCGCGCGAGCGGCCCGCGCGAGCGACCTTTCGCGCGAGCGGCCCGCGCGCGCGAGGTAGTGCAGTTTCTGTTTTTGTCTGTTTTTCTGTTAAGGGACTGTTTGGATGAAATTTGTATACTGTTAAGGCTCTGTTTGGGAATTTAGTTGATCCGAACTCTAATTGGTTATGTTTAAGTGATTTAAACATTGTAGTATAACTCATTAATCCCCGTACGCGCGTTGTTTCTTAATTCTGCATTTTTGTTTAAGTGCATACCATTCCTGTGAGTCAGTGGTACATGCATAGGGGTGTCAGTCTGTGTGGAAAAGAGTAATGGTTAGTGTGGAAAAGAGTATGAGATGTGGTTGTGGTTGTGGTTGTGATTGTGGTTGTGGTTGTGATTGTGATTGTGATTGAGATTGCGGTGGTGATTGTAGTTGAAAAAGAGGCGTGGGTATCTTTGAAATGCGACGGTGGCAAATATGGACACTCACTGGCACCCATGGTAGTGCTAAAGTGTGGCCTACGGACACTCCCTGATAACTCAAGTCTGGATACTGCGAGAGGGGTTGCCCCGGTATTTGCATGGCGGTTAGGGTATTCAAAGTGTGAGGCATTGGACACTCCCTGGCGCCCCGTCGCTAAAGTGTGGCTATCTTAGTGTTTCAAAGATACAGGAGTAAGATAGAGGGTTGTTGTGGGACCTGTCGAGAGAAAAGAGTCGGTAAGATGAGTGGGGTGCATTATTTCATACACGAGCATGTGTTTTAATGAATGAACAACTTTTAATATATTCCTCGTGGTGCTCTAAAATGAATTCTTTTTATGATCAAACTATTGATTTTGTAAATTGAAAATGGAAAAAGGTAAATGGGTATGATTTACATTCAAAGTCATGTTTTTAATACTCACCAGCTTCTCGAAGCTGACGACGTTGATGCGTCCTGGACATTCGTGTTCAGGCTTTTCAGGTTACAATCAGGAGGAATCGTACGACTATGCAAATTGAGAATGGCCGCTTTGGAATAAGAGAAACTGTTTATTTTATGCATTAAGTTTATTTGTTGGATATTTAAACCGTTTTGTTTTAAGGATGACTGTAACAGACACTAAGCTATTATTTTATTTTCAAGGCGGTTTGTGCCTTAGTGACCCCGGTTTATAAGATGTAATAAGATAGAAAATTTTTGTAAGCCTTGATTGCTTTACTCTGATTATTATGTTTTATTGTTTAACGTTTGGGACGGAATCGATCCTTCAAACTGTCGCGACCTACGGGTCCATAAAGGAAATTAAACGCTTTCCTTATTTATGCTACGTCGGGGCGTGACAAAAGTTAAGTTGCAAATTCACCCAAAAGCCTGCTTGGCTATTGCTCATGAGTTACATTTACTAATGAGTGGAAATCAATATGCATATCTGTTACTGTCACTCCATCTATACAAAGGCATAAGCGCATGGAAGGAGTATCAAATTATATGGGTTTTCTCGTATGGGAGGTGTCATAGTAAGAAAGGATATTGTATGTGGTAATGTTTCGTTTGCCACTCGTAAGTTTTCAAATTGCAGAAAGTATAACTTATACTCCCTCCGTCCCATTTTGTCAGTCCATCTTTGGGAACTCAACTTATTAAGGGGACAAGAAGAATCTACACCTACTTTTCACAATTGCCCCTAATCATTACAACTACTTTTTTACTTTTGTCTTGGTGTAGATTTCAATAATGAAGGGTAGATTTGGAAAGTAAGTAAAAATTATATACCAAATTAGGAAAGTGGACACTAATTTTGGGAAATCCCAAAATAGAATATAAGACTCACAAAATGGGACGGAGGAAGTAACAAGTTGCAGAATGTATGTGGTAATGTGCATTTTAAAGCTAACATATAATTCGTGCCTACCATGCCTTATACCCAATACAAGAACAAGAAGTAAAATAGGACTAGAAGGAAAAAAAACTAAAATGATAATAATGATAATAATGGTCTTAATAATACACTATGCATACGAAAAAAAAATAGTGTGGAAGCAGCATCGATCAAGCTACGGTTATACATATGAAACAACAAGGCTCCTATCTATCTAAAGCAATGTAAATATTAAAACTAGGTGCCAGAATGAGAAACATCAAAGATATGTCGTGCATAAATGCTAGTACATATACCTACGGTCCCTCTCTGCGAGTGTATGTTCTAAAATCACATTGTAAGCCAAGTCCGTAGTTGTATGTCCTGCCAGATAGTCCTGGCAATAAAGAATTCAAATTCTAAAATTAAATAACCATATTCTGCTCATTCTGGTAGTATACACCACACTAACTGAGCAAAATTACTAAATAATGACTATAGAATGAAAATGTGACCGGTTGCAGAATATACAAACCAATGTAGCAGACCCTATTTCTGCTCGATGACCTCACAAGCACGATAATGGAAAAACTTACAAAATCCATCAGCATGCCAATTTTGTGCCGCTAGTTTCACACCATACTCTGTTCGAGCAGAAATAGCTGAACTAACCGTAGAACTAGCAGAAATATCTTTATTTTTTCATGTGAAAAACCAGCAAAAGTATCTTAAAATTTTTAGAGAAAGTGAATGTATCTTTAATCCATGAGTACAAACCAAGAATTGAACATGTTTTGAGTTAAAATTTACTGAAAATTATACATTACTTCGACACAGCACTTCTGAAGGTGATACAACATAATTTAAAATAAATGATCGTGGAATAGAACCATACTAAACCAAAAATTTCTCTCAACATTGGAGAATTCCAACACAAAAGCATTCAGGATTTTCCAACAAAATCGAGCAGAAAGTTAAAAAACTATCAATAAAGCACACCCATGGCCGTATGGACCATAGGAAGTGAATAAAGTGATGACTATTAGAGTACCTAAACTTTTGCTTGGTAAAACCATAGCTACTTCCTCAGAGCTTCAAAATTGATATCAAAGTCTACAATTTTTTGAATTTCCTAAAATTAAAAAATCACAGAACATACGTTTTCTCATATACAATAAGCTTTCTCATATTGAAAAAAAAAATATATAAAAATTAATTAATCCTTCAATTCATAAATATCATTAGAGATAGACTACAATATACAATCTATTTTTCATAGGACTGTTACCCATATTATCAATTTTGAGGACCATCACCTAATGCCAATACCGGACAGAAGGATACGAGGACAATAAGAACTAGCTTGTCAAATCGAATACAAAGAGGTCACAAAATTTATAAGCAGATAAATGAAATTGTATGGATATACTTACGTACATATGTGTATATATGAATACAGATTAAGGAAAAACAATATATATATATATATCAAACAAGGAGGAATAGAAACAGGGACGAGAAAGAACTTGACCTTGAACAACTCCCATGTCCTTCTCAACTTTGGCCTGCATTTCACGAAGAACGGCTGCTTCATCCTCCATTTCCTTCAATCATTTCTTCATCTCATCTAACTCCTGCAAACCAATTCAGATCCAATCAATTTAGGATTTTTAACATCATCATCATCATCTTCAGCATCAAACCATAAGGCTTTTCTCCCTACAAAATCTGAGCCAGAGAGTTAACTCAGCCTTTGTGTTTCTTCACCGATAATAGTACAGAGACGACGATCTATCTACAGATGAAATTTTGGGCAAATTGGAGCTCGTTGATGGAGAGAGGTTCTAGAGAGAAAAAGTTAGGGTTTTTCTTTTGGGGGTGAATTGGTTCTCTGGATGATTTATTTGCAGAGCCCCCAAGGAGAGAGAAAAGTAGGGCATTAGAAGAGAGTTTAGAATGGACGAAGAAGAAGATGAAGATGAGAGAGAGAGAGAGAGAGAGAGAGAGAGAGAGAGAGAGAGAGAGAGAGAGAATACCCATGACCGGAGGCGGCGACCAGGGGGTGGTGGCAACGAGCAGGTGACGGTGGCTCTTCTTCTCCTTTCCTTCACTCTTCTCTTTTTGACTTAGGGCTAGAGAGTGAGTTATAATATGTTAAATGTTTAGCGGGAAATGGTAGGGGGGAAATTTTAGGAGGAACTTTTGTATTGTGTTTATTTACAAAACTGCCACCGTAATTTTTATTTTTTAGTTTTTATTTATAAAATTACTATCATATTTTTAATTTTTTGAGTTTTTATTTACAAAATTGCCATGGTATTGTCATTACTAACGGATATATGCATTTTCTAACGGATATATCCGTTACTAATTACTAACGGATATATCCGTTAGAAATCATAAAAGTTGTCCGTTAGAAATTTGGCCATATGGTGTAGTAGCTCATGTTCATTCTAGTGTGAAATTTAACACTCATGTTCTTGATTCCTATATTGTGGTGCGAAATTGTATACTGCTAGTATGTACTATAATTTATTATTTGAATGATGACTGCTTACCAAATTAAAAAGAGTCAACTGCTAATTGAATCTCCATTCCAACGTAATGCTAATTAGTTTGTTCCAAAAACAACTCCACAATTCAAAGGTTGTAGTGTGAATATTAACACTCATGTTCTTGGTTCAAAGGCTATGTGATTTATGGCACAAACACAAAAACGGAAAGCACCATAATTATGGGATATTAATTCAAAATGAGATATTGGCAAGTCAAAATGCTATCATAACTACCAGAATTAATGTGTATATATGGCAAGTCAAAATCCGGTTTAATGAAAGCAGTGAAATTTTGCAGTGTAAAATTTCCCTAATAAACCAGTTGCAGTGTAAAATTTCACACTAATAAACCAGTTACAGTATAAAAATGATCTGTTTGCAGTGTAAAATTCAATACCCGCAGAAAGATTCGTTTATGATGTGATATCTAGATTGAATATGCAATACACTGAATTAGAAATGGTGAAATTCGTTTGTAACCGTTGTGTAAATTAATATCCTAAAATATTAGGATAAAATTTCTATATATATTGTAACCAATATCAATTGGGATTTGATAAGATTTGGTCAGATTTGGTAACTGATTCAATCATTAAATCTGAATTAATATATGTATATATGTATATATATATATATATATAGGTTAGGGGTAGAAAAGACATCTAATAATTCTATAATAGGAAAATTTGGACTAATCTCTAACAACATTTACAATTATAGGGTCTATCATTGGGAAGTACCAAATGGTGGGTCTATTACAACAAACGTTGGTAGAATGGGATTTTCCTCTAAATTTTTCTTTATTAAATGGACAAATTTCAAAGGAATAACAGCGCGCTAGAGGCAAGCCATATATAAAAGAGTGATTATATCTACACCCACCACATTTACTCATTACACCCACATACTCTCCACCCACCATCTGTCTTTCAATTAAAACGCTTTATTCTACGCACCCTCCCCTCATTCCCAAAATACCCCAACATTTTAAAACCAACCATCTTCACCCTAATTTCTATTACTCTTTACACCTATCATCCTCCATTCATCTTCGTCAACCCATTTTCAAAATATCTCAATTAAATCTTTGATTTATCACAATTTTATGTACAGTTTGCTTTAGGGCTGAGTTTAATTACTTTTATTCACTTTCTCGTATTGTTTTATTTATAATATTGAGCTTTTTACTTTTATTCCTTCATCAGTAGTTGGTGATGGAGTTGAATCCATTCCTCTATGTATATATGTATGTATACATTTATATATATATACTTCTCAAAAAAAAAAAACATGTGTATATATCGGTTGATGGGAAGATTCAATAAAAGAAACTTTCCTTTTTATGAGCGTGAGAATGAAACCCCAATCCAAATATTTACCTTTCAAAAAAGAAACCCCAAACCAAAGAAAAAATTGCAAGAAACTGAGTAAAATTGAATCTAGGGTTTATTGATGTTGGTGAATGTGTATAAAGTATAATACGTTTAATATGTTGTAGAGGTGGGTGTAGAGAGTAATCAATTTAGAGTTATTTTGGTACAATGATATATTGGGAATGTGAATATTTCATTAAAAGGTGAGTGTAATGAGTAAATGTGGTAGGTGTAGATAGAACCACTCTATATAAAATTGCCAAAACCAAAGTTAAATCTCCCTAAAACATAGCAACCAAATAAGTACTCAAAACAACCCCAAACAGGCACCCCAAATTCTGCAACACAATGCAATGCAGAAGCCCCACCAAACTCTGCACAAAATCAAGTCCCACTAACACAGAATATTATTGTGTTTATTCACCCTTCTATAACTGAATAGGAGTTGCATCGTTTAAGGGATTCAAATATCTTACTTTATATATCACAATAAGGGTAAATCAGTCCCAAAAATCTCAGATTGGACTTTTGACCGAAAAAGATTTGGAGAGGGGTTTTTACCACTAATTATTCATGCTCAGCCAATCATAAAGGATAGAAGGATTCATGGCACGGATAATCTATAGCCGTCGTGATCAAAGTGTGTTTGTTGAAGTGTGTTATAATCCACTGAATAGTGAGTGACAACTAAGCCTTGTATCGCTTAGAATATTAATATATAGTGACTACAAGAAAAACAAGTTTTTTTGCCACGCACCATCGCGTGGCTAATATTTAAAAATGTGTAGCAAATTGATATTTGCCACGCCGTCAACGCGTAGCCCGTTCGTGGGAGAAAGTAGTGGCGTTGATACTCTTTGCTACGTAGTCAACGCGTAGCAAATATGTATACTATTAACCATGCGCTTGTCCATGGCAAATAGTTTATAAATGCGTCGGTGATAAGTGCATTAAAAGGGCCAAAGTTCTGCATAGTTAATAATTTATCTTAGTTGCCACGCATAAACACGTGGCTAATAATGTGTATTTGTCACGCATTTACATGCGTAGCAAATAATCCATTTGACAATTACTTACATCAATACAGCATATTTGTTACGCAGAGTTGTGTGGCTAATAAATACATATTACCCACACACTTTGTGTGTAGCAAATAATAATTTCATAATTTCAGCCAGCATATTTGTGACGTAAGATCAGCGTAGCTAATAATTACTTTTGAAATACTAAAATAACATTTGTGACACATTTCAGGTGTAGCTGATAATCATTTTACGAGAATCTTATTAAATGGCAAATTTCTTTAATATACAGAGTGCAGTTTTGCTTACCCCAAAACATAAAGATAAGGCCAACAAATTCAGCAAACAGGTAATATGCATGACAAATCACCATGACCTTGCACTCCCTAGAGCTAGCCCATCTACCAAAAAAAAAAAAACAAAACAAAACAAAACACAATCAAACACGCCCATCCAAATTAGTTTGAAGTAACTTGAAAAGGCCTTTTGTTTGGAAAGGGAAAAGAAAGGTCTCTTGACTGAATTGCCTTGCAAGATGGGAATGCTGAAATTCTAACTAGGGAAAGACTTTTTTCCAAAAAGGAAACGTCTTAATACGTTGAAATTAAAGGTGAGTTTCAGGATATTGATTTGCACATTTCACATATTTGACGAAGTTTGTGGCCTATAGGTTCTGTTAGTAAGGTTTTATTCATCCAATCCAAGTTTTATATATATATATATATATACTAGTTGGAGGCCCACGCGTTGCGCGGAAAATTTAATTGTGTTATTTCGTGTGGTTAAGTATTGTTAAAAGTTCATAAATAGTTGCTAAAATTGCCACTTCATTTAACATTTTTTGAAATGAAGTATAAGTATCCTAGAACTTAAATTTTAGAGAAGAAGTTGACCAAAATGTGAATATTAGTGACCAATGGTTAAATAGCCACTTTTTAACTTTTTTAAGTGAATAATTAATATCTCAAAACTTGCTGACCCAAATGCAATTACACATATTACAATATATGAATCCTAAATTTGAGAGAAGAAGTTGACCAAATTGTAAATATTATTGACCAATTCCTAAATAGCCACTAAAATAGCAACTTTTTTTTTTACTTTTTTAGAGTGAATAATAAATATCCCAATAATTGTTGATCCAAATGTAATTAGACACAAGATTGTTGATTCAAACCTCATATGAGAGAAGAAGTTGACCAAATTGTAAATATTAGTGACCAATTCCTAAATAGCCACTAAAATTGCCACTTTTTTTTACTTTTCTTTAAGTGAATAATAAATATCCCAAAATTGTTGACCCAAATGTAATTAGACACAAGATTCTTGATTGAAACCTCATTATTATATTAATTAAAATTTCAAAAGCTTACTTGAATGTATTTATTTGTCTAAAATGACAGATTTACCCTCACACAAATAGGAGGTTTACATTTTCAACTAAGGGTATAATCGAGAAGTACAAAAATTGGGCAAAATTTCAAAAGCTGACTTGAATGTATTTATTTGTCTAAAATGACAGATCTACCCTCACACAAATAGGAGGTTTACATTTTCAACTAAGGGTATAATCGAGAAGTACAAAAATCGGGCATGGACAATTTTGGTAGTTCATAAAATTTGACGTGCTTGCTTAATGGGGCTGTCTTCTTATTATATAGTAGTAGATATATATATATATATATATATTCATGACGGCTATACTACTATATAGAAATAGAAAGTTATCCTAATTCGAATATAGTACCTTTAATTGCATATGCTAAAACTAATGTTGTACGTGTTTCATAATTCAATTAAATGATGAAAAAGTAAATTTTCAGCACTTTGATACTTAGGTGTGTTTGATAATGTCTAAGAGCACATCCTTTAACTGAAAAAATTACAAAAAAACCCTAGTGAAAACTTAAAAGAAAAATCCTATCGAAAAATTCTTTAAATGCGACATGTTTTTCATATACTTGTTGGCTATTACACCGCTAGCTTAAGAATTTCAGCACTTTAAAATCCATAATTTTCAATGCTTAATTTTCGGTTTTATCAAACATGACTAAGTTAATTAGTTGTTTTTTTATTTTATTTTATATAACCAACAATCAAATTAGTTTGAAGAAACTTGAAAGGCCTTTTGTTTCGCTATTAAAAATGGTGATTCAACCTCTTTAACTCTGACCATTTAGTGGAAAATGCATCTGTGAGACTACCCACATTGTGACATTGACCTAACAAAGGCAGAATAAATTAAAACCCTAACAATGTTGCCAGATACATCACTACCAATATCTCAACACCCAATTACTTCAATGGTTAAACTAAAACCCTAACAATGGCAGAATAAACGTAATCGGTTCACAAATTAAACACCTAACTCTGGTACGTAGACAAACATAATCAATTCACACACCAGAAACCACACATGACACAAACACATAGGAACACACACACCCCTTCACGAACACACACCTACATGAACACACACACACACATACATACACACACAAACATACAAATACAATAGATAGACAGGGATAGAGAGAGAGGGAGAAGGAGAGGGAGAGAGAGAGGTGATTGAAAACTTATAGTATATGCGGCCGATGGTGGGAGACTGTGCCGGTGTGTGATGGCCGACGGTGGGAGACGAATGTCTCTTTGTGAGTTTCTCTTCCTTTTCCTCAGATAGAGAAATAATAAAAGAGTGGGAAATTTTAGCGCCACTTTATATACCATATACTACCACATACTATTGCGTGGTAAATAATAAGCTTTTATATTTAATACGCACTATTGCATGGTAAATAATAAATTTTTTATTTTCCATGTACGTGTGCGTAGCAAATAATTTCCACTAATTGGTCAACTCTCATTTGTTTGTGACGTCTATAAATGCGTGACAAACATTGTATGCATGGAAAATATGTAGCATTACCCGCGCTTTTTGTGCGTGACAAATAACGTGCGTGACTGAAAATCAAATTTGTTGTAGTGAGTGTGTATGGCATATAGTTGATATCAATGTGAATGAGATCAGTTTCTGACTTTCTTCAATGAGTTCATGCTTTTCATAATCGGTCCAGCCTTTACCGCGGTAATAAGGACCCAATTATATATAATCTGAGGTTCATAGGCCTTCGTTTACCAAGAGAAGTTGATTATATACTCTATAGATGCAATACTCGAATGGTGAAGAAGAGAGGCCACCAATCTTTTGGGAGATACTAACCGACACATCATCGACCTCATTGAGCTGCATGTTTTGGTTAAAGTCAGTATGGTACCTTGTTTGAAATAAATTATAGAGAACTTTGCCAAAAAACAGAATCATATGCCCAAAAATGAATATATTTCAAATTTCTAATTGAGGCAGTAATACAACCCATCAAATAGTTTAATTAATTAAGTTATTTTGTTATTTTTCCTGTGTCAAACCCCACTAGTTATGTTCTATATACGATGCTCTTTTCTGAAAAAAAATATGTGCTACGATGCAACAAAAATTCTTTTTTTTTCCCGTAATCTAAGGTATATTCATTCAATCAGATGATAGGTCCTTCACAAAAAAAAAATATATATATATATATATACGACGAGGATCAGGTGCAGGTGTGAAGGGGCGGACTTTAGGATGGATCACTTTTAGCGACGAATTTTTTAATGCTAAAACAATGATTTTTGAGTGACGAAAAATTTTGTCACTAAAAGTGGTCCGTCCCAAAATCTATCTTTTAACACCCGCTTATAAAGATCCGGACTATATATATATATTATTTAGTCATGGAGAAGAATATGTCCTTGGGTCACACTATACATGAAACAAATATGACATTTGCTCAAAAGAAATATTTTCATGAAAATGTGCAACTTATCGTGCACGATAAGGAATCTTCAAGTAGAATATATAATTTAAGAATATATGAGACAATGTTTGGTGCAATTAGAAAGCAAAAAATCATGCGCTTGCAGGGGCGGAATCAAGAATTTGCACTTGGGGAGACCGAGTATACTAGTTTGGTTCTACCAGGAAATAATGCTCACTTGGGGGTTTGGGGGCGCGAGGAATATTTTGGATCTATTTAATTTTTCATTTTTTTTGGATAGATTTTCTTTATCAAACTTATTTTAGTGTTCCGTGGTGAGGTTTTTTTTGCCATTTTGAAAGTTGTAAGATTTTAGTGCTTGTAATTTTCATTGGGTATAGTTGATCTTGATGCATGCAAATGCATTGGGATGCTCATATTCAAGAGAGAATTGAAACGGGTAAGAACATTTTAGGGTTTGGAGAACCAAAACCCTAGAACAAGAGCTCCTAGGCTCATTTTGGTTAAAACCAATTCTAAATACAATATAATCAAGGATAAATTAATGTTTAGTCCTTTAGATACACCCAATCTAGAAATAGGCCCAACAAATAAGCCCTTTTAGAAATTAGTCCTTCTACAATTTCATGGACCAAAATACCCTCTGTACTCAATTAGCATACTTACAGTGGAATTTCAGTTAGAGCATATTTTTTAATTCGGCATAAATTTGCTGAAATTACTCCCCATGACATCACAAATAATCAGGGATTCAAATTTAAAACACTAAACATACCCCAAAAATCTCGCGATTATCATAAAAGAGAGTAATCTACCATTTCATCATTTTTCACACCGAAATCAACCCAATCTGCAACATCAGGTTGCCTATATCAGAGAAAGCTTGGAAGAACAACAATGGTAGATGAGGGATAACGATTCTATCAGGGTTCCGACCAAAGTTCCAATATGGGTAAGAAAGTTGACTGGAAGGGATTAGTGAGATAAAAAAAAACGATGAGAAATTAATATAGATAAATACATAAGAAAGGAGAGTTTATAATAGTGAGAAATTCCCCACTTTAAACAGTGAGAAATTCCTCACTTTAAAATACAGTGAGATAAAAAAACAGTGGGAAATTTTATCTATAATGGTGAGAAATTCTCACGTTTTGGTGAGAAATTCCTAGTTTTAGAATTTTGATGGAGGTTTAATAATACAAATTTCTCACACTTTTGAATGGATTTGAAGAGAAAATTTCTCACAAAAAAAAACACCTCTTGAAGATGACCCCAAAAAGTGAAGACTTTGAAGATAACCCATGATTCACAAACTCTTACGACACAATTGGGGGTTTCACTTTGGTCAAACCCTCATGTCGATCTCAAAGTCTCAGATTTTGGACTCAGCGCCGCCACCGATCAGATCCGGCACGATGGACTATTACACACCCTCTGTGGCATGCCGGCGTATGTGGTGCCGGGGATATTGACGAAAAAGGGCTACGATGGTGCTAAGGTGGATGTGTGGTCATGCGGAGTCATCTTGTATGTGTTGAGCGCTGGTTTTCTACCGTTCAACGATCCGAATCCGATGATGATGTATAAGAATATCTATAAAGGAGATTTTGGATGCCCGAAATGGAGTAGAGAGTGAAAGATAGAGAGAGAGAGAGAGAGAGAGAGAGAGAGAGAGAGAGAGAAAGATTGTGAGAGAGACAGAGAGTGAGATACTGAGAGAGAGGTCATCCCTATGTGTTTGCAACCAAGATCAAGGAAAATGGATAGGAGTAGAGAGAGGAATTATGAGGACAGACCGTGAGGAGAGAGAGACGGGGTGAGATAATGAAGAGAGAGAAAGGATATTGTATTTATTCGGGTTTCCATTTGAAATCCCTAATTTTAAGGTGATGGTGTATATAACCACATATATATATATATCTACTGAAGGGCAATTTTGTCCATAAAAAAATACAAATATTTGGGAAAAAAGACTAATTTTTAATTCAACTATTAACTTGGGTATCTATTTTCATACAGACAATATCAATAAGACCAAACTTACTATACACGCCTATTCAATGACCAATTCTAATATTTCTATATAATCAAAAGCTCCTTTTACCCTAACCCTAACCTACTATTTTCAGCAATGGCTTTTCTTTTGATATCAATCTTGGAAAACATGATGGTTGTCACTCTATGTTCACTTCCATCTTCAACTCAAGGATCAGAAACAAGATGTATAACACCCGCTTCGGCGGATTATTTTAATCATCATTTAGCATGCATTATTAATCATTTAATGACGATCTGAGTATATGTGAGATGTGGGCCTTGACCCACTAAGTTGATTATGGGTGTCCAGCGGGAACCCATATGTGACCAAAGTGGTAGTCTTATATTGGGATAGTGATGAGAATATCCTTATGTGCCTAAATGTTTATTAAGGCTTAAATGATTTATTATTTTATTGTTAATTGTATCATGTTTTTAGTTGGAGACCACTTTTGTGGTCAGTTAGGGGTATCTTTGTGAGCGCGAATTGAACACATTACATAACTAGTAGGCTAATTAGCACCTTTATATAATTATATGGGACCACTTATGGGACCCATGCGAGACATAGGCAAATACTCATTTAAGTTTGGGATAGTTTTTAATATGATTCATAACTAATAGGGACTTAATTGTAATAATCAGAACTAGTGGGGGGTTTTATAATAAATATGAAAAATTAGCTTAGTATATAAGTTTGGAATCTTGTGGATGAAGACCAAGTCTTCATCTTCTCGGTTAGATTTAAGTCGGCCGAAAATGGCGTACGAGCTCGCGGGTTTTGCCGAGCTTCACGATGACGGTTCACCAATCAAACGACATCGGTTTTCAAAACAGGCTACATATTCGGACTCTTGGAGGTGAGACTAGTATTTTGGTACCAATTTGGTTAAGTTCTATGATAGTTTTTCTGCGACCCATTTTGGGGATTTAGCTCATAACTTGTAATTTATATATAGGATTTGTACCTGGTTCTTAGTAGGGCTTTAATCTCGCAATTAGGAGCGAACCCAAGTGGTGAGTGACATTAATTGTGACATATGGATGATTTCATGTTTGAGTTCATTTGGGATGTAAAAGTATGTTAAATTAGCTTAATAAAGTTTATTAGTTTATTAATGGGCAAAATTCATGTGATTAAATTAGGTCCAGTTTGATTGTAAAAGCATGGTGTGATGAATTATTTGAGCATGTTGAGTTGCTTATTTGGGTCAATGGAATTGCTAGTTCTATACCACCATGAGGTAATCGATGTAGTGACGACCACGGCCGACAGAGGCCTATGAGACCGCACGTGTAGGGGCGTGGGTCATGACTAGGTCATGTGGGCTTAGGAAGTGGAGCCGCGGACTAGTTGGTAGTGGTGGAAGTGAACTAGTAATTACCGGAGACTATAATTTATTGTAATGAAATGAAATTGAGCATATTTATTATCCATGTGCAAAATTAGTGTTGTTCACAAGCATATAGCTAATATATTGTAGTGGTTATTGAATAACCATCGTAGGTGTTCAAGATGGAGCTCAGAAGGAAAGAAATGGAAAATTGGTGAGTACTCGTGGGCGTGGGGATTATTACTTAATACTTGCTTAATAGACTTATGTATAATAAGTAAATTAGTGGAATATTGTAATCAATTATTTATTTGAATTTATGTAGAAAATGATAACAGCTTAAATTCTTGTAATATAGGGGACGTGTTATGTTGATTGGTTATGGGCTGAAGTAGTATTTCTGTAACTTCTAATTAGAAATGGGGGTACCTTTGGGGACCCTTTGACCTATAAAATATTACTTTTGAAAACAAATTTTGGTAAGATGTGTTTGGGTGTATGCGTTCAAACCTTGAAAAACACAATAGTGTGTTGAGGTCTTTGGTCAAAACTTTTATTATTTTGCTTTCCGCAAATTTAATAATTTGAGAAGAGCCTTGGTGGCGTGCCATGTGTCCTAGGATCATTTGGGTGGTTTCAGGCCCTGACATTTAGTGGTATCAGAGCAATAGGCTAGAAACTTGGGTACGAGAGACGACGACTCGAGAGTGACGTGCATGTTATGTTATGGAGTTGCAGATTTAAAAAAAATAAAAAAAAATTAATACTATTGGTAAGAATTATAATGTGAAAATCTTGTTTTCTGAGTTAATGATGTTCTATGAGAGTATGGCTTTGGGATAAAGTTTGGGTAATAAAAAGGGAAAGGATTTTCTACGGATTATTGGATGATAATTTATGATGAGTATTTTAACTTGGGTTATTGAGTTATGAGATATTATTGAAGCTTCTACATTCTGTCATTGACTTGGGATTTATGTCAGAGATAATTATTTGTTATTTACTGGGATTGGTATGAGTGTTTCGTTCTGAGGATTGGATTATGTTATTAACACTTGACGTGGTGAATGAGTAATGAAAAAAAAAAGATGGTAAAGCTATATAGCAAGCCTTTGGGGTATGGATAATCTTCCATGTATTGAGTATGTGATCGGGTATTCTTGTATATGGATATTCGTTATTATACTTCCGACCATGGTTCGGGTTTCGGGATTTCTTTATTACGGAGGGTTTGTGTTGACTCTTCGATATGAGAATTGTGGTATTGGAAATTGCGGTTTTCTCGTGATATTTATATTGTGGGTGTTATGGATATTTATGTTGACACTGCTACTTATGGTGGGTTTTCTTATTATTTTCCTAATTCTCTGAGGAGGGGTATGATTATAATGGTCTGGCTTTCTGTAGGGTTAGTCATGTGAGTATGGTATTTGGGGCACCCGTTATGTGGCTGCTATTTATTTGGAGATTCGTATTCTTATTTTGTTTGGGGTATATTTACCAAATTCATGGTATTTCTTGAGAATTGGGGTGTATGTGGGGTTTGCTGGGATAACTGGAAATGACGGGGTTATACAGTTGGTTTTATTATATGAATTTGTTGAGAAATCTCTCAACCATATAATTATTTTCTATTGGGTTTGAGGAATCTCTCAACCCTAATATGGTGTTGTACTAACTGGTTGTTTATTGGGTTTGAGGAATCTCTCAACCCTATTATGGTATTGTATTGACTGTTTATATTACTGGGTTTGGGGAATCTCTCAACCCTGTTATGATGTTGTATTGATTGGTTATTCTTATTGGGTTTGAGGAATCTCTCGACCCTATTACGGTGTATTGATGTTTGTCGGTGGTTTGGGTAAAGTTGGGATTAATTAGGGAAAATTGAATAATTGTATATTTTATATGTCAAAGTAGGCTGCAAGGGGTGAATAGAAATTCTGTTATAACTGATTGTAATGAGAAAAGACTGGAGAATGAGTGAATGGATAAAAATGAATTAAATTAACCTTAAGAATTAGGACAAGGATCCGCTTTTACAAGTGAAGGGCTGCTTGGATAGTTATAAGGGGATGCATAATTTAAAAGGGATTTGGGGTTTAAATTTGGAAATAAAGGATCGAAGGGATGATTTTTAGGAAAAGGATGGAAAAGTTATGTTTGGAACCAAATGTGGTTACAATGAATTACCTGGATGATGATTGGGGATTTACTCTTGAGGTTTAGAATGGTTGGATTTAAGTTGTAGAATTTTGGTGAAATGAAGGATTCACACGAGTAAAATGTAGCATTATAAGATTATAGAATTTTAAAGTTATTTTTGAAAAAAAAAATGAGCATTTTCTTTTGTAAACGTGAAAAGTTATTTTGGAGATGGAGATGAGTACATCAGAATGGTTACATTGAATTTATTGATTCCAATTGTGTTGAAGGATTTTTAAGAAGTTTTGAAATTCATTTTCAAGTTATTTTAAATATTTGGGAAAAAAAATGCTTTAAAATATTTTCCATTCAAGAGGGAAGTTGCAATAAAAGTTGAGGATGTATCAAATGGGTTTGAGAGTTGTGTTATTATTTAGAGGATATTCTTAACATTTTTTACATCTCGATTTCTACTTGAATGATTGGGTTTCCGTGGGCAAAATATGGACAGAGTTATTATGTGGTTTGTTGGTGGAGTTTTAGAATTTCGAGTATTAAAATGTTCAAAACTTGGTCTATAAAACTCGAAATGCATATCATTTTCGCCGTTGAATTTCTCATTCAAAATATTTTATTTTGTGTGTGGTTTGGAAAAAAAAAAGGAAAAAAAATATTTTCAAATGACTATTCTACCCTCTGGGTATTAAATGCAAAAGCTTTAAAAGATTTTAAACAAAAGTTTAAATTAGCCGTGATTGGTTGAGGCGTGATGATTGAATGAATTGACGGTGTTTACAGATGAGTTTCAGAATTCAAAGAGTTTGAGTTGAATTGGGTAGATTTAGAGATTTCTTAAATGAGAGGTATTTCATGGGATACGACTTTTGAAAGATTAGTATGGATCGTAATTTAAGGATAGTGGTAGTATGACTAGTTGATTTGTGGAAATTGGGTTGTGAAGGACATTTTAGATTTCCAAATAAGAAATGAAAAGTCTTATCGGAAAGAGGGTTTAATTGTTGGAAATATCACAAGAACGATAAAGAATGACGATTTGCGAAATGAAATCTATTTGTTTGTTGCTTTGAAGGAGTACTTGGATACCTGTGGTATAACCTATGCCTGAAATGTAATAAAATGAGACTGGATAACAAGTGGGATATTACTGTAAAGTTGTAATAGAGGTTGATTAAAGGAAAGACTGGGAAAGTTGAGTCTCTAGAATTTTAGTGATAAGAACCTCTTGCATTGTTGGGGGAAAGAGAAATTGATACTGAGAAGAGAAGTTGTGGAAAGCTATTTAGAAGTTTGGAAATCTTTTGTGAAATTCTTACATATATGACGGGGATTGTACGGTTACGGAATAACTACATTTATGGTATTTGGTTTTGGGATTTAGATCAAACTTAAAATTTCTAAAGTGAAAGTTTGGGGGAAATGACACGGTAGGAATAGTCATATTAGAACTTCAAGGCCCTTAGACCATTCTTTGTGCAACATGGTTAAGCAAACTATCGAGGATAGGAAACTTCCCGACGTTAGTCAATTCATACCGATTAGCTTGTGTAATGTGACCTATAAGGTCATCACCAAGATGATTGTCAATCGGTTTAAGATTTGATTACCCTCATGGGTATCCCCTACCCAAAGCTGTTTTGTTTTTTGGTTGAATTAAATATGATCCCAGTTGAGCATTTGGATATGGTAAGTTGACAAATTGTGATGTTGACAGATTTGTCTTGGTATTGTCTCAAATTGAACTTGATTTATGATGTGAGAATTGAAAATACATAATGACATGAGAGATTCAAGGTTTGGAGAAATTAGAAAATGAATTATGTTTTAAGAGGTGAAAAGTGGATGATAATGGCAACTGTGGTTAGGACACTTGTAATTGAAGTGATAGATTTTGAGAACCATCTCGAGAAAATTTCTAGGGAATGTTGAAAAATGGGAATATGTTGTACATCAGTATATATATATGGATACACTAAGAGGTGCACGTAAATTATGGCATGGAGAGTTAAAAAAAATTGGGTTGTTAAAAACCAGAATTGTTTATGTTGAAAAGAAAGGATTCGATGTAACCAAAAAGAGATTGGGAGATAGCAAAGTGATCATTTGTTAAGGGTAAGGAGCTGGTAGGGATTCATGAGATGGCATATGTGGTTGACTTTGTTTCACTGATTATATTGCCGTTGTGAGTAAATGAAAATGAATGTTATGAGCTGAAAGAAATGTTTGAATGGGTAAACTGAAATATTAAAGGACAAGTATATGTGTTGGATTTCAAGTGTGATTGGGAAATGCATTTAATGCTGATAAATTGGTGATTGATATCAATTGACTGTTAAAGTATTTGAATTGTGCCTTACGGGATATTCGAGAGTGTTTAGGACCATCGATACGGTGAAGAAAAGAGTAAAAACGGGTATTGCTGAGACTGTGAATTTTCGGTACGAATTGAGATGATGGGTTTTGATCAGTGCATATTATATATCTGTGTACTAAACTGCTGATTCTATCATATGATCTGTGAGAGTATAATCGTGTTTCAGCACGTGAGGGGTTTTTGGGTATATGAGATCTGATCGATGTGTATTGAGCATCCAACGGGAATTTCCAATCGAAAATATCTAGTATTGCAGGCTACGGTTATTTTATTGGTTGAGTTTAATGTTATGATCATTCGATCGAGAAGACCATATGTGATTTGTGATCTGCTGACTTGTGCAATGACGCAAGGTTGAGGACAAACTTCTTTTTATGGAGGGGAGAGATATAACACCCACTCCGGCGGATTATTTTAATCATCATTTAGCATGCATTATTAATCATTTAATGACGATCTGAGTATATGTGAGATATGGGCCTTGACCCACTAAGTTGATTATGGGTGTCCAGTGTCACAGCCCGGTCCCACAATAGCAGAACCGGAGCCCGTGGCACGCCACCGACGCTAAACCAATTCATTAACGTTCCCCCTTAACTAATAGATGCTAGTTGGGGGGGCCATCTGCTAAACCCAGCCCCAGTCTAAGTAAGTTAAGGGGCTTTGGCTCCAGGCTCCAACTCGATCTTGTGGTAGACTACCCTTCTAGGGGGCACTTGGCAACTCACTCGTGGGTTCCCAAAATTTAGTTTGAAGAACACACGCAGCGGAAAAACAAAACACATTTTAAAACAAGGGGTCCAGTCGACTGGGTCTGGACCTCAGTCGACTGAAGAAAGCAGAGAGTTTTCAAAAAGGTTTAACAGACCATCCAGTGGGGTCCAGTCGACTGGGACTCCAACTTTCAGTCGATTGAATCCCCCCCCCCCCTTTCGGTCGACTGAAGCAAGTAGAACCAAAATGAACACATAAACCTTCAGAGGTCCAGTCGACTGAGGCAGGGCCCAGTCGACTGCTTTTGTCATATTAAAAAGCAGTAGCTAGCAGGCACAAGGGTCCAGTCGACTGAACACTGGACCAGTCGACTGCTCCCCTAACAGCAGCCCAATTCTGCAGAAAAACAAGTTTCAAAAAGCTTTTTTAAAACAACCAAGTGTTAACCACACACTCCAATCTCACATCAAAGTAATCCTAGCTGTATTAAAACATTACCAAAGTATAATTACAACATGTTACTAACTATTACCATGCTTTAGGTCCATTTTAACATACTAAGTTAAACACAAGTGAAAACATTCAAATCCTTATTACAACATTACCTATTGTTCCAAAACTACAAGATCAACATTTGGGTTGCCTTCTAAACGAACTCTGAACCCACGTGCTCACTTGTAATACCCTGTATTTTGGTATATTAATAAGACCTGGTATTTCATTTCTATACTTGTATAACCTTAACCTTTCCTTTGGTGAGATTTGGATACCAATCGATTGACATATTACCAATCGATTGACACTTTTTGAATACCAATCGATTGACATGTTCCCAATCGATTGCCATCAGACCGACTAAAATTGATTACGTGTCAACATCCCAATCGATTGCCATTTATCTCAATCGATTGCCATTGTTTCCAATCGATTGACTACAAATATCTGTTGCCAATCGATTGACTTGTGTCTCAATCGATTGACATAAGCTGAGAAATGTTTTCTTCTTTTCTTGAGGTTTAAACGTGTGGCACTCTTAACCCCTTTATATACTCGTTCATTTGTGGCCTTGGGCCAAGTTTGGCAGCCTTGGGAGAAAGAGAGAGATATATACCTCTTGAGAGATATACATATATCTATATATATTTCTATAACTATACACATATATATACACACACTTCCTTGGCAGCTGGGAGAAGAAGAGAAGAAGAAGGAGAATCAGAAAGAAGAAGGAAGGAAGAGACAGAGAGAGAGAAGGCTAGACAGAGAAGGAAGAGAGAGAAAGAGAAGTTGGTTTCAAGCTTAGAAACACACCCAAACGCACCCTAAGTGAGTTTCTAACTCACTTGGTCCCTTTATGTGATGTTTATGCAAGTTATTATGAAGCTTAGATGGGTTAAATGCATGTAGTTTACGTTTATATATGCTGTTTTTACAATCTGCTGGAGAAGACGTAGTACCAATCGATTGACATAATCTCAATCGATTGATATCAGTCATATCTCAATCGATTGGATAGAATTCCAATCGATTGACATGTTCAATCGATTGGCATGTTTCTCAATCGATTGACACCAACTTTTGTCCCAATCGATTGGACCACTATCCCAATCGATTGGCATGCTCAGAGCATGGATTCCTTTGCCTGTTTATTATATAAGAGGTTTAGTTGTTCGATTTCTAATTCGGACTTCCAGTATGCGACTGTGGGTAAGACAGGAGTAATGAGACACCAAAGATTTATGGATAATGGATAAATAAGAAGTAATATGAAGACATGGGTGACGTGTTGATTCTGATGTGAGTTCGATGTCCGTTTTCTTTCATTCAGAGTAGTCATGCCACATTGGGAATTGTCATGTGTCGATATAGAATGGAACGTAAGTAGGTTTGGTAAGTTCTGGGAATGGTACGTGGATGGACGATTGGTCATGAAATGCTCTTAAAAGCGGTGAACAGGACCATTGTTCTTAAAAGCGGTGAGCTGGACCAAGAAGTCTCAAGATAGACTGGATGATCATGATATGCTCTTAAAAGCGGTGAACAGGACCATTGTTCTTAAAAGCGGTGAGCTGGGATCACTAGTAGATGACGTTGAGTCATGGAAATAGATTGATATGCCTTGTTCGAAACGTTATATCCCTGAAATGCGGTGAACAAGACCATTGTTCTTAAAAGCTGGGGACGGACTGACGTGGAGTCCATGACATGCGGTGAGCAGGATATATTGCTCTTAAAAGCGATGGACAGAATAAGGGTGTATCCCTAGAGTTAAGCGATTTAGTCTGTTCATGAAATCAGAATATGTTGAGTTCGGTATTCGATTAACAAGACGTTAAGGGTCGGTTTACAAGGATAAATAAAGAAGCAAGATATGGTTATAATAAGATGTTAACTCGTGTTTTCATAAGCTTGTGTTTACTTCAGATAACTGGTACCCTGTTAGTTGTTGCTCACTCAGCTCTCAGTAAGCTGACGGCCTTTTATTGCCTGGACTTTCCCCGTCCAGAATATACTGTCCCTTATTCTGCAGGTAATGACCAGTACACTGATGAGTGTTATCCAGAGGAGGGCCCCACTAATGACGATTACGCCAGGGAGGATCACTACGCTGAGGACTATCCGTACGCTAGTTGAAGGGTGAAGGAGTTATGACGAGTTTTATATTTTCAGTTGTTCTGTCAAACCTTTTGTTAGCGGGTACTTGGGCATTTGTTGTCTTCAGACCTGTTGTGATCCTGTGGACCACACTCTGATGTTTTGTAATAGCTAGTACAGTGATTTTTATCTTCAGTTGTTTACTGTTGCTGTTCTTTTGGACTAGTACTGCGTGGTGTGGATTATTAGTGACTTTCACCTGTCATTCCTTATGGACCCATAAAGGAAATTTATTTTTCTCTATTTATGCTGCTCCGGGGCGTGACATCACTTCTCCGATTCCTCGCCAGCATTAACACCTAAAATGGTTATTTGAATAACCACAGATATTCGATTTGTTTAAGCTAACGCTTAGTGAATAAAACAACATATGCACATGAATGATAAACATGTCCGCATTCACGTCTCTACATTTCATACTAGTCGCGGGAGACTCACGTGCCCGTCTATACTCCCAATCCGCGACTCCTCACCAATAAGTCCACGCGAAAGGGTAAGACCCACGATTCTTCTCTTCAATCGTGCGACCTTAATGCCTATATCGGCTCCACAAAATGGCACGGTGACCACGTGCTCCTTCTGACCCAAATAAGCAACTTAACATGCTCAAATACACATCACCATGCTCGCGGTAATCAAAACATTTCATCGTGCTATTGGGCCTACTTATCAATATAAATGCCCAATATGAACTACACAAGATATCTCTAAGTATTAATACATGCTATTCAAACATAACATGAATACATGTCAAGAAACCATTCCAAAACATTGTTGAATCACTCACCTCCGATTTACGCTCTTAAACTTCAATCTGAAGAAAACCCGTGTACAAAGAACGTGTAGAAGTCCGTCTAGTACAATTCCTATGAATCAAAATTCCATTTATCAACTTTTATGAAAAATTCTAGAAAACAACTTTTCGGAAAACTTGGCCAAACAAGCCCTAACATATATCAAAATGAAGCTCTTACCTCGAGGAGCTCGAATATGAAATCTGGGAGAAAACAAACTGACGGAAGGTCGTCGTTTGGCGTCGCAAAGCTCTAAGCTCCAAAATCTCCCTATGGCCCCCCTTTTTGGAATTAGGTTAAGACTTGTTAAAATATCCAAAGTCATCACTTCCTATATATAGGCAAAACTATCGAGAATTACGTTTACGTCCCCACGAGTTTTCAAAACTCCTAATCAGTCTCTGAAACTTTCTATACAGCTTATTCATAGGTTTATAAGTGAAATCTCAAAATTATACAAGTTTTCGACTAAGTTTTGTTTGGTCGCTAAAATGCGAATTTCTATACGACGTTTCCGAAGTTGCTAATTAGCCTACCAAATTAATAGCGTGTTCATTCGTTCTCACCAGGATACTAAAACTAACAACAGATATGAATTCTAAAACAGAAAATAATACAGATATTGAAATACACAAGTAAACATTTATTTTCAGATAAACATTTAAAGTATTCCACAGTGACCGTCTCAGACTCAGAGAGACGTCGCAACAACAAATCCTCAATTACCACAGCTTCAAAGGGTTCTCTAATACAGACACCCAAATCAACTCGTGAGTCAAAACTCACCCAAACATGTGTCATAAGACACGCCACATCACATTATCATGCATGGCAATGTAATGCAAAAGCAATAACACAAATATGAGTGTTATAATACTCTCCCCCTTAAAAGAAGTTTGTCTCCAAACTTGTACCTCATGTCTCAAAAAGGTGCGGATACTGAGTACGCATCTCATCTTCTATTTCCCACATCATCCCTTCCGTAGTTTGGCTAGCCCATAACACTTTCACTTTCGATATTACTTTGTTCCGTAAGACTTGATCATTTCGATCCAAGATCTCTACCGGATACGCAACATATTTCAAATCACTCTGAATCTCATTCGATATTGGAGTCATAACTTGATCTCTATCCTCCACTAAGTGTTTACGTAACAATGACACGTGAAACACGTTATGCACTTGAGCATACTCACTTGGCAATTTCAAACGATAAGCTACGGGTCCAACTCTCCCAATAATCTCAAAAGGTCCTACATACCTCGGGTTGAGCTTCCCATATCTACCAAATCTGGTGATTCCCTTTGAAGGTGACACCTTCAAATACACTAAGTCTCCTACATCGAATTCCAACGGCCGTCTGCGCTTGTCGGCATAACTCTTATACCTGCTCTGGGCTGTCAGTAGCCGTTGTCTAATTACCTTTATCTTATCCGTCGTTTCTTGTACAATTTTCGTCCCTTCAATAATTTGTTCTCCCACCTCTGTCCAACTAATCGGTGAACGACATACACGACCATATAAAGCTTCATAAGGAGTCATTCCAATACTCGACTGAAAACTGTTGTTATATGCAAACTCAATTAACAGTAGGTGGTCTTCCCAATCACCCTGGAAATCAAGTACACATAACCGAAGCATGTCTTCCAAAATCTGGATTACTCTCTGTAGACACCCCATTTTGTCGGCTATCAGATTTAGGAGACCCATAGCTTGGTGGTTCACAATGATCGTAAAAGACTCAAAAGGACTCCTGGAAGCCAGTTTTATCTCTCAGAATGCTCAGAATGACCAAAATGCCCCTGAAAGCCCAAAAGCTCCCAGATTTGGACCAAAAGTTCTGGAAACATACTACGTCGTAAGAAAAGTGATAAAATGAGTTTTTAAGTAAAATCGGATGAAATCGTCAGCTCCCAGAGACACCCGGAAAGTCCCCGTTGACCGGTTTGACCAGGTTTGACCAAGTTTGACCGAAATCTTCCGAATTTGCTGGAATCATTTTAGATCATGAGAAAAGTATTAAAATGAGTTTTAAAAGAAAATCGAGCGAAAACGTCAGCTCCTGGGAACTCCCGGAGATTTCCAGAACTTCCCGGGAATCCCAAGTTTGACCAGTTTGACCAAAATTTGACTTTAGAATCGGGGTACCATAACAATTTTCAAATATTTTTCATGGATACTAGAGGTCAATAGCTTTCCAATGGTATATCGCACATAATTTTCGGATTTAAAACAAGTTTATTATGAATTTTCGAAGGCGAAAAAGGCTATCAAATCGGCTTTTATCGCAAATACCGCAAAACTTTTCAAAGTGATCTATCCCCGATTTATTGTTTATGTAAAATAGACTCCATTACCTTACCAACGGTATATCACAACCTCAATTTGGAGTTCGTATGCATTTTTTGTGAATTTCGGACAAAATAGGGCCTTTTCGCGAATACCAAAACCTCTGGGGGCCTAAACATGATTATCCAGACGATTGAGGAGCAGTGCCGCCACGGCACTGGCCCACTGTCGCCATGGCACAGGCCCAGTGCCGCCGCGGCACTCTCCTCCAGAACAGTGTATTTTTGTAATTTTTCTTGGGGGTTCATTTTGATTAATTGAAAACCAAAACGACATAGTTCTATGTTCACAGATGTTTGGGACCAATGGGAACACTTCTAAAACCCCAAAACCACCCCAAATTGGCCTATATAAACCCCCCTTGACTTCTCATTTTGGGGGTGTCAAATGTAAGCTTTGAAAAGTTTTGGGAGAGAAAGTTGTAGAGATAAGGTTAGAATAGAGAGAAAAGAAGCTTTCTTCTTTGATTTTCAAAACAAAAGTGAATTCTAAACTTTGTTTTTACTTCATTACTCCTATTTACTTCAACATTCAATACACACAACCACCATTTTAGTGATCATTTAAGAGAGTGGAAGCTTCTTCCATGTCCAATGTCATCACATATGAGTGAAACACCAAACTACAAGTTCAATACATCATGAATATCATCTATTGATTGCTATCTATTTGCTTGCTTGTTTATATAATGTTCATCTCTTCTCACCTCATTTCTTTTTTATTTTCTTTATTTACTTACTAGTTCATCATCATCTAAATGATGACATGAAGTTTGAGGTGAGTGAATCTTTATGGATAGTAGCTCTTGATCTCAAAACCATGTTTGATAGATGATGATTATAACTTCAATACCTCCAAGGTATCCTTGCAGTTATGTTCAAATGAAAATAAATCTCTCCAACAATCTTGGAGGTTCTTGATGATGAGTTTGATGTTGACATTTTAAGTGGCTATAATCTTTATTGAGTATTGAAAATATGCTTTCAAAACATCTATTTGAAAACCCCTCTTAAAACCCCTCATTTTGATCTCATGTTAGACATTTTGAGAGAAAAAGCCTCTAAAGCTCACATAATGGAGAAAAAGAAGGAGAAAACCCATAAGAAATGGCGAGAGATTCGTCTCTCTTCTCTGCTGCAGAAAATGAAAAAGTTGAGAATAAGAGGAGAGAGAAGAAAGAGTAAAGAAAGAATAAAAAGAATAAAAGGGAAGGGAGTCTTCACGTGGGAATGGGGTGGGGTTCACATGTTCAAGACTATGGACTAGCCCATCCCAACTAATTAACACACTGTCACATACACAGCACATATATGCATATACACATATACAACACCCCAAATGAGCCAAACTATGCTTACATTAAACTCTCCCAAATACACTTACATGCATTTATTTTAATTATGTAAGTATACACTAGTGTTCTATTATTTATATCCAAGTCATTTCATGACTTACAATCATACACAACTGGTTCACGATACTAAGCCAATATATCCAACCAAAATTATTTAATTCTTGTGAAAAACTCGTTTGGTAAGCGTCTATTTTTTGGATAGAAGTTTGTGCTATGCCTAATAAATTTCTTAAAATAGATTCTCTATCAAGCCAACCTTTAAGACTGAATGAGATTCAATTTTAGATATTTCCAAAAGGCCATAAGCTTCTTTCAGAAAATGTCAAATTGATTTCAATCTACCGCTTACATCTCTTGCATTTTAGATCACTCACGAAACTACTACCACATGTTTGTATTTCTCTCTCTACATAATTTGCAGGAGGGTGAAATAGAATTATCTATATACATGTAACATGTAGTCACACAGAAATGAAATATACATAAAGTTCATCGACAACATATGAACAAAAAATAAGATAATTGAGAGCACTAATCTTACAAATGACCAAAAGGGTATTCAATTTGCTTTTTGAAACCAATGGTAATTGTATAGAAATACACATTTATAAAACAAAAAACAAACAACAAAACATAAACCAGGTGATTGACATGACAAATATATTTGTACATATATGTAATTACCTTTTCCTATATAAAAGAGTAGAATTTCTGCTCAGAAACAAGAATTTTCTTCTCACTGATTACTATGAATCTCTGAAGTCTGACATGTGAATTGTTTCATGATTCATCATCACAGAACAGAAAGTAACACAAAATAAACAAGGAGATCACTTTGGTACACCAAAGTGGTATTGGTGTAGGTACACTAAAATGAACCAAGACCCTTAGATAATGCCTTGGAGTGATCTCAACCATCCAACCAAACACCACACCTTAAAATGAAAAACCATTTTGGTTTTGCCCCAAAACCCAACCTCTCACCTCTCTAGCCGGTTGCCCACACCCAAGGGTCCTGGTTCATTTATTGTTATGCAAAAGAATTTATTGTTATGCTAATTAATCAATTGCAACTCAATTAAACCTAACTTTGTTCCAAAATGTAACAGCTTAGCCTGAATTTTTTTATTCTTAACCACCTGTTATCAACTTTTTCATTCTTGTGATAATCAACAAAAAATAAATTAATCATAAAAGATAAAATTAACTCAACGAAGACACAAAATACACATAATGTTGATTAATTGCGCTTATATTTCCTGGGGTAATACGTATGTCCTTCGGTTAGTGAAGTGAGAGATTGGGTTGTGTGGTTACTGATCAAAAAATGAACATGTACACAAACACATATACAATGAAGTGGTCAATTAAATTTATGTGGATTGACAAATGAATGATTGAAAAGTCAAGTAAATTGAAAGGTGACCTTAGCTAGAAAGCTCAATTTTAAGGGATTTTTTTTTTTTTTTTGATAATTAAACTGACTTCCACTCCCGAAGTAAGGTCAAAATACAGAGAAATCCGACCTAAGATATGTTTTCTTTAGATCACTTATAAAATTAATATTGCTCACCACCAAGGAAATTAAAAGAGTAAAGTGGGAACTAAATGGTGTGGCTAATTGCCAAGAAAAGGTAGGAAAATGAAAGAAAATAAAGTTTTGATCAGTAGAAATTATTGATGAAAAGATTTTTGTCTTTCACCTCCAATTTGTTCTTGACAACAAACCCATCAAAGAGAACTAGTCAGATGCAACTTTTTTTTTGTTTCAGATATATATATATATATATATATGATCATAGAAATTGAAACTACAACCACCCACATTAATAATCCTAAAAACAATTTGGAATTATGAGTTCACAAATTCTCACAAGAAAACCATCTATAGAATACAATTAAGTACAAAACTCAAAAACCTAACTTAATTTCTTTCTTTCTTGTAGCTCCAAAGCTAGCTAGTAGATGACAAATTTTTTTTTTTTTTGGAAGTAGACCCATATCAAGAACAATAATGCTAGGCACAGAACACCAAGCACAACACATGCTTTAAATGCATGTATCTTGTGCTGTGTGAAATTTTTACACAGGACCCATACTTTTTTGGGAAGCACAAAGTACATGCATTTAAAACATGATTGTGGTATGTGTTATGTACCTAGCATTACTGAATCAAGAAAGTTAATTGAATGCATTAAAAAATTTAAATTTCTAAAATCTAATTGTAATGCTATGCTTCCCAATACATGTGACAATGAGACTACTTCAACACCATTCAATCAAAGTCAGGTGGACTCGCTTGTACTTGTAGCAATTATAACTTCGAGGAAGTAATGTTAATGTATGTTATTCTTTTTTTGCAGTACTTGGTTTGTGTGTTCGCAAAGACCTATATAAAAAAAGGGGGTATGTTTTGGATTAACTCCATTTACATTTTGAATAACTCCATTTATGTTTATAAATATTTTTGTGGTATGATCTTGAAAATGACTCGTGTGTATAAATATAGGAAGAAGCTCAATGTTATAAGTAAGGTTAAGGGTAAGAAGAAGATCACCCCTGTGAAGAGTGTAGAGAAGAAAGGAGATAAAGTTGGTAGTCCCAAACTTTTGTGCAAAATAGTTTGGCTTTTGTATTAGTAAGTCAAAATTGAGATGTATTTTTACTATAATACAAACATGAAATGATTTTTATATGTTTTGTTCTATTTTGTAGTGCTGAAAGAGCTAATGAGTTGAGGAAGCAAAACGAGCCTTGCAAGATAATGAAGGCGGTGAGATAATAAAGCCTTTAATAGGATGTTGTAGTCGAACTTTAATTCAATGACATTCATTCACACACTAATTATCTATGTACAGATTAAACGGGAAATTGCAAAAGCTTGGGAGGCAATGACCCCTGATGAAAAGAGGCCTTACTTCCAGAGGGCCAATGAGGCAAAAGAGGCAAACCCAGAGGTGAAGAGGTATCTTCCTGAAGATGAACAACAAGAAAAGCCTAGAAAAAACTGAAGGTATCCCACATGCATACAGATGCGTTGGAAATTGAGGAAGACAGTCCAGACACATGGACACAGATGCAAAGGCCCTAGGAGGAGGGGAAAAAGGTAGATCCCATTGAATTATTTTCCCATGAACCGGCAGCATCCCCAGTAAATAAAAATGTAGACCGAGGGGATGCCGCAGAACGCTCCCCCCCCCCCCCCCCGTTCACCCCTTGATCAGAATTCAGTATGTCCGCAAATGAGAATACAATCCCCCATCTAAAAGGGCACCCAATAAGTATTGTAAGTCTCTCTACGTCAATTTGGAGAAGGTTGTACTAGTGAAACCTCCAATGACAAGCAAAGAGTTTGAGACCCTTACACTACGTAATGCTCAAACATTGGTCCAGGAAAGTACTTTGTTGAGATTACAGTGTAACCACTTGGACCGCGAACTATGCGGGTGGCTCATGTATAATTTTGATCCATCCAAGTGTTGCTTGAATGTCCATGGGGGAAAACTGGTCATTATAATAGTCGATGTACATAATGTGTTAGGCATCAGGTCAAAAGGAACACTGAAGAGTTGGGATGGGTCAGCTGAGGATATCACTGATTAATTTGTGTGATCAGTATGGTTTTGTGGATGGCCAATTGAGTATAACTCGATTGAAGGAAGATCTTAGGGCTATGGTTGATGACGGGCATGAGTTTAGGGTGAGGTTCGCATTGTTAGCGCTAGGATGCAGGTGCTACCCAGGCACGATGTAACACCCGTATCTTCGTTGTAATTATGGCATATACATGAATGAAATAAGTCTTCATGTTAATACCTTGACTTGGTCTATCTTTGGTAAACTTTGAGCACCAATCGATTGGTATGATATCCCAATCGATTGACACTTTTTGGATACCAATCGATTGGTACTTTGTCCAATCGATTACCCTTGCTGCCTTAGTCTCAATTGATTGCTACTGGTTCCAATCGATTGTTACATCTTGAACTTGGTCTCCAAGCATTTCCTGCGAAGAAGACACCTCCTGCTTATGCATGTTACCCTCTGCCTATATATATGGCCCAGTATTCGTATACAGACCTGTTTGGTCAGTTCTTGAGCTCTCCATATATAACCATATATATTATCATATATATATATACATATTTCACACTCAAACACTCACACAAACACACATTTTCAAGATGTGGAGAAGAAGGACAGAATAAAGAAGAAGAAACAAACAGAAGAAAGAGATAGATAAGAAAGACAGAGAAGGAGGGAGAAGATTCCACCATTAAAGCTTCAAGTACAAGCTTCTCAAGCACACCACCATACATACACACTTTTGTGAGTCCTCAAACTCACACAGTAGCTTAGTTAGATGTTTTTATGAGTTTTTGTACTAATAGAATGGATTCATAACGTTTATGTTCAGTTCTGTATAATTTCAGTACGTTCACTGTGAAGAAGATGAAGTACCAATCGATTGGCACTTTGTCCAATCGATTGAACTTTGTCCCAATCGATTGGTGATTTTTCCCAATAGATTAGCAACTTCTGGATACCAATCGATTGCCATTAAGACCAATCGATTGGCACCTATTCTTCCCCATTTGATTGTTGAGTCAATCTAATCGATTGTACCTTAGCTAAATGTGATTAATCCATGTTTAGTTGTATTATGTGATCGCATGTCTACAAAAGCTTTCAATTACTGTTCTAATATGTTAGAATGGAACTTCAGTATGTCATGAAGCTACCCGTTTGCATAATAAACCTAATGCCAGTGAATAAAAATCTTAAGTATATAGATGTTAGTACGAGAAAGCCGACATACATAGTTACGGAGACTATCTGGTCTATTCAAATGGTATGAGGTAAGCGATCGAGGAAATTGTGAGTTATGTTAGGTTGAGTCTTCTTGTGTGGATCCGAATTTGTTGTGGTAAATGATAACCATGACTGTGGAAAGAGATATGATAATTGAGATGTGTAACGGCCGGTATGATGATACCAAGGCACGTTGTTGATATATAACGGCCGGTATGATGATACCAAGGCACATGGGGAATATGTGACGGTCGGTACTCCGTACCAGGATACGTCGTAGAGAGTGGGATAGCTGAGGTTTCGTACCAGGCTGACCATTACGGTACGAGAATGGGATAGCTGAGGTTTCGTACCAGGCTGACCATTACGGTACGAGAATGGGATAGCTGAGGTTTCGTACCAGGCTGACCATTACTATGAAAGTGAATCAAAATTTTTGGGAGGCGAGTTTTCCGTCCAAGCAACATATGGTTAGACATGCATGCGAGGGAGAGTCAGTAAGATGGACCCATAGTCCATAATAATAGTCAGGGTGTTGAGTCGCATATAGTGAGTCAGAACGTGTTAGAACGAGAACGTCGAGAGAACTACTTCTTAATATAAATGCTGTTAAGGACTTCTTATTTTGATACTCTGTTAGTTTATTACTTACTCGGCTTTCCCAAGCTGACGGCGTTTATGCTGCTGGATATACCCACGTCCAGCTTTCCAGACCTATGGCTATACAGGTGAGATGCCCATTGATGAGGGCTATTATCAGGAGTATCCGGAGGAAGGCTATGGTTAGGAGGGTCAAAATGAAGGAGGAATCGAAGGGGAATACCACCAAGCTGATGACAACATCTACGCCACTTGAAGCTTAGGGCTAGACTAGTTGTTCTTTACATTATATTTTAACTAGGCGTTTCAATGGTGTAATCAAAACGGGAGTGGTTTGATCCGTTGCGGAGTGAGCCATAATCTCATTGTTGCGAAGGCGTGAAAGCGCTTTATTATAAATTCTCACAAACTCATAAAGCCGCATTTTAACCTTTACAAAATATTTTTAAAACGAATTCATTCCTTCACACCTTTGCGTTGTGGTCATATCCGCAAAGAAATGCCCTTTCAAGTAAGCCTCGGCCCAAATTGAACGCATTTCATACATGTCCATCATCCATTTGTTATCGTTAATACATGGTTCCATTATCGTAAAGTATGGTTCCTAGATTTCTTATCTCCGTTCCTTTAATTTCTAAGTTTTGTTCCTCTAAATTAAACATGGTTTCACTATCGTTAATACATGGTTTCATTATCGTAAAATATGGTTCCTAGTTTCATGTCTCGATTCCTTTGATTTATAAGTTTTGTTCTTGTAAATTAAACACGGTTCCATTATCGATAATACATGGTTCCATTATAGTCAAATATGGTTCCTAGATTTCTTATCCTAGTTCCATTGATTTCTAAGTTTTGTTCCTTTAAATTAAACATGGTTCCATTATCGTAAAATATGGTTCCTAGATTTCTTATATCGGTTCCTTTGATTTCTAAGTTTTGCTCCTCTAAATTAAACATGGTTCCATTATCGTAAATTATGGTTCTTAGATTTCTTATCTCGGTTCTTTGGATTTCTAAGCTTTGCTCCTGTAAATTAAACATTGTGTCATTATCGTTAATACATGATTCCATTAACGTAAAATATGGTTCATAGATTTCTTGTCTCGGTTCCTTTGATTTATAAGTTTTGTTCCTGTAAAGTAAACATGGTTCCATTATCGTTAATACATGGTTCCATTATAGTCAAATATGGTTCCTAGATTTCTTGTCTCAGTTCCTTTGATTTCTAAGTTTTGTTTCGTTAAATTAAACATGATTCCATTATCGTTAATATATGGTTCCATTATCGTAAAATATGGTTCCTAGATTTCTTATCTCGGTTCCTTTGATTTCTAAGTTTTGTTCCTCTAAATTAAACATAGTTCCATTATCGTAAAATATGGTTCTTAGATTTATTGTCTCGGTTCCTTTGATTTCTAAGCTTTGTTCCTGTAAATTAAACATGGTTCCACTATCGTTAATACATGGTACTATTATCGTAAAATAGGGTTCCAGATTTCCTGTCTCGGTTCCTTTGATTTCTAAGTTTTGTTCTTGTAAATTAAACATGGTTCCATTATCGTTAATACATGGTTCCATTATCGTAAAATATGGTTAATAGATTTCTTGCCTCGGTTCCTTTGATTTCTAAGTTTAGATCCTCTAAATTAAACATTGTTCCATTATCGTTAATACATAGTTCCATTATCATAAAATATGGTTCCTAGATTTCTTATCTCGGTTCCTTTGATTTATAAGTTTTGTTCCTCTAAATTAAATATGATTCCATTATCGTTAATACATGGTTCCATTATCGTAAAATATGGTTCCAAGATTTCTTGTCTCGGTTCCTTTGATTTCTAAGCTTTGTTCCTGTAAATTAAACATGGTTCCATTATCGTTACTACATGGTTCCATTATCGTCAAATATGGTTCCTAGATTTCTTATCTCGGTTCCTTTGATTTCTAAGCTTTGTTCCTCTAAATTAAACATGGTTCCATTATCGTTAATTATGGTTCTTAGATTTTTTATCTCGGTTCCTTTGATTTCTAAGCTTTGTTCCTTTAAATTAAACATTGTTCCATTATCGTTAATACATGATTCCATTATCGTAAAATATGGTTCATAGATTTCTTGTCTCGGTTCCTTTGATTTCTAAGTTTTGTTCCTGTAAAGTAAACATGGTTCCATTATCGTTAATACATGGCTTCATTATAGTCAAATATGGTTCCTAGATTTCTTGTCTCAGTTCCTTTGATTTCTAAGTTTTGTTTCTTTAAATTAAACATGGTTCCATTATCGTTAATACATGGTTCCATTATCGTAAAAAATGGTTCCTAGATTTCTTATCTCGGTTCCTTTGATTTCTATGTTTTGTTCCTCTAAATTAAACATAGTTCCATTATCGTAAAATTTGGTTCTTAGATATATTGTCTCGGTTCCTTTGATTTCTAAGCTTTGTTCCTGTAAATTAAACATGGTTCCACTATCGTTAATACATGGTACCATTATCGTAAAATATGGTTCTTAGATTTCTTGTCTCGGTTCCTTTGATTTCTAAGTTTTGTTCTTGTAAATTAAACATGGTTCCATTATCGTTTATACATGGTTCCATTATCGTAAAATATGGTTCCTAGACTTCTTGTCTCGGTTCCTTTGATTTCTAAGTTTTGTTCCTCTAAATTAAATATGATTCCATTATCGTTAATACATGGTTCCATTATCGTAAAATATGGTTCCAAGATTTCTTGTCTCGGTTCCTTTAATTTCTAATCTTTGTTCCTGTAAATTAAACATGGTTCCATTATCGTTACTACATGGTTCCATTATCGTCAAATATGTTTCCTAGATTTCTTATCTCGGTTTTTTTGATTTCTAAGCTTTGTTCTTCTAAATTAAACATGGTTCCATTATCGTTAATTATGGTTCTTAGATTTCTTATCTTGGTTCCTTTGATTTCTAAGCTTTGTTCCTTTAAATTAAACATTGTTCCATTATCGTTAATACATAATTCCATTATCGTAAAATATGGTTCATGGATTTCTTGTCTCGGTTCCTTTGATTTATAAGTTTTGTTCCTGTAAAGTAAACATGGTTCCATTATCGTTAATACATGATTCCATTATAGTCAAATATGGTTCCTAGATTTCTTGTCTTAGTTCCTTTGATTTCTAAGTTATTTTCTTTAAATTAAACATGGTTCCATTATCGTTAATACATGGTTCCATTATCGTAAAACATGGTTCCTTGATTTCTTATCTCGGTTCCTTTGATTTCTATGTTTTGTTCCTCTAAATTAAACATAGTTCCATTATCGTAAAATTTGGTTCTTAGATTTATTGTCTCGGTTCCTTTGATTTCTAAGCTTTGTTCCTGTAAATTAAACATGGTTCCACTATCGTTAATACATGGTACCATTATCGTAAAATATGGTTCCTAGATTTCTTGTCTCGGTTCCTTTGATTTCTAAGTTTTGTTCTTGTAAATTAAACATAGTTCCATTATCGTTTATACATGGTTCCATTATCGTAAAATATGGTTCCTAGATTTTTTGTCTCGGTTCCTTTGATTTCTAAGTTTAGATTCTCGAAATTATACATGGTTCCATTATCGTTAATACATAGTTCCATTATCGTAAAATATGGTTTCTAGATTTCTTATCTCGGTTCCTTTGATTTCTAAGCTTTGTTCCTCTAAATTAAACATGGTTCCATTATCGTTAATTATGATTCTTAGATTTCTTATCTTGGTTCCTTTGATTTCTAAGCTTTGTTCCTTTAAATTAAACATTGTTCCATTATCGTTAATACATGATTCCATTATCGTAAAATATGGTTCATAGATTTCTTGTCTCGGTTCCTTTGATTTATAAGTTTTGTTCCTGTAAAGTAAACATGGTTCCATTATCGTTAATACATGATTCCATTATAGTCAAATATGGTTCCTAGATTTCTTGTCTCAGTTCCTTTGATTTCTAAGTTTTTTTTCTTTAAATTAAACATGGTTCCATTATCGTTAATACATGGTTCCATTATCGTAAAATATGGTTCCTAGATATCTTATCTCGGTTCCTTTGATTTCTATGTTTTGTTCCTCTAAATTAAACATAGTTCCATTATCGTAAAATTTGGTTCTTAGATTTATTGTCTCGGTTCCTTTGATTTCTAAGCTTTGTTCCTGTAAATTAAACATGGTTCCACTATCGTTAATACATGGTACCATTATTGTAAAATATGGTTCCTAGATTTCTTGTCTCGGTTCTTTTGATTTCTAAATTTTGTTCTTGTAAATTAAACATGGTTCCATTATCGTTTATACATGGTTCCATTATGGTAAAATATGGTTCCTAGATTTCTTGTCTCGGTTCCTTTGATTTCTAAGTTTAGATCCTCTAAATTAAACATGGTTCCATTATTGTTAATACATAGTTCCATTATCGTAAAATATGGTTCCTAGATTTCTTATCTCGGTTCCTTTGATTTCTAAGTTTTGTTCCTCTAAATTAAATATGATTCCATTATCGTTACTACATGGTTCCATTATCGTCAAATATGGTTCCTAGATTTCTTATCTCGGTTCCTTTGATTTCTAAGCTTTGTTCCTCTAAATTAAACATGGTTCCATTATCGTTAATATATGGTTCCTAGATTTCTTGTCTCTGTTACTTTGATTTCTAAGTTTTGTTCCTGTAAATTAAACATGGTTCCATTAACGTTAATACATTGTTCCATTATCGTAAAATATGGATCCTAGATTTCTTGTCTCGGTTCATTTGATTTCTAAGTTTAGTTCCTTTAAATTAAACATGGGTCCATTATCGTTAATACATGGTTCCATTATCGTAAAATATGGTTCCTAGATTTCTTATCTCGGTTTCTTTGATTTCTAAGTTTTGTTCCTCTAAATTAAACATGGTTCCATTATCGTTAATACATGGTTCAATTATCGTAAAATATGGTTCCTCGTTTTCTTATCTCGGTTCCTTTGATTTCTAAGCTTTGTTCCTGTAAATTTAAGATGTTCCATTATCATTACTATATGGTTCCATTATCGTCAAATATGGTTCCTATATTTCATGTCTCGGTTCCTTTGATTTCTAAGTTTTGTTTCTCTAAATTAAACATGGTTCCATTATCGTTAATACATGATTCCTTTATCGTAAAATATGGTTCCTAGATTTCTTATCTCGGTCCTTTGATTTCTAAGTTTTGTTCCTCTAAATTAAATATGGTTCCATTATCATTAATACATGGTTCCATTATCGTCAAATATGGTTCTAGCTAGATTTCCTCTCTCGATTTCTTTGATTTATAAGCTTTGTTCCTGTAAGTTAAACATGGTTCCATTATCGTTAATACATGATTCCATTATCGTAAAATATGGTTCCTAGATTTCTTATCTTGGTTCCTTTGATTTCTATGTTTAGTTCCTTTAAATTAAACATGGTTCCATTTTCGTTAATACGTGGTTCCATTATCATAAAATATGGTTCCATTATCGTTAATACATGGTTCCATTATCATAAAATATGGTTCCTAGATTTATTGTCTCGGTTCCTTTGATTTCTAAGCTTTGTTCATCTAAATTAAACATGGTTCCATTATTGTTAATACATGGTTCCATTATCGTAAAATATGGTTCCTAGATTTCTTGTCTCTATTCCTTTGATTTCTATGTTTAGTTCCTCTGAATTAAACATAGTTCCATTATCGTAAAATATGGTTCCTAGTTTTCTTGTCTCGGTTCCTTTGATTTCTATGTTTAGTTCTTCTAAATTGAACATTGTTCCATTATCGTTAATACATGGTTCTATTATCGTAAAATATGGTTCCTAGATTTCTTGTCTCGATACCTTTGATTTCTAAGCTTTGTTCCCGTAAATTAAACATGGTTCCATTATCATTAATTCATGGTTCCTTTATCGTAAAATATGGTTCCTAGATTTCTTATCTCGGTTCCTTTGATTTCTAAGTTTAGTTCTTCTAAATTAAACATGGTTCTATTATCGTTAATACATGGTTCCATTATCATAAAATATGGTTCCTAAATTTCTTATCTCGGTTCCTTAAATTAAACATGGTTCCATTATCGTTAATATATGGTTCCATTATCGTTAAATATGGTTCCTAGATTTCTTCTCTCGGTTCCTTTGATTTCTAAGCTTTATTCCTGTAAATTAAACATGGTTCCATTATATAACCTACTATTCTTTAATCATCATTCATGGTTCGTTGATCATAAAAATCTCTTTCTAGACATGTTTGTTTTCTTTTTTAGACATAATACAACATCTTAAAAATTTCATCTTACATAAAATCTACGTTTTTAAGTCTTCATGAAATATACGTATTGTCTCTAAGTCGAGAAAGTTTTGTTTCAAATAGTATGACTTTTGTTCCTTTCATTTCAATATTTTTGTTCTAGAATAACAGAACTTTTTTCAAATCTACAAACTAACACCACATTATATAAGAATACGTAATGTGAAAATTAAGAAAATACCTTGTAGTAGATCTTTAACTTAGGTTGTCTTCTCCATAAAAAAACTTCAACATGTTGTGAAAGTGAAATTGAGAGGGTGAATGAAACTCAGAAGGTGAAAGTATTGGGGATTTGGTAGTTAAGATATATCCAAATATGAGTGGAAGTATTAATGCCACCTTAAATTCTTCAACAAAGTACTAGGTAGGTAGAAAAATCTTTTAAAAAGTAACAAACATATATGATCTTAGGAACAACCTTTATCGATAGAGGAACAAACATGTAATATGTGCATGCAACCGGCTATCACAAGTTCATCTACCATTAATGCATGTCAAATAGCATTAAATGACTACCAACTTTTGCTTTCTCCTCCAATCAATCATTGACACTTGGCAAAGTAGTTTAGTGTACCTACACCAATTCCACCTTAGTGTACCAAAGTGATCTCCGTTATTTAGATGTCCGTGTATATACATATATATATATATATATATATAAAGAATTGATTGGGTAAGAAACGTTATAGAAGGAATCTTTAAGAAAAAAATAAATTAAATTGAAAGTCATGCTTAACCTAAACGTGAGCAAAATTGCCAAAAAAAAAAAGGAGTTCTATGTATTGATGACTTTTTGCTAAATTTATCTCAATTCTATATATATAGCACATAAATATGGTGTATCCAAAAATAAAATGTAGGCCTTTCATGGATGGCGGACAACAAAAAAAAAAATGGCATACCAAACTTAAAAAAACTCTAAGAAAAATATTAAGTAAAAGTGCACCGATTGATAAAAGTGTAAAAACACTTATGGACATCGGTGCACTTATATATATATATATATATTATAGATATACACACTAGTGTGGGGCTGCATACGCAGACCGGTGCTAGATTCCAACGAATATTTTGATCATATGAGTAATGCTTGGTGCAAATAAAACATCCACACAAAGTTGGTCATAAAAATTTATTGTGTTGAGTAATGCTCAATACAAATAAACCATCCACATAAAGTTGCTCATAAAAACATAGTCCGTGTAACTCACATAATAAACGAGATGAAACTTTAACAAAATAAAAAAAATCAACTAATTAATCTGGGCTATATACACACACACACAAGGTTGTTACCTCAAAACACTTTGCGACCTTGGATACCAGAGAGAAAATTAATCAAAGTTGTTTCTTCTTCCTCCTCTTCTACTCTGTCGTCCTTGTTCATGCAGCAATGTCACCATTTCAATTTGCTAGGAACAATTGCAAATAAAGTCTGTATCAAAGTGAGTAGCAGTAGTACAGAAGCAGCAATAACTGAAATTAAACTCCATGGACTATTTAAGTAATTCTGCCTTAATTTCGACATCCATCTATTCCTTCGTTTGTTGCAATGAATGTTCACTCTGTTGCAGATATCACCGTAACGGAATTGGTCATTGGGCCCCGTGACCGAATCACAAATCTTATTAAATATGGTGGAAACTGCTTCATTATCACCCATCCAATTATCAATAATTTTATAGCCACAAAGTATCTCAACATCTTTCGCAGTGTCAATGAGACAATCCATAAACTTCACATAATCAGCAGTGTGATTAAGATGGTTATTCGTAGGGCTGCACATGGGTCGGGTTGGGTCTCTATAGAACCGGAACCGACCCGATTATGAATGGTTCCATGTGAGACCCGACCCGATAAGGTTTGGACTCGGACAGACCCGACCCAGTTATTTTGGGTCGGGTCGGGTCTGGGCCACAACCCAGTTTTTTTTTTTTTTTTTTTAAATTTTTATTTTTTCTTATATTTTATTTTGTTATTATTTTTATTTATATTCATTAGTGAATACCTATACTTCTATGTATAATACATCCATTAAAAAGATTGATGAGGGCGGAGAGTCATGAAAATTAATTCCAACTACTAGAAAGTGAATATAATGTTTTATATATTCATGAATATAATGATGTGCAACCTATAAAAGTTAAAATTAATAAGGTGATTATGTTTTATATATTCATGGATATAATGAAAAGAAAAATGAGTATTTTGTCACAAAAATAAAGAATTAATTAGCAAAAACAGTTTTGTCTATTGACTGGACCAGACCAAACCCAACCCGAACCGACCCGAAATATTTATCTCTTAACTGGACCCAAACCAGACCCGACCCATTTCATTCCAGACCCAACCCGACCCAATCGGGTCGGGTCGGGTCTTCGGGTAATGGGTTTTTTGTGCAGCCCTAGTTATTAGAACCATATTATTCATACGCAATGAGATTTCTGAAGAAAGTCTCTGTTCTGTCTTCAATGGTCAAGTGTGGAATTTGAATTACCTTATTTTCAAACTTTATATCGAACAAACTAGGTTCTAGTACTTCTCGAAGCTCATTTTCTACCTTGTCAAGTCGGTGGAATTTGACTCCTGCGTCTTGAAGCTCTGTGGCACAACGAATAAACTGCCATTTTTCTTTGTTCTTTGTTGAATCTTCGGAAAATAATGGAAGCCAGTTACCGTGTATCAACCCGAGTAAATGATTGATATCTCCATTTGTTCTATAACCATGACCCGGTAAAAGATCACGAAAAAAACACAACGCCAGGTAAATGAGCCTCTCTTGGTTTGGAGCCTCGATCATTTCAAACAACTTAAGTAGGACAATAAACGGAAGTTGATTCTCCAACAACATTAGATCCCGCTGCAAGCTATTAACCATCCAGTCCATTTTGAAAATAACATCATTCGTCTCTCTCAAATCAGTCCTGTTCCATTTTCGGAACAATTCAATGGCGAAGCAACCGTCTAGTATCAGCATTTCGATCAGCTCATTCTTATTGAGCTTTACAGGTTCTGCATAGCAATTACGTACTTGTTGTTCAATTGGTGTTACGAGTTCGACGAATTTCTCAATAGTTTCGTTCTTTTGCTTAAGAACAAAATGTAAATAGCCTAATTTATGCTCTTCCGATCCATCATCTGTAGGTTGTCTTTACCGCAGTGATAAGGACCAAAAGATGCAACACTTGGATGGTGAAGGAGAGAGGCCACCAATCTTTTCCGAGATACTAACAGACACATCATCGACCCCACTGGGCTGCATGTTTTGATTAAAGCAGTATGGGTACCTTGCTCGAAGTAAATTATAGACAACTTTGTTAAAAAAAAAAAAAAAAAGCAGAATCATATGCCCAAAATCAAATAGATTGTCCAATTTCTAATTGAGGCAGTAATACAACCCCACCAAATAGTTTAATTAATTAAGTTATTTAGTTAGTTTTCTCTGTCAAACAAATATTTCACTCTTGTATGAGCGCTATTCGCAGCAACAAAAAACATTTGGAGAAAAGACTTATCATCATAATGAAAAAAAAAAAATTAATAGTTCAAGCGATAAAGGTACTTCTAAAATACTAGAATATATACTTTTTTTTCTTTTTTTTTTTCATTTTTTGGGGCATAATTTCTTTATCAAAGTTATTTTAGTGTTCCGTGGTGAGGTTGTTTTTTTTTTTTTTTTAGCCATTTTGAAAGTTGAGAGGTTTTGGTGCTTATAATTTTCATTGGGTATATATAGTTGATCTTGATCTAGCCTTTTGAATTCCATGACTAAATTGATGGTTTGGGGTGGGTGGGTTACAATTAGTGGTGCAATATGTCTATTTACCCAGCCCATTTCGTGAAAATAGAAATTTTAGGAGGGACCACTCTAGCATTTTGAAATTTTAGTGGGCTGGGTTATTATTTTGAAAACCACTCTAGCATTTTGGCTTTTAAAAACGAAGTAGTTTTCAAAATTACAAAGTGTTGTATTGTGGAAGATACCTTAATAAAAACAGTTTGTGAGCAAAAATTGGGCATTTGGTGGGATTTAATGTACTCATTTCTGTCTCTTCATCTCATATGGAAAATAGATTGTTGTCAATAATTTGCCGCTAATGGGATGATGCTGAGAAATATTCAACACGTATTAGTATTTGGTGACGTGACGCTAAGAATTAGTCATTGGTCAAATTTCTCAATTGCTTTGTTCCCTTTGACTAAACAATGGATACATAATAATAGTGATAGAATGAGTCTTGGGAGAAAATTCTCAGCAACTTACTTATCCTCCTAACACACACACACACACATATATATATATATATATATACACGTATATCATGAACATCTTTCTTATTTTACATGTGAAGAACGACCCTCACTGTTACAACTTACAAGAGATTTTTCCAATTATTAGCCCCTGCGTTTGATACTCCGGCAATAATTGGAAATTTGATTTCTGGGCACTTATTTAAGGTTGGTTTTTCTTTATTTCTGTCTCTCCTCCCAAACTTGCCAACCTCTCTTTTCTTGATTTTATACTATTAAGAACAATTTTTTATTTTTATTTTTGTAAAATATGGATTGTCAAAATACATAGATCTTCCTTATCATATGAAAAATTATATGGACCTCCGGCCTCCCCTGTATTATATAATTGAGTTACAGTTCTCCTTCGTCAGTCAATGTGCATCCAATATGTATATACCGTATCCAACGAAATAGAAATTTACGTAAGACTTCATTTCGATTATGTATATGAAAGTCCATTTATTTTTCGAAAGCTAAGCATGACCTTTCCTATTATGTTTGTTTTAAAATTAAAATTTTAATCCCGTCCTAGCTAGGGGTATATTGCTGCTCTTGCAGATACCATTGATATTGTTATATATGGCTTAAAGCTGGTAATTCAGGCCCAAGACTACCAACCTACCCAAATAAGCCCAAGTGACCTTGGGCTTAAAAAGATTACAACAAAGGGTCGTAATTGGGCTAGAGAATGTGTAACCGTTAATGTAGTCAACTCCACCCCAATTAAGTATTTCAAACCCAATTTGACACCAGTATATATGATATTTTAGCTCAAATGTAGTCTAGTTTGCCCCAATCAAGTGTTTCAAACCCAATTTGATACCATACCTTATTGCTAAATAGACCTCAAAATGTATAATGGACTCCAAAATGTATAAATATAACCCCAAAAAATATTATTGTTCTTAAATAGACCAAATTCGACACCATATCTCATTATCAAATATGTATAAATACACCCCAATTTATTTTTTTCGAGGGCGCTGCCCCGAACCCTCGTATAGCTTCCCCCCCGCCCAATATATATATATATATATATATCCTGACTATATGCCCATTGCTCGAAATTTCTCTAGGATCGCTTGCCCATTGACTTGACTTTGAGTTGCTTGTGTTTTGAAATTGCTGGCTTGCTTTTCGAAAAGACATTCCCCGTGCATGACTGCCCGGTCTCCCGTTGCCTAGTCATTGTCGAAAATGGTAATCAAGTCATAATAACGAATTGGAAACTCTAGTTATCCACAATCTATCATATATGAAAAGACCGTACTACCCTTTTAAAAAATAAATATTTTTTAACTGTAAATAAAAATCCGGTTTATGAAAAACCCAACTGAGTACATAGATTTCTGTGATCGAATGAAACTATCCAAAAGTTATCCATCATGGATTCCATATTGTAGATACACGTTCGCATACCTCATATACTAACCGCCCATAATATCAAGGTATTGATCATAAGATTTCACTATGAAGTACATCAAAGTGACTAGTATAAGAGTACTGCTGAGTCCATTTATCTCCTCAGGATTAAGAGTAATTTACAATTTAATGAATTAGATAAACAAGCACATATTGTAGTAATCTAGTTAGCGATCATGTTCAACGTATCAACCACACTAACGTATAAGTTGTGAGGTCAACCTCTCCAATATTGATAGTGTTATGTCATCCCACCAAGTAGCAACTATACGTTACAGTCGTCCATATGAATTATCTCAGATTCATACTAATTATGAACTAAGTTTCAAGTTAAAAGGAACTGATGATCACGAACTCCCGTGTATAAATCATTTCCATACACCGTGATCATCAACAACTCAATTTGAGGACACATCAACACACTACTCAGGAAGTGAAATGATACAAACATACCCATAATATGTAATGGAAATCAATAATAAAATCAACTTTTTAATAGTAAAATGTCTTAACGAGTGGCTTTAAAGGCATAAAATCTCCCAACAGATGCAGTGTGCGCGGAAGGCTATTGTGCTGGCTAGGTTTCTCGTCGTAGTGGTGGTGATGCTACATGAGCATTGGTACCAAACCTTGGGTGGCTCTAATATCAAGTATAATTTTTTAGAATAATGACTCAGGGAGAGTGATTAGAGAGATCACCTCCCTTTATATTATATATTGAAAGAGAATAGATTATGATCATGCCCTCAAGCCTTTTTTTACCTAGGAATGTAAAAATGAAATAACAAAAGCATAAATCATCATCTCAGGTCGACCGGCAATTTTCCAGACAGAATTTTGAACCTTATGCCCTCAGGCTCTTGTTTATTGATTTCTAATGGTTGCTTCCCTACTCTCTCCTTTTTGTTGCCTCAAGAACATTAAACTCTTTCAATTTGAAAATTGAAGAGATTTTTCTTAGAGAGAAATTTATTTATACTGAAAAAGTTTGCAATGTGTTTGAGTAGTTTAAGTTTTGAATAGTACCCCAAAAAAAGGCGCTAGGCATATGTAATTGTTGATTTTTGGGGTGCTCTGACACCACTATTAGTTTGTGCGGAATAGTTTATAAGGTATTTGTTTGGAATAATTGGTGATTGGTATAGGCTTCCAATTGAGTGAGAGATGGAAGACTTGATTGGAATTGTCTTTCATTCACTCGCATGCAAAATGGCTTGCTTATATGTATTTATTGGACACTTAAGTAATGTCTTGACTCTTCTAGAATTTTCTAGTACATACACATTCTAGGTAGTACATAATCTAGCTAATTCTAGGAATATTCTAGATTTTACTCAATCAATTTTAGGAATATTCTACATACATGTGACTTATATCTTTAGATTATTCTAGAATATTCTAGGAATTAACAACTCTACACAACTCTAGAATAATTCAAATATTCTAGATGGTTCTAGAAATTTCTAGGAATTTGCATCATGTTTCAACACTCCTCCTTGATGCTAATTCCGTGATTCCACTGTGCGCATAATTTTGAACTTTGCTCTTGGTAGTACCCTTTTGAAGATATCTGCTACTTGCTCTTAAGTAGTACAATCATTTAACTTGATATGTTTGCTAGCGGTTATCTCTCTTTGGCACCTCCTGAATCCTTGATTAATGAAATAACCATCGATTCTATTGTACCTTGGATCTTGTTTTTGCCCGTAAAAGGTTTTATTTAGTCTCGAGGATGTTATTGTCCTATTTCATACCTTGAATCCGCAATTCTTGTTTTGTGGCGGCTTTACAGCTTTCTAGGACTGTAGTTGCTGAGTTACATCTTTCATAGATATCTGCCAATGTTTTTGTTCTTTTACGAGGTGACTCAGAAGATGAGTCTTATTTCTTTAGTGATGCTAGAGGTGTCACTTCTGGTGTCGAGGTGTGAATTGAAGTCTCCGTTGCTTCAATGTCTAGTGCCTTTGTAGCTGTGTCTTTTGCATTTCTCAATTGAATAGGAAAATTTCTATTTTTCTTCATTTTCACCACAGCTATTACCAAACTTTTATTTTCTTGTCATAGATGGTGCATAAGTCTTTAGCAAAGTGCAATGAATACCCATTTTCCATCATTTGACCAACACTAGGTAAACTTTGCTCTAAACTGGGAACTAGTAAAACATCGGGAATAAATCTCGTACCTTTCTTCGTCTCTATAATAATCGTGCCTTTGCCTTTGGCCTCCACTAAAGCACCATTCTCCAGTCTGACTTGTGATTTGATTAACGTATCAATATCACAGAATATACTTTCATTTGCAGTCATATGATTGCTACAGCTACTGTCAATATACCACGTATCTTCTTTCTCATTTCTCTTCTCTTGTTGCTTGGCAAGCATAGAAAAGAATTCCTTCCTCTTCTTTTTCTTCGGAAAAATTGGCTTGGTGTTTTTCTTTAAGACGCCAATTTTTTTTCGACATGCCCAAATCTTTTGCAATATTGGCATTGTGGTTTATCTTTAAACCAATAGTCCTTTTCCAAGTGGTTTGTATTTTTACAAATACCACATGGTGAATAGTTACTTTCTTTCTCCCCTTGAAGTTTTATATTCCCATCATTTCTAGAGTTTTCTCCTCCTCTAGAGTTTTCTTTTGATTTCTTCCAATCACCTTGCCTAGAGCTCTGAGACCTTGTATTTAATTTAGACTGAAAAACACTTTCTGTTTGATCTTCATTACGCTGACTCAACATTTGTTCATATGCTTCTAGAGTGCCCATTAGTTCTGTCACAGAAAGTGTTGATAGATCCTTTGTACTTTCAATTGTAGTAACAATTGGATCAAACTTTTCAGTGACACTAATGAGTATTTTTTCGATAATACTATAACCATTTACGACGCATACGTGCATGGCAAATAATTACCCTTAACTTTCTGGTATATAGTTGCCACACTTTATAATGCGTTGCTGAAAAGTTTGTGCGTCGTAGATAAATAGTATTTGCCACGCATTCCGCGCGTGGCAAATATTGTGCGTCGTTGAAAAGCAGATTTGTTGTGCTATTAGTTGATTTACGATTTCCTTTATGTTGGAATAGTAAACCTTGGCAGTCTCAGATTCCTTCATTTTATGTTTTTCAAATTCTCTTCTCAAACTTGTAGTTTGATAGAACGTATCTTTTTATTGCCTTTAAATTCTTCTTGCAAAATCTCCCATACATCTTTGAAACTTGTAGCTCCTGCTATTCTTGGAAATATTGTGTCAGTCAATGATTGTTGAAGCAAACTGAGAGCTCGTGAATCCTTTATCTTGTTATCTTTTAGCTCCTTTCATTGAGCTGCATTGACAGTAGAGATGTCTTCTGAAATGACAAATCCTTCATTGACAACATCCCACATATCATGGGCTTGGAAAAATGTTTTGATTTTGATGCACCAATAAAAATGGGAACTGGGTTGGACAATGAATGTGATAGATTAGCCATGGAATGTTGTTGTTACTCTCAGTATTTGAACGAACAAGATTCTGAAGTTTAGTATTTTTTCTCCCAGTATTTGAACAAACCAAGCTTAATTTGATAGTGTAGCGTTGTTACGCCCAGTATTTGAACTAACAAGGCTCTGATACCATTGTTGGTTTTTGGGGTGCTCTGACACCACTATTAGTTTGCGCCGAATAGTTTATAAGGTGTTTGTTTAGAATAGTTGGTGATTGGTATAGGCTTCCAATTGAATGGGAGATGGAAGATTTGATTGGAATTGTCTTTCATTCACGGGAGATGGAAGATTTGATTGGAATTGTCTTTCATTCACTCACATGCAAAATGACTTGCTTACATGTATTTATAGGACACTTAAATAATGTCTTGACTCTTCTCGAATTTTCTAGTACATACACATTCTAGGTAGTACATAATCTAGTTGTACTCAATCTAGCTATTTCTTAGATAATTCTAGGAATATTCTAGATTGTACTCAATCTAGCTAATTCTTAGATAATTCTAGGAATATTCTAGATACATGATGTGACTTAATATCTTTAGATTATTCTAGAATATTCTAGGAATTAACAACTCTACACAACTCTAGAATAATTCAAATATTCTAGATAGTTCTAGAAATTTCTAAGAATTTGCATTATGTTTCAACAGTAACAAATCTAATCACGTGATCAATACAGACTGTAACACTGTTGATATCATTTACACCTTTGCAAGCTTGCCTAATTTGGGAAACTTGTACATGCAAATGCTCAGCTTTCTTTTTCCTTAATTAAAATTGTTGGAAACTGAATATAGAATAGGAACAATATTACCAGATCAGTCACCTCTAGACAATACTTTGGATTGAGTCACGGATTAGGTCGCTCTCTTTAAGCCATTTCGTGGCTTTGCCCAAATTGTGCAAGCAGTTCCAGATAATTGTCAAGTCGACCCCAGGATAAATCAACCCAGAATCACTTATGTCTCAGTTTCACTTGCACAACAAGAAACTGGTATGCAAACACCTCTCTGATATTGTTGCTCGAAAACTAAAAAACTGAGAAAGACTCTCTTTTGTATATTATTTAACTCTCTGACTTACAAAACAGAATTTGGAAACTCATTGTTATTTTTATTCTTGGCGGATTTTGTTACCGGATTCGGATTCAGATTCGGATTCAGATTCGGATTCGGATTGCAGAAATCCGATTTAATCCGATCCGTTTACAGGCCTACAATATACTTGTCTATGGATGCTCTAGAGACGCGTAAACTCTCACATAGAAATATTGATATACAGACTTTCGGGTACCATCCAACATTTAGATTTTACAACTTCATAAACAACCAAATTTTCTAGACAAAAGAGAATTTCAAATAATTGCTATTTCCAACATTATTGCCCTTCTTTGAGACGGTGTCAGATTAATAAAAAAAAAAAGATATCAAAAATTGTATAAACTTTCCTTGGCAATAAATCCTATAATAAATTTACCCATACCGATGGCAATAGAGACTGATATAATGCGTATTTCGAAGTGTGTTTATCTTTCTAGGGAAAATTGGTGAAAGGGTCATTAAGAGAAGTTTTACTGGGATTAAGGACAACTTAAAGTAAACATTAGAGATAAGTCCTCACAATGTCCATAGATCAAAATACCCTCATCTTCATCCTCTAATCCTAACCAAACCCTAGCCACTATTACCACCACCCCTGCCACCTCCAGCCACCACTGCCATATCCGACGACCACCACCCTCACCATCTCCGGCCACCACCACCGTTTCACCTCTTGACCACCACCTTTTCAACATCCCACCACCATCCTCACCATTCCTGACCACCCCCCACCACTCGACTGAACTTCGACAGCCACCAATATCTCGATTGAAGATTGCCTTTTTGCTTAGCAAAATAATAAGAGTAAAATTTCACTTAAGATATTATCTTAAGAGAAATTTTACTTAATGTTGTTCACGTGAAATTTAACTTGATTTTTGAAAATTCTGCAACTAATTTACATACATAGTAATATGCATGTGCGATGATCATGAAATCGCCTTGTATGGTGGTCGACGGAGATTGTGAGTTACCGGCGATGGCGATGACGTTTAGATCTAGATCTAGATCTTGACCGGTGATGGGGGCGACAGCTCCGGTGGTAGTGGTGGTGTCAGTGACGGCTCCGGTGTTGGTGGTCGCAATGATAGTGGCTATGGAGGGAGGATGAGAGAGAAAGGTAAAGAGAGAGAGAAGAAAGATGGTGGTGGTGACTATAGAGGGAAGAGGAGAGGGAAAGTTCGATCGATCGATCGATCGATCGAGAGAGAGAGAGAGAGAGAGAGAGAGAAGAGAGATGGTGGTGGGGGCGACGGATCCGGTGGTAGTGGCGACGGCGGCGACAGCTCCGGTGGTGGCTAGGGATGGATGAGGAGAGAGAAATAAAAGAGATGGTGGTGGTGGCTATGGAGGGAGGAGGGGAGAGAAAGTTAGAGAGAGAAGAGAGATGGTGGTGGTGGTCTCCTAGGTTCCATGAGCAATTTTGCCATTTAGAGGAAAATTAAAAATTTTTGAGGACTTTAGGAGGAAAAGTTAAAATTTTAGGAGGGAAAGTTTTTTAGAGTGTGTCCTTGTGTGAGTTTTGGTTTATGACTTGTCCTTTAGTCCAAATAGACCAAGTCTTAGGGACCTTAGACCAAGCCTCCCTATTTTCTAATGGGAGTTTCATTATAAAGAGGGTGCTTGGAAACCTTTGAGAGTAGACTTCTGGAAGAAGAATTCCATTTACAGAAGTGAAATCCGTTTGGTGAGGTATGAGAATGGACCTCTTGACAAGAAGTGCATCTCCAGAATGTCCTTTTAGAAAAGTCAAAAATCCCGACTTCTCAAAACTGTGATTTTGCACTTCGCCAAAAGTTAGGAGCTTTGTACACACAATTATATTTTTATCCATTGTTTTATAATTAATGTCATATTTATCCAAATCTCATACCTGAATTACATAGCCTAGTCGAACTCCTATTGTTTTACATAGCCTAACTGAATCCCTATTTTTTTACATAGCCTAGCTGAATCCCTTTTTTTTTTTTTTTGGGACAGACATTGTGTAATTAAAAGTGCTTTTTCTTATAGATTTTTTTTTCGGTGCCTGTTGTTAGTACATTTGACATGATAATTATTGATGAATATTTTTAGTTTGTTGCAGTTATCTATTTTGCCCTCTAAAATTATATACTATAATATGTTGCATCCATTTTGTTTTAAGGGTAATATTGGTAAGTATGTATAAGTTTGTACTTTTAAGATGTTGCCACCAAATGTATTTGCACATTTATGCACTATTTATTAATAATAAAAAAACACTCATTCACCAAATTAACAATCACTTTTTTTTTTCTTTTTCTTTTTCTTTTTCGTGTTTTAAAGTCCATTCCAAGTATGGACTTCTGTATGAGAAGTTACGTCAAACGGCACCAAAAAATTTACCCATGACGTAGGCAATAAAAATTTATATACTACCGCTTTATTTTGAATATGTATTCGAAAGTGCATTTATTTTCTAATGGTGAAAATGTCCATTCCTAAAGTGTTGACTTTTAAATTAAAAACCCACACTCTATTTTAGGGGTAAAATGGTACTTTTCATGTAACACTAACATCTTTAAGATTCCATCATTGACAGGGATGTGAATGTGATTTTATATACCATGAGTAAGGTCTCTGTTTAGTGACCTTATAAGAACAATGCAAAATCCCAATATATTATCGAGAAAACGTAGGAGAGTAAATATATATATATATATATATATATTTTTTTTTTGTTCTTTCCTCTTTCTCTTTCTTTCTCTTAAATAAAAAAAAAAATCTAAAAAGAAACAAAGAAGTGAAGATTATATTTTCCCATTTATCAAGAATAAGCTATAAATCTACGTTTCACCAGTTCTTAATTAGAATTTGTTTGATTGATTACTAATTAATCACAATGAAGTCCTTTGAGGCCAAGAAGAAAAAAAATGTGAAAGTTGTCACCATTTTTAATTTAGAGTTGCACTATACCCTCTTGTGTGAATAAAAATAAGATTTTGTCTATTTTTTATTAATTCATATACCTTAACTAATAACTTGATCCCAATACTTACAGTACCACATGAAGCACTCCGACGGATCCGAGGGTGGGGACGGGCACGGGGACGGGGGTGGGTGTGGGGGTGGGGGTGGATCTTCTCAATCTCCACAGTATGTGCGGCCCTGGGACGGGAGTAGGGGTAGGGGTAGGGGTAGGGGTAGGGGTAGGGGTGGGGGTGGATGTGGGGAAGGTGGTGGATCTTCTGATCAATCTCCACAGCATGTGCGGCCGGGTTGTCCCACACGTCAACAACTAACAAGAAATGTAAGTTGTCATATTCTCTCTAAATACACGACAGATTTATTTTGGATCCATCATATTTTTTTCGACACCATTAACGATTGTTTCTAATTAACACGTACTTTTTTTTTAAAAAAATATTTTATTTTATATATTTTTTTTATTATAATGCACTTCACACAGAGAGGTAGTGCTATTCCACCCATATATCTTAAAAATTTAAACTTTACATGTCATTAGGTGTAACGGAAATTTTTCAATTTGATGCATTACTTTGAAAAACACGTGTAAACATGGACCAATTCGGTTACAGAATTTGCACAGTATATACATGAGGAGATGTATCTCCAAGTCTCCAACATTAGTGGTCTAGTAGCACGAATATGAGCGGAAATGAGTATTCTATTTAAAAAAATCAAATTAAAAACATGTCGTAAATTCCCTTTGACAATAATTTTTGGAATCCACATGTGATTATAGAGATATGTACTCGAGAAGAAAAAAAGGTGAATCGATTGTAGAAATTAGCAACTGGTTAATGCGAAAACAAATTTTGTGATTAAGTCGTGAAAGTAAAAGTAATGCGAACAAAGCACTACAAAAAAAAAAAAAAAAAGAAAGAGAGAGAGAGAGGAGCAAATTTCGAATTTTTATAAAGGTTTCCAACCAAAAATACCTTTTTCGAAGGGAGTTTACCAGAGAGCATCTTTAAGAATTCTGAGTCCTAAGTCAATCTCTATTAATTTAGATTAGGCTTAAAGACATTTTAATACCCTCTAGTTTGACTGAAGTTTTATTTTGGGCTCTCTAGCTTCAATTTAAACATTTTGGAGCCTGTAGTTTCAATTAGGGATGGCAATGGGGCGGGTTTTCCGGGTTCTCCGCCCCGTCCCGCCCCGCCCCTAATAGGTAGGGTATTGTTGGGGGGGGGGGGGGGGGGGGGGGCTTAATAGGGTTAGGGGCGGGTATGGAGGAGGTTTTCAAAAACCCAAGTCGGGTTCGGGTCGGGGTCGGGGTAGGGTCAAAAAAATCCGAACCCACCCCGAATATACTTGTATTTATATTTTTACCCCTCAATAGTTATGTGTATTACCATTTTAAAAAAAAAAACCTGCAATATTGGGGAACTAATTGGGTAAGTTAAAAAAAAACTGCACTATTAGGGAAAAAAATGCATTAAAAAAATTACTTTTTCAATTTTTGTACCAAAAAAAAAAATTTCAAATCGCGGCGGGGCGGGGCGGGGCGGGGCGGGGGCGGGGGAGAGGGACTATGCGGGGCGGGGGGAGGGTTTATTGAAGCGGGGCGGGGGCGGGGTATGGGGGCCCAGTCCCATACCCGCCCCGTTGCCATCCCTAGTTTCAATTTTCGTGCAATGTGGGCCCTAACCCTAACTCCGTTAACAATAGAAGACGGAAAAGTTTCACTTTGGGCCCTGGAGTTTAGGCGAAGTTTCACTTGAGGCCCTAGAGTTTCGGAGAAGTTTCACTTTGGGCCCTAGAGTTTTCAAGGCACATGAGTGCGCCGTCACGTTGTACTAACGGAGTTAGAGGCAGGGCCTACGTTGAAACTAATTCTATACTACAGGGCCCAAAGTGTTTAAATTGAAACTAAATGGCCCAAAATGAAACTTCGGTCAAACTAGAGGGTACTAACGGGTAATTCTTTGGTGACAACTTTCATACAACCTCCTAAAATATATGTCTATCTCTCTCCTGTGTCACTGTGGGGTGTCTATCTCTCTCCTGTGTCACTGTGGGGTCCAGTGACATCACAAGAGAGAGATAGACACATCTTTTTAGGAGGTTGTATAAAAGTTGTATAAAAATTATCACCAAAGAATTACTCGGTACTAAAATGTCTTTAAGCTTTAAGACTATCTTTAATAGATATGACAATTGAGGGCCTTGAATAGCCTTAAATAAATGTTCTCAGTTGCAATTGATGTCTCAAATGTTCACAATCAAAATCAACCAAAAACTTGAGGGCCTCGAGTGATATATTTATAATAGAAGGTCTAAAAATAAAGTTTTAGAGAAAATAAAAGCAATGCTATTGTGAGAAGGTGGGTTTTAACCGTTGAATGAGCATCTAGCTATAAGATTCTTAGGAATCTGGAGAAGCATCTATTGCTAGATGCTCATCCAACGGTTAAAATCCGCCTTCTCATATGAAAAACTTCTCACAATAGCATTTCCCTTTGTTTAATTTCTAATCCAGGTTCGAGGTCCAATCTCAAGGTCATTAATGCCTGAGCTAAACATTATTATTTTGAGACCCAAGGACATTGCCACTCAATCAAAACTAAGCGGTATGTGATGTTGCATGATTGTGACTTAATTTCTCTAGAATTTTGTACGCATATCCAACATATTTTCAATTTTAAGATATAAGGATAAAATACATTTTAGTGTCTCGTCATTATATCCAATTAATATTAATTTTGAGACATGTTTTATTAATTGAAACACTTGAGTCCTCGATTTACAAATATGTGTCCTTTAAGGATAATTAAGTACATCGGAATTGATCAAGTGAAGGGCCCAAAAATCAAACTTTTGAGTAATTCCAGGTTATTATAAAAATTTTAAGCCTAGATTTTGGGGATACCATGATCCATTCCCTTTTTTTTTTTTTAACAATGTTAAAAATTGTCCTTAAATAATGACTTGTTTGCAAATTGAGGGCCTCAAGTATTTCAATAAATAGTATAGAGCCAAAATGAAACATTGGTATGACTACATGGTACTAAAATAATTTCTTTTAGCCAAGATAGAAATATCACTTCATGTCTTTAAATTTGAAGATATTCACCCACTGCCTGACATCTTTGTCCAAACTTTATGAATTCTACGTCCTTTTTTTTTTAGTAACTTTCAACTCATAAGAATTAACTAAGTGGGTTTTAATTTGCTCAAATGGTGTGATCAGGGCCGATCCTGAGATTTTGAGGGCCCTACTCAAACTTTTAAACGGGGGCCCTCTGTATATTAGCATAAATATTACAAATATTACTTATTGATTACTTAAATAATATTTTTGGGTTAGTATATTTTAGAGTAGGCCCTACCTAAAGGGGGGCCCCTACGCGACCGCGTGTGCCACTTCCCCTCATGACCGGCCCTGGGTGTGACCTCTCTCTCCCCAGTGGGGAGATTGAGGGTTCGACTCCCCTTAATGGGAGTCTTTGCTTGCCCCTCTATTTGTTCTTCAGTCGGAATGAGTGATCCTTAATTGTTGAACTTTATTGTGGGGCTTTGGGGTTGGGTTAGGTTAGGGTGGGTGTGTGTGGTGTGTGTTTAATTTGTGTGCGTGTCCAGCCATAATCCAGATAAGTATAAAAAAAATAAAAAAAATAAAAAAAAAAACTCATAATAATTATTCTTATACAATTATGATAAGCAATTAATTATGAAATTAATTAACAAATAAGTTTTTTTTTTATTTTTGTCTATTTTAATTTCTTGGAATAAATTACAATTTTCATCCTCCAACTTAATTTGGGGCCGATTTCACTTTAGTCCCTTAATTTCTAGTTTTCTCAATTTAGTCCCACAAGTTCAGTGAGTGTTTACAATTGGTCCTATAACAAACATTTCATTGCAAATAATTGTCTTCAGCGACGAAAGGTTTGCCTTTTTTGTATGAAGAATTGGTTTGCAAATTATCCTTTTTCCTATGTATTTTGTCTTTTGAAAACTAACTCATATGGGTACTGGTCTCGTGGAAGATGATGAAAGGATTGCGGAAGAAGAAGCGGTTTGCATGTTTTGTTATGACATATTCAAAGAAGACAATGTGTTGAAGACAATATGCAAATGCAAAAACTACCTCATACACGAAGAATGTAAAGTGAAGTGGTCTAGTGAGAGAGGAAACAATATTTGTGGAAGCTGTATGCAAGTAGTCCAGGATGTACCTGTAGCTTTGATTCGAGAGATGGCTAACACTAACACACAAGTGGGTGACAAAAAAAAGGGCAAACAACAAAGCTTTTCCTCAAGATTGAAGAGGTAACTAACTAATCTCTTGCTTCCTTCTTATTATTGTGGTTTAGAGTCTTTGGACTTAATTGTTTTCTTGGCTATTTATTTAATTGTTTTTTTATTTTTATTTTTTTTTTCCAATTTTTTCAAAATTCGAATTAATTAACTTTCAAGATGATAAAGAAATTAAATTGAAGGGCTAATTAGTGATTAGTCCATTTAGAACCCGTTTGGATTAGCTAAAACATTAAGTGAGAGAATACTAGCTAATCCACTTTTTCAGCTGATTCTCAGCTTAATTTGTGTAAGTGCTGAAATTTTAAGCTAATCCAAACAATTCTATTTTACAAAACAATCACTTTTTTATTTCTCGAAATCAGCAACCCAAATGAGCTCTTAAGGATTACTAGTTTTTAAGTATTTGGTCCATTATGGTGAAACGTCCCTTATAAATATATGGACAAAGATGCCAATATGCGAAAACAGATGATCATTGTTTCTAAATTCTGTGATTGATAGCCTCTTCAAACCCTTGCTTATTGAGCCCATTTAGACAATCAACTTTTTACATTTCGAAAATCAAATTAACTTTAAAGCTGAAAAAAAAAGAGACTAATTTAAAAGAAGCAAATTAATTTTTTCTTGAAAAAGATGAACAAAACCTTTAGAAAAATTTTTCGTTGGAACTCTCATCTTACAGAAGTCTCTAATTCCAATAGCAATATGTACAGAACGTTAAGCAAGTCTTAAATATATTCACAGAAAAAATCTCTTATAGGGAAAAATAAATAAATAAATAAAACCCCTCCTATTTCCACATATTTCAATTGTGTTTATTTAAAGACCAAATTTGGTCTTTGAATGGTTAAACAAATTTTCAATTTGAACTCTCTACGTTAGCTTTCGTCAAAAAAAAGTAACAGAAACATGTCACATGGAAGAATGATACTTGTACCATTTGACAAGTTTTCATCACTTTTTTTGACGAAAAATTTAGCTACGTACGCGCGGTTTGTTGGAAGTTAAATAATCAAACTGTTAGATTGAAAGATGAGAAACCTGCAAATTAATATACAATTTTACGGTGCAAAATATCTTTCACCCTTTTTCCTACTTGCTCATATAAAATTTGACTTGAATAATTTAACTACATCATGCATAAGCATAACATTTTAGTAAGGGGAAACAAAAAAGAGGTTTTGTAACTCGCAACTTTTATATCTCATGCAATTCCCACAATATTTCCCAGGTTCAATGATGAAGATGTTACATGAAAGGAAAGTATATAAATCAATGCTAAGATCTTGCATGCCTGTGGATTAACTAACTGTATTATTGATTAGTTTTCATGGTTATTTCAACTAATTAAGTTAGGTTCTGATAATCACTAATTTTGTTTGTCTGACAGGATTTGGAGGTGTTGCATTTGATTTACTGCAATCTATTATGACTACCAAGTTGCTCTTGGTAATTGACAAGATGTGGCAGGGCATTTTAAGATGGTGGCATAGGAGGACTACATTCCCCCCCCCCCCCCCCCCCCCCCCCCCCCCCCCCCCCCTCTCTCTCTCTCTCTTATTTTATATATACTAGCTGTGGAGGCACACGCGTTGCCTGTGCGACGTATTGTATTTATTAAGTATTCCTAAATTTAAAAAATAAAAAAAAGTTTTGATAGTTGGTTGGAAAAAAAAATAGGAAATTGTTATTCGTACGCCATAGATGATCAATGTACTCCATGGAGTGCTTTCACTGCATAATACTACATGATATATCAGTAGTACTATGGAGTGTATTAGTTCAATTTTGGAGTGAGAATAGTAATTCACAAAAATATTGGCATTAAAAAAAAAAAAAGAACAACATAAATTTATGGTTACTATTCATAATTACAGCACACATGGTAAAATAGAGATAAGGTTTCAAGGTGAGCAATTGGATGTAAAATGACCAATATTCATAATTACATGCACTCAGTGAGTAAGTCGAAAGTTTGTAAAATGAACTAATTTTGGAGATACCAGTAGGTTGCTTTCGGAAAAAAAGGCATTTACATAATTGCACTCGGTGAGTAAGCGGAAACCTTGTTAAAGAAAAAAATAGTGTTCTTTCTAAAAGAAAATTATAACTGGATTTTTCTTAAAGAAAATTGTGCAATTGTATCTATGTAAATGAAAAAACAACTTGTGAAGATAGAAAACAATGCATGTATACGTAAGAAATAGCTTCCCGAAAACATGAAAGATTAACATTACCCTACAAAGTATGATGAGTAATGTTATGCTTTCTAAATCCAAATCTCAAACTCACATCCTAATGATGTGGTAGTGGGTTCACACTAGAGTCACTTCTCCACAGTATTCCCATAACCACTTCATTTGAGATTTCGATTTGAGAAGCATAGCATTGCTCACAAAGTATATATCTATTCACGCATATGCCATTTACTTTAACAAAGATACAAAATGTTGAAGACCTGAGTTACCTCTTCATGTTTTACCTTCTTTTCCAAACTCCAAACCTTCTTCTGTATGTCACCATAATTTTCTTGGTTTCTAAATGTTGAGGAACAATATTGTCAGGACCTGGCCCTCCGTAGGGGGGGGGGGGGGGGGGGGGGGGGGGGGATGGGGGAGGGGGATGCTTGGCGTCCCACATCGGCTGGGGACGGAGGGGTGATGTGCTGTATATGTAGAGTCTGGAACTTATATGGTACGAGGCCTTTTGGGCTGGGGAGTACCCAGTGACCAAGCAAAACCGTGAGTGGACTGGGCTGTGTGTGATCGGCCCAGTGCTGCAAAACGGACAATATCGGACCATGTGGGACGTGCTGCGACAGATATAGAGAGGCAGTGACGGTTGTTGTTTTTTATTTAGGAGGCAGTTATTGCATTTTAGTTACAAACTGACGGGAGATGTGGGGGCAGGGGCGTGGGTTAGGTATTGATTTGAATCATTTGATATAGTTAAAGTGTTGTAGGTAATAGTCGACACTCATACACTGTGACCAATACACATCACCAACGACTCCACGTGTAACAACATCACCACTAATTATGGACTCCACAGGGGCCCATCAACACCAACCACTAGCCCACCTCAAATGGGCCCACCCGCAGAGCCCACTGTGAAACTTCACAACTGAGAAACTTGCCCCGAGACCTACCTCAATGAGCCTATTCCGAAGGCCCACTTCGGATGAGCCCACTCCGAAGCCCCACTACTCCGAAGCTTCACTTCGGAATCCGAAGCCTATGATTCCACTTTGAAGCCCACTCTGAAGCCCCAAATCAACTCACTCCGAAGGCCCAAATCAGCCCACTCCGAAGCCCCACTACAGATGACTCCACTCCGAAGCCTTATTCAAACAAAGCCCATCTCAAGTAGCCCACAAAGGAAGCACACTTCAAATATACACACACTCACCTCTCAGACACCCACCCTTGGTCCTGAAGTAGTACCTAAGGGTGGTCAAGTCTGCTGGGATTTCGGAAGCTCATGGCTAGGTGGCTAGAGCCGAAGGCATCTCCCTAGCCTGCGCCTCATGGGCAAGGTTAGGGTTGGTCCCAAAGAGAGAGAGAGACACGTGACTTTCACATGCCTGACCCCAACCAATCTCACAACCAATGCGCGAAGCCCATCACTGTAAAACTTGCCCAAACCTTTGACCATCAGTGATTAGTCATTTCAACCTTGCTTAATAGACTGCACGGATAGAAAATAACCTCGGTACCTCGCTTCCCTCCTTCGCTAAAACCCTATGTACGCCTCGACACTCACCCTCGCTTAATCCTCTACACCAATGGCATGAGCCTCGGTATCTTCACTCGCTTAAACTTCTGCACCAATAGCATATCTTTTCCCCTTGACTAACCCCACAACCTTCGTCTGCCACCGAGGAACAATACCTTCTCTATTTGACTCGTTTCTCCCGAATTCCATGACAAATCAACATCTCATTCAATACCTCCACCTACCTTAAATATTAGCATTTAAACCATCCATACCGTCCATCTACCAAAAACAAATGACCCACTCAGAGGATGCCAACTCACCTTTCCTCCACCACATCAAAACTTCGCAACCTCACATGACTTTCTGTATAAATAGCAGTCTCATTTACTACATCCAACAACCCAACCCGACTTAATCCGACACTAGAGTAAAGGATTAGCAGTTATTCCTACTCTCGGCCGTTAACAAAACATTCCCATTGTCTTGAGCTCAATTAAACCCTTCACCGTACCCTGACCCTTGGCCTCCACCAACACCTCCGGTTTCCAAGACCCTTCGTTTTGTTATAGCCTTCGTCTTACTCCACCTTTCGTTCTATTCCAATATTCACCTATCACCCTTCGGCAAGATACATACTACTCTCTCTCTCTCTCTCTCTCTCTCTCACTTGGGGCTACTTCGGTTCTCATCCGAACCTGAAGTCTTTCCGGATCCCATTATCTTCACTATTATTATTATACTTTATTAACTCATTGTACTCTCACTTATACCTCACATATTGTTCCACGTGTACTAATCCAAGCTTGTGTGTTATATCTCTCTGTAACTCTTACATACACCACAAAAAGAACCCCCATAAGTGTCACACCCCAATTTTTGAAAAGCCAAATATCCAATCAAGTGCATACCCTGATAATATTCAACCGCCCAAAAATCCAAGGTTGCTAATCCACACTTAATTTTAAAAGACCATCTTAAGATAAACTGACTTTAAATTACTTTCATAAATCACATTATCGCTTTTTAAACACAATCCATTTATCATCAAACGCATTCCCAAAATTATTACAAGAAAACCAAAAGGTTCCCTTTACATAGAAATAGTAAAAAATTTCCTCCATTGAATCACAATAAAATTATCTGGTTATAATAATAAATTAAACATTTTTCAACACTACACTATCTCAGGTCAGATCTGCTACAAACGTTCCCAAAGTTCAATAATACAACAGAAATATAACAAAACCTAATACAAGTTCTCAACCTTGGCTCACAATGCCAACTAAATAAAAGAGTGTCATATAATACATAAAGAATGAAAAGTAGATATCTTCAACTTCACAAACAGATAGGCTGCTCTACAATGAACTCCAACTATACTATCATGCACATGTCATCCGACTATGTTTCAAACAGAAACGCACTCGAATGCATAACACACTCGGGTCAGTCACATGTAATACCCGCTATTTTTAAATATTTATTTCCCAAGATGAATAAGTGTTTTTATGTTGTTATTATAATATTCAGTATTTATAGAACTCGATTATAAATTTTCAGAATTTTTAGAAACAGAAATTTAGCAGATTTGTGAATATCTGGTATATTTGGACCAGTTATGATTTTATTGCTCATCCAACCAAACATGGCCCTAAGAAAATAATTATCCTTTGATCCTTTAACTCTTGGTAATTGCAAGGTGAGGTCCCTCCTTGGTTCCTATATATATGGGACCATTCCATTACATTTATCCTTAGACTTATGAGGTTGAGAAGTTATCCTAATGCACACACAAACACCAAGAACACACACACAAACACCAAGAACACCAAGAACACACACACAAACACCAAGAACACACATAGTACACCAAGAACACCAAGAACACACATAGTACACCAAGAACACCAAGAACGCTATTTGAAGCCGGAATTTTATATTCGAAGATTTTTCGGGTTTTCTCGGCATTATTATTCTGCGAATTTAGGTGAGTCTCCAACTCACTCAGCTATTTATATTACACTTTGTTATGAACACATGATTATGATTATGATTTATATTAATTATGTGATGCTTATACGTATTATATGACGTATTTAGATAAATACGGCATAAATACGATAAACTGGTATTTTCAAATACGACTGGAATCGAGATGGATTCTTAATGAGGATCGAAAACTCTTAACTTCCAACATGAATACTTATTTATTTAATCTCACGGAACTTTTATAAAATTCGGTTGTGGACGTACAAAACTAGAAAATGACCAAAATACCATTGTGATCTATTTTCACTTAAATCGACTGAAATCAAGATATTTTCTTAACGGGGATCGAAAACTCTTAACTTACAACATGAATACTTATTTATTTGATCTCACGTAGCTTTTATGTTTTCGGATCCTGACTTATAAACTGGAAAATGACCAAAATACCCCTGTGCCCTATTTTTACTAGAATCATACACGATGTCTAATATTTCATTCTAGTTCTGGTTTGAATGTTGCTATGTGTAAAACCCTGTATTTTCCTTGTTTTTTTTATATCCTTTTGATATATGTTGAGATAATAATGAGATTGAAAATCCGACGTGCATAGTAGTGGGTCTGTCGACCACAATGGTCGATACTATTTATGATTGGTACGTATAAATGCGGTCACGAAGACCGTAACATATGGGGCGAGTCGGCCAGAGTAACATATTGGGCGAGTTGGCCAGAGTAACATATGGGGCGAGTGGGCCAGAGTAACATATGGGACGAGTGGGCTAGAGTAACATATGGGACGAGTTGGCCAGAGTAACATATGGGGCGAGTGTGCCAGAGAATATATTGGGCGAGTTGGCCAGAGTAACATATGGGGCGAGTGGGCCAGAGTAACATATGAGGCGAGTTGGCCAGAGTAACATATGGGGCGAGTGGGCCAGAGTAACATATGGGGCGAGTTGGCCAGAGAATATATTGGGCGAGTTGGCCAGAGTAACATATGGGGCGAGTGGGCCAGAGTAACATATGGGGCGAGTTGGCCAGAGTAACATATTGGGCGAGTTAGCCAGAGTAACATATGGGGCGAGTTGGCCAGAGAATATATTGGGCGAGTTGGCCAGAGTAACATATTGGGCGAGTTGGCCAGAGTAACATATGGGGCGAGTTGGCCAGAGAATATATTGGGCGTGTTGGCCAGAGTAATATATTGGGCGAGTTGTCCAGAGTAACATATTGGGCGAGTTGGCCAGAGTAACATATTGGGCGAGTTGGCCAGAGTAAAGTATTGGGTGCGTTGGCCAGGATGTATCAGGGGCGTGTTGGCCAAAGTATATCGGGGCGTTTGGCTAGATTATATGGGACTGCGTGTCAAGAGTGAACAGACCGTAGGTATGGGAGTACGTGTCTGATTAATGTGGACCCAAGAGTCTATGTTATGTATTGGGAGATTTGGGACGATGTCCGTTGTTAGATATTGGGTTGGTGCATACATGCATACGAACGATGAGATGATCCTTTTTATTGATGTTGTTATATGCTACATATCTGTAGATACTCTGTTAGTATTTGCATTCACTCGGCTTTCGTAGCTGACGGCATTTTATGCCGCTGGATAATCGACGTCCAGCTGGCCAGGGTTATGAGTATGTAGGTGATGCATACATGGACAAGGGCCACGAGGATGGAGCCTACGATGATGGAGACTATGCCGGTGCTGAATACTACGCAAGCTGAAGGCTGGAAGTTGTGCCGTAGTTAGCTCGTGTTTATGTTTAGAGACTTCTGAAATAGTTACGTTTATTATCGGCGTATGTTGCCGTAATACTTTATTTATACTTCTGCAATACTTATGGGTTGTAATAGTTAGTATTTAACTTTGGTTTTATATATCGAACTTAGAACTTCCAAATGCGTGGTTTGAATCATTTCTCTGATGGTTCGACTTTGGTCGTGGACAATGTGGTGACTTTCAACTGTCATGGCCTACGGGTCCAAAAAAAGGAATTTATTTTCTCTATTTTTGCTACTGCGGGGCGTGACAGGATTTTTGGTATCAGAGCCTAGGTTTAGTAGTCGCGTTCACCGATTGTCCAACATTTCTTGAGTTGAACCTAAGATTCCTTGAGATAAGGGTTGACTCTAAGTTTGTGTTTTAGAGATCGTCCCTATGGAGTTCTCCGTGCTATTAATGTGATACTAGTTATAGCTACTATTATGTTTAGTTGCAAATTATTTTCTATAACTATTACGTATAATTTCGGAATTATTTTCTTTGACTATTTTTGGGTTGACGACTAACCGAGAGATTTCTGTTTACTTACCCAACCTTACTGCATCGATGGCAGGAATGCCTACTCAGAATCGTCCCGCTCAGATTGAGGACGTCCCCCAAGCACCCCAAGCTGCTGATCCGACTGGACTGTTCGAAGCCTTTGTGCGTAGGATGGAACGGATCAACAATCCTAACATGCACAACGGAAATAATCAAGGACCACCCCCGCGGCCAGTTGAGGATAGAATAGTGGAGCGTTTTCGTCACTTTTGTCCGGAGAAGTTTGACGCGAAAACTGAACCGTGGCAGGCAGAACAGTGGCTTCGAGAGATGGAAGCAATCTTCGACACCCTGGGATGTAATGAGATCAAGAATCGTCGACTGGCGACATTCCAATTGACTTATGCGGCTGCCGAATGGTGGGAATCGGAGAAGGCGACCGTAGGAGAGGAAGCGGCCAGAAGGATGCCCTGGATCACATTTAAAGGGCTCTTTCTTGAGAACTACTTTCCTCAGACCGAGAGGAACAGGAAGGAGAGAGAATTCATCGAACTAAGGCAAGGGAACCTTACCGTGAGGGAATATACGGTGCAGTTTGAACGATTATCCCATTTTGCTCTTCATATGATCGATACTCCAGAGAAGAAGAATAGGCAGTATCATCAGGGCCTCTCACTGCCACTACAACGGATGACTCTGAATCATCAGGGTCAAACCTTCAAGGCTATGGTAGGAATGGCAGTCGGTCATGAGGATATTAATGGACGGGAGCAAGGACGTTTTGGGAATCGGCTACCACCCAGAGGTAACCAAGGACCTAGACCTCCGATGCGATTCCAAGGGAACAAGCGTAGCTGGAATGGAGAGAGAAGGCCACAACCGGCGTTTCCCCAGAATCGTTATGCTATGAACCCAGCTCCTCCTCCACAAGGACTTCCTGTCGTTACTGGAGGCAATACTGGTGGATGCCTTAATTGCGGAAATCCAAGTCATTTGGCTAAGGACTGCCGAGCTTCCAAGAACTACAACAGGGTGAGCGTTCTCTGTTACAACTGCAACAAGCATGGCCACATCAGCAGGGATTGCAGAGCACCCCATAGGGCATACAACAGACCAGTTTCTCAGGGCCAAGTTGGACAGGCTCGCATGAATGCTATTCTTCCAGAGAATGCGGGATTTGATGAGACTGAATAGCAGAACATGGAAGGTACTCTTACGTTATTCAGCACTCGAGTTAAAGTTCTATTTGATACTGGTGCTTCGAATTCATTTGTTGCTATCGGAATTGTTAAACTTTTGGGTTTAGTACCCCAGGCGCTTGATGTAGCCCTGAATGTGGTATCACCTTTGGGAGTAACCGTAAAATTAGGGAAAGTGTGCAAGGACTGTACTTTAACCCTCGAGGATAGAATTCTTCCCGCAGATCTAATCGTTTTGTCAATGAGGGAATTTAAAATCATCTTAGGATTTGATTGGCTCACGAAGTATTGTGCCAAGTTGGATTGTGCCAATAGGATGATTACCTTTTTGGTACCAGGAAGTCAGTCTTTTGATTTTCAATGCAACCCCTCTAGCGATGCTTTTCTCACTAGCCGTCTAGCAGCTATCGAGAGATCGAGTTCAGAACTCACTGTTGCACAGATTCCTGTAGTCCGAGACTTTGAGGATGTGTTTCAGAGTATTATTGAACTGCCACCTAAGCGGGAGATTGATTTCTGTATCGAGTTAGTGCCTGGCACTTCACCGAAATTGAAGGCTCCTTATCGGATGGCACCAACGGAGATGCAAGAACTGAAGAAGTAAGTGCAAGAGCTAGAAGATCTCAAGTTCGTTCGACCCAGCACGTCACCTTGGGGAGCGCCGGTGTTATTTGTTAAGAAGAAGGACGGAACTCAGTGACTTTGTATCGACTATAGGGAGCTCAACAAGGTCACGATTAAGAATAAGTACCCACTCCCTAGAATCGATGATCTGTTTGATCAGTTGCAAGGAGCGACGACTTTCTCGAAGATCGACCTACGATCCGGATATCACCAATTGTTGGTTCGACCTGAGGATATTTCAAAGACTGCTTTCAGGACGAGGTATGGGCATTATGAATTCTTGGTTATGTCTTTTGGATTAACCAACGCCCCAGCGGTATTCATGGACCTAATGAATAGAATATTTAGGCCCTACTTGGACCAGTTCATTATCGTGTTCATAGACGATATTCTGATCTACTCCAAGACCAAGGAGGAACATGAGGGACATGTAAGGATCGCACTACAGACCCTTCGAGATAACCAACTGTATGCAAAGTTCAGTAAGTGCGAGTTTTGGCTGAAGGAAGTCAAGTTCCTAGGACATGTTGTCTCACGAGATGGAATAGCAGTAGACTCGTCAAAGACAGACGCAGTTCTGGATTGGAATATACCAACCACTGCAACGGAAGTCAGAAATTTTCTTGGTCTAGCTGGATACTACCGGAGATTTGTGGAAGGATTCTCCAAGATCGCAGCTCCTCTTACCGGACTAACGAAGAAGGATTTGAAGTTTGAATGGGGTAACAAGCATGAACGAGCATTCCAAGATTTGAAGGAGAGATTGACTACAGCGCCAGTGCTTGCGATACCTAAGAGCGGTGAGCAGTTCACCATTTATAGCGACACATCACACCAAGGACTCAGATGTGTTCTGATGCAAGATGGAAAGGTTATTGCATACGGATCACGGCAGTTGAAGCCTCACGAGTTGAATTATCCAACGCATGACCTCGAACTAGCCGCGATTGTTTTTGCTCTCAAGATTTGCAGGCATTATCTCTACGGCGAGAAGTTCGATCTGTTCTCAGATCACAAAAGCCTGAGATACTTGTTCTCTCAAAAGGAGTTGAACATGAGGCAACGACGTTGGATGAAATTATTGAAAGACTATGATTTCACATTGCAGTATCACCCTGGGAAAGCAAACGTAGTAGCCGATGCTTTAAGTCGGAAACCCAGGAGGATAATAGTAGCTTCTCTTATGATCAAAGAATGGCAAGCATTGGGAACTTTGGCTGAATTCGGTATTCAAGCCTCAGATTCAGGTGAAGGACGACACTTTGGATGTTTGGTAGTACAACCGACACTCATCAGTCGTATCCTTGAAGCACAGAGGAAGAACGAAGGACTTCAAGAGTGGTTCGCGAGCAATGCAGTGAAGGAACCAGAGAATTGGAGTATTGGTTCAGATGGAGCACTCAGATGCAGAGGCAGACTTTGTGTGCCAGATGAAGATAATTTTAGAAAAGACATAATGGACGAAGCGCACAAGTCGCGAATGACTATCCACCCAGGAGGCACAAAGATGTACAAAGATTTGAAGAGAAACTTCTGGTGGGAAGGAATGAAACGAGAAGTTGCGGAACACGTGTCTCAATATCTCACGTGCAAGCAAGTGAAGGCGGAACATCAAAAGCCTCCAGGACTTCTACAACCATTACCAGTTCCCGGATGGAAGTGGGAACATATAACTATGGATTTCGTGGTAGGTGTGCCAAGGTCTCAGCAAAACCACGATGCTATTTGGGTAGTTGTGGATCGACTTACCAAATCGGCGCATTTCATAGCTTATAGTATGTCGTATCCAGTCGAACGTTTGAGTCGGATGTACATACAACAAGTTGTGCGACTGCACGGTATACCTGTATCAATCGTATCAGACCGTGATTCAAGATTCACTGCAAAGTTTTGGAAAAGTCTACAAACAGCATTGGGGACTTCGTTAAACTTGAGCACTGCCTTTCATCCACAGACTGATGGGCAGACTGAACGAGTTAACCAAGTGATGGAGGACATGCTTCGAGCGTGTGTTATTGATTTTGAGAGCTCATGGGAGACTCATCTACCGCTGATAGAATTTGCGTACAATAACAGTCACCACTCGAGCATAGGAATGGCACCCTTTGAGGCATTATACGGAAGACCGTGCCGATCACCTTTGTGTTGGGCAAAGGTTGGAGACAATCAACTGCTTGGACCTGAATTAGTTCGAGAAACTAACGAGAAGATCCAGATAAACGTCGCAGAGTAGACACAAGAGTTATGCAGATAAACGTCGCAGGAGTTTGGAATTCAGTGTTGGAGATCATGTGCTACTCAAGGTATCTCCGGTGCGAGGAATTGTCAGATTTGGGCAGAAGAGAAGAAAGCTAGCACTGCATTTCATTGGACCATTTGAGATCCTTGAACGTGTAGGAAAAGCTGCCTACCAACTCGCGTTACCGCCTAAGATGTCAGGAGTACACAACGTGTTTCATGTTAGCATGTTAAGAAAGTGTGCTCACAATCCGAGTCATGAGATCAACTTTGAGGACATTGAGGTTAACGATAATGTGTCATTTCATGAAGGACCAGTGCGAATTCTGGATTGGGGAATTAAGAAGCTGAGAAGTAAGGAAATTCCGTTGGTAAAGATCCAGTGGAAGATTCACGACGAAGGAGAAGCATCATGGGAGCTAGAGTCAGAGATGCGTGAGAAGTACCCAGAGTTGTTCAACGATGCTTAGTTCGGATTTCGGGGACGAAATCTTCAGTTAGTGGGGGATGATGTAATACCCGCTATTTTTAAATATTTATTTCCCAAGATGAACAAGTGTTTTTATGTTGTTATTATAATATTCAGTATTTATAGAACTCGATTATAAATTTTCAGAATTTTTAGAAACAGAAATTTAGAAGATTTGTGAATATCTGGTATATTTGGACCAGTTATGATTTTATTGCTCATCCAACCAAACATGGCCCTAAGGAAATAATTATCCTTTGATCCTTTAACTCTTCGTAATTGCAAGGTGAGGTCCCTCCTTGGTTCCTATATATATGGGACCATTCCATTACATTTATCCTTAGACTTATGAGGTTGAGAAGTTATCCTAATGCACACACAAACACCAAGAACACCAAGAACACACACACAAACACCAAGAACACACCTAGTACACCAAGAACACACCTAGTACACCAAGAACACCAAGAACACACATAGTACACCAAGAACACCAAGAACGCTATTTGAAGCCGGAATTTTATATTCGAAGATTCTTCGGGTTTTCTCGGCATTATTATTCTGCGAATTTAGGTGAGTCTCCAACTCACTCAGCTATTTATATTACACTTTGTTATGAACACATGATTATGATTATGATTATGATTATGATTATGATTTATATTAATTATGTGATGCTTATACGTATTATATGACGTATTTAGATAAATACGGCATAAATACGATAAACTGGTATTTTCAAATACGACTGGAATCGAGATGGATTCTTAATGAGGATCGAAAACTCTTAACTTCCAACATGAATACTTATTTATTTAATCTCACGGAACTTTTATAAAATTCGGTTGTGGACGTACAAAACTAGAAAATGACCAAAATACCATTGTGATCTATTTTCACTTAAATCGACTGAAATCAAGATATTTTCTTAACGGGGATCGAAAACTCTTAACTTACAACATGAATACTTATTTATTTGATCTCACGTAGCTTTTATGTTTTCGGATCCTGACTTATAAACTGGAAAATGACCAAAATACCCCTGTGCCCTATTTTTATACACGATGTCTAATATTTCATTCTAGTTCTGGTTTGAATGTTGCTATGTGTAAAACCCTGTATTTTCCTTGTTTTTTTTATATCCTTTTGATATATGTTGAGATAATAATGAGATTGAAAAGCCGACGTGCATAGTAGTGGGTCTATCGACCACAATGGTCGATACTATTTATGATTGGTATGTATAAATGCGGTCACGAAGACCGTAACATATGGGGCGAGTTGGCCAAGTAACATATTGGGCGAGTTGGCCAGAGTAACATATGGGGCGAGTGGGCCAGAGTAACAAATGGGGCGAGTGGGCCAGAGTAACATATGGGGCGAGTTGGCCAGAGTAACATATGGGGCGAGTTGGCCAGAGAATATATTGGGCGAGTTGGCCAGAGTAACATATGGGGCGAGCGAGTTGGCCAGAATAACATATGGGGCGAGTGGGCCAGAGTAACATATGAGGCGAGTTGGCCAGAGTAATATATGGGGCGAGTGGGCCAGAGTAACATATGGTGCGAGTTGGCCAGAGTAACATATGGGGCGAGTGGGCCAGAGTAACATATGGGGCGAGTTGGCCAAAGTAACATATTGGGCGAGTTGGCCAGAGTAACATATGGGGAGAGTTGGCCAGAGAATATATTGGGCGAGTTGGCCAGAGTAACAGATTGGGCGAGTTGGCCAGAGTAACATATGGGGCGAGTTGGCCAGAGAATATATTGGGCGTGTTGGCCTGAGTAATATATTGGGCGAGTTGTCCAGAGTAACATATTGGGCGAGTTGGCCAGAGTAACATATTGGGCGAGTTGGCCAGAGTAAAGTATTGGGTGCGTTGGCCAGGATGTATCAGGGGCGTGTTGGCCAAAGTATATCGGGGCGTTTGGCTAGATTATATGGGACTGCGTGTCAAGAGTGAACAGACCGTAGGTATGGGAGTACGTGTCTGATTAATGTGGACCCAAGAGTCTATGTTATGTATTGGGAGATTTGGGACGATGTCCGTTGTTAGATATTGGGTTGGTGCATACATGCATACGAACGATGAGATGATCCTTTTTATTGATGTTGTTATATGCTACATATCTGTAGATACTCTGTTAGTATTTGCATTCACTCGGCTTTCGTAGCTGACGGCATTTTATGCCGCTGGATATTCGACGTCCAGCTGGCCAGGGTTATGAGTATGTAGGTGATGCATACATGGACAAGGGCCACGAGGATGGAGCCTACGATGATGGAGACTATGCCGTGCTGAATACTACGCAAGCTGAAGGCTGGAAGTTGTGCCGTAGTTAGCTCGTGTTTATGTTTAGAGACTTCTGAAATAGTTACGTTTATTATCGGCGTATGTTGCCGTAATACTTTATTTATACTTCTGCAATACTTATGGGTTGTAATAGTTAGTATTTAACTTTGGTTTTATATATCGAACTTAGAACTTCCAAATGCGTGGTTTGAATCATTTCTCTGATGGTTCGACTTTGGTCGTGGACAATGTGGTGACTTTCAACTGTCATGGCCTACGGGTCCAAAAAAAAGAATTTATTTTCTCTATTTTTGCTACTGCGGGGCGTGACATCACATGCCTGGTATGAGTTAAAAAAAACACAAGTCTTATGGATCCAACTTGAACCCGTAGATTACAAACCACACTACAACATTCTTGGGCCAAGACAAGTAGTTCCACACATATATCTGGACAATAGAATAGTTTCCATTTATGTGGTGACAAGTAGTTTCTTCCCCGAATAAAAACAACTAAATGCTTACCTTCCTTAACTATGGTAGGCCGATACCTGCAAACCATTAGTGCACCTACCATCCTGTACAAATAGAAATTAACACAATAATAGAAACCAATAACAAGGTGCTATTAATTTAAATGAATTTATCTCTAACAAAGAGCTGGAATTAGACAAAATTTAAAACACGAAAAATGTCCACAATAAAATTTCCAAGGAAAAGCTCGTGTCCCCGTTCATAAATTCTAAATAGATAATTCAAAAATAAATTATTAAACTTTAGCTCTTACATAGACGATGTTCGGCAGATTATGAAAATTGATGAAAACAGTGTCAAGATGACGTTTTTAGGTAAAATGCAAAACACAAAAGTTATTCGGATTGTCGTTTTACTTCGATTTACGCGAAACGGCCGTAAACTAAGAATATAAGTATCCAAAATATTCAATTTATTAATCTGGTCCAGTTTATTATCAAATTATTACGTTGCCAAAAATGGTACGTTACACATAGAAGGCTAAGTTTTAAGCTAACGGGCACAACACCGAAATTTAAAATCACGAAAACTACACGTCTACCAATTCCTACAATTTCCTATAACTGGAAATAATAAAACACATTACAATCGTAAAGCTGCGAATAAAAAAAAACACATAATATTCGATCCAATTACACCTTATGTTCACCACATCGGCCACCCATCCATGGCTCAGCCTAAACATATATCTCATGTGTCTCCTAACGTAATACTAACTCACACTCCGGTCCCAACTCCCATGGGGTATCACTTGGATTTGAGTATACACCAAAAGGCTAGTCCTTATGTTCTTGACGTCAATAAACAATGTCTAAATACACATGAAATAGACCAACAAGCCGTGCAAAAGGCTTAAAAATGAAGAGACGGGTTATCCACGTAGTCTCCGTCTAATCACACAAGAACGGGTCATCCACGAAGTCGACGCCTAAAATCATAAGGAGTAGTGGTGAACTCTAAGTATTTTTCTAACGTTCATACATCCACGTTTTTAACAAAACTCAACTTTTTAAGAGATTCATATACCTCAAATCAATTTTTTGTTAGAATCATATTAACAGCTACACGTTCACACAGATTCATAATCCACACAAAATCACACAGTCACGATTTCACAAAGCTCAACTATACATGAGAACTCATTTCTTTCTAAGCACAAACAAATTAATTCATATTAACGAGCACGAAATCACACAAAAATATGATGTAGCAAATACACTTATTTTAACCTTCATAAAACTGCTACTGTAATATGTAATTTCTGCCCAAACGGTGCAAAATCGGAAAAAAACTCCATTAGACGAAACACGTGCAGAATCGCGTTTCCTACAGGCTAGCGTGGATAGAATCACAAAAATAGTAACGTATGATTTATTATTAATTTTCTACTCAGATCTAATTCGTGAAAACCTCAAATTCGAAAATCGAATAATTGCTCAAATGTATATTCAATGCTCAAATTCAACTTCAATCATTGTAAAAAAAAAAAAAAAAAACTAAATTTCATAAATCCATAACCATACTAATTCAATATTCTATCCATTTAAATTTCAATCAAACGAGATTGAAAGAAAATAACAAGTTAACTCACCAACCCAAACGATTTCGACCAACGAAGCGAACGACGACCATCCTCTCTCTTCCTCCCCTCTAACACTTCTCTTCTCTTCTAGGTGATTGCCCTTTCTCTCCCTCTCTTGCTCTCTTTAATTTGTTTGTTGGTTAGGGTTAAGGATATATAAAAGGTTTCCTAATATCCTAACTAAGTTAAATACAGCTACTAGCACCTAAATAACAAAAATCCTATTTTTGGGATTGTGGGCTCACAAAAGTCACTCATATGAGCCCAAGATGCACTACATTATGCTTAAAGCAATAGCCCAATGGGTACCCATGACCCAGACACAAAATTTTAATACCAGATATACTATTTGACACATTCGTGGGCTTACAAACACTATAAAAAATATGCATCAATTCTTCAGTTTCTTTAGCAAATATAAATTAATGAGATATAACACTCAAAGTAAACGGGCTCACTAACGGTTTAATTTATGGGTCCTCCAAACTTAAATTTTAAACATGTGTCTTACCTAGGCACACCCATATAATATTGCTAGCTGAAAATAATAATTAAAATAATTATTTACACACTTAGAAATTTTAGGGTTGTTACATTCTATCCTACTTAAAGAAATTTCGTCCCAAAATTTGGGAGCGAGCATATATAAAATATATACATACCTACATAATTGCAAAAGTCACATTTTTTAAAATAAATAAATTGTGTTTTTTAAAGCAATGGGTGTTACAATAGACACCTCTTAAAAGAAATCTTGTCCCGAGATTTAGAAGAAGATAAACACAAAAAGAAATGAACACCGATACGAGTAAGCACATAATTTCATTCAAGCACATAGATTCTATCAAAAACATGTTTATCGTATAGGAGTGCAATTTACTTAAATGCAACTATATGCACATGTTCACCTCTTACCATGTCCCGTGCTACTGCTTCTCGGGATGTTCAATACTTACTGTTATGCAAACGTCTTCTAGAATGTAGAATATCATTAAACCGAGAGAATGGTACTTCTTGTTAAAAATAAATCAACATCCATCCAACTCCATAATAGTTGTTATGGATAAAAGAATACCATTGGTCCGATAGGTGCTTCAAAGAACCATAGTAGAATTCCCGGACAAATATAAAAATAATAGGTTGTATCTCAGAATACCGGTTAGCAGTAAGTAGCAGCATGAGAAGAAGTCCAAAATACCGAATATTCCTCATCAGAAGTCGATTGATAATAAGTCAAATAATATAAAGAATGCCTCCCCTGATAATATGAGAAATCCGGATAAGAATAATACGGCGATAGCTGAAGAATATGGTCACAACTCAACTTCCATTCTCGAAGAAGATACCGTATTATAGGCATGGACAACCACACGCATAGATTCCGTTCTATATACAATACTTGTCAAAAACCCCACTTCTTGATTTAACCTCCAACTCTCCTCCACTATCATATATGACAATAACATGTATGCACTACCATGTAGTACTAAACAAATATCCTTTCATTTGATCATTCAACAAAAAAATATGCTAAACGTCATTTATGTACTAATTTTAAAGCATATAATTCACACTTAGCAAAACACATAACTAACACATTCATAATACATAACCAACACACAACCCGAACCCAAATAAATCCGCAAGCTTATAGCTCTGACCCACTACCACAATGCCGAGGATCCCCTAGACTCCTCCCAATCTAAGGCAACCAAAAGCTTTGATACCAAACTGTCACATCCCGATTTTTGGAAAGCCAAATATCCAATCAAGTGCATACCCTGATCAATATTCAACCGCCCAAAAATCCAAGGTTGCTAATCCACACTTAATTTTAAAAGACCGTCTTAAGATAAACTGAATTTAAATTACTTTTATAAATCACATTATCTCTTTTTAAACACAATCCATTTATCAACAAACTCATTCCCAAAATTATTACAAGAAAACCAAACTGTTCCCTTTACAAAGAAATAATAAAATTTTTCCTCTATTGAATCACAATAAAATTATCCGGTTATAGCAATAAATTGAACATTTTTCAACACAACACTATCTCAGGTCAGATCTGCTACAAACGTCCCCAAAGTCCAATAATACAACAGAAATATAACTACACCTAATACAAGTTCTCAACCTTGGCTCACAATGCCATCTAAATAAAAGAGTGTCATATAATACATAAAGAATGAAAAGTAGATATCTTCAACTTCACAAACAGATCGGCTGCTCTACAATGAACTCCAACTTTACTATCCTGCACATGTCATCCGACTACGTTTCAAACAGAAACGCACCTGAATGCTTAACACACTCGGGTCAGTCATATGACTGGTATAAGTTAAACAAAACACAAGTCTTATGGATCCAACTTGAACCCGTAGATTACAAACCACACTACAAAATTCTTAGGCTAAGACAGGTAGTTCCACACACATATCTAGACAATATAGTAGTTTTCATTTATGTGGTGGCAAGTAGTTTCTTGTCCGAATTAAAACAATTAAATACTTACCTTTCATAACTATGGTAGGCCGATACCTGCAAACCATTAGTGCGCTTACCATAACACAATAATAGAAACCAATAACAAGGTGTTATTAATTAAAATGAATTTATCTCCAACAAAGAGTTGGAATTAGACAAAACTTAAAACACGAAAAATGTCGACAATAAAATTTCCACAATAAAATTTCCAAGGAAAAACTCACGTTTTCGTTCATTAATTCTAAATAGATAATTCAAAAATTAATTATTAAACTTCAGCTCTTACATAGACGATGTTTGGCAGATTCTAAAAATCGATGAAAACAGTGTCAAGATGACGTTTTTAAGTAAAGTGTAAAACATGAAAGTTGTTTGGATCGTCGTTTTACTTTTGTTTATGCGAAACGACCATAAACTATGAATCTAAGTATCCAAAATATTCAATTTACTAATCTGGTCCAGTTTATTATCAAATTACTACGTTCCCAAAAATGGTACATTACACATAGAAGGCTACGTTTTAAGCTAACGAACACAACACTGAAATTTAAAATCACAAAAACTACACGTCTACCAATTCCTAGAATTTTATATAACTGGAAATAATAAAACACATTACAGCTGTAAAGCTGCGAATAAAAAAAAACACATAATATTCGATCCAATTACACCTTATGTTCACCACCTCGGCCACCCATCCATGGCTCAGCCTATACATATATCCCATGTGTCTCCTAACGTAATACTAACTCCCACTTCGATCCCAACTCCCATGGGGTATCACTGGGATTTGAGTATACACCGAAAGGCTAGTCCTTACGTTCTTGACGTCAATAAACAATGTCTAAATACACATGAAATAGACCAAGAAGCCGGGCATAAGGCTTAAAAATGAAGAGACGGGTCATCCACGTAGTCGCCGTCTAATCACACAAGGACGGGTCATTCACGAAATCACCGCCTAAAATCATAAGGAGTAGTGGTGAACTCTAAGGATTTTTCTAACGTTCATACATCTACGTTTTTCACAAAACTCAACTTTATAAGAGAATTATATACCTCAAATTAAATTTATGTTAGAATCATATTAACAGCTATACGTTCACACAGATTCATAATCCATACAAAATTACGCAGTCACGATTTCACAAAGTTCAACTATACACGAGAACTCATTTCTTTCTAAGTACAAACAAATTAATTCATATTAACGAGCACGAAATCACACAAAAATATGATGTAGCAAATACACTTATTTTAACCTTCATAAAACTGCTACTGTAATATGAATTTTCTGCCCAAACGGTGCAGAATCGGAAAAAATAACATTAGAAGAAACACGTGCAGAATCGTGTTTCCTACAGGCTCTCGCAAACAGAATCACGAAAACAGTAACGTATGATTTATTATGAATTTTCTACTCAGATCTGATCCGTGAAAATCCCAAATCCGAAAATTGAATAATTGCTCAAATATACATTCAGTGCTCGCCTATAAATCTCAAATCACAACTTCAGTTATTGTAAAAAAAAAACTAAATCTCATAAATCCATAACCATACTAATTCAATATTCTATCCATTTAAATTTCAATCAAATGAGATTGAAAGAAAATAACAAGTTAACTCACCAACCTAAACGATTTCGACCAACGAAGCGAACGACGACCATCCTCTCTCTTCCGCCCCTCTAACCCTTCTCTTCTCTTCTAGGTGATTGCTCTTTCTCTCCCTCTCTTGTTCTCTTTAATTTGTGTGGTGGCTAGGGTTAAGGATATATAAAAGGTTTCCTAATATCCTAACTAAGTTAAATAAAGCTACTAGCACCTAAATAACAAAAATTCCATTTTTGGGATTGTGAGCTCACAAAAGTCACTCATATGAGCCCAAGATGCACTACATTATGCTTAAAGCAATAGCCCAATGGGTACCCATGACCCATACACTAAATTTTAATATCAGATACACTATTTGACACATTCGCGGGCTTACAAACACTATATAAAAATACGCATCAATTCTTCAATTTCTTTAGCAAATATAAATTAATGAGATATAACACTCAAAGTAAACGGGCTCACTAACGGTTTAATTTATGGGTCTTCCAAACTTAAATTTTTAAACACGTGTCTTACCTAGGCATACCCATATAATATTGCTAGCTGAAAATAATAATTAAAATAATTATTTACACACGTAGAAATTTTAGGGTTGTTACATAAAGACACTTTAGTACTCTTGTTGTTTTATTTTGGATTAAAAAATATGTTGGTCTTTGTAGAAAGTAAAGTGGAACCCCTCCTTCACCCTTTATAGAATAGCATAGATATATATATATATATATATTTATCTTTTTTCACTTTTAGGCTTCGTTTGGTAGGCCGGATAAAACTGTCAGATTGGACAGGATAATGCAAGATCGGACTGGATTAATGATCCTGTCGGATAAGTTGTTATGCTATCCTGTGTTTGGAACATGCTGGATAACACAGTCGGATAAGCTGTTTTATCCTAATCCTGTGTTTAGTCATGTCGGGATATAATTTTCGGATAATAATTAAATTATGTTTTTTAACATTAAAAAATAGATAATAAATAAATAAAACACACACAAAATCTGGGGAAAAGGGAAAAAAGAGTTAATTTTAAAATAAAATAACACAAATTTTAAAAAAAAAAGTAAATCTGGGGAAAAAGGGAGCTGAAAGGGGAAAAAAAATACAAAGATGAGAATATTTTTTTAAAAAGAAGTAAATATGAAAAAAAAAATTTGGGAAAAAATATGAAAAAAGAAGCAGTTCTGGGGAAAAAAAAAGTTATAAAAAAGGGGGAAAATCTGGAAAAAAAAAAATTTGCTGAAAAAAAATTTATGAAAAAAAAAATAGAAATGTATCCAAAAATTCCTATCTACCAAACAATTTTGTAATAGGTCTACTCTAAATATCATGTCAGTAATAGATCTAGATCATTGCAAAATTCCCAAATTAACACAAAATCCCCCAAATTCATCTATTTATATGACATTTTTACCCCTATATGTGTGTGTGTGTATATATATATATATAATCAGTCAACACATAAAGATGAGTTGTCCAGTCAATATACATTTAATAGATTTTTTATTTAAAGCCCAAATTTCTAGGTAACCGTTTTTGGATATTACATCCCATGATTATAGGGGTACACATAACATTATCTTACACTAGTGCAATACTATTAGGCTCTATGTGTTCTAGCCCTGTATATGCATATATATATATATATAGGGAATTGTTATTTCCACTCCATCATTGAACCAATGCACTCCATAGTACCACTATTAGAGCATGTGGTACCATGTATGTAATGCATGACATGCATGTACCACATGCTTTAAGAATGGTACCATGGAGTGCGTTGGTTCAATGATGGAGTGGCAATAGCATCACCCATATATATATATATATATATATGCATAATCGATCAACACACAAAAGATGAGTTGTACAATCAATATACATTTAATAGATTTTGTATTTAAAGCCCAAATTTTTAAGTAACTATTTTTGGATATTAAATCCCATAATTATAGGAGTACACAACATTATCTTACCAATAGATACAGCCAGTGTTAAATTTTACACTGTTACAATGTTGTTGGGTTCCAGGTGTGATTAACATATTGAATTTCTCACTGCATATTTGTGTCTTATTGGAAAACTGAGATTGTCTCCCAAAAAGTGTTAATGCTTTGAGCTTTATTTGTGTTTTTTCATGACTTTTCATCCTTTATATACATGTGAATTTTGTCACTGCAAACATTAAATTAGTCAATACAAACATGACCTACTTTCCATTTTCAAAATGAGTGTGAAATAAAGTTCAAATCATCTTAATCACAAAAGTGTGTGAAATTTTGCACTTTCTTAACATTTTCCCTAACATGGTTGCTAAATTTTCTATGCAACTCGAACAAGTACATTGTAAATAAGTGAGCATTAAATTTTAACACCCATATAGAGTTGCTATGCCACAATGAAATATTGAATCTTTTTTAGTGTAAAATTTACCAATCATATGTAAAATTTGAGTGTAGAATTTACAATTCATGTATAAATTTTAACACCCATATAGAGTTGTTATACCAGTCATATGGTAGGTATGCTAACAATTTTGAGTGTAGAATTTAAATTGAGTACGAAATCTCAGTGTAAAATTTGAGTGTAACGTGTAAAATTTTGCAAGAACCCAATTTTCCAGAATTTGACCAAACCAAGGACACCAACCATCACATGAACATTCAACCATAAGAACGAACAAAGTACAGGGCTAAACTAAAAAAAGAAAAAGAAAAAGACACAAGTGATCAAAAAAGGAAAAACCAGGAAAAAAAAATTCCACAACTCCTCCAAACCAAAAACCATTTATCAAAACATGCACTGCATAATTTATCACTACAGAAAACTGCAATCTTGTATATCCGCACCTCTCAACCTGTTTTGTGTACTCGAATCGCCTCCACTTGACCAGATCCATTACCATCACGCCCGTGTTGAAGTAACAAGGTCGCAGGCCGGCGAACTTGCAGGAGAACCGCTTCTCCGACCAGAAACTCTCCATTAAATACTTACGTGACAATACGCTGGAGTTCCGATGTTCTCTGTCCCCAAGCTTGTAATCGACCGCTACGAGATCAATATGTATCTTAAACCTTATGTGAGAGAGAGAGAGAGAGAGAGAGAGAGAGAGAGAGAGAGAGAGGGGTTTGAGAGGAGATCTTGTATATATAAGTTTTTTTTAATTACATATATATATATATTAGGAATCAAACAAATTTGTGTTTGAATATTAAAAATCCTATATTATAGTAGCAATGGAGCTAGAGATAGAATGGTCTGAAATGTTTTTGTGGACCTATCACTAAGAAGTTTTTCTGATTGGGTCTATTTTTGAAAAGTCACACCTTATAGAATTTACTTGTTACTACTAGTTAACCCAAAAAAAAAAATGAAAAAAAAAAAAAAGGTTATCCCAAACTCCCTTATCCCACCTAATATCAACCCCCTTTGGTATAAAGTTATCCCAAACTCCATGGGATAAAATGAGAGTTTGGAATAAAATACTTCTTATCTAAGCGTGCACCAAACACTGAATTGGATAAATTTTTTCCAATCCGACCCACTTATATATCTGGCGCTCCAAACATGGCCTTAGAGTTTAATATCCATTAGTATTTTGGTAGTGCCTTTTCTTTTTACTCTTTCGTTATTTTCATCTTTTGATACACATTTCTTTAACATGACATGGTGTCGGTGGGAGATTGCAAAATCCTGTCGGACATAATGCTTAGAATGGATAGGATTGCAATTACGTCAATATTCGTTCAGTTGCTCTATATATGAATTCTTTGATTTGGCTCATGGTATATGATGGATTGGATTAAAATTATTGTAGCAATATTTACACTGCAATCCAAATCAATATACAATTTTTTCAAAGAAAATACTTTTGCTCACCCAAAATATGGTACACCAATGCTCACCCAAGCATCCCATTGGTCAATGCAATGGGACAAGATTAAATAACGACATTAAAGCGATCACGAGCGAAGACGTGTCGTTTAATTTTGGGTCCCACTGCATTGGCCAATGGAATGCTTGACTGAGCATTAGTATACCATTTTTTGGGTGAGCAAAAATGCTCTCTTTCTCTTTTTCAAAGTAGGCCACCCTTGATTAACACCACCAGGTCAACCACTTTACCTTTCTTAAAAGTGAAACAAATAAAAATAAAATAAATACCATAACTTTCAATCTTCAATTTTTTTTAAAATTTTTTTATTATTAATTTTTTTTTTATTTTTATGAAAGTTAGATTTTTAGAATATATTCGATGAGATCAATCAAATAAGTACCATGGTCTATATAAAATTTGGCAATAACGAATCAAAGTTAGAAGGCTATAATTGTCTAAATTTCTAATTTGTTAAAGCATTTAGGAAATAAATTTGAAAATTATGGCTTTTTTTTTTTAATAACAGAGAATCATAGCTTTATTAATTTAAATATTGAGAATCTTAAGTGATGCAATTAATAAGAGAGGACCCAAAATAAATTCTTTGAAAATAGATAGAGGATAATTAAGTATATTTGAGCCTAATATTTTCTCCCTTTTTCCACCTAAGCTATAGTATGCAAACGTGTCTAAATGACATTTCTCCAGTCATCAAGGAAAAAGATACCAATTACAACTCTTACATATAATAAAGCACATATAAAATTATGCATTCACTATTACAAGTCATGAAAACACTCGGTCACTATACTAGCTTCTCTATCATATACTTTTCAAAAAATGAAGCTCCGTTATCTAGGGGTGGACATTCGTAGGACCGGTCCTGAGTATTTGGAGGCTTGGGACGAACTACTAAAAGGGAGCATGCTCTTATACCGGGGTCCCCTGAGGTGATTTTTTTGAGGTCTACTTATATATAATTGGCTATTTTTTTAGGATTTACTTAAACATAATTGGCGATTTTTTTGGGGTCTACTTATAATATGAGTCTATTTGTGAAACTTAAATATTGTATGGTGTCTTTCAAAATTCTAAGGAGGCATATTTCTAAAACTCAAAAAATTCTTAAGTTAAAAGTGTAATTTTCAAAATTCTAGGGGCCTTTGCTTTTGAGTTTTATATACATGTATATCAATATCAATATATATATAGTTGATGACACTAAATTGGGTTTGGGGCCTAACATAAGTTCAGAGGAGGCTTAAACATAATTAAGGGAGACTTAATGTAAAATACTAAAAAATCTCAAGGTAAAAATATAATTATGAAAATTTTATGGGGGTCCTCAAAATTTTATGAACTTTAGTGGCCCGGGGCGGTTGCCCCTCTTGCCCCCTTTGGGCCGGCCATAGGACTCACATTCGGGTTAAACCGAACCAAAATGTGAAATAAGGTTTGAGTTGTTCGGGTTCGGATTGGGGATTTCAATACCGTTGTTATCACTTGAGACCCTTGATGTTTAAATTAACTTGCAATGGGGACAATCTCTAGGAAATAAAGATTGAGTGCATTGAAACTGATAGTTTTGAATTGTTCTCCATTAATATTGAGTTGAACATCAAACCCTTGAGTAGTTTAACATAGGGGTCTGAGATGAAATTTTGAGAAAGTTTCTGAATATCGAAGTCACCTTAAAAAGAATATTCAAATTTTTCCAGAAGTCATCACAACTTCCGTTAATTGAGTGTTAGGTTTTTTTCGTAACCTAACACAATCTGTAAGCAAAAGAGAGTGAAGGAAAAGGTTAAGCTAGTAGACATTATTTCCTTTATTACAATCATGATCCAAACTCATTTAAGCTATTTCCCACTGCTTTCTAAGCCCACATGTACATCAAAAAAATAACATATAGCAATACAAAATTCACTCTAGTGCACCTATAAACGTTACTGACATGTTTGTGCTATAGAAAAAGCAGAGAACTATAGAAAATGTAGAGGGCAATGAACTGAAATGAAAATAATTCTCATTGAATTAACCATCATACAGATGAGCTCTACTCTATATAGAAGAGCTTAGCAGAACTATTCTCAACAGAATCTTATTTCTAACAGAATTGCAGTTAGATTTTGACAGGTCATCAACACACGTGGATGCTAGTTAGAGAAACTAAATCGATCCAAACTCAGGAGCTTAAGTGATGTTTGGTTAACAGCCTCCCTCAAGCTGAGGAGGACCTTCAGAGGAGGACGGAACAGTTTGACCCTGATCTTGAAAAGGCATAAGCTTATCTTTCAAGTATTAGAACCTTGAAACAGAGAGAGATTTGGTAAAAACATCAGTGATCTGATCCATAGTAGAAATATGAGCCACTTTGAGCTGCTTAGCAATGATCTTCTCACGAACAAAATGGTAGTCCACTTCGATATGTTTCGTGCGTGCGTGAAAAACTGGATTATCAGCCAATGACAAGGCACTAATATTGTCACACCACACAGTGGGAACTGAAGATAGAGTGAGACCAAGATCAGTGAGTAATTGCTGAAACCAAATAACATCTGCTGCTGCATTAGAGAGAGCCTTGTATTCAGCTTCCGAGCTAGACTTGGCTACAGTAGGTTGTTTTTTTGAAGGCCATGTAAGTAGATTAGAACCCAGAAAAATACAATGACCAGATGTAGACTTGCGATCAAGATGGTCCCCTGCCCAATCAGAGTCAGAGTAGTAGTTCAGATCAAGAGAGCTGGGTTGAAGAAGCACTCCATGAGTGAGAGTGCCTTTTACATATTTCAAAATCCTTTTTTGTGGCGCCCCGACCCGGCGTGGTCAGAACGCCTACTAAACAGCTCAGCTAACAGCAAAGACAATTAATTAATCTTGAAACTAATAGTTTTAAAACAAATCAGCTATATAACGGCTCAAATTTGGATAATCCAACCTGTATTGAACAGCTTTATAAAACATGCTCAATTATTTTGAAAATCCAAATATATTACAAATAATTTACAACGACTAACCTAGCCCAAACAAACTAATTCCACTTGTGACTAATAGATTTAATATTATAACCACATCTATTTAGCAGGATTTACATTAAAACCCACATAACATTATGTCACAAAATTTAAAGTGTTTACACATATTCAAAGTTTTTCTGTCATCCACAATTCAAACTATTATACATTAAACTAATCCACACTACTGAACTTAAAAGTTTAATTTTTACAACGTCTAACAAAAGTTATAAACTAGACTGTATTTTACACTTCCGGCAAAATACCACTTTTATATGGCCATCCACAGCGAACCTAGACCCATGGCAGTGCAATCCTATAGTCCAAGAGATCATTGTATCTACACAAGAAAATCTGTGTGGGCGTGAGCAAACCACGGCTCACGAACAACTAGATATAAAGATATGCGAATTTAAGCATATATACAGCTCAGCACAGCACAAACACAGCTTAACGCATACCTATAATGCAATCTCATACATGCCATGACTCACACACCCGGGCCCATCAGCTTTAGCCTCTTTTGGCTAATTTACCAAGTTTTCAGCTACTTGGTTTAACAGCTCAGCAATGCAAGTGCACAACATACAGTTTATGTCATGCTAGTAATGAAGTTAAAATCATACAGCATACAGCTCAGCAATATTGCATAACATTCATGTTATGCCAACTATGTATATAACATAAACAACAATAAAATTATATCTAGAAGACCCACCTCAAATCCGGTAAGTGAATAAAATTCACCTTTCTGCTTGCTTCTCGGTCACCTCCTTGGGTCCACTAGTACTAGCCTCGGTCCCTGAAATCTTAAAAATTAGATTTCATAACAAAACAAATCTTATAATAGCAAAAAGTTAACAACTTAGGCTTTCCAATTAATAAAAAAATCATATTTCTCAATCTTCAATTTCATAACTAGTAAGTAAAAATAAACAACTTCTATTATAAATAACAATGTAAAAATAAGCATCTTCTATAACAAATATTTAAGGAGAAACAACTTTTATAAGAAATAAAAATGTAAGAAGTTCAAGTTTTCATTTGAAACAACCCAAATTCCCAAAATCATACCCAAATAGCTAATTTCTAACTTTCTCTCTCTCTACCCCAATCAAGGTTTATAAAAAAAAACTAACAACTCTTTCATGGAGGCTTTCAAGTTCCAATAATATTCATAATGTATTAAAAAAAAATCCACATCTAATATTGTTCACCACAACCATCAAATAAAAATCAAGAACCCATTTAAAAGGCTCAAGAACATCTTCAATGGCGTTTTACCCAAATCATAACCCAACTCTAATATTTTCTATATACTTCTCCAATTTATATATATATATATATATATTGTTGTTGCAACTATCAAATTTAAATATCAATTCATAATCAACAATTTTTCCAAAATCAAGTAACTCCCATAAGTTAGAGTATTTTAAAAACACACACTACACCAAGAACACACACTACACCAAGAACACATACCAATCTTTACTTCTCTTCCCAACTCAACTCTTTCAAAGTTTCTTGTAAGAATAATCCAAAGCATTAAAAAATGCCATTATAACAACAAAAATCAACCAACATATAGATTTGAAACAACAATTTTCAAGAACCAATAACATCCAAAAGCTTCAAAGTTCATCAATGGTGGCTACCACCTCAAACCCAAATCCAAATTTCATCCATAGTCAAACCCAAATCAATCTTTTCAAGACTTGAACTAGTAATATTTCAAGACATTAATAATATACTCCTAACACCAACAACATTAAAATCAAAACCCAAAATAAAATGCAATTTTCGGATTTATTGAAAACCCTTAAATTTCAACACCGCAACAATTCCAAAATCAACTATATTCAAGCAAAAATTGTCATACATGATATACATATCACCTAAGGCATATAGAACACATATTCACTATCAAAATCAAACTTCAAATTTGAATCTAAAATATTCAATTTTCGGATTTATACCAAACCCTAAAAATACATGTTCCAAATTTGCCCAAAACTCAAGTTTTACATAAAAATCTTCATACCACATCATATATACATATCAAGGATCATGTAAACAAGTTCTACAACATCAATTACAACTTTAATTTCAGATTTTAACCCATGAACACAAAACCCCAATTCAAGCTTTTAACCAAAACCTTACCTCCTTGTTGCTCTTGGGTAAAACCCCAATTCCTAGGGAAGAAGATGAACCTCCTAAGGCTTCTCTTGAATCCTTCTTCTTGATCTCTTTCTTTCTCTCTTTTTCTTTTTCTCCCTGTTTCTCTTCTTTCTCTCTACTGTCTCTTATTTCTCTCTCAGGAAAAGAACGATAGATATATGTATATTTAGATAAAACTTTAACTTTTGCTAAATTCTAATAAACTCCCCAATTGTTTTTAATTACAACTTCTTTAACTTTCTACTTCACATATATATCTCCTACACCTCCAAATGAGTTATTTACCTATCAAATAACCCAAATCAACTTTAATATTCACAGCTCAGCAATATAACGATTTACAGCATAATATAAAATTTTAATTAACAGCTCAGCGTTTAAATTTTAACAGCTCAGCGTTTAAAGTAAATAATTCACAGCTCAACATTATATTAGCCGCTCATCATTATATGAACTAAGTATTTTATAACTCAGCAGAATAATAATATAAATAACTCAGCTTAATAATTTAATAACAGCAATTTAATTGGTTTTACTGTTCTGTGTCTCACATTTTTACTGTAGTGAAATGAGCATGAGTAGGACTGTGCATGAATTGATAGACCCAGTTAACAGCATAAGTGAGATCTAGTCTAGTTACTGTCAGATATTGCAGTGAACCAACTAAGCTGCGGTAAAGAAGAGGATCTGAGAAAGGAGTCAAATCAGCATCTGCAGACAACTTAGATATAGTGGGAGAGGAAAAGGGCTTACAATCTTGCATTGATGCTTTGAGAAGAAGCTCAGTGGCATACTTCGTCTGGGTGAACATAAGACCTTGACGAGAAGGTTTCACTTCAATTCCGAGAAAATTGTCAAGCCTCGACATAGCATAAATATGGAAAGCGTTTAATTTCCTTTATGGACCCGTAGGTCGCGACAGTTTGAAGGATCGATTCTGTCCCAAACGTCGAACAACATAAAACCATTAATCAGAGTAGAGCAATCAAGGCTTACAAATATTTTTCTAACTTATTACATATTACAGCACGGGGTCTCTAAAGGCACAAACCGCCTTAAATCAAAACAATAACTTAATATCATTTACGGTCATCCTTATTACAAAACCGTTTATAACTTAAAACATGGAGTATAGATATCAGTCTTCTTCCAAGCAGCCATTCTCAATTAGCATAATCATAATGTTCAGCCTGATCAAAACCTGAAAAACCTGAACACGAATGTCCAGGACGCATCAACGTCATCAGCTTCAAGAAGTTGGTGAGTATTAAAACATAGCTTTGAATGCAACGCATACTCATTTACCATTTTACATTTCTCATTTAATTCAACAAGTTTATATTAAAGCAAGGAGTTCATTTTAGAAACAACCACAATATTATTTGAAAGGTGTAATTCACATATATGCGACTGTGTATGAGAACAATGCACCATCTCATCTTACCGACTCTTTTCTCTCGACAAAACCCAACAACCCACCATCACACACCGGTATCTTTGAAATACTCCGATAGCCACACTTTAGCACAGGGGTGTAGGGGTGGCCATCGGCCCGTTGGCCCGCTCAGCCCGCCCAGCCCGGCCCTAATTTTATAGGGCTTGGGCAAAGAAATTGGCCCGTAGGGCTGGGCCTGGCTAGTGTTTGAAGCCCGATCAGTTTTTTGGGCTGGGCTTGGGCATGACAGATAAGGCCCGTTTAGGCCCGGCCCGGCCCGGTAGTAATAGATATATATACACATTTTGTTTACTGGGTAACATAAAACCCTAGCCGTCCTTCTCATTCTGCGCTTCTCCAATTCCAGTCTATTGAATCTGCCCTCTCTCTCTCTCTCTCTCTCTCTCTCCATCGTTGAGATCTCTCTCTCCATTGACACATATCTGTAACTCTCAAGCCGAGGTTGATCTTGTCAAAGAGTTTGAACAATTTCTCTTGTCAACTAGAAAGGTTTTACGGTTTTGTGGCTACTTTAGCTTTTCCTTTTGATGAGATAATTAGTCATGATATGCTTTTCCTTAATCTTGCATGGTTGGCCTTTGATTCAATGTTTTTTATTTCTTTTTTCTTTTTCCAGGTTTTGTTTCAAAGAGTATTAACTTCCAACAGGCATCACCAATTGGCGGTATGTATCTTATCTCTACATTTCTTCTATGTATGCTCACTTAATTCATCTTTTCATTTTGTACATGATGTACTTGTAATCATGTACAAGCAAGGGAGGATCTAGTGTATTTTTTTTTTTTTTTTTATAATCTGTACAAGGCTATTTGGGTCAGAGAAATTGTTGAGTAAACTTTAAATTTAGGATAAAAGAACTTTTGCAAATTTGTTTTATACGGAACTTAACATTTTCTAAAATTTTCACTTTAGAATTATTATCCATATTTATTCCTTGTCGACTCCAAGTTTGGGTTTCCTGGTTGGAGTCTGTAGATGTGGGGATGTGATGGCCTTTTAGGATTTGATATATATATATATGTATATGTACACACAAATACCTATAGATATTACAAGTCTATATATAGCAAGGGAGGATCTAGTGTTTTTTTATTTTATAATCTGTACAAGGCTACAAGCATGTGATGGGCTTTTAGCATTTGATATATATATATATATATGTATATGTACACACAAATACCTATAGATATTACAAGTCAAGTGATGTCATTTTAGCAATTTGTTAGTTTTATAAGTCCTGAACAAGTCCTTGACTTCAAATGACATTTATCTAATATCTCCTATCTATCTTTTTCTGCAGATTTTCAATCTAACTTTAAGCCATGGCTAATGAGAGCATTCCAGAAAAGATAGTTATAAATATAGAGAATGAAGACAACAAAAATACAAGAAGTAAGCATTCCAAAACAACTTCCAAGGTATGGGAACAATTTGTAAAAGTACCTACAGAAGAAAAGGATTGCATCAAGGCTCAGTGTAAGTTGTGTAAGAATTTTTTCTCTGCTCCTTCTAAGAATGGAACATCTCATTTATTACGTCACATGCCTAAGTGCCCCAAACGTTTAAATAAAGACATTCGTCAATGTATGCTCTCTAGTCAAACATCCACTGATGGCACTTCCTCTGTTAAAAATTATAAGTTTGATCAAGATTTCATTCGTCGGGAAATTGGGTTGATGGTTGTTTATGATGAACGTCCATTTAGTTTAGTAGAAGCTTTTGGTTTTAGGCGTGTAATGGAGGCGGCATGTCCCCAATTTAAGATGATGGGTCGAAAGACCATTAAGAGGGACGTGATGACTATGCATATGAAAGAAAAGGCAAAGGTTCGAGAATATTTAGGAAAGGCCCCTGGTCGAATTTCTTTGACTTCAGATGCATGGGAATCAGTTAAAGGTGATCATTATATATGTGTTACATCACATTTCATTGATCACGAATGGAACTTGCAAAAGAGAATATTAGGGTTCAAACTAATTGCACCTCCATATGATGGATTGTCCATTGCCGATATCATAGCTTCTTGCATTGTTCATTGGAACATTGAACATAAAGTTTTTAGCATCACTTTGGACAATGCTTCTGTGAATGATGTTGTGGCTACAAACCTAAAAGCACGTCTTCTCGCAAAGAATTTGCTTCCATCGAATGGTAAGTTTTTTCAAGTCCGTTGTTGTGCTCACATTTTAAATCTCATTGTGCAAGCTGGTATGCAACTTATGGATAGTGTCATTTGTAAACTTCGGCTAGGTATCAAGTATGTGAAGCAATCCCCTATTAGAAGAAAGAGTTTTGATAGTGTTGCTTTAACTTTCAATTTGGATACCCGCAAGAAATTGTGCACTGATTGTCCAACTAGGTGGAATGCCACATATCTTATGATTGAATCTGCTATTTATTATAAGAATGCTTTTCTACACATGGGTCAAAGGGATTCCAACTTTACAATGAAGCTATCTGATGAAGAGTGGGAAAAAATAGATGTCTTGCACAAGTTTTTGAAAGTATTTTATGAAGTTACATGCATATTTTCTGGAACAATGTATCCAACCTCAAATTTGTATTTTAAAGGGGTTTGGAAGATTCATGCTCGATTGTTAGAGATACTAAGTGGTCCAAATAACTTCATGATGGATATGGTAAGAGACATGCACTCAAAGTTTAGTAAATATTGGTCAGAGTATAGCGTGATCTTGTCATGTGCTGCAGTCTTAGATCCTCGCTATAAGGTGAAATTTGTTGAGTATTGTTTCACAAAACTCTATGGTAGTAATAGTGCAGAGCATTATGTTAATTCCATTGTTAGCACTCTTTATGAATTGTTTGACCAATATATGCAACAATCAACCTCGTCAAGAGTTGGTGAGTCATCCGTTGTTCAAATTGTGGACTCTAATGATGATTTCATGGACTACGATTTATTTCAAAGTAAACGGGCAAGGACACAAATTGAAAAATCTCAATTAGATCTTTATCTAGAAGAACCTAGTCATGATTTAAATAGTGAGTTGGATGTCTTGGGATATTGGAGTGCATGTTCACTACGGTATCCAGAGCTTTCAAAGATGGCTCGTGATATTCTATCGATTCCAGTATCAACAGTTGCTTCAGAGTCTACTTTTAGCACAGGACGACGGGTAATAAGCTCTTTTCGTAGTTCACTAAAACCTAATACCGTGGAAGCTTTGATATGCCTTCAAGATTGGATGCGTGCATTGAATAGGAAAGGTAAATTTAACGATGAATACTTGATTATTTATTTTGTTTTCAAGTATTCAATTTATCTTTATCATAGGAAACATGGACAATGAGGATGATGATTCAGACTCATTTGAAGGAGATACTGATGATCAAAATGATTATTAGGTACTTTTAACTCATGTCCTCTTATAAATATAATGTAGTCAGCTAAATAAATTGAGATCTTAAAATTGTCTTCACTAATTTAATTTACTGATATTTTCAGATCATGGTTGTGCAAGTTGTTTGATGAGCATGAATGTTATTTGGCTCTGGCTTTCGTCCATTTGAAGTGTTGCTAATGTGCTGGGCAATAATGATGTGGTGGTGTTGCATTTAATGGAAATACTAGTTTTTTTTTTTTTTTTTTGCTGAGAACTACTAGTTATGTTTTACTCTAGTATAATATAAATTAGATTTGGACTCTCAGTGGTTGTATTATCAATGGTTTTGTATGATAAATTGTTGTTGGTTTGAGCGGATTATATACTGAATTTTTGCTTTGTTGGGCCGGGCTGGGCTGGGCTCGGGCTTTGGGATCCTATCATGGGACGGACTTGGGCAGCCATGTTTAGGCCCGATGCGGGCCGGGCCGGGCTTGGGCAAAGATAAGAACTCCTAGTGTCTAGTGCAAGCCCGGCCCGAGCCCGGCCCGGCCCGGCCCATGGCCAGCCCTACAGGGGTGCCAGGGAATGTCCAGTTTGCCTCACACTTTGGTCCGGGGTACTAGGGAGTGTCCATTGCCTCACACTTTGACTACCTAATCCGCCATGCAAATACCGGAGGAACCCTCACGCAGTATCCAGACTCAAGTATCAGGGAGTGTCCGTAGGCCACACTTTAGCACTACCATGGGTGCCAGGGAATGTCCAAGTTCGGCTTCACACACTTTGACGATACCATGGTCGTCAGGGAGTGTCCAGTTTTTCCACCGTTGCATTTCAAAGACACCCTCGCCGCAATCTCAATCACAACACACTTTGGTACTCACTTACCAGGGAGTGTCCACAATACCATCTCAACCGCACTCACTATACCACACTGTCCATTACTCTTTTCCATACCGACCAACATTCACACTCACCATGCATGTACAACTGACTCCACATGTATGTCATGAAACTTTAAAACATGAGGCAAATCACTGAATTCTATAAACAACGAGCGTACGGGGTTTGATAAGTCACAACACAACGTTTTAATCGTTCAAACATAACCAATTAAGATTCTGATTTAATAAATTCCCAAACAGTACTCCAACAGTATATAAATTTTATCCCAAACAGTCCCTTATCACAAAACAAGCAAAAACTAGAAATTGCCAGAAGTCGCGCGCGCGGGCCGCTAGCGCGAGGGGTCGCTCGCGCGGGCCGCTCGCACGATCTGCCCATTTTTCCTTTTTCTTATATAAACTTTTCTGTCTGCCTGGGGACGCAAGGATCAAGCGCGCGGATCGCTCGCGCGGTCCGCTGCGCGATCTGCCTAATTTTGATTTCCATTATATAAAATTTTCTGTTTGCCTGGAAACACACACCTCGCGTGCGCGGGCCGCTCACGCGAGGGGTCGCTCCCGCGGTCCGCTCGCGCGACCCTCGCTCGCGCGATTTCGCGCGCGAGTTTCAGCAGAAGCTTTGTCTTCTTCGCAGGAACTCCCCTGTTTCAGAATTTCAGGGTCTTTTGACCCATTTCCAAATCTGTTAGTATATATATATCATATTATATATGGATCTCTTTAGTTTTTCACAAGGATTATGAATGTGTAATGAATTTAACATGAAACAAACTATAGCTCTCAAATTTTATGAAATTTTAAAAGACATCAAAACTTCATTTTCAATATACGTTGTGATATGAACGAATTAAGCTCTATAACTTAAACCATAGACTTTATATACTATATTCTTTCAAAATCATCTCTAAAAACTAAATTTGATTGTGGTTGAAAAATCTTGATTTTGAGCTATGGAGTTTCGTACGTAAAATTAAATATGAAGATTCTTAAACCAAGCTATAAGAACAGCAATTTAGATGTGAATTACATTCAAAGTGAGTTTAGAATACTCACTGATAAGAAGATTAACAGATTGTTGAGAAAGACTAAGCAAATAAGGATCCAACTCCAACCTTTGGCTATGGAGTTAAGCTTCTCTCTCTTAAAATATTCTGTAGAACTCTCTCAAGCTCTCTCTGAATTTTCAGTCTTCAATAAAGGATGAACCAAAGGAGTGTGTGTGAGAGTGTAGCATATATAGAAATCCCAAAGAGGAACTTGGTGGCCAAGCAAATTCCTAAACACTCAACAAATTGAATTTCATAAACTAATTCTCTAAATTCACTTAATAAACCCTGCACAACTACATACGTATATACATATATCAGCTGTAGGAGTATTGAAAGGGTGGTTTAGACTATTAGGGGTCAATCTTGAGATGTTTGGCAAAATCAACTTTTGGCACAAGAATGAGACACTCACAAATTTCCTAGCCAAACAAAGCCCTAACTAATCAACAGTTTCCATAATTAGAAATAAAGCAAATGTCATGTCTTTGCTTTACATCACTTCCAAAATTTGTGGAAGTTTAGCACAGCGTTGACAGTTTTGGACAAAAACTGGTATTTCGTGGCGCGGTGTCCGTCACAAAAATACAGAAAATTCATTTTAATGTAGGAAATGATTTTCCGGTTTTATAAAAATACAGTTTGAGTCCACAGTAAATATTTTTCACCGTTTTAAAATACAGTTTTAAAATCCAACAGAGGTATTGCTAAATTTTATATAATCGCAGTTTGACCCCAACAAGAATTTTAATTATGAAATAAAACAAGTAGCCAAATTTAATACATGAGAATTAAAATTAAAATAAAAGTAAACAATACAATTGAATTTAAATATGAAATGCAAATAAATGAAAATGCCGGTTATTACACCCTCCCTCCCTTAAACAGGATTTCGTCCCCGAAATCAAGACTAACTAGTCCTGAAACAACTCCGGGTACTTCTTCCTCATCTCAGCTTCAACTTCCCACGAGGCTTCATTCTCGTCGTGGTGATTTCACTAAACCTTCACCAATGGGATATCCTTATTTCTCAACTTCTTGATACTTTGATCGAGAATCTTCACAGGTCTCTCCTTGTAAGAAATGTTATGACTCGTCTCAATATCATCATAACTAACCACGTGCGAGGGATCTCGTATGTACTTTCTTAGCATACTCGCATGAAATACATTGTGAACCCCAGACATCTTCGGTGGTAGCGCGAGTAGATAAGCCACTTTCCCGACACGTTCCAAAATCTCGAACGGTCCGATGAAATGCGGAGCTAACTTTCCTCTCTTGAGACCAAAATGTACCACTCCTCGGGTCGGTAAAACCTTAAGGAGTACGTGATCTCCAACACTAAATTCCAAATCTTTCCGGCGTTGATTAGCATAACTCTTATACCTGCTTTGAGCAGTTCTCATCCTTTCCTTGACCAAAGAAATCTTTTCGTTGGTTTCTCTAACCAAATCTGGTCCCAACAACTCTGTGTCCCCAACCTCTGCCCAATACAATGGAGAACGACATGGTCGTTCGTACAATGCTTCGAACAGAGCCATACCGATATTTGTGTGAAACTGTTGTTATAGGCAAATTCGACCAAAGTCAAGTGTGCTTCCCAAGATTCTTCAAAATCGATCACATAAGCCCTAAGCATATCCTCCATGATATGATTAACACGCTCAGTCTGCCCATCTATCTGAGGGTGAAAAGCAATACTCATCTTGAGCGAGGTTCCCATAGCTTCTTGCAGACTTTCCCAAAATCCAGAAGTAAAACGCGCGTCACGGTCTGACACAATTGACACAGGTGCACCGTGAAGTAGCACAACTTGTTGTATGTACATCCGGCTCATCTTTTCCACCGGGTATGTCATACTGTAAGCAATGAAATGAGTGGACATCGTCAATCGATCCATGATTACCCAAATGGCATCATGATTCTGCTATGATCGAGGTAATCCTACTACAAAATCCATCATAATGTGCTCCCACTTCCAACCAGGAATAGGTAGTGGTTGCAACAATCCTGATGGTCTCTGATGTTCGGCCTTGACTTGTTGACACGTCAAACACTTGGATACAAATTCGGCCACATCCTTCTTCATTCCTTCCCACCAGAAATTTCTCTTCAAATCTTTGTACATTTTTGTTCCTCCTGGGTGAACTGTATATCTTGACTTATGTGCTTCTTCTAGAATATCTTTCCTTAATCCCCCACAATCCGGCACACATAATCTATTCCTGTACCGATATCCTCCATCGACTCCCACCTTCCATTCTGTTGGATCTTTCTCTGACATCTTCACGAACCATGTCTGAAACTTCTCATCTTCTTTCTGAGCTCCAATAATGCGGTCGATAAGAACAGGATGTAGGATAAGACATCCGAATAATTGTCCTTCTCCTTCTTCAGCACTCTGTACATCGAACTCCGCCAATGTCTCCAATGCTCGCCACTCTCTAACCATTAAGGAGGCAATCGTCTCATGAGTCTGTCGACTCAAAGCATCACTGACCACATTAGCTTTACCGGGGTGGTACTCTAACGTTAAGTCGTAATCTTTGATCAGCTCCATCCATCTGCGTTGCCTTATGTTTAACTCTTTCTGTGTGAACAAATATTTTGGGCTCTTGTGGTCGGAGAATAAATCAAACTTCTCACCGTAGAGATAGTGTCTCCAAATCTTGAGTGCGAAAACTACGCCCGCCAACTCCAAATCATGAATGGGATAGTTCAACTCATTCGGCTTCAGTTGTCTGGATCCATAGGCGATAACTCTGCCATCTTGCATAAGTGCACTTCCCAGTCCTTGATATGACGCGTCACTAAAGATAGTGAAATCAAGCTTGGGTATTGTGGATACCGGGATTCCACCGCTTCGTTTTGTTTCATTTTGAAAACTTGATTTGGATCAAAAAAAGAAAATGGTCTGTTGAAAACAGATACAGAGTCGCCACTTGGTCTTTAAGGAACCAAGAAACCTAATTTTGACTCACCCAAACGGATAAAGGGCACCGGCCCTTCATAACCAAAGAACTTGGTTCGGGGTTTTGGTACGAGAGAGGAAGGAGCCTTTGTCGCGACTAAAACACCCTCAACTCGCCCCATCTTTCGACGGCCCTCAATTAGCATCCAAATAATCATCTTATACTATGTATGGTTCGGCAATTAATACTATGATAGTATATTACATTACATAAGAAACTTGAAAATGGAAGATCTAAAGATAAAATATCATTCATAAGATCTAAATCAAATATCATGCAATGTAAAGTGAAAGATCACACAAATAAACCTAGGAAAAATCGTCTAATCATGTATCAAATAATCAAGACTTCCTAATTTAAAGGGGCATGAATTGTTCTTGAAACAAATAATCAAAGAATCAAAGTATGCTTAGCAAGCTAGAATGATGCATGTTAATTTTGAGAAAAGAAGACTTCTCAATCCCCGAGACGGATGAGAAAGGATGATTAGATCGAGGGGAAGCATGAACGTGTGATCAAGTTCATTCCTTATAATCTTCTTAGATTAGGGGTTACAAAAACCCCAAATCTTTGCATGGATGCAATGTATGTACCTAGAATGTGTAAAGGTTGTAGTGTGCTTTGTGTTCATGGATTCCTAGAATGACTTAGAAGTCTAAAATGTGCATGAATGGATGGATGAAATCAATATGGGATATGTACAAATGTAGTATGAACTACTTCCTAAGATATGAACTAATTTGGAATGCATATGAGAATCAAATCAAAGAATGAAAGTTGAAATGTGCTTGCTGTGAATAGTGGACAGAACAGTAGCATGATCTTTTGGAAATTGAAAAGAGGGGTTAGGAATGTTTTCAATGCATGATTTTTTATGTAGATCTTCCTTATTGTGTCTAGAACACTACCCAAAAGGCCAATCTTGAATAGCTATCACAGATTGAGAGAAATCATATAAACAACAGAGGTCACTCAGAAACAGAGTTCGTATTGTCGACTGAAATGTTAGAAAATCTTAGAAAATGAAAACGAATGCTCTAGAGACCCATTTTATACAGAAAGTTTCCTAAGACATTGAAGTTTAAGGGAAAAATAAGTTAGGACCACCTCGTTTGGAAAAGTTTTCTGAAAAAGAGGTTGGAAGTGGACCTAGCTGCTGTGACAAAAAAAAAAAGAATGTATGGAAGGAATGTTTGGGTCCAAATGGACCATTTCCATGTACTTCCAAGTCAAACCAAAAATCATGGGTGTTCTCCAATGGGTTAGGAAGACTTTCCAAGTGGCCTTGAATCCATATGTTGAGTATTGAGTTCTAGAGAAATCTTTGAACTCAACTCACTCACTGTTTTGACTCATTATTTTGAAGATTTTGGGGAAAACAAGGTTTTGTTTCTTGAAACCAAAATGAGAAGGATTGAGAGGGGTTTTGAAATAGATGTTTTGAAAACATATTTTTAATACTCAATAAGGATTATAGCCACTTGAAATGCCAACATCAAACTCATCATCAAGAACCTCCAAGATTGTTGGAGAGATTTATTTTTATTTTTGAACATAACTTCAATACATTTCAAGAATACCTTGGAAGTATTGAGGTTATGATCATCATCTATCAAACATGTTTTTGAGGTCAAGAGCTACTATCCATAAGGATTCACTCACCCCAAACTTCATGTCATCACTTAGATGATGATGAACTAGTAAGTAAATAAAGAAAAGAAAAAGAAATGAGATAAGGAGAGATGAACATATATATAATCAAATCAAGTAAATAGCAATCAATAGATGATAATCAATGTGATTTTGGACTTGTAGCTTGGTGTTTCACTCATAGATTTTGACATTTGGACATGGAAGTAGCTTCCTATCTCATGAATGCTCAAGAATGGTGATTGGGGGTGTTTGGAATGTGAAGTATAAGAGAGGTAATGGAAGAAAACAAGATTAAAACTCACTTTCTATAGCAAAATAGTAGGAGGAAGCTCCTTTTCTCTCTTCTAAACCTATCTCTATCTCTCTTCTTCTCTACAACTTTTCAAGCTTTTGCACTTGGCCCCGCCCAAAATGAAGAGTAATGGGGGGTTTATATAGGCCAATTTGGGGTGGTTTTGGGGTTTTAGAAGTACTCCCATTGGTCCCAAACAACTGTGAACACAAAACTATGTCGTTTTGACTTTCAATTAATCAAATTGGACCCCCAAAAAAATTACAAAAATGGACTCTGCGAGGGTTGAGTGCCGCGGCGGCACTGGGCCAGTGCCGCGGCAGCACTGCTCCTCAGACGCCCAGAAATTTACGTTTAGGCCCCCAGAGGTTCCGGTATTCGCGAAAAGGCCCTATTTCGTCCGAAATTCACAGAAAATGCATATGAACTCCAAACTGAGGTTGTGATATGCCGTTGGAAAGGTATTGGAGTCTACTTTACATAACAAATAGTTCGGGGATAAGTCACTTTGAAAAGTTTTGCGGTATTTGCGATAAAAGCCAATTTGATCGCCTTTTTCGCCTTTGGAAATTTATAACAAATTCGTTTTAAATCCAGAAATTATGTGCGATATACCGTTGGAAAGCTATTGACCTCTAGTATCCATGAAAAATGTTTGAAGATTGTTTTGGTACCCCGGTTCCAAAGTCAAATTCTGGTCAAACTAGTCAAACTTGGGATTCCCGGGAAGTTCTAGAAACCTCCGGGAGTTCCCGGGAGCTGATGTTTTCGCTCGATTTTCTTTTGGAACTTGTTTTAACACTTTTCTCATGATTTAAAATGATTCCGGTAAATTCGGACGATTTTGGTCAAACTTGGTCAAACCTTGGTCAAACCTGGTCAAACCTTGGTCAAACCGGTCACGGGGACTTTCCGGGAACTTCCGGGACTTCAGGGGGTCTCTGGGAGCCGACGATTTCATCTGATTTTTCTTAAAAACTCATTTTGTTACTTTTCTTATGACATAGCATATTTCCAAAACTTCGGGACCAAATCTGGGAGTTTTTTGGGCTTTCAGGGGCATTTTAGTCATTTTGAGCATTCTGAAAGATAGAGCTGACTTCCAGGAGTTCTTTTGAGTCTTTTCCGATCATTGTGAACCACCAAGCTATGGGTCTCCTAAATCTGATAGCCGACAAAATGGGGTGTCTACAGTTTGCCCCTCTTTGGCATGAACTTGTGAGGCAACGCATGTCGCAAGCGAGTGCCAAAGTTTTGAAGAGACAGGTCTTTTGGAGGCTATAGATTTAGGATAAAAGCGTTGCAAAAGATGCAATGATGCTGTGGCTAGTGCTGGTCGTGCTCTGTGTGAGCTGCCTACGTATCCCAAGGGGAATCAGACCAGGACGTAGTTCAAGGCAAGGAATCGATCATACATGCACATACACAACAATCAGGCGGATGCTATGCTATAAGAGTGATATGCAATGTATGGATGTGATATGAATTGTGTCATGAGTCCTATCATGTCTAGTGTTGTGACCCTAGTATGAGCAAGTGTTGTGGGGTGTGCCACTCCGAGTGGGCTGGTGTTGTGCTAGTGTTTGCGACTGTGATGCGGTGGGTGACTCGGATAAGGACATCAAGGTTTAGAAGTCTCTGGGTTTAGGAGCAAACTTCTAGAATTTGGGAAGTGTGCTTTGCGAGAGAATGTAGTCAGATGTGGGGTCCCTGAGGATGACAACTAAGGATAACCCATAGGCGAGGGAGTTCAAGATAACCGACAGTTTTATAATAACCAAAGTGAGGAGGCTCATGATAAGTGGGGTAGCTCACGATAATGGATAGGTGAAGAGGCCCATGATAAGTGAGGAAACTCATAATGACTGACAGGTGAGAAAGCTCATGATAATCAGTGGACACGGGTCCTTAAATTGTGAATAGACAGTGTTTGCCAAGGGAATCAGGGTGATTTGACTGCGGGTGATGTTTTGGCCGATCCTTATGATGACAAGTCCGGAGAATCGGTTCGGACTTCTGCTATCTTCCGCTGGGATGGTAGGGGACTCTCTGAGAATCTCTCTTCAATTCTTGACCTAAAACCAGGATCCATCTCTCAATCTCTCGTAGTTGGTCAGATTTTGTAATGCTCAATCCAAAAGAGCCGGTTAGGGCCTTCGGGAGCTGATGGACTCTCTAAGAATCTCTCTTTAATTCTTGACCTAGAATCAGGATCCATCTCTGAATCTCTCGTGGTTGGTCAGATCTCGCAATGCTCAATCCAAAATAGCCGGTTAGGGTCTATCGGTTTCTATCCTCGGGGGATGATGTAGGGTTCTCGGAGAATCTCTCTTGGCGCTCAATTCAAGAGGGCCGGTCAGGGCCTCCGGGAGCTGGTATCTATCGGTTTCTGTCCTTGGGGGATGATGTAGGGTTCGTGGAGAATCTCTTTTGGCGCTCAATTGAAGGAGGCCGGTCAGGGCCTCCGGGAGCTGGTATCTATCGGTTTCTGTCCTCGGGGGATGATGTAGGGTTCTCGGAGAATCTCTTTTGGCGCTCAATCGAAGGGGGCCGGTCAGGGCCTCCGGGAGCTGGTATCTATCGGTTTCTATCCTCGGGGGATGATGTAGGGTTCTCGGAGAATCTCTTTTGGCGCTCAATCCAAGGGGGCCGGTCAGGGCCTCTGGGAGCTGGTATCTATCGGTTTCTGTCCTCGGGGGATGATGTAGGGTTCTCGGAGAATCTCTTTTGGCGCTCAATCCAAGGGGGCCGGTCAGGGCCTCCGGGAGCTGGTATCTATCGGTTTCTGTCCTCGGGGGATGATGTAGGGTTCTCGGAGAATCTCTTTTGGCGCTCAATCCAAGGGGGCCGGTCAGGGCCTCCGGGAGCTGAAGGATAACATACTCTCCTAGGAAGAAGGAAATACGTCCGTTAAATGGGAGTAAAGGTATCATTCTATTTGTGGCAGAGATGATTTGCGGTGGTTTGACACTGATGGAGGGTGATAATCAATAGCAACTTATGGACTTATGTTGCTAGGATGAAAGAAGATCATCAACTGCCACTCGTGGACTTATGATGCTAGGAGAAAGGAAGATCATCAACAGCCACTCATGGACTTATGTTTGCATGAAGAAAGATGAAAGATCAATAGCCACTCATGGACTTATGTTGCTAGGAGAAAGGAAGATCATCAACAGCCATTCGTGGACTTATGTTGCATGAATGAAGGAGGATGACCAACAGCCACTCATGGACTTATGTTGCTAGGAGAAAGGAAGATCATCAACAGCCATTCGTGGACTTATGTTGCATGGAAAAAAGAAGATAATCAACAGCCACTCATGGACTTATGTTGCTAGGAGAAAGAAGACAGTCAACAGCCACTCATGGACTTATGTTGCTAGAAGATCATCAACAGCCACTCATGGACTTATGTTGCATGAAGAAAGGAAGATCATCAACAGCCACTCATGGACTTATGTTGCATGAAGAAAGATGAAAGATCAACAGCCACTCATGGACTTATGTTGCATGAAGAAAGGAAGATCATCAACAGCCACTCATGGACTTATGTTGCATGAAGAAAGAAGACAGTCAACAGCCACTCATGGACTTATGTTGCATGAGCGAAGGAAGACAGTCAACAACCACTCATTGACTTATGCTGCGTGGACGAAGGAAGATCATTAACAGCCTCTCATGGACTTATGTTGCATGAAGAAAGATGATCAACAACCACTCATGGACTTATGTTGCATGAACGAAGATGGTTAACTTTCGACGGTTTGGAAAGGGATGAAATTCTCCCCAAGTTTGGACGCTTCTCATGCTGACGCCTTATCTGGTGCAGTAATGATGTTTGGTACTCCTGCTTGTATTGTCATTAGAATGCTCTTTATAACTTGATTTGAAAAATTCACTATTTGTCACTATTGACTTACACATTTGAGATTACGACAGACTCTTTTTCTGAAAAAGACTATGACAGACTCAGAAACTGACAAACACCGACGCGCGAGGGCGACACATTCGACACTGAAATGAAACAAGCTCGCCTTGCCAAAACTTAATGTGCTCTTGTCATAAATGATGTACCATTTCTCTTTTGTGTTTACTTCTCACCTTAACGTGGCATTACTTTGATGGTGAATCTTATTTTGAAAATTCCTCCCTACTGATCTAATCAATTTCTTTGCTTCTCCCAAGACGTGCTTTGAATTAGTGCCTTAGCTTTTAGAATAAAAGATGCTCTATTTCAAAATTTTCAAAATAACTTGGTGACTTGAAAACTCACCCTTTGGTGTGAAGGGATCGTGTTAGGCAAACGGAGTTTGCCCCTAGTTCATAGGCAAACGAGGTAGGTGACCAAAGTTTGCCCCTAGTTTGGAAGATGGTTGTTTGAAGGTTATGGGCAAACGAGGTAGGTGACCGAAGTTTGCCCCTTGTATGAAGGGTAGATAGTAAAAGTCAGGCAAACGAGGCGGGTAGCCGAAGTTTGCCCCTAGTGTGGAAGGTGATTTCTGGCTTGAGGCAAGGACCGTGACTTTAATCTCTCAAATGCTCATAACTTTTGCCTAGGCACCAGTGAGGAGACCTAACGAGCTCTTTTCTCTCTTTTGTTATTGCTCACTTTGGATTTAGCTCTAATTTTTGCCTAGGCGTCCTTTCGGATTTTCGACCTAGCGAGCCATCCTTCTTTTCTTTTTGAAAGTCTACCTACGTACCCCCAAGTGGGGATCAGGTCCAACGTAGTTCGGGCCATGGTCGGAAAGAAGCGGGTTGATTTTTAGGTAGGTGGGGTGACCGAACCGTTGTGGTTGCCTACGTATCCCCGAGCGGGAATCAGGTCGAGCGTAGTTCAAGGCAAGGTCTTGAAAGGAACTGGTTTGAGGTATGAGGGTTTTTCAAACCAATCATCAAAGAAGTTCAAACTTGAGCCACTTATGGTAGCTTTGAATAAAAGGATTTAGTTTCAATCTCCCTTTCTTTTCTTTTTCTTTTTCTTTTTGTTTTGTTTTGAGGATTGATCCTTTTCACTTTCGCCTAGCCAGTCAATTTTGCTTTTTAATGTAGTCGATTCTTGTGAGATCTTTCAATTACAATCTCAGAATTCCAGAATGTGCATGTCAGCTCTCAGAATTTATTTGTGGTCATTCCGTGCCTTTTGGATTGTGATCTTGGCACGTTCTTAAGATGTATCTTGAAGCGTATGATTCGCTCATTTGTTTCATCAAAATTTTCTCCAACATTTTGACTGGCTAGGGTCAGATTTTGGAAATCAACACCTTTTTCAGCTCTAACTTTTGCCTAGGTGCCCTTTCGGGTTTTCAACCTAGCGAGCTTTTTCTTTTCTTTTCTTTTTTTTTTTTTTTTTTTTATTTATTTTTTTGAAAGTAGAGATGAAACTCACTGAAATGTTTGGCTACCATCAAGGGCTAAGTTTGCATTGCTTTCAATCGGACAGATTGCGTGGCTCCCAATTGGATTGGGCTTAAGGCTTCGAAATGGTGGGAAAAGGGTGTTGGGCAAGCCCCAAGTCAGTTCCAAGCATGTCTTTTTGAGATTTGAGCAAAAGCATCTTTAAATTCTTAAAGTAAGACTATTCAATTCTCAGCTCTTCTTCAGCGTCAGCGCAAAATTGTCTTTGACCTTTTCAGGATTTTCTGTTTGAGTTAAAAAAAAGAAAACTATTTTTTTAGCATAGTAATATCCATGGTAATTTGAAAATGACACTTCAGTTCAACGATTCATGCATCTATGACTAGGCACATCAGATTAGGCAAAATGAGACTTCATTCCATCAGTAGAGAAGGATTACAGACTCATAACAACTTCTTGAAATAGACAAAACACATAACAGACTCGACTGGACTTGACCCGGTCTCAAATGGAATGTCACAGTGACTCGCTTATTCCTTTTTATTTCTTTTTTCTAAAGAGCATCTTCATTTGGTTTTCTAGCAAGAGTCCCAATCACCATCACTTCACTTGCACAGGTTCAACATTCATGGTCCTTAGCGAAGGGGATCATTCAAATAGATAGGTCAAGGGTTGGTCCAGACCGAGGTAGTGGATTGGATTGGGGTGCGGCGCATCATCTAAGAGATCCTGAATTGAGTGGCGGAGCCTCTTACAGTTGTCGGTCTCATGGCCTTGGTCTTGGTGGTAATCACAATACTTGGATTCATTGTACCCAGGAGGTGGGTGATTAGGAGGCTTACTGGGCTCCAAAGGTACAAGGTGGCCCTTTTGAACAAGCTGATTGAGAGCGGAGGATAAGCTCATGTCAAGTGGTGTGAAGACTCTTTGGTTTCCTTTCTTGTGCCTCTTACTGCAGTCATTTTGGCTTGATGATGGGCTTAAGGCATTGACATCTAGGCTCTCTTGATCTTCACCAAAGGTATGGGGTCTCTTCTCCTTTTTCAGTGACCCAGCTCCAATGATCTTGCCTTCACAGATAGCATCCTCGATTCTAGTCCCAACCTCAAACAACTCTTCAAATGTTGAGATTGATTGGTAGAATAGTTTTTCATGGTATACTGGTTGCAGGTTCTTGACCAGCATACGTACTTGCTCTTTCTCAGCAGGCCTGTGGATCATTTGGGCTACTTTATTCCTCCATCTGCTCAAGAATGCAGCGAAGGACTCACTGAAATTCTGCCTGGTAGTTTCTAGATCTCGGATGGTGACATCAAGCTCTTGGTTGTAGGAGTAATGATCAATGAAAGTTCTAGCAACATCTTCCCAAACTCGGGTCTTGGAAGTTTCAAGGGTTAGGAACCAGGATAGTGCGGCTTTCTGAAGGGTTTGAGGGAACAGCATAGCTATGTGCTCATGGGTGCAGCCCATTGACTGGAAAATGCTCATACAAAACTTCACGTGGCTCTTCGGATTTCCAGTTCCGTCAAAACGGTCGATTTCAGGCATCTTGAAGTTCTCGGGTAGCCTCACCTTGTTGGGCTCAAACAATCCTTCCAGATCTAACATGTAATCGTCGACTCCCTTACTCTTCCTTAGTATGTTCTCAAGCTTATCGACCTTGTCCATTTTCTCTTGGAGTTTTTTCTCATCTACAGGCGGCGGGACCTCTTGAAACCGTTCTTCTTGCCCGCCGTTCTCATGTAGGGGTGGTTTAAATCCAGGTGGAGGTTGCGGCCGCTGCTGCTTCAATTCCTCTATGAAGGATAAAACTTGGGCCAACCGGTCAGACTGTTGGTTGATCATTTCTGTCATTCTTGCTTCCAAACCTTCTGGATCCATAAAGCTGACTTTCGGCTGAGTGATTCTGACAAGGTGACTCCCTAATCCTCTGACTCACAAATGCAGATCCTGGGTGCTCAAAACTTGTACTGACATATAGGTGTGAAAAGACTGTGTTAGACTTTTAACAGTGACGATTGAGATGACAACTATAGTGATGTTAACAGACGTGGACTGACTCGTGTACAGCCTGACTGAAACAGTGCGTGCAGACCGATAGGAATGGTGTATGGATATGGGACAAGCATGCGGATGCAAGCCCTAATCTATATGATGCCCCTACTTCTAACAGATAGCAGTCAAACAAATAAGGTCCTAGCCATACAGAGTGTGCTAACCTTACTTTCCAGTATGATCACCAAGGGATAACAGGGATTTCCGGGATACTTCGGGAGTTTTGGATAGAGTTTCTGGGAGAAACATGGATTTGGAAGATTCGGAGAAATTTCTAGAAGTCATTTGAGTTTCTAGGAGAAATAAGGATTTCTGGTTGATTTGGACTGAGCTTCTAGGAGAAACTGGTATTTTGGGCATTTATGAGAAATATGGATAGAGTTTCTAGGAGACACGAGTATATCCGGGCATTTCTAGGTGATTTGGGCAGAGCTGCTGGAATTTTTGGAGAATCTGGGAGGTTTGGGCAGAGCTCCTGAGAAAACAGGTACTTTGGGTATTTCTAGGAAATTTGGATAGAGTTTCTGGGAGAAACTGGTATATCTGGAAAATCAGAGTTTCTGGGAAAAACGGGTATATCTGGGAAATCAGGGAGATTTAGACAAGGTTTCTGGGAAAAACGGGTTAGCATGGTTATATCTGGGATATCTGGACAGAGTTTCTGGGGGAAAGACTGGTTGATATGGTGATCATACTGTCTAGCTAGTTTTCATACTCCTATGTCTCAGGACCAACAAACAAGGTTTGCGGTGTATATCTTTGTGAGCATGGAGCAGACATCCTTATCATGGTGCCTAGGCAAGTCAACTCAATGTGATCACATGTGAGTGACTGCCTTGGAAATCATAAGAAAGAGGTTCTGTTCTATGCCACATAGGCGTCTACACCGCGCAGGTAATCCCGCCAGGGCATACAACAGTTATATCACATTGTCCTATCTGAAAAGATAAATGAACAGTCCTATGAAAGGTTCTACAGGAATCTATATGCAAAGGCTGGGTTTAGTCAAAGAGGGTCCGTTGACGAGAGTTCCAATATACCGTCAGGGAGACAGTACGGAGGTTTTTACTCTTTTTGATATACCTTGGAAGGTACAGTATCAACGGTGACTTGTGCCCTGGCACAGCAAGACCTGAACAATGTCAGCGCCGCGTTCCAGACATAATCTATTCCTGCACCGATATCCTCCATCGACTCCCACCTTCCATTCTGTTGGATCTTTCTCTGACATCTTCACGAACCATGTCTGAAACTTCTCATCTTCTTTCTGAGCTCCAATAATGCGGTCGATAAGAACAGGATGTAGGATAAGACATCCGAATAATTGTCCTTCTCCTTCTTCAGCACTCTGTACATCGAACTCCGCCAATGTCTCCAATGCTCGCCACTCTCTAACCATTAAGGAGGCAATCGTCTCATGAGTCTGTCGACTCAAAGCATCACTGACCACATTAGCTTTACCGGGGTGGTACTCTAACGTTAAGTCGTAATCTTTGATCAGCTCCATCCATCTGCGTTGCCTTATGTTTAACTCTTTCTGTGTGAACAAATATTTTGGGCTCTTGTGGTCGGAGAATAAATCAAACTTCTCACCGTAGAGATAGTGTCTCCAAATCTTGAGTGCGAAAACTACGCCCGCCAACTCCAAATCATGAATGGGATAGTTCAACTCATTCGGCTTCAGTTGTCTGGATCCATAGGCGATAACTCTGCCATCTTGCATAAGTGCACTTCCCAGTCCTTGATATGACGCGTCACTAAAGATAGTGAAATCAAGCTTGGGTATTGTGGATACCGGGATTCCACCGCTTCGTTTTGTTTCATTTTGAAAACTTGATTTGGATCAAAAAAAGAAAATGGTCTGTTGAAAACAGATACAGAGTCGCCACTTGGTCTTTAAGGAACCAAGAAACCTAATTTTGACTCACCCAAACGGATAAAGGGCACCGGCCCTTCATAACCAAAGAACTTGGTTCGGGGTTTTGGTACGAGAGAGGAAGGAGCCTTTGTCGCGACTAAAACACCCTCAACTCGCCCCATCTTTCAACGGGCCTCAATTAGCATCCAAATAATCATCTTATACTATGTATGGTTCGGCAATTAATACTATGATAGTATATTACATTACATAAGAAACTTGAAAATGGAAGATCTAAAGATAAAATATCATTCATAAGAACTAAATCAAATATCATGCAATGTAAAGTGAAAGATCACACAAATAAACCTAGGAAAAATCGTCTAATCATGTATCAAATAATCAAGACTTCCTAATTTAAAGGGGCATGAATTGTTCTTGAAACAAATAATCAAAGAATCAAAGTATGCTTAGCAAGCTAGAATGATGCATGTTAATTTTGAGAAAAGAAGACTTCTCAATCCCCGAGACGGATGAGAAAGGATGATTAGATCGAGAGGAAGCATGAACGTGTGATCAAGTTCATTCCTTATAATCTTCTTAGATTAGGGGTTACAAAAACCCCAAATCTTTGCATGGATGCAATGTATGTACCTAGAATGTGTAAAGGTTGTAGTGTGCTTTGTGTTCATGGATTCCTAGAATGACTTAGAAGTCTAAAATGTGCATGAATGGATGGATGAAATCAATATGGGATATGTAAAAATGTAGTATGAACTACTTCCTAAGATATGAACTAATTTGGAATGCATATGAGAATCAAATCAAAGAATGAAAGTTGAAATGTGCTTGCTGTGAATAGTGGACAGAACAGTAGCATGATCTTTTGGAAATTGAAAAGAGGGGTTAGGAATGTTTTCAATGCATGATTTTTTATGTAGATCTTCCTTATTGTGTCTAGAACACTACCCAAAAGGCCAATCTTGAATAGCTATCACAGATTGAGAGAAATCATATAAACAACAGAGGTCACTCAGAAACAGAGTTCGTATTGTCGACTGAAATGTTAGAAAATCTTAGAAAATGAAAACGAATGCTCTAGAGACCCATTTTATACAGAAAGTTTCCTAAGACATTGAAGTTTAAGGGAAAAATAAGTTAGGACCACCTCGTTTGGAAAAGTTTTCTGAAAAAGAGGTTGGAAGTGGACCTAGCTGCTGTGACAAAAAAAAAAAGAATGTATGGAAGGAATGTTTGGGTCCAAATGGACCATTTCCATGTACTTCCAAGTCAAACCAAAAATCATGGGTGTTCTCCAATGGGTTAGGAAGACTTTCCAAGTGGCCTTGAATCCATATGTTGAGTATTGAGTTCTAGAGAAATCTTTGAACTCAACTCACTCACTGTTTTGACTCATTATTTTGAAGATTTTGGGGAAAACAAGGTTTTGTTTCTTGAAACCAAAATGAGAAGGATTGAGAGGGGTTTTGAAATAGATGTTTTGAAAACATATTTTTAATACTCAATAAGGATTATAGCCACTTGAAATGCCAACATCAAACTCATCATCAAGAACCTCCAAGATTGTTGGAGAGATTTATTTTTATTTTTGAACATAACTTCAATACATTTCAAGAATACCTTGGAAGTATTGAGGTTATGATCATCATCTATCAAACATGTTTTTGAGGTCAAGAGCTACTATCCATAAGGATTCACTCACCCCAAACTTCATGTCATCACTTAGATGATGATGAACTAGTAAGTAAATAAAGAAAAGAAAAAGAAATGAGATAAGGAGAGATGAACATATATATAATCAAATCAAGTAAATAGCAATCAATAGATGATAATCAATGTGATTTTGGACTTGTAGCTTGGTGTTTCACTCATAGATTTTGACATTTGGACATGGAAGTAGCTTCCTATCTCATGAATGCTCAAGAATGGTGATTGGGGGTGTTTGGAATGTGAAGTATAAGAGAGGTAATGGAAGAAAACAAGATTAAAACTCACTTTCTATAGCAAAATAGTAGGAGGAAGCTCCTTTTCTCTCTTCTAAACCTATCTCTATCTCTCTTCTTCTCTACAACTTTTCAAGCTTTTGCACTTGGCCCCGCCCAAAATGAAGAGTAATGGGGGGTTTATATAGGCCAATTTGGGGTGGTTTTGGGGTTTTAGAAGTACTCCCATTGGTCCCAAACAACTGTGAACACAAAACTATGTCGTTTTGACTTTCAATTAATCAAATTGGACCCCCAAAAAAATTACAAAAATGGACTCTGCGAGGGTTGAGTGCCGCGGCGGCACTGGGCCAGTGCCGCGGCAGCACTGCTCCTCAGACGCCCAGAAATTTACGTTTAGGCCCCCAGAGGTTCCGGTATTCGCGAAAAGGCCCTATTTCGTCCGAAATTCACAGAAAATGCATATGAACTCCAAACTGAGGTTGTGATATACCGTTGGAAAGGTATTGGAGTCTACTTTACATAAAAAATAGTTCGGGGATAAGTCACTTTGAAAAGTTTTGCGGTATTTGCGATAAAAGCCAATTTGATCGCCTTTTTCGCCTTTGGAAATTTATAACAAATTCGTTTTAAATCCAGAAATTATGTGCGATATACCGTTGGAAAGCTATTGACCTCTAGTATCCATGAAAAATGTTTGAAGATTGTTTTGGTACCCCGGTTCCAAAGTCAAATTCTGGTCAAACTAGTCAAACTTGGGATTCCCGGGAAGTTCTAGAAACCTCCGGGAGTTCCCGGGAGCTGATGTTTTCGCTCGATTTTCTTTTGGAACTTGTTTTAACACTTTTCTCATGATTAAAAATGATTCTGGTAAATTCGGACGATTTCGGTCAAACTTGGTCAAACCTTGGTCAAACCTGGTCAAACCTTGGTCAAACCGGTCACGGGGACTTTCCGGGAACTTCCGGGACTTCAGGGGGTCTCTGGGAGCCGACGATTTCATCTGATTTTTCTTAAAAACTCATTTTGTTACTTTTCTTACGACATAGCATATTTCCAAAACTTCGGGACCAAATCTGGGAGTTTTTTGGGCTTTCAGGGGCATTTTAGTCATTTTGAGCATTCTGAAAGATAGAGCTGACTTCCAGAAGTTCTTTTGAGTCTTTTCCGATCATTGTGAACCACCAAGCTATGGGTCTCCTAAATCTGATAGCCGACAAAATGGGGTGTCTACAGGTATTGCTAGTACCGGTGCGGTAGTGAGTCTCTCTTTCAACTCTAGAAAGGCATCGTCATGCTTCTCTGTCCACTCGAATTTCAAATTCTTCTTCGTCAACCCAGTCAATGGTGCAGCTATTTTGGATAATCCCTCAACAAATCTTCTGTAATAGCCTGCGAGTCCAAGAAAACTTCTAACCTCCGTAGGGTTGCTGGGCCTAACCCAGTTTGACACAGCATCTGTCTTGGACGAATCCACAGAAATTCCTTGAGATGACACCTTGTGTCCCAAAAATTTCACTTCTTGCAACCAGAACTCACACTTACTGAACTTGGCATACATGTGGTGGTCCTTAAGCGTCTGCATCGCAATCCGTAGGTGTTGCTCGTGTTCTTCTCCTGACTTAGAATAGATCAAAATATCATCTATAAAGATGAAGACAAACTGATCCATAAACACTGTCGGGGCGTTCGTCATTCCAAATGGCATCACCAGAAATTCATAATGACCATATCGGGTTCTGAAAGCAGCCTTAGGTATGTCTTTCTTCCGTACCCTCAACTGATGATATCCCGACCTTAGGTCTATCTTGGAAAATGTCGTAGTTCCTTGTAGTTGATCAAACAAATCGTCAATCCGAGGCAAGGGATACTTGTTCTTAATAGCCACACGGTTTAGTTCTCTGTAATCGATACACAACCTGAGCGTCCCATCCTTCTTCTTCACAAATAACACCGGTGCTCCCCAAGGCGATGTACTTGGACGTACAAAACCTAGGTTCTCGAGCTCTCGAACTTGTTCCTTCAATTCCAACAGCTCGGTGGGGGCCAAATAACCATACTGAGAGGTTTTAGGAAAAAAAAAAAAAAATCCGCAAAAATCAAGAAATTCAAATTCTGATCGAACACGTCACTGACGATCCTCAGGTCACCCGTACGACCGAACATGTTTCTGTAGGGAACCTTGGTGATTGGTACGGTACCCGGTATAAGCTCAATACAGAACTCTATACTTCTCTCGGGCGGCAAACCAGAAATGTCTTGAAATACTTCTCCGAAGTCCTTGACTATAGGTATAGACGACATCGTCAACTCTGTACTGACGACTTCGATATTGGCTAAACAACTCGTGAGGAACATATCTCCCAAAGGGTTACATTGAAAATCAAACGATTGATCCTCATTGTCGGAGAATGTAATTCTCTTCCTCGCACAATTCAACGTTGCTTGATTCTGAGTGAGCTAAACCATCCCTAGGATTATGTCGAGCTCCTTCATTGAGAGGACAATCAATCTAGATGGGATCTCACGGTCTCTTATCCGTAGAGGACAGTCCTTGCACACATGTCCTAACTTGACTGAGGCTCCTAATGGTGAGGTAGCCTTCAAAGCTTTCTCTAGCCGACGAGGTAAAATACCCAGTCTCTGAATAGTATTAACAGATATGAATGATAGTGCAGCACCCGTATCAAATAATACTTTAACATGGGAGTTAAATAAGGTTAAGGTACCTTCCACTGCTTGCTGATCAGGTTGAGCTTCTCCATAATCTCCTTCTTCATAAATAGTTCCGTCATATCCAGTAACATCAGGAATAACAGCATTCACGCGAGTCTGACCTTACTGACCATAAGTCACTTGCTTAGGGGTAGTACAGAACTTGCTGATGTGACCTGGTTCACCACAGTTGTAGCAGACTATCCCTTGCTGAGCAGCACGCTTTGGTGCCTTGCAATCTCGAGCCAGATGACCAGGGTTGCCACAGTTGAAACATTTTCCAGCATTACTACCTTCTCCCACTCGGGGTTGAGTCGGATAGGTGATAGCTTGGGTCCTCTTGCTTCCTTCGAAATTCCTCTTCTGCCCTTGGGTACGATTCATTGGTGGCCTATTTCCAAAATTACCCCTTTGAGGCGGCCAGAATTCAAATTGCTTATGGTTCACTCGAGCGTCTTCTTCTAGATCAGTAGCCAAGCCAACCAATCCCTCAAACGACTTATCTAGGTGACCAAGAGTCAGGCGGCGAATCTGCGGTGCCAACCCTTGATTGTACTTACGGATCCTCTTTTCCTCAGTATCAACCATATGAGGGGCGAACTGAGACAATCTCTCGAACTGTGTGGTGTACTCTTGCACCGACTTGGTTCCTTGTGTTAAATTTTATGAACTCCTTCTCTCTTTTGTGCCTTTCTGTAGCCGGGAAATACTTCTCCAAAAATCTCCCCTTAAACACAGTCCACGTCATCCCCGTTGCAGCTCCATTCCCGATAGTAGCTATGACCGAATCCCACCAATCTGCGGCAGCATCGGTTAACTGGAAGGTAGTTAACCTCCTCTTGTCCATCTCATTACACTGGACAACTTCGAACATGCAGTCCATCTGTCTTAACCAAGTACTGTTCTGCTTTTCATGGTTCCGCGGTACCCGCAAACTGCTTGGGTCTGAGCGCACGAAATCTCTCTAGCAGTTTATCTCCAGTCTGGCAGTCTCGTCGGTTATCATTCTGATTGCTAACCCTTTCGAGATGTCTGACAAAAGCTTCAAACATTCCTGTGGGATCGGAAGCCTCAGGTGCTCCCTCAATCAAATTACTGTTCCTCCTTAGTCCTCCAGCCATTCTATGCATGATAGTGATAGTAGAATGAGAAACATGCATGCAACAGAAGTATAAAGCAGTTTAAATGACAACAACATCAAAAGAGTGTATTTTATATATAACTTCTTATCAAGTTGTTACAAAAAGCGCGTATGATCAGGTCAATGCCTACCCTATCTATATGGGTTAGGACGCATATGTCCATGCAAGAGTTAATGCCAAAAATGGGGTTATTGCCCTATACTCTAATGCATGTAATTATAGCTTGCAAAAAGAGGTAGAGCTAATAGTCAAAAGTAGTTAATATGTACAAAGTCATATTTAGAACGTCAATCGTCTCCATAAGCAGCTATCAGGAGATCTAGCGAGTCGACGCGGCAAAATCGATGCACCAAGAACGGACCAACCCCGTCATAGCCGTGAGAGGTCAACGATGAAGCAGGCATAGGGGCATCAGCCTCAACTATCATCTCCTCAGGCAGAACTAGCTCAAGTGCTAGCTCCTCCTCAAGCTCAACAGCGAGATCATCTAGACCTATGTCATCCTCTACAACCTCTCCACCTACTGGAACCAAATGAACAGCCTCAGCATCGTCCTCGACAATGGGAACTTCTGGCGGAGGCATCTCTAGCTATGCGAGATGAGTATGCACAACCTGGATCTCAAAGGGAAAATAGATGGCATCAATATCAACTAGTCTCAGAATCTCAACTAGCACTAAACGGTGAGCCTCCGCGAAGTAGCGTATCTCAAGGCGAATACGTGTCAAATCAACTATCCCTACCACGTGAACCTGATGCCACAGATCTGATACTATAGTCGTCGTAGCCAGCTGCTCAATGGCGGTGTGATATAAATCGAGAAAAGCTGGGACTATTGCCCCAGGAGTCACCAAATGTCCTCCAAACCCATCTGGTACATAAAGCGGCTAAGCTGTGTCCATACCTGATAAAAAGGTACTAACTTAAATCAGGACAGAGATAATCTTAGGCGTTTGGGTAACTGAGTCTATCCTCTCTGTCGTATCATCGGGGTGCAAAGCTTAAGCTAACAGATCGTGGAATCGGGTCTAAATCGGTAAACCCTAACCTGGCTAAACTATCTTGAGATAAATAATAACCTGGCTCTGATACCACTAAATCCTGTCACGCCCCGACGTAGCATAAATATGGAAAGCGTTTAATTTCCTTTATAGACCCATAGGTCGAGACAGTTTGAAGGATCGATTCTGTCCCAAACGTCGAACAACATAAAACCATTAATCAGAGTAGAACAATCAAGGCTTACAAATATTTTTCTAACTTATTACATATTACAGCACGGGGTCTCTAAAGGCACAAACCGCCTTAAATCAAAACAATAACTTAATATCATTTACGGTCATCCTTATTACAAAACCGTTTATAACTTAAAACATGGAGTATAGATATCAGTCTTCTTCCAAGCAGCCATTCTCAATTAGCATAATCATAATGTTCAGCCTAATCAAAACCTGAAAAACCTGAACACGAATGTCTAGGACGCATTAACGTCGTCGGCTTCAAGAAGCTGGTGAGTATTAAAAACATAGCTTTGAATGCAACGCATACTCATTTACCATTTTACACTTCTCATTTAATTCAACAAGTTTGAATTAAAGCAAGGAGTTCATTTTAGAAACAATCACAATATTATTTGAAAGGTGTTATTCACATATATGTGACCGTGTATGAGAACAATGCACCATCTCATCTTACCGACTCTTTTCACTCGACAAAACCCAACAACCCACCATCACACACCGGTATCTTTGAAATACTCCGATAGCCACACTTTAGCACAGGGGTGCCAGGGAATGTCCAGTTTGCCTCACACTTTGGTCGGGGCACCAGGGAGTGTCCATTGCCTAACACTTTGACTACCTAATCCGCCATGCAAATACCGGAGGAACCCTCATGCAGTATCCAAACTCGGGTATCAGGGAGTGTCTGTAGGCCACACTTTAGCACTACTATGGGTGCCAGGGAATGTCCAAGTTCGGCTTCACACACTTTGACGATACCATGGTCGTCAGGGAGTGTCCAGTTTTTCCACCGTCGCATTTCAAAGACACCCTCGCCGTAATCTCAATCACAACATACTTTGGTACTCACTTACCAGGGAGTGTCCACAATACCATCTCAACCGCACTCACTATTACTCTTTTCTATACCGACCAACATTCACACTCACCATGCATGTACAACTGACTCCACATGTATGTCATGAAACTTTAAAACATGAGGCAAATCACTGAATTCTATAAACAACGAGCGTACGGGGTTTGATAAGTCACAACACACCGTTTTAATCGTTCAAACATAACCAATTAAGATTCTGATATAATAAATTCCCAAACAGTACTCCAACAGTATATAAATTTTATCCCAAACAGTCCCTTATCACAAAACAAGCAAAAACTAGAAACTGCCAGAAGTCTCGCGCCCGGGCCGCTCGGGCGAGGGGTCGCTCGCGCGGGCCGCTAGCACGATCTGCCCATTTTTCTTTTTTCTTATATAAACTTTTCTGTCTGCCTGAGGACGCAAGGATCGCGCGCGCGGGTCGCTCGCACGGCCTGCTCGCGCGATCTGCCTAATTTTCATTTCCATTATATAAAATTTTCTGTTTGCCTGGAAACACACACCTCGCGCGCGCGGGCCGCTCGCGCGAGGGGTCGCTCCCGCGGTCCGCTCGCGCGACCCTCGTTCGCGCGATTTCGCGCCCGAGTTTCAGCAGAAGCTTCGTCTTCTTCGCAGGAACTCCCCTGTTTCAGAATTTCAGGGTCTTTTGACCCATTTCCAAATCTGTTAGTATATATATCATATTATATATGGATCTCTTTAGTTTTTCACAAGGATTATGAATGTGTAATGAATTTAACATGAAACAAACTATAGCTCTCAAATTTTATGAAATTTTAAAAGACATCAAAACTTCATTTTCAATATACGTTGTGATATGAACGAATTAAGCTCTATAACTTAAACCATAGACTTTATATACTATATTCTTTTAAAATCATCTCTAAAAACTAATTTGGTTGTGGTTGAAAAATCTTGATTTTGAGCTATGGAGTTTCGTACGTAAAATTAAATATGAAGATTCTTAAACCAAGCTATAAGAATAGAAATTTAGATGTGAATTACATTCAAAGTGAGTTTAGAATACTCACTGATAAGAAGATTAACAAATTGTTGAGAAAAACTAAGCAAATAAGGATCCAACTCCAAGCTTTGGCTATGGAGTTAGGCTTCTCTCTCTTAAAATATTATGTAGAACTCTCTCAAGCTCTCTCTGAATTTTCAGTCTTCAATAAAGGATGAACCAAAGGAGTGTGTGTGAGAGTGTAGCATATATAGAAATCCCAAAGAGGAACTTGGTGGCCAAGCAAATTCCTACACACTCAACAAATTGAATTTCATAAACTAATTCTCTAAATTCACTTAAACCCTGCACAACTACATACGTATATACATATATCAGCTGTAGGAGTATTGAAAGGGTGGTTTAGACTATTAGGGGTCAATCTTGAGATGTTTGGCAAAATCAACTTTTGGCACAAGAATGAGACACTCACAAATTTCCTAGCCAAACAAAGCCCTAACTAATCACCAGTTTCCATAATTAGAAATAAAGCAAATGTCATGTCTTTGCTTTACATCACTTCCAAAATCTGTAGAAGTTTAGCACAGCGCGGACAGTTTTGGACAAAAATTGGTATTTTCGTGGCGCGGTGTCCGTCACAAAAATACAGAAAATTCATGTTAATGTAGGAAATGATTTTCCGATTTTATAAAAATACAGTTTGAGTCCACAGTAAATATTTTTCACCGTTTTGAAATATAGTTTTAAAATTCAACACAGGTATTGCTAAATTTTATATAATCGCAGTTTGACCCCAACAAGAATTTTAATTATGAAATAAAACAAGTAGCCAGATTTAATACATGAGAATTGAAATTAAAATAAAAGTAAACAATACAATTGAATTTAAATATGAAATGCAAATAAACGAAAATGCAGGTTATTACAAAAATAATGCAGACTTCCAAGTTCTTTCATTGAAAAAGACCCTTTCATGGCTGTGATAAGATGAGTAATAGTTGGGGGACTACTACCAGTTCCAGTATGTCATCAACATATACCAGAATTATCAAAATGTGAGAAGCTTGATGACTGATGAACAGAGAGGAGTCAGCTGCACTATTCTTGAAACCATAAGTGATCAAAAATTTTGAAAATGTAGCAAACCAGGCTCTGGGAGCCTGTTTTAAGCCATATAAAGCTTTATTAAGCTTGCAAACTAGATTAGGATGTGCAGAATCTTCAAAGCCAAGTGGCTGCATCATATAAACTTAGTCATCCAAAACACCATGTAAGAAGCATTGGAGACATCCAGTTGTGAGATTGACCAACCAAAATGAAGAGCAATAGATGTAATAAGTCTGATGGTGGGTTGTTTAACCACTGGACTAAATGTCTCAAAATAATCTAAGCCCTCAGTTTTGATGAAAACCTTTTGCAACCAATCGAGCCTTATACCTTGCTAAGCTGCCATCAGCATTTTGCTTGATTTTAAACACCCATTTACAGCCAATTAGAGATTTCTGAGGAGGAAGAGGTACTAGAGTCCAAGTATGTTGAGAAAGTAGAGCATTGAACTCTTCAGACATAGCTAGTCTCCAATGTGGAGATTTGTGAGCTTGAAGAAAATTAGTAGGTTCATGGTGGAGATAAGGTTCAGAAGGGTGAGTGGCAACATGAACAGAGGGATCAAAAGGATATCTTGGTTTACGAATCCCTGCTTTAGACTTGGTGAGCATACTATGAGCATTAAGAGGAGAGGGAACAATAGATGACTCAGATTCTGATGAAGTAGATTCAAGGAAAACTGTGTTAAGAGGGACTGTAGATTCAGGAGAAATAGGGTTAAGAGGGACTATAGAGGAAGTAGGAGAATGAGAGGAATGAGAAGATGAAATTGCTGGAGGTGAAGAAGGATCTTGAAGAAGAATAGGATTAGTTGGCCCTGTGGTGGAAGGTGAAGAAGAGGATGAAGAGGGTTGAGAAGTGAAAGGGGTAAGATACTGATGAAAATGAGGTGAAAAGGGGAATTGGTCCTCAACAAATCTGACATGTCTAGAGATGTAAACTTGATTAGTTTGAATATCCATACACTTATAGCCTTTGGACTCAGGTGCATATCCTAAGAACACACAACATCTAGACTTGGAACTAAGCTTAGAAGCTCTGTAAGGTTGTAACCAGGGATAGCAACAACACCCAAAGACTCTAAGAGCAGAATAATCAGGAGCTGTTTTGAAAAGAACTTCAAATGGTGATTTAAGATTCAGGACAGGAGTGGGTAATCTATTAACCAGATATGTTGCTATCAATAAGGCATCATGCCAATATTGAGAAGGCATGGAAGAGTGAGATAAGAGAGTGTGTGTGGTTTCAACCAAATGTCTGTGTTTCCTTTCACTAATTCCATTCTGTTCTGGAGTATGAGGACAGGACTTTTGATGGAAAATAAAATGAAGATTTAAGAACTAAGACATGGACATATTGACATATTCACCACCATTATCTGTCCTTAAAGTTTTAATAGGAGATAAAAATTGGGATTCAGCCAATCTTTTGAAATCGAAAAAACACTTAAAAACATCAGAGTTACATCTAAGAGGATATACCCAAGTGAATCTGGAAAAGTCATCAATGAATAACACATAGTACCTAAATCCAGAAACAGAGAGGGTGACAGTAGGTCCCCAAAACTATGAACTAACTCAAGAGGATGAGTTGTGACAGTAAGAGAAGGTTTGAATGAGAGTTTATGACTCTTGGATACATGACAGAAATGACAAGACTTAAGAGAGGGAGTAGAAATGATAGGATGTTTGGCCAACACACTCATGATGGTAGAGGAGGGATGTCCAAGCCTACAATGCCACTGATGAGAGTGAAGAGTTGAGGACACAAGGGCATTGGGAGAGTTGGAATGACTAATAGATGAAGAGGATGGAGAGAGAGGATAGAGGCCCTGTGTACAAGGCCCTTGAAGAAGAATGTTGTTGGTGACCTTGTCTTGAATGAAGAAACTATTAGAATCAAAAATCACACGACAATCATTATCTTGGGCTAGCTTGTGAACAGATAGGAGATTGTGATGAATCTCAGGAACATGAAGCATGTTAGATAGAAGAAGGGCCTTTAAAGGTGTAAGAAGAATTCCATCACCAATGTGCTGAATAGGAACCTTAGCACCATTACCAACAGTGACAGAATTGGTACCTGTATAGGATTGAGGAGAAGTGAAATTGTGAATGTTGTTGGTTAAGTGACTAGTGGCACCAGTGTCAAATAACCAATTGAGTGAAGGAGCATAAGAGTTGGTGGTGGGAGCTATGAAGGCATGTGGAGTATTAGGGGGAAGAGACAACAGGCCAGTGGAATCAGATGGTGTAGTAGTAGATCCAGAAAATGACTGAGATGTTGAAAAAGACTGAAGGGGAATAGGAGAAGGATTGGGAAAATCACAGTACCAATTTGCAGGAGGAGAAGAGATCAAGGGACTTGACAACTCAGGCTGATTCTGTGGAAACATGATTGGGGATTGATGTGAAGGAACAAGAATCTAACCTGGTTAAGCAAAATAAGCATGAGTGTAGTTTGATTGATTAGACGGATGAAAATTATATGGGATATTGGGATTAGGACTCTTGTCTCGAGATAATAAGGTGAAAAACTAGTGGGTAATGTCTGTGAAAAACCAGTGGGTAATGTCTGTGAAGGAGGAGAATACCTATGATAACATTCCATTGCAGTATGATTCCCTTTTCCACAAATTTGACAATATATTCTAGAAAAATTTCCTCTTCCACGACCACCATTACCACCTCTGAAACCCCTATTTCTTCCACCATTACCACCTCTGTGCTGATAAAACTGAGAGTTATATTCTCCAAGATTCTTTTGTTTATAGATGAAATTTTGAGATTGTGACTGACCTTCATTAGAATTTTCAGATTTTACATCTCGGTTCATATTTGTAACAGCAACTAGGGGTGTAGTAGATTCAGATGAAATCGATATTTTCGAATCTCTTTTAACATGCATTTCTTCATATCTCAACAAGGTTTGTAACTCAGCAAAGGAAATCAATCGTGAACTTGCTCTAAGAGTTGTTTTCAAAGAAGAATATTCTTGAGTCAAACCATTTATGGTATACAAAACCAAATCATCTTCACTCACAGAGGCATCAGCTGCAGTCAATTTGTCTACACAATCCTTTATATGATCTAGATATTCATCCATTGAATTCTGATCCTGAGCAGCATTTAGTAGTTTAAGTTTCAATTCATGGATATGAGATCTTGAGGAAGAGATGTATCTTTTATTTAGATAATTCCAGATTTCAGTAGCATGATCTAGACCAACTATTTGCGAGAGAATTGTAGGAGAAATAATCGCATTCAGACAACTGACTAATTGTCGATCAATGTCATTCCAAAGAACAAATTCAGGATTTGGAGAGAGATTACCTGAAGCATATAACAGTTCTTTGACTGGTTGTTCTTTCGGTCCATCAACATATTCTAAGAGATGATTTGCTCGTAATGCATTGCGTACTTGCAATTGCCAAACCATGAAGTTTGTCTGATCCAAACGAATTGTTACCAAGGAATTCAGATTTGACACGAAGAAGACTAGATTTGAACGAAGATTTAAGGAATTTGCAGAGATCACCATTGTAGAGGTGTTCCAAGTTTCAGAATCGCAGAGGAAGAAGGAGAAGATGGAGATGAGGGTTAGAATCGAATGGCTCTGATACCATATAGAAAAAACAGAGAACTATAGAAAATGCAGAGGGTAATGAACTGAAAAGAAAATGATTCTCATTGAATTAACCATCATACAGATGAGCTCTACTCTATATAGAAGAGCTTAGCAGAACTATTCTCAACAGAATCTTATTTCTAACAGAATTGCAGTTAGATTTTGACAGGTCATCAATACACGTGGATGTTAGTTAGAGAAACTAAATCCAAACTCAGGAGCTTAAGTGTTGTTTGGTTAACATGTACGTCCATTAATTTTGATAGAATCATTCATGATTTACAAAGTAATCAGTATAGAAACTTGGCATCTTGAAAGAAATCATTTAGCAAAATTGAGAACCTCACCTCATTTTTGTCATATGTGATCATTCCAAGGTTTTTGTATGATGATATAATTATTGAGTTTAAGCACAAAATTTTCACGGAGTTACCCTCTTTTCCTAAATAATGGATTTATATACCGAAATGCTTTGTACATCCTAAAAGACTTGAACTCGGAGACCTTCACATCGACACATCTTTTAGGAAGTTGTATGAAAGTTGTCACCAAAGAATTACCCCATATCATATGATGTGGTGCTAGTCATTGAAATGCAATCACAGAGGTCAAAATAGCAGGACTTGGTTTCTCCATAATTACCTCAGACAGAGAATTCAGAACTCCATTCTCTTTTATTCATACCCTTCACTTTGCTTTTGTGAGTTGGTGAGAGAATGGATTAAAATCAAAGGAATAGATTGTCAAATAAACAGAGCCAAGACTAGAAGTAAACAAGCACCAAAACCTTCTCAGCAAAATGATATAACAAAAACAGCAACAACTTATTCAATTTACACACTTTTTTCTTCTTCAATAATGATAGATGCACAACGAATTGCACAAACGTGCAGTACAGTGTTAGACTTTGTGCTGAAAAGCCTGTACACACAAAAAGGTGTGTGCATGCTTTTCAGCACAAAGTCCAACACTGTATTGCACGTTTGTGCAATTCGTTGTGCATTTCGTTGTGTGCCTATCATTACTCTTGTTTTTTTAAATCATAATTTACACACATTCAGAATCATAAAAATCCACCATTTTTACCCTAAATAAGTACAAGAACACATGGAAAACCCACGTGGTCAACAAAAATTGACAAAAACTATCCACACACACACATTAGGTTGTTACCTCAAACACCTTGCGACCTCCGATGCTAGAGAGAATTTATCAAATTTGGAACACCGGACACAAAATCAACGCTGGAAGCAACCTTATGAAAACCTTTATCATCCAATTCTCCGTTTCTTCTTTTTCTCTTCGTCTCAAGATTCTATGCAACTTGGTGTTTTCCAAATGTAATTTGTAGCTTTATTTCTAAGGGTTTGGCCAGATGTATCATTTCTTCCTTTTTAATAAAACTTCAATAATTCCCCTCATATCGTCGAGGTTAACTTAAAAAAAAAAAAAAAAAGCATTTGTAATTTGAACTTTGTGGTATCCATTTTGCGCAAAAATACTAAAGGTTAGGTTACTGTCAAGGTTACTCTTTCCAGCACCCTATGTAACTCGGACCAACAATTAATTGGCAATAACCCTCTAGTTATGTACTAATACGATGCAACAAAAATGTTTTGTTTTGTTTTTATTTTGTTTTTATTTTTTTCCGCAATCTAAGGTATTTTCATTATTTTAGATGATAGGTCCTTCACAAAAATAAAAATTAAAAAATTGTTATCTAGTCATGGAGAAGAATATGTCCATGAAACAAATATGGCATTTGCTCAAAAGAAACATTTTCATGAAAATAGTCAAGCAACTTACGATGCATGATAAGGAACCTTCAAGTAGAATATATAGTTTGAGAATATAGGAGACACTGTCTTGTAGTGGCAGAACCAAGAATTTGCATTTGGGGCGATCGAGTATACTAGCTTGGTTCTACCAGGAAATAATGCTCACTTGGGGGTTCGGGGCAGCGCCCCGAGAAATATATATATATATATATATATATTTTCACGAAATGGTTTTGGTGCTTGTAATTTTCATTGGATATAGTTGATCTTGATCTAGCTTTGGAATTCCATGACTAAACTTATGGTTTGGGGTGGGTTGGGTTACAATTAGTGGTGTAATACGTCTATTTACCTAGACCATTTCGTGAAAATTAAAATTTTAGAAGGGAATTAATATTTAAATTAATTTCATTTGCAAGGGCCAATACAAATACTATATGTAATTTTTAAAAAAAAATTATATGGGGGGTGGGTGGGGGGTTTGATGATCTGCCACTGGTGGCTTCGGTGTCCACGTATTGTAATTTGGTGCTAGCGTGTTATAATTTTAAAAACCATTCTAGCATTTTGGCTTTAAAAAATAAAGTAGTTTTCAAAATTACTAAGTATTGTATCGTGGAAGATACGTTATTAAAAAATGTTTGTTGGCAATAATTGGGCACTTGGTGGGATTTACGGTATTCATTTCTTTCTCTTCAATATCTCATATGGAAAATTGATTGTTGTCAATAATTTGCCACCCAATGTGATGATGCTGAGAAATAGTCAACACGTATTACAGGATTGGTAAATTTCTCAGTAGTTTCATTAGTTTGTGTTCCTGTTGACTAAACAATGTATATACATAGAATGAGTCTTGGGAGAAAATTCTCAGCAACTTACTTACCCTCCTAACTCTCTCACACACACACGCATATATATATATATATATATATGTATATCATGAACATCTTTCTTGTTTTACATGTGAAGAACGACCCTCACTGTTACAACTTACAAGAGATTTTTCCAATTATTAGTCCCTGCGTTTGATTCTCCGGCAATAATGGGAAATTTGATTTCTGGGCACTTATTTAAGGTTGGTTTTTCTTTATTTCTGTCCTCTTCTCCCAAACGTGCCAACCTCTCTTTTCTTGATTTCATACTATTAAGAACAATTTTTTTATTTTTTATTTTTGTAAAATATGGATTGTCAAAATACATAGATCTTCCTTGTCACATGAAAAATTATATGGATCTCCCCTGTATTACATAATTGAGTTACACTTCTCCTTCATCGGTCAATTGTGCATCCACAGTCCAATATGTATAAATCGTATCCAACTAAATAGAAATTTACGTAAGACTTCATTTCGATTATGTATATGAAAGTCCATTTATTTTTCGAAAGCTAAGCATGACCTTTCCTATTATGTTAGTTTTAAAATTAAAATTTTAATCGCGTCCTAGGGGTATATTGCTGCTCTTGCAGGTACCATTGATATTGTTATATATGGCTTAAAGCTGGTAATTCATGCCCAAGACTACCAACCTACCCAAATAAGCCCAAGTGACCTTGGGCTTAAAAGATTACAACATAGGGTCGTAATCGGGCTAGAGAATGTGTAACCGTTAGTAAATCTGTTAATTTTAACAGAACATAACTAGTATAGGAGGGTGTAAATATATGAAAAGGTTCTAACCGTAGGGGGTGTATCCGATGAACATGCTATTCATAGGAGGTATAATTGTAATCAAGTCAAGAGTGAAATGACTATGCTACAAACGTTAAATTTCACATGCTGACTAGTAGTGCATTTTTATTTTATTTTTTCGGAAAAGGGTTAATTAAATAAAAAGAAAAGCCGCAGTACACGTACTCAAGTACAAGGGGCATTCTCCAATATTTTCAACAAAGCTAAAAAAAACATGCACAATAAGAGCAGCATGGGATGAAAATCTTTCTATAGCCAAAAGCACAGGAAAAAAAAAAAAAAAAAAATCCATCCCTCAAACAAGTAGGGAAAAACCATGAAACCAAGAGAGAAAAGAGATCATCATCAAAGGGAAGTCCAAAAAACTATCCTCTGCGGCAACCCTTATGATGGCTTCTCCTAAAGTTTTTCTTAGCTTCATTTTTCTCTCTCTGGAAGAGGTGGAGCTATCTAGGTCTAGGGATCCACTCACAAGCATATCATTGTAATCATCAACATCTTCAACATAATCAAAGTCAACATCTTCATCTTGGTCCATGGCTTCATTATCATTGTCTGATAGAACTTGAAATGAGTTAGGAACAGCAACAACACTGGTTATTTCACCCAAACAAGGATTCAAAGAAGACCCAGTAATGATCCTATCAACCACACTTCCGGAAGGGACAAAATCTTGAAAATCATTAGATGCAGTGGCATATTTCTCCAAATTATAGAGGTGTTAGTGACACGTTTAAAATTACAGGGAATAAACTGAAAATCGCATTAATCACAGAGTATATCTGTAAGTGACCCAAAATTTTATGCTATTACTTTGTTTCCAATATGTACATGAAAGTGCCTTTAAGATCCACTGGTATACTCATCCTTTCTTGTTGTGTTTGACCTTTTAGGAGTATATTGGTACTTTTGCATGCATATATCATTAGCAGTGTTAGGACTACATCTCGGACGGGTGCAATTTTATATGCTACAAAAGGTCATTGTATTTGACCACACTAGATCAGTCTAATTATCCTAATGATACATTCTTAACAATTGGGAGTGACCAGTTTAAAAGTGGTAGGTCAGTGCAATTTTATGTACTACAAAAGGTGATCAATATGATACATTCTTGGGTTTAAGTTATATTTAGATATTAGTGATTTGGGTCCTAAACCGTGGTGGTTAAGTCTCAAAATGTTGGAACTTGGGTCCTAAAACCAGTTTAGAAGTGTCTTGGGCCTGGGCCATATGGGCCTACCTGTCCAACCCAAGTGCTAAGGCCTGATGGATAGAATTTTGTTATGCACATCAGAATCCTTTTAGCCCAAAAAGAAAACTAATTTGCAATATCTCACCCATTTAGTTTAGGAGTAATACTATGTTTCTCAAATTTTTTTCTCAAAAGTGTTTCCCAACATACGTGACAGTGGACTCAGTTGATTTTGATTAGTTGATGTTAAAGTGGTCCTACCATTAATGAAGAGGCTTCCAGTGCCACATGTGTTGAAAAACACTTTTTGAGAAAAAAAATTTGGAAAGCATAACATTTCTCTTAATTTAGAGTCGCAACATAGCAGTTTTCCTAAACAATTTCGTATGCGTTATTTTGATCTCAATACTTTCAGATCAAGGAGTATCCCGGACAAACTTCTTATCATGAAGGACAAAATTCATATCAACCTCCAAACAGGGGCGGAGCCAAGAATTTTGGCCACGAAAATTTTTTTTTGGGGTCTATTCATATATAATTGACAATTTTTTTAGGGTCTACTTGTCTATAATTGTGATTTTTTGGGGATACACTTATAATATAAGTCTATTCGGTGACACGTAAATATTGGTCGGGTTTGAATTTAAAATTTTGATCAGATTAAAAAGATATGATTACAACATGACACCCTAATAACACCATACAAGTATACAACAAGATACGATTGCCCCCAGTAAATAATAATCATACAAAACTGCACAATTTTGCCTTCTGAAAAATTAAAAAAAAAAATCTATGGAGGCTTATTAACTACTGACTGTCATCTTTTGATCCACACCCTTGAGCCGATAATCTACTGGAAAAATTAAGTTGGATATTGCAGTCTAGTAATTTCGTTGACCCAAAAGTAAAAAAGTTTAGCAGTTTGTTCTTGGTGTAACTTTACACCCATATGGCCATATACTTAAAAGGTTGACACAGTGGTCTTTAAAATCTGGGTTAAAAAACATTTAAGTACGCTGTAAGTTTAGCTGAATTTTATTTACCATACATTTCCAAACGCATCATATTGATCCCTTCCTCATGTCAATTTAGGGCATAAATAAGTCCCGAAAAGGTCCCAAATTGCCAATTCATGACAGAAGGTGCAAATTGATACAAATTATTAATGTTAATGCTTAATGTGTCACCTTTTAAATTATTGGGAGCAAAGTGTCATTGAGAGTAAACTACGAAGGTGCAAAATATTACTAACCTGTAGAAAGAAAAAGTCACATTTTTTAAGTAAAAACTTTGAACTACCTTAGTGGCTCGAGCAAAATGAGTGGATATGTGTAATCTATTACAATTATCTCCAAGTAAACGTTGTCATGAGTATGGTTCTACTAGTGTTTTCGGAGTCCACAAGTGATAATAGAATATGTAATTGCGAATATGTAATTGCGAAAAGAAAAACAAAATAGTTGATTGCAGAAACTTGCAATTGTTTAAAAGCTAGTTTGGTCTTTTTTGGTGCAGCTTAATTAACCAGACAGATTATAGTTTCTATCTATATACTTTTCAGAAGCACCTCCACCCAGCTTCAACGAAGTGCCTTTTCAACCTTGGATAAGTTGAGAAGAGTTATAAGTTCTAAATCCGTAAGAAACACCAAACAATTCATTTCAAATCATAATCTATAGCTTATAAACCGCACTAGTAACATCTTAAACGACTTCTTGTCAATATATATGTATATATATATAGTGTTGATTTGCAAAGAAGTAATTGCCAAACAAGGCCTGTAATAAGAGAGAACTTTGACTTCAAATTAGAGAAATGTCATGCCTCCCAAATTTTGCATCCCACATGGTTCCCAATACATGTAGTAGTGGGACTACTTGAATATCCTCCAATCAAAGATTAAGTAGGTCACTGCTACATGTGTATGGAAATCATTTCAGATAGAAATTTTAGGAACCATAGTTTTACTCCTTTAATCAAGGTTTCGAATCAAAGAACATATTTTGAAGGGGAAAATTGACCACATCGCATATCTTAAATATAGACCATCGATGTCGAGCGGGCTATAGCCCAATTGGTTAGCCTCTCTCTTCCTAGTGGGGAGGGGGGATTCTGGTTGCTTGCCCCTCAGCTATTCTTTAGTCAAAATAAGTGCCCCTTGTTGGGATTTGTTGTGGGTCCGTGTGGGGCTTTGGGGTTAAGTTGGGCCAGAGTGTTCGTGTGTGTATATCCAATCCGGATCCAGGCAAGTGTAAAAAAAAAAATGAAAATAAAAAGAAGAATAAGATAGACCATTGATTATAAATTGCATCACTTAAAAGACCATTGAGTGTTAATTAAATCAATTTCAGTCAAGAATAATCTTTAACTGGTATGCCAAATTGAGGGCCGTAAATAGGGGGGGGGGGGGGGGGGGGGGGGGGGGTTGCGTCTGTTTAAGAACAGTATTACCTTTTGGGGTAATATTTATACATTTTGTGGTCTATTTATTAACAAGGTATGATGTCAAATTGAATTTGTGATCTATTATCAATAATGTATGATTTGAAACACTTAATTGGGGTAGACTATACTATATTTGGTCTAAATTATCACATGTACTATAAAAAATTAAAATTTTGAAGGCCCTCAAAATTTAATAAGCTTTAATATCCCAAGATGGTTAGCCTTTTGCCGCCCTTGGGCCGGTCATGGCCTTAAATAGCCTTAAATGTCTTCTATTGCGACCAATTGTCGGCGTCAATCAAAATTGACTTCATGCCCAAAGACCTTAATTTATGAGAAAAGGCTGGGAAAAAAAAAGTTGGAATTTTTTTTACTGAAGTTTATTTGACCTAGTATAGTAAGATAAATGCTTAATATAGATTTTATTACCCTTTAAATATATCAAAGAATTACTTTGGGGCATCTTTTATTGATTGAAACACTATGTTTTAGGACACTTGTAAAGGCATGCACAATCATTAATGATATTAAAAAAAGTAGTGTCAATTACTGATATAACCCAAGTATTTAGCAGGTTTTTCAGTTTGTCCCTTGTCACTTCAAAAGTGTCACTAATATTTTTAGTGGTTGGACTTATGTGCACCTGTCAATAAATCTGTTAAATTGAACTAAGTAGAAGTTTGCATGGTTATTTTACTTTTGAGTCAAATACAACTACAGAATATGGAGAGCATTTTTCTCACCCAACTCTCCCATTGGACAATGCAGTAGGACTCACGATTAAATGGATCCCACTATATTGGCCAATGGGAGAATTGGGTGAATAAAAATACATTCTAGAATATGTTTGAGGCCAAGAAGAATCAAGTTCTCACCCGTTTAAGTTTAGCTAGAGTTGCAACATACCCTCTTGTGTCATTAAAAATAAGATTTTTTTTCCTATTTCTTTTTCATTTTCATATATATATATATATATATATATATATGTACTTATTTTGATGTCAATACTTGTAGGAGAACAAGAAGTGTTCCGAAGAATCCGACTCTAATTATCAACCTCCACCATCCTTCGGAGAATTCGACTCTTATCAACCTCCACAGTTTATGCGCCCTGGTGATTCTGCACACCAACAAATTAACTTACACGTATGTTATATATTACACCCCCTCTAGCTCTTCTTCACTTCCTCATGATGCCATGCTATAGAAAGGTTGATCCATTGCTTCCTTAATTACTACCGAGAGCTTCAACACCAAATTTTCTTTTTTTTTTCGATTTATATATATATACACATAAAATCATTTCTAGCACATCAAGTAACTGTAAAGCATAATTCTGGAATTAAGATGCATGTATACAAATAACTTAAGCGATGTATATAGTTCAATCTAAACATGGAATAGCATATGAATACCTGGCCACAGAAATAAGTTTGAAAGATCTCGCCAGCCTTTGTATTGCGAGGTATGATAACACTATTAACTAAGCAAACTTTTTCTCTTTACATATTGTAACGGTATAATGCTACAAAACGATCCAACCCGGCCAACATCAACGGACAGCTCTCCTCGGAATTCACGTAATTCGGGAGATGGCGTGCACAGTGTTTCTTGGATTGCCCAAAACCTCAAAAGAATATCTAATACCCAAATATAGGATGTTGGAACTTTTTTTTTTTTTCTTTTTAAATTATACAAATTATCTGGATTATGGTTGGACACACACACAACCTTAATTTAACCCCAAAGTCTCACAAAGACCCACAACAAATGTCACTAATTCTGACTGAAAAACAAACAAAGAAGCAAGGTTGGACTCTCCTAGAAGTCCAACCCTCAATCTCTCCACTGGGGAGAAACAGGTCATGTACACCATTTGGGCAAAGTCCTGCTTGGTAGATGTTAGAACTTATTGTTCAAGATTGTAACGGTGAAATCATAAAATACAATTAAAACACAATAAAATCGATATTAAAGACCTGATAAATTCAAATAATGCTGAAAAAAAAGAGTTAAAAATTAATAAAAAAATTCAATAATCATATACTCAAATTTACAAGGGTTGTTTTTAAAACCTATCCAACAAAAACACATCAAATAAAATTTATATGTGCAAATAAATATTCAAAGGAGTTGGCCACGTTAACTTTGCAATAAGATATAGTTCCGGACATGAAGCTAACTTAGGGCTCGCATGGTAACGTTATAGTTTTTGGTTTTCAATTTTAATTTTTATTTTTTGTATTGAATTAGAGGCAGGTATCAATACAAAAAATTAAAATTAAAATTAAAAACCAAAAACTACAACGTTACTATGTGAGCCCTAAAATTTTGATAGTTTTCAACCGAATACTTGTAATGGACTACACCTTGAACTAGATCATTTGAGCGACTTTAACTTAATTATTACAAACACACCATCTGGCTCCTGCTAATAAAGGTCATGCACTTGATATATCTTGGTTCACATGGGAGTTTTAGAGGATAGTACGGATTTGTTCTTGGTCCACTACTCAAAAGGCCTCTTATTAGGGAGACTTGGAACCACACATATATAGCACATTACCCTTCCTTCCGTAGGCAATGTGGGACGAACTCCCCCTACAGCACTCAGCACCAGGGTCGTTACATTCCACCCCTCTTAGGGCCCAACGTCCCCGTTGGCACATTTCCGGCTGGGTCAGGCTCTGATACCATTCTGTCACTACCCAAGTCTCGCTCAGTAAGATATTGTCCGCTTTGGGCCCAAATCCGCACGGATTTGTTCTTGGACCACTACCCAAAAGGCCTCTTACTAAGGAGACTTGGAACTACACATATATAGCACACTACCTTTCCTTCCCCAGGCGATGTGGGACGAACTCTCCCTATAGCACTCAGCACTAAAGTCGTTACACCAATCACTACAACAAAAATGTGTTTAGGCGACAAAACATGGCGAGGACATATGAATTTCCTCGCCAAAAGTACAGTTTTGACGAGAAAATTATATTTTGTCGCCAAAAAGCCTGAAAGCCACGCACATTTGGCGACAAAAGGCTTATTTCCTCGCCTAAAGTGTCAATTTTGACGAGAAAAATATATTTTCTCGCCAAAAGTAAAGTCTCTGGCGACAAAATATTATTTTCCTCGCTTATAGCGAAGTCTCCGGCAACAAAAAATAAATTTCCTCGCCTAAAGTGTCAATTTTGACGAGAAAATTATATTTTCTCGCCAAAAGTGAAGTCCTTGGCGATGAAATGTAATTTTTCTCGCCTAAAGAAAGTTCAAAAAAATATTTTTCCCCTTTTATTTGGCGATGAAATCCATTTCCCCGCCAATAGTGTCAAAGGTGGTGAGGAACTATAATTTCCATGCCAAAAGTAAAGTTATTACGACGAAAGTTTTTTTCCTCGCCTAAAGTGTGTGTTTTGGCGCCTAAAGTGAAGTCCTTGGCGATGATACTAATTTTCTTCGCCTAAAGTGAGGTCTAAAAATATTTTTTGCTATTTCTTTGGCGACGAAATAAATTTTCTTGCCAAATTCTCAATGACGGCGAGGAAATATACAATTTTCTCCCCAATAGTGTTATATTTGTGCGAAACATTAAGTCTAAAAAAAATAGTGAGAAATTTTATTTGGTGACGAAGTACATTTTCTCGCCAAAACAGATTTAAAATTCACTGAACTAGAGGTTCCAACAGTAATTTGAGCTTCTTTTTAAGCTGACATCTATTTTGTAAAAATTTTAATTTAAGCAAGTAATTTGACTATATTTTACTGCATTTAAAATTAAAATGGGATAGGTTATCAAAATTTTTTGGGTAAATTACACAAACCTCCCCTGAGGTTTGCCTTAATTACACGGACCTCCCCTCTTGTTTCAAAAATTACACAGACCTCCCTCGAGGTTTGAATTAGGTAACAAAACGCCCCCTCCCCTAATGGTCCGTTAGTTTTTTTACATTAGCCTCCTTTGAAAATTACAATTAGCCCCCCTAATATTATAAAATTGTCATACTAAAGCCCCCTTTCTCTTATATTTTTGTGCTAATTATAAAATCCCTCCTCCCTCCTATGTTTTTGGGTTAATAGAGGTTTATTCGGGGAAAAAAAATTTTGGACCTATTTATATATGTTTTGTGTATATTTTGTGTAGATATAAATTAATGTTAAAAAAATTAACCCAAAAACATAGAAGGGAAGAGGGATTTTATAATTAGCACAAAAATATAAGAGAAAGGGGGCTTTAGTATGACAATTTTATAATATTAGGGGGGGCTAATTGTAATTTTTAGGGGAGGCTAATGTAAAAAAACTAACGGACCATTAGGGGAGGGGGCGTTTTGTTACCTAATTCAAACCTCGAGGGAGGTCTGTGTAATTTTTGAAACAAGAGGGGAGGTCCGTGTAATTAAGGCAAACCTCAGGGGAGGTTTGTGTAATTTACCCAAAATTTTTTTTAAATGGGATAGATATGAAAAGGTTTTTTATAATTTATTCTTGTTTATTTATTTATTTATTTGAGTAATGATATGCTTCCCAAATGATGTGACAGTGGGGTCGAGTCTAATATAGTGGGACTAGTTGAATTTTAATTGGAAGTTGTCTACCTGGCCCCACTACCACATCATTTGGGAAGAACTTTTTTGATAGAAATTTGAGAAGCATAGCATTACTCTATTTATTTTGGAGTGTATTGTTGAGTAGAAGTTTTTACTTGTAATTTTTACGAATGAAAAACATTGAAAAATAAAAGAAAGTGTCAAAATTGACAGTACAAAGGCAATGAAACCCAAAATTAGCCCCCATAGACACTAAGTGCTAAAAATTAGCCCCACATAAGTGGGCTAAGTGACAGCATTTTTTCCACATAGAGGATTAACTCCAAAATTTACCTCACAAAGGGGGCTAAATATTAATTTGCTTGGTCAATTTCTGAGTTTTCATCAATTTTGAGGAAAATCTTAACAATTTCACTTTTGTCAGAAACCACAGGGGGTTAAGTGTCCACTTTTGACCCACATAGGATAAAGTGAAAATGGGTCTAAACGTAGGAGTAAAATATATTTAACCTATTTTTTTGGGTTAATTACAGAAACACCCCCTGTGGTTAGGCCTTTCATCCGTTACCCCCTTATACTTTAAATTTTATCACTAATACCCCCTGTGGTCTGGACTAAAGTGAAATAGTCACTTTTTCCGTTAAAGTTAACGGAAAATGGGTAAAAATACGAAATTACCCCTATTACATGCTAATAAGAACGCCCTTATATGCTTAAATGTTTATTTAGGCATATATGGTATACTATTATATTATTTTGATATTATATTTGTTGTTAGAGACCATTCTGTAGTCACTTTGAGGTACATTCATGAGAGCAAATTTATTTAATTTTTTATCTACCCATGGACACACACACACACACACCACACAGTCTTGGCGATATGTTATTTTTATTTTTTATTTTTTTTATCTACTCTTAGACACACACAATCTTGGTGATATGTTAGTTTTTTTTTTAATCTACTCTTGACCACACACACTGTGAAATCCAATGTAGTGGTGTACTAAGATCTAAAAAACACAATTTATCCCCAAAATTTTTTTTGTGTGTGTCAAATTCGCTCTCACAAAGGTACCCCTAAGTGACCACATAATGGTCTTTAACAACAAATGTAATATCAAAATAATATAATAATGTACCACTTATGCCTAAATAAACATTTAAGCATATAAGGGTGTTATTATTAGCATGTAATAGGGTATTTTGTACTTTTATCAATTTTCAGTTAACTTTAACGGAAAAAGTGACTGTTTCACTTTAGTCCAAACCACAGGAGGTATTTGATAAAAGTCCTAACCACAAAGAGTGTTTTTGTAATTAACCCTTTTTTTTTTATAAACATCAAAACAAAAAATCTCACATAAAAGTCACCATTTAAAATATAAAAGAGTCCTAGCTAAATAAGGGGCCAAAAGACCCAACAGTCCAATACCAATTACCATCACGTTTCCAACAGTGGAAACAAAGAACGCCCCCAAACCACCACCAAAACAAAATCAATCAAACCTATACGAGCCGCTATTACCCCCAAAGCACAATCTCAAGACAGTGGGTTTCTAGTTTTCTATTTCTATTAAGTTTAATTTATCTTTTGTTTTTCTTCAATCAAATCCAATCCATAAGAATCCTTCAAATTTCCACACGATTTGGTAAGAAACCAGATTTCCTCGCCTAAAGGGAAGATTGCGTTAAATCTCACAATGCGCGCGAAATCTGAGTTTGATGATACCTCTTTCCCGCGCGTCTCTCTGAACATACAATTGACGACCAAACCCTACCCATATCAAGGCAACCTGCGTGAGAGACAATCCTACCACGCCGCTGACTGCACCTCGCTGCACCACCGACGTCGACCACCTCGCTGCTCTGCTGTTTCTCTCTTCCATCAATTGTATGTTTCCCCTTCCCTCTTTATATGTATGCTTATGTATTAATCAAGGAACCAGGTTTGATTCTATAATTGTTTTCTATCCATCTATATTTCATAGTGATATGAACACTATGATTAGGGTTTTGATTAGGATCGATCAATTTTAAAAGAAATTTTTTCGACCAATTTTCTGCCCTATTTGCAGTAGAAGTTAACAAGGATGTTGCTTTGATTGGAGAATAATGGAAACAATGTAAACATTTTGTTATGAAAAAACAGTACCTTATTAGTTAGTATTATTAAGAGTCCAATTAGTGTTTATTTTCAAGCTCACAATCGAAAGTCCTATTTTTTTTTTTTTTTTTGAAATGGATCCAAGTCCTGTTTCGGATATGGTCTTTGACTGTTGTGTTTAGGGTGGGGTATGTGAAAGTTCAAATTTTGAAAAGAGGAAGTAGGGAAAAAAAGAAGTGAAAGGAGTGGGCAATGTTGGACTTTTTGAATTGGGTGGGTGGGGTTTGATTGTGAGTGAGTGGGAGAGAAGAAAGAGAAGGAAATGTAGGTGAGAAAAGCCTGAAGTGGTTGCAGAAATATGTAACCCGCAGCTTTATGAATTTACACTGCTAGTAGTTAGGGATGTATATTGTAATGATATGTTTGCAATGTAGTGATATAAGGATTTAATATATCTTATTTTGGGAACTTCTGGTTTCTGTTAATCTTGTAATGGTTTTTAATGTGGTGACACAACTTTTGAAACAATTGGTGTCATGAGCTTAAATTTGGATATAATGTGCTTACTTTGGTCTTGTTTTTGCTATTTAACCACTTTAAATAACATTCTTTCAGAATTGGTCATAAATGATGAATTCCTAGAATATGATGGTAGAACGTAGAAAGTGGAATATTAAATCTCATACACCATGGACAAAAAAATAGGAATATTATTAAGAATGATAAGTTGATTATCAATTACCACCCCAAATAGGAGAAAATTTTCTATCTAACGGTGATACCATTGTATTATCTTAATACAAATGATAATATGTTCAATATAATTTGTAAGTATGTCTTCCTTGAATTTATAAACACGTGTTTAAATAATGACATTTTTTTGAATTTTTTCCTATAATAACTCAATTATTGTAAGACCATATTCAGTTACAATGGTTGCCTTCAAGTAATATTATGATTTCTAAGTTTATATCAATCTGATTTCAACTAGTGTGGCTGTGGAACTATTCTTATGTATATGTAATAAGATTATTTCGAAATTTCATGGATAATTGCTTTGGTGGGTGGTTGCAATTAGCCAATTACATGAGAACAAAATTTGAGCATTACATTAACACTATCTTGAATTTTTTATTCTTTAAAAGTTAATAAAAATATATGTCATTTACTAACACGTACTTAAGTGGGTAGAAAAGTTGTTAGTCATCAAAAAATTGTTGTATGCATGCATGTATATACAACATTGAGTATGTAAGGAGAAATGTCATCTTCATCCACGTTTTCTTAATTCTATTGACTTTTTTTTTCTTGTACACTCTAGATTTTCGTTTTGCTTAGAAGCCTATTTTTAGCTTGGAAATTGATGGAAAAGGGATTGGTTGATGCCACTTAGCTCTAAATATACATCTATACTATTATAAAGGGAAAGGGAGGGTTACCAACTTTAATTTTTAAGTTCTCTATAATTACAGTTAAACCATTACACTTTATCTTCTTAAAAAATATTAGAAGGGTATTAAAATGTCCAATCAATTTTTTAAAAAAAAAACTGCTTCAACAAATCGAAAAAAAACTACCTAAAACAATTGGCCAAAAAAAAATGTCGAAAAAACAAACAAACTGACACACACACGCAGTGTGTGGCTCTATTCTAGTTCCAAACAAAGTGAATGTGGACAGTCATCATGGTTTTGATTGAAATTTATTCCCATCTATATTTAGATATTTGATAGGCATCTTTACATATATTTAGATATTCGATAGGCATCTTTACATATATTTAGATGGAAGAAGAGAATGATTGCAATGGTGAGAAATAATTGTCATATGGTGTAAAGGAAAGTGGTGCAAATATACAAAAGGGATTTTGTTAGGAAGGGAAAAGGGTGAATTGATGGCACTGACATATCCTCCCAATGTAAACTTTTCTTTTGCCTTCTCTCTCTCTCTCTCTCTCTCTCTCTCTCTCTCTCTCTCTCTCTCTTTTCTTTGCTTTTTCTTACCTTCATATTCCTCTTCTAATTTGTTTCTAATCTCTATCTTACTATTTGCACAAACTCAAGAGTTAAATCTTGACTCCCCCTCAAAGTCTACATTGTCTTGTACTCCTTCTTTCTCTTTCCACTATAAAATTAATTGCCATTTTCACCTATTTATTGCTCAAATATTGTGTGAAAACACCCTCCAGTATAATTAGACACCAAATGTCACATGTCCAACTTTGATTTACACAACATTGAATGATGTCTAACCTTGCTAGCACTTTGGATCATTTTCCCGCAAAAAACAAGTAGATTCAATAATACATAGTATTACTTATGATTATAATATATATTTTTCTAATTTTGATGATGTAATGGCACTGTTGGACAGTGTGGATATGTGTTTTTTTTTTCTTCTGTATTTCTTTATTTGAGCCCCTTAAACTAATTTCCTTTTGGAAAACTCAAATTATTTAGTATTAGATTTAAAGAATTTTCTATCCTTTTTTTTCTTTTACTCTGTATGAAAGAGCCACTTTTCTTACTAATCTATAAGTGAAAGGGAGGGGTTCCCAAATTATTTTTACTTGCATCAAATTATGCTGATGATGAGGCGTTTGGGATAAAAGCCAAACAAATCACACATTGGAACATGGAGACAAGGAAATGAAAAATTCACGTTGTCTTGGATCTCATGCAATTGTCTTTAGCTTGCGGCGGAGGCACACACGTTGCGTTTGCAAAACCCTATATTTGTGAAAATTATACCAATTTAACCAATCAAAAATATTTTGATAGTTTGGGTGGATAACTTGACATAACAAAAATTAAAATAAAAAAAAATGAAGGTGAAGAAAAAGTTGTTTGTTGTGAGTAAGAGCATCGAGCACATATGGTGTTGTCTACATGTTAATCCAAAGTCAATTCAAATGGGGCTTAAGTAAATTTCATTTCGATATAGAAAACACTAATAATTTACACACACAATGCGTATGCCCCGGCTGCTAGTATACTTTATGGTTAAAAATGAAACATTTCAATTGATTGGCTATGAAAGTGGATTTCTTTATTTATTTTCTTCGACATTGTATGCTTGATCAGAGATGGACAAAAGTTGGACGGCACTAGCTGCCACAACAAAAGGAAGAATAAGTGATCGATATTTGAGAGGGGTAAAGTCATTTATCCAGTTTGCAATTGCGGTTGCGGACGAGGAAGGTAAAATTCGGTGTCCATGTAAAAGATGTGTAAACTTTTTATGACAGACGGGTGAAACAGTTTACGCTCATTTGATGCATGTTGGGATTATGCAAACTTATGTTCAATGGGTTGAGCATGGGGAACCCCGAATCTCGAACAACAGTTGCAACGTCCAGGGTGATGAATACCAGGAAGGCAGTGAGAATGAGGGTCTGGGTGGTATTGATGCCCTATTGGAAGACCGAATAAGGGGTGAGTCGGTCGATATGACCCAGAGGGCGAAAGCGCGAAACTTTGATAAATTGTTGGATGATGCCAAGTGTGAGGTTTACCCAGGTTGCAAGGACTTTACTCTATTAAAGTTCGTCATTACAATTCTTAATTTGAAGGTAGTGAACAATTGGAGTAATAAGTCGCTCGACATGATGCTAGAGTTTTTAATGAAACTTTTGCCAGAAGGAAATTTGGTTCCGAAGTCAACTTATGAAGTGAAGAAGATACTTCGTGACTTGGGTATGTCTTACGAGCACATCGATGCATGTAAGAATGATTGCACCCTCTTTTGGAAGGAGAATGAAGGCCTAGATAAGTGTCCACAATGTCAAGAGTCCAGATACAAGCCCAATCATGGCAGGGGTAAGAAGATCGCCCATAAGGTTCTGCGTTACTTCCCATTGACACCGAGGTTGCAACGATTATATATGTCTAGGAAGACAGCCTCAGATATGAGATGGCATAAAGATAAGCGTGTGGATGATGGGATATTGAGGCATCCAGCTGACAGTGCTGAGTGGAAGGAGATAGATATGCAACATCCTGAGTTCGCCCAAGATCCTCGCAATGTGAGGCTAGGGCTAGCTAGTGATGGGTTTAACCCTTTCGGGAACATGAGCACCTCCTACAGTATGTGGCCTGTAGTACTCATGCCCTACAATCTACCACCCTGGATGTGTATGAAAGAGCCATTTTTCTTGATGTCATTACTTATTCCTGGGCCCTCGCAACCAGGCAAAGAGATTGATGTTTACTTGAGACCCTTGGTGGACGAGTTGAAGGAGTTGTGGCAAAATGGTGCATTAACTTATGATGCCTCGAGTGGTCAGACTTTCCTTATGCGTGCAACTTTGTTATGGACAATACATGACTTTCCTGCATACGGTAACATATCTGGATGGAGTACAAAGGGTTATCATGCTTGTCCCATTTGCAATGATGAACCATACTCAGAACGTTTGAGAAGTAAGATTGGGTACACTAACCATCGGTGTTATTTGCCAGAAAACCACCCTTGGAGAAGGAGTAAGGCCTATAATGGTAAGCGTGAGAGAAGGACGAGATCTCTCGAGTTACCGATTAAAAAGGTTATAAATCAGTTGGACCAGATGCCGATAGTCAGCTTGGGAAAGCATTCAAGCAACAAGAAAGTGCTAAATTGGTCCAAGGTAAGCATTTTGTATGAGCTTCCATATTGGAAAAAACGTAAGCTCCGACACAACATTGATGTGATGCATGTGGAGAAAAATTTTAGTGAAAATACCATCGGAACCATGTTAGGCATTGATGGGAAGAACAAGGACACGGACAAGGCACGATTGGACTTGGAAGATTGGGGCATAAGGCAAGAGTTGCACCTAAAAAAATGTCCCAATGGATCCTATGTCAAGCCTCATGCAACATTTACTCTGACCCCAGATAACAGAGAGGGTTTTTGTGAATTTTTAAAATCGGTGAAGTATCCAGATGGATATGCAGCTAACATATCGAGGTCAGTGAGCATAAGAAATGGCAAATTGTTAGGCCTAAAAAGCCACGACTATCATGTACTCTTGCAACGGATTCTACCAATTGGGATGCGCGGTTATATAGATAAGAATATCAATACAACACTATTTGAGTTGGGCAACTGGTTCCAAGACATGTGCTCTAAAACATTGAGACTGAGCGATATAGAGAAACTAGAGGAAAGGATAGTTCTCATACTCTGTAAGCTTGAAAAGATCTTTCCTCCAGCTTTCTTTGATGTGATGGTTCATTTGGCCGTTCACTTGCCACGTGAGGCCATGCTTGGAGGACCTGTGCAATATCGGTGGATGTACGCGATCGAAAGGTAATTGGTACTACTCTAAATTACTTAATATGGCTTTCAATGCCATTTTGTTGCTAAATGAATGGTTTTACCACTTTATTTCTTTTTTGAAGGTATCTCGGAACTCTGAAAGGGTACGTTTCAAATCGAGCTCGTCCAGAAGGTTCGATCGCAGAGGCTTACCTTCTTAAAGAGTGTATTACATTTTGCTCAAAGTATTTGGATGATATGGAAGCTGTGTTTGGTAGACCTGAACGAAATGAAGATCGTGGTGAACCTAGCTCAGGCATGGCAGTCTTCACAGATGCTGCCCGTCCTATTGGTCTGGTGTCAAGGTCTGCCAAGATCTCAAAGGAATTGCGTGATAGTGCTCACTGGTTCTTGCTCTTCAATAGCCCTGAGGTGGAGCCGTATTTGGAGTATGTGGTTCCTTCACTTATGTCATTACTTGGTGGTAGTAATTGTTAATTCATTAATCAAGTTCTTTTGAGTAGGGAACACAAGAATCAATTACAGATTCCAACTGGAAATGACATCACCCAGATACAACGACGAGAATTTCCCAACTGGTTCCGGGATCGTGTAAGGCATTTTAAAATTTGCACTCGCCAAACACTAGTAAACTTCCATAAATTTACTATTAACTTTGATGCGACACTTATGTTTGTAGGTGAATAAATTAAAAGTAGAGGATTCTCTAGAAGTAACTGACCAACTTTGGTCATTGGCTAATGCTCCAAACTTGTTGGTGAAGCAGTACTCAGGATGCGTAATCAGTGGTGTAAGATTCCATACCAAAGACGTTGACAACTGTCGTATGAGCCAAAATAGTGGTGTACATGTAGAAGGGGATCACGAGGGGCAGATGCACGATTTCTTTGGTCATTTGTCCAATATATGGGAATTCGAGTACATGGGTCGAAATAAAGTTGTTTTATTCCAATGTGAATGGTACGACACTAGTGTTAGTGCCACCGGTAGGAGAACACTCCGAACTGATAAACACTGCACAAGCATTGATGTCACCAGTCGATGGTATAAAAATGACCCTTTTATCTTACCTAGCCAAGTAAAACAAGTCTTCTACCTTAATGATACTAAATTTGGTGCACCTTGGCAAATCGTGCAACGGGTACAACATAGGGGAGTGTATGATGTACCAGAGGTGGTTGATGGAGAGCCTAGAGATTTGCCAGAACCTACTGATGTATTCCAACTAAATGAACCCACCGAGTTTGTCCCAATTGTCGTTGATGATAGTGATGTTCACTACTGTAGGGATGATATTGAGCCCGAGGTCATTCCACACATGGATAAGGATATGGATAATGATGCGGATAATGATAGAGATGATGAAGTTGAAGCTGAAGTTGACCACCATTTTGATTCCGATGTGGATATGGATATTGATATGGACTATGATATGTAATTTTATTTTTATGTATGTGCAAAGCGGGGGTATTTGTAAAATACAACCGCGCTAAAAGAAAGAATTGCATTAGTTTTGATCACAACTTCCCGTTTTATCTGCGATTTGCATTACAAGGCTAGTTTTTAGACAATATGATTAATCTATGATAAGTTGTATTGTTTTAGCTACTGTTTGTGCAGATCATTGCTGCTGGGAACAAGGTTGAAGAATGTTGATAAAAGGAAGAGCTTGGCCCTAATGAAGACAACTCAAAGCTGAAATTCAAGTCTCGAGCGATCGACAGAGTTCGAGCGATCGAGGTATCGATCGATCGAAAGAAGTTAAAGCGATCGAAGTTTCAAGAAGTTCAATCGATCGAGGGTTGTTCGATCGATCGAAAGTGCCTTTTATCAAATTATACGCGCATGCAGCAGTTGCGGGTTTTAAACCCTAGTTCTTAGGTTTACTATATAATTTCATATTGTATACGTCCAAGGGGGACGCCCAACTTTGTTTTATCAGTTTTAGATAGAGAAGAGAGAGTTTTTTCTTGGTTTTTGTAGGTTTCATTGAGGATTTATCATTGTGAACAAGATTTCTTTAGCCAATACAAGTTTATCTTCATTCCAGGTTTTTGATTTATTGTTTATTTGTTTTCTGCACTTAGTTAATCGTAGTTTACTTGTTAATCTCGTAGTGTTTTATGTTAGTTAGATTACAATCATTAGTTTTATAGTTTTAATGCAAAACTTTCAAACAAACAGAGTTTTAATGAACTTTTACGTTAATTATCAATCTGTGGTACTCCAGACAATGTCTGAGTAGTCCTAGGGTTGGGAAATCGCGATGAAATCGTGATTTTAGGCCTCTGCCATGCAGTATTTTTATTCCTGTGTTCGATCGATCGAAAGTATGTCGATCGATCGAGACAGTGACTTAGTCGAGCGATCGAGTAAATATCGATCGATCGAGAGATGAAGATATTCGATCGATCGAAAGCGCGTCGATCGATCGAATATTCTGATTCTTGAGAACACCCAAAACAGTATTCTAAGACTTTTTGTTTTAAGGATTTGTTATCAAATTGTCCCCAAATGCTCAGTTTGTCAAAACAGTCTTTAAACTTAAGGCCTTAAGGCATTTTCTTTCAATATATTTTGCAAACCACCCTCAATGCTAACACCATTGTAGGTGAGAGTCTTAACTATTGGATTAAACCGTTTTCATGTATTTCAAACTTAATTGAGATGATGTAGTCCCGGTCATGAAAGGGCTATTGATTCTATATCTTTAGAGAAGTACAGAATACTGTAGTAGGTGTACTCCTTTGAGCTGAATTGCAATTGCATGGTAGAAGGTTAGGTCACGGTGGATTCGCGTGATCCCAACACTTTCTTTTATTAAGAAGAACCGTTTCTTTTAGAATCTTGCTTAGTTAGTTAATCGTTAGTTAAGTTAATTTAGTTGTCTTTAATTCTAGTAGTTGTTAACTGTGGAACTTCGTGTTCTACACTTCGTTTAAATATTGATTTTTGTTTTCTCTTTAGAGTCTAATCTAAGTAGTTTAATTCAACACCTTCCCTGTGGGATCGACCTGGACTTAATCCAGTTACTACTTGCACGTCTACCTACACTTGGGTATTGCACACAAGCGCACACAGAAAATATTCGTGTCAGTATGCATGTGGACAAATCTTCTTATTGAAGTTATTGTATTCATTTTATTTCATTGGGTAACAACTTATCTTATTTTGTGTTATATTTATCGAATGATTATGCTTTCTTTGTGTAAAATTTAATTATGTGAATTTACGGTTCATAGTTACGCAAAATGCCCAAAATGGGAAAAAATTGGGTAAAATCAGGTTTCCTAGCTGCAAAGACTACATATGAGAGGCAAAGAGCAAATAGAATTGATGAGAACAACGAGAGATTAAATGCCTTAGGATTGAAGAACTTGGCAACATCTCTTATTGGTTCGTCACAGCCAAAATCCACAAATAAGAGGGGAAAGAATGTTAGGGATACTGAATACCACGATAGCTACATACCATCAGACAGTGAAGATGACGATGATGCTGATTCCTATGACCATTTAGAACAGGAGGTATTGTTCATGTGTTTGTTTTATGGTCTATAAGTGATGTTTAATTTCTTGAATTTAAAAGTAAAACAGTTATTTTAATCTTATTAGATGACATAGAAGTCTTTTCATATATGTATGTATGCATTGTATTATGTTTTTATCAGGTCAGCGACATGCCGCCCCGAAAAAGACTCATATATTCAGATTCCTTGAGATCACCACCCATTCAGCAGAGGAATCACACAGTCGAAGGGGATACTCTACCTATTGATGAGATGGGTTTACAGCATGGTGATATGCTGGAAACTCCGTCGGATGGGGGTAACTTGCGTGCTAATGAGATTAAGACACCGCCTAGTGAGGCACATTGCAATAGCGTTGGTAAGATATCAAAATTATTTAAATTGATCATTGAACGATCTTCACTTGATTGATTTGTTCAGTTACTCACTAAATCGATGTTTTATGTTGAGAGGATCCACTGCCAGGCGGGGCCAGACGCGAGGTGTTAAGACTCAGCGCCTCATTGAAAAGGAAGGCAAACTCCTAGTGCCGATCCCAGCCAAATATAGGCAGCCAGTAGGGAAGTACGCAAATTGTTTTGCTTCCGCCACTGGTATACAAATCAGACAGCATCTACCGGATTTGAGCGTCCGCCGGTGGTCTAACGTGCCAGCTACCTCTGCAGGCCCGATCCTTTAACGCCTAGCGGTAGTTGTAATGTTCATTTATTTAATATAAAAAATGTGATTTATCATTAATCATGTATAACATCGTTGTTTTCAGGATGAGTTTAATCTACAAGGTGATCCTGATGATGTCAAAAAAGCAGTGAATATGAAGTGCGGCAGGCGACTCAGCGACTGGACTCATAGATTGCACAAGAAATACCTTGAGATGAAGAGAGTTAAGGGGGAGGACTACACAAAGATAAACCCACCGAAAGATTGCAGCCTGGACCAATGGACACGGTTGATTAACAATAAGTGGAATGACCCAAAATTTTTGGTAATATCTATTTCTATTTGTTTAGTCTCGAGCATTAATGTACGACCTACTAAAGTGCTAAATTTTTTTTATAATTTATTACACTTGTTACTTACAGCACCAATCAGCCGTTAACACCGCCAACCGAGCCCGTCAAGTTACTAATCACTCATGCGGATCGAAATCTATGGCAGTTAGGGCCAATGAGGAGGTGTGTATTCTTTAATTCCTCTAAAATTCCATTAGCGCTATACCTAATCAACTAGTATTTTCTTACATTCAAAAGCTAACAAATCACTCACAGGAAAACAAGGGTGAACCACTCGATATGCCCAAGTTCTACCACACCACTCACTATAATTTAAAGAAGAACCAGTGGGCGAGGCCGGCGTGCGAGAGCGAATACGTACGTATAATTTCTATTGTAACATCTAAAAGATAAAGCGTAACATAACATTTTTTTTAATCTAATCGCTTGAGTGTTTATTTTAAAATTCTCAGGAGGCGTTAAAAAAGAAGCAAGAAGACCATTGCTCGCAGCCCCATGCAACCCCATTGACAGCAGAGGACTTGTCTATTCAGGTTTTGGGTGCGAAATCTGGCCGCTTGAAAGGACTCGGCATGAGACCTTCCACCTCACGTAGGACCACCGTTGAATCTTCTGAGGATAGTGAGCATGTTAGGCGTCTCACAGAACAGGTTCAAGAGCTTCAAGCTGCGAACCAGAGCCAGGCTAAGCAGATGGCGGAGCAGATGGCAAGTATGATGGCCTGGATGCGCAGCAAGGGTTATGATGGGGCGGAGGGCTCATCTGGTGCCGAGGAGGCTTCTTGGTTAGTAATTATTTTTAACTACTTATTTGTGCTATTTAGATTCTAATTAGTTATTGGGAATAAGTGAAATGGAATACATACTCATAATATAGACTCACAGTTTACTAATTAGAGCTAAACTTGTAAATATGATAACTAATTGTACAAAAATTATCTTTCGAATGACTGTAACTGCCTATGACACAACTGATTGTTTTTTGAATTTATAATATGATAGAGATGTGATATCCGTTGTTATGTTGTGATTTGAATTTTTTGGTATCTCCAATAAACAAACAAAACTCTGCCGAATTTTTGGTAGAAATTACGTCTTTAATTTATATGTCATGTATTTACGAACTTATGATATACTGATACTTCCCATTTCTTTTTGTCGCAGATTTGGTATGGATGTGCTTGATTGGTAGAGGATCAACTACATATTATTTTGTAGACGTGTTATGAACAATGGGAAGCACTAGTTAATGTTTATGTTTTTTGTTCTTTTTTTTTTTTTGGATATCCATTAGTTTATGTTTTGCATGGGCACAATGGATTGTTTATATTTTATTTTTTTAACAGCGAAGTAGAATTTATTCAATAAAACTTGTTTATATTTGAACATGATCTTGTTATGTTATTTGTTTAAATTACTATTATGTGATGTTGGGTATAGGAACAAGAACAAGTGCATGTACAAATATTTTTCAATATTTGTTTATTTAAAGAATTGTTTTTGGTGAGAAAATATTTTGTCGCCAATGCTTGATTCTAAATTAATTAAAAATACCTATTGAGGACGAAATATTTTGCTCATTGGCGACGAAATCTATTGTATCAAATAAATTTTATTTGAGACAAAAAAATTATATGTAGCGACGAAATTTTTCGTCGCCAATACCATTTATCGTTTTTATAAAAAAAAATCATTAGCTACAAAATATTTCCTCGCCAAATATATTTTGGAAAATTATTTAAAAAATCTTTGGCGAGGAATTGTTTTGTCGGTAATGATCAAATTTATGAACATACATTCGAATTTTAGCGAGGAAACACTGTAACATGGCGACAAAATATTGACTCTATAGCGAGGAAAATATTCGTCGCTAAAAAGTTTTCATTGGCGAGGAAAAAAAATTTCCTCACCAGGTACTTTATAAGACAACCCTTTGGTGGCAAAATTGACGAGGAAATTATTTCCTCGCAAAAAGCTTTAGCGACAAAATATTGACTTTTGGCGAGGAAAATGAATTCTCGGTAAAACCAATTTTTGTTGTAGTGAATTCTTACAGTCGGGACCTCGTGAAGAGACTAAGCTAGTCTAAGCAATTCTGCAATCACTTCACACCAAGATGAGTCTTAACTCGCGCTCAGACAGAATTTTCCCTTAATTCCTAAACATCACTACAAAATACAGCACATTGCCTTTGGGATGAGAGGAGAGTTTTATGTTATACACCTCTCATCATATAAAATGCTAAAATACGAGCCACGCAGTATGAATTATTTCTACCCATTTAACGTCTTACATGATTCCCAAATTTGGGCTTAAGCTCATCCCCTCTACAAAATGAGCTAGCCTCAATTAGGCCTAAAGATCTCTAGGTCAAATCAAAAGTACCAGTATACCACGGATTAAGATCAGCATAATTTTTCACTTAAACGTTTAACACAGTCTCGAGGAAAAGTCCAAAATTAGGTATAAAAAATACACTTTCATATATACATATTCGAAAAAAATATTCTATCAATTTTTTTAGGGGGAATTATTAGAAAATCCTAAAAGTAACTCTCATAAGTTTCAAACTCCAATTTGTTTGACTATTTGTTAAAAAGGACAAAAGGAATCTAAATCAGTGCTCGTACGGTATAAATGCGCGCATCATAGAAAATCTCGTGCAAGAAATCAGTCAAAACATAGAATCACGCGCCCCACGCGCTCGACTCACGCGCGGCCAAGCGCGCTTCATTTTCTGATGCTGCTCGCACCGTGCGAGCAGCGTACCGTATAATTTCTAATTTCGAAAAATATTTTTTAAACTTTAAACATCCATAACTTTTGACCTACAACTCCATTTTTCGCAAATTTTATACCGTTGGAATCGTGTCGACGAGAGTTACAAAACTAGTACCATTGTTGATATGTTTTTAGAAAAAAAATTCATGTTTTTACAGACATGAATAATAAGTGAAATTTCACTTGATATACATAAAATACTAAGTGAAATTTCACTCAATTCTAGAGCTTTAAAAGCTCTCCTTAAAACAGCCCTAAATTCAATTTTTGCAAAGCTCATAAACTAGTTACCAAATGAATTAACATGAAATTGTGCTTTACAAAAGTAGAAGCACCAAAATGGGGGCCAAACTAAGCCTTAATGTTCATGTACGAGTTAAGTGAAATTTCACTAAATATTTCTGTAGGCATGGTGATTTGTTTTTTGTTTTTTTAAACAATGCATATTTTGTTAAAATAAGCAAATTTCATAATCAATTATAAAACACAATTTTTCAACCAAAACAAATGCAGGAATTCTTGCTAAAAATCGTCTTTTTTTAAATTTATTGTTGATATGTTTTGAGAAAAAGATTTTCATGTTTTTACATACATATATAATAAGTGAAATTTCACTTGATATACATAAAATATTAAGTGAAATTTCACTCAATTCTAGAGCTTTTAAAAACTCTCCCCAAAAAAGCCCTAAGTTCTATTTTTGCAAAGCTTATAAACTAGTTACCAAATGAATTAACATGAAATTGTGCTTTAAAAAAGGAGAAGCACCAAAATGGGGCCAAACTAAGCCTTAATGAGGTAGCAAAGGCTTTATTGCTATTCGTCTTTTTTTTAATTTTTTTTTTCTCAAAACATATAAATTTGGCATACATAAATATTAAGTGAAAATTCAATGAACCCGTACATGCTTTCTTCCTGAAAAACTTGAAGTTAAACTTAACATTCGTATACTCGTTTAGTGAGATTTCACTTAGTAGGTTAAGTGAAAATTCACTAACTATCCCAAAGGTCGCTAGAAGTAACTAGTTTAAGGTATAATTTGATATTTTGTTAAAAAGTCCTCAAGTGTCAATTTAAGTAAAATTTCACTTAATATTCATATACAAGTTCAGTGAAATTTCACTTAATATTTTTATATGCGAAGTGAAATTTTACTTCTTTTTTTTTCTCTTTCATATTAAACAATGCATATTTCCTTTATAAAAAAAAAAATCAAATTTCACAAATCATTTATAAAACATAGTTTTTCAATCCAAACAAATGCAAAATTCTTGTAAAAATTCACTAAAATTCTCCTTAAGAACAAAGTGAACATTCGTTTTTTTTTTCCTCACATCATATCAACTTGGCATACGTGAATATAACGTGAAAATTCAATAACCCATACACAAATATTATGTGAAAATTTTATTAGGTTTGTTTGGAGCATAATATGTAAAAATAAGAATTTTTTTCTTTTGCTCAAAAGGTATCAACAATGGTACTAGTTTTGTAGCTCTCGTCGACACAGTTCCAACGGTATAAAATTTGTAAGAAACAGAGTTGTAGATCAAAAGTTATGGAGGTTTAAAGGTTAAAAATGCATTTTCGAAATGGATATTATATGGTACAGCCACTCACACGGTGTGAGTGGCTGAAACCAAAAAACGCGCGTGAGGGCTGGGGAATATGTGGGATCTCCTATAGTGCATGCACTTGTATGGTGTGAGCACTGGATTAGATTCTTTTTGTCCTTTTTAGAAAATGGTCAAACCAATTGGAGTTTAAAACTTTTGAGAGTTAGTTGAGGGGTTTTCCAATAATTATCTAATTTTTTTATTGACTTAGCAGGGTGAATTGGTCATTATAAAAATAAATAGGAGAAAAATGATAGGTGAACTCATAGTTGACTAATGGAGTGCGAAACTGATATCAAACTATAAAACTCAAAGGGAGGCATGTCTATTTTTTTTTAGATGCTTGTTCTTCGATCTTTTCTTTCTTTGTTCTCAAAATCAGAGGGAGGAAAGTTTGGGATGAGAGGGGAGAAATAAAGAAAACCCGACCTTAAGTAAGCGTTAATTAAGGAAGCACGATTCGATCTTCTACAAGGTTGAAGACTCCGCAAAGGATGTGCACCCACAACTATAATGGAATAGATTCATTTGGAAGCTTACGGTCTATAACAGAATTTTAAAACTTTGAGTTCTATTTATGAACGCTAAGAGTTATATTACACGCAGTCAAAAGGCAAGGTATGCCATTATAGTAATTTTCTTTTTTCTATTTTCTTTTAAATGGAAAGAGTGGATTTTTTTATTTTTTATTTTAAATAAAGGAAATATCAGCCAACTTTCTTACAAACCACAACAATCACAAGCATTGGCGGATGCAGAATTTTACAGTTGGAGGGGTTTGACAAGGGAAAAAACATGATGATGTACCTGGGGTAGGGATGAAAGTAAACCGAAGTAAACCGAACCATTGAACCGATCGGTTTGGTTGGTTTTCATAAGTTAGGTGCAGTGTACCGAACCGAACGGAACGGAACGGAAAATTAAGCCTAAAATCGAAAAATCAAACTGAACCGAACCATTCGGTCGGTGAAAAAACCCTCTCAAAACCGACCGAACCGAACCGATTTCACCCCTACCTGGGGGGGACCCGATATACAAGGGTTCAAGAGCATGCAGCGCGCGCCAGAGGCGACTTTTACAAGTCAATTTTTACATATTTTCATATAGAATATTCTATTAAGTATCGAAAGATTTTAAATCAATTTGGGTTAGTTTAAGCTAAAAAGTAAAAATAAAATATATTGGACCAAATTTGATAACAATTGCATGCGTCAATATTGGTCGATTAATTACTCTCTTTTTTTGTGGGTCAAACTACTCTTTATTTGAACTACACCCTTATGAAGGAAAGATTGCTCCGAAATTTCCCAGGCAATAGTCACAAACAGATCTTCATCGAGGAGCGCTATGCAAGACGCTAGAATTTGGAAGCAGGGCGGATATACAGAGGGTAAAAGGGGGGCTGAAGCCCCCCAGACTTTTGGAAAATTGCACATTGATCCTAAAAAATTTTTTTTACAGTTAAGCCTCCTAAAAATTATAAAAGCCCTCACTGACATTATAAATTTGTCATATTAGGTCTAAAATATACACAACATATGTATAAATAGGTCTAAAAGCCCCCCTGACATTATAAAGTTTGTCATATTAGGTCTAAAATATACACAAAATATGTATAAATAGGTCGAAAATTATTATAAATTTGTCATATTGGGTCTAAAATATTTACAAAATAGTATAACTAGGTCCAAAAAAAAATTTTCGGGGGCAGCTCGTAGCAAGCCCCCCCTAAAAAGATTTTCTAAAACCGCCCCTGTTTGGAAGGACAGTGAAGGCGCCATGAACAGTCCATCGCAGCTACATGTTCAGGCTGGAGGACTAATTCTAGAGTGTCAACAAATTGTGGGGGAAATACTTTTGAATTGTGGAAAGAAGGAAAATGATAGGGTTGATATAAATTAAAGAAAGAATAATAGCCTAAGTAAAGCTCTATTTGAGTTGCCGAGAGAGAGAGACAGTAAGGAGAAAAGAGAGATGTGACGGATGAGAGATTGAGAGTGAGAGGTGTAGTGTATATATAGGCTAATAATGCTTGGCCCCTAAGCACAAACACATACTACACACTAACACACACACTATTCACACGCACAAATACACTGCCCAAACTAAAATTGGGCACCAAGTCTCCTATGGGAGATTATCCCATGTGGTTACTCACACGACCACACACACACATAGAGGTAAAAATTACATTGCACAAAATCCAAAATTGGTATTTATTTTCTAAAGAAAATAAATAAATAATTGTTTTTTTTTTTTTAAATATGCTTTAAATTTTCTGGGTCGCTACATAAAATATACTTTCATTTGCAGTCATATGATTGCTACAGCTGTTGTCAATATACCACGTATCTTCTTTCTCATTTCTCTTCTCTTGTTGCTTGGCAAGCATAGAAAAGAATTCCTTCCTCTTCTTTTTCTTCGAAAAAATTGACTTGGTGTTTTTCTTTAAGACGACAATTTTTTTTCGACATGCCCTAATCTTTTGCAATATTGGCATTGTGGTTTATCTTTAAACCAACAGTCCTTTTCGAAGTGGTTTGTATTTTTACAAATACCACATGGTGAATAGTTACTTTTTTTTTTCTCCCCTTGAAATTTTATATTCCCATCATTTCTAGAGTTTTCTCCTCCTCTAGAATTTTCTTTTGATTCTTCCAATCACCTTGCCTAGAGTTCTGAGACCTTGTATTTAATTTAGACTAAAAAGCATTTTCTGTTAGATCTTCATTATGCCGACTCAGCCTTTGTTCATAAGCTTCTAGAGCGCCCATTAGTTCAGTCACAGAAAGTGTTGATAGATCCTTTGTACTTTCAATTGTAGTAACAACTGGATCACTCTTTTCAGTGACACTAATGAGTATTTTTTCGATAATACTATAACCATTTACGACGCATATATACGTGCGTGGCAAATAATTACCCTTGACTTTCTGCTAAATAGTTGCCACGCTTTATAATGCATCGCTGAAAAGTTTGTGCATCATAAATTAATAGTATTTGCCACGCATTCCGCGCGTGGCAAATAATGTGCGTCATTGAAAAGCAGATTTGTTGTAGTGTTAGTTGATTTATGATTTCCTTTATGTTGGAATACTAAACCTTGGCAGTCTCAGATTCCTTCATTTTTATGTTTTTCAAATTCTCTTCTCAAAACTTGTAGTTTGATGGAACGTACCTTTTCATTGCCTTTAAATTCTTCTTGCAAAATCTCCCATGCATCCTTGGAACTTGTAGCTCCTGCTATTTTTATAAATATTGTGTCAGTCAATGCTTGTTGAAGCAAACTGAGAGCTCGTGAATCCTTTATCTTGTTATCTTTTAGCTCCTTTCATTGAGCCGCATTGAGAGTATAGATGTCTTTTAGATCCTTTCATTGAGCCGCATTGAGAGTACGGATGTCAGTCAATGCTTGTTAAAGCAAACTGAGAGCTCGTGAATCCTTGAACTTGTTATCTTTTAGCTCCTTTCATTGAGCCGCATTGAGAGTATAGATGTCTTTTAGCTCCTTTCATTAAGCCGCATTGAGAGTATAAATGTCTTCTGTCTCAGTTTCACTTGCACAACGAGAAACTGGTATGCAAACACCTATCTGATATTGTTGCTCGAATACTAAAAAACTGAGAAAGACTCTCTTTTGTATATTATTTAACTCTCTGACTTACGAAACATAAATTGGAAACTCATTGTTATTTTTATTCTTGGCGGATTTTGTTACCGGATTCGGATTGGATTTTCTTATCGGATTTTATTATCGGATCGGATTCGGATTGCAGAAATCCGATTTAATCCGATCCGTTTACAGGCCTACAATTGTCACGCCCCGACATAGCATAAATAAGGAACGCGTTTAATTTCCTTTATGGACCCGTAGGTCGCGACAGTTTGAAGGATCGATTCCGTCCCAAATGTCGACCAACAATAAACAATAATCAGAGTAGAGCAATCAAAGCTTATAAAATTTTTCTAACTTATTACATATTACCACTCTGGGTCAACTAAGGCACAAGCCTCCTTAAATCAAAACAATATCTATCGTCTATTACAGTCATCCTTATTTCAAACCAGATTATAGATTAAAACATATAAAAGTAAATTCTCTTTCCAGCAGGGATTCTCAGTTTGCATAATCACAGGGCCCAGCATAGTCATAACCTGAAAAACCTGAACACGAATGTCTAGGACGCATCAACGTCATCAGCTTATTGAAGCTGGTGAGTATTAAAAACATAACTTTGAATGTAACACATACTCATTTACCATTTTCCATTTCCCTTTTTAATTCAACAAGTTTATATTAAAGTAAAGAGTTCATTTTCGAAAATAACCACAATATCATTTGAAAACTATAATTCACATATATGTTACCGTGTATGAAAAACAATGCACCATCTCATCTTACCGACTCTTTTCTATCGACAAACACAACAACCCACTACCTCACACCAGTATCTTTGAAACGCTAAGATAGCCACACTTTAGTACAGGGGTACCAGGGAATGTCCAGTTTGCCTCACACTTTAGCACGGGGTGCCAGGGAATGTCCAATGCCTCACATTTAGTACCTAATCCGCCTCACAAATACATCACACAGTATCCAGACTCGGGTACTAGGGAGTGTCCGTAGGCCACACTTTAGCACTACCATGGGTGCCAGGGAATGTCCAAGTTTGGCGTCACACACTTTAACACTACCATGGGCATCAGGGAGTGTCAAGTTTTGCCACCGTCGCATTTCAAAGACACTCTCGCCGCAATCTCAACACATCACACTTTGGTACACAATTACCAAGGAATGTCCACAACACAATCTCAACCACACACTCTTTTCCACACTGACTACAACACACCATGCATGTACAACTGACTCCACATGTATGTCATGAAACCATCCACAGAACATATGTAGTGCTAGGAATAACAACAATGTATGCTTGAAAAGAATTGAATTCATAATCAATCCTTAATGACCTATCATACCCAAAATATAATCTGTTTCAACATTTTTAGCAAACAGAGCCTTAAAGAACCACAAGATAACAACCAAACAGTTTCTTAACATGAAATAAGCAAAAACTAGAAACTGTCAGAAGTCGCGCGCGCAGGCCGCTTGCGCGAGGGGTCGCTCGCGCGGGCCGATATGCCCATTTTTCGTTTTCTTTTAAAAACCTTTTCTTTCTGCCAGAAAACACACGGCTCGCGCGCGGGTCGCTCGTACGATGGGTCGCTCGAGCGGTCCGCTCGCGCGATTTTCAGCAGTGTCTTCATCTTCTTCGTCATAATTGCTCTGTTTTCAGTTTAAGGGTCCATTTTGACCCATTTTGCAATTTCGAAGTAAATAGGACATGTAATATATGATTTTCTTCAGTTTTTCGCAAGGATTAAGAATCTATGATCAATTTTACTTGAATCGATCCATAGCTCTCGGATTTTACGGAAAAAAAACCCGAGAGTTGACGAAAACTTCGTTTTAATCATACGTCGCCATACGAACAAATTAAGCTCTAATTTTACAATCGTATACTCTACATACTATAATCTTTCATATTTCATTCAGAAAACAAATTTTGATTTAGTTTGGAAAATCCATGTTTTTGAGCTATGGAGTTCTTGAAGAAATTAACCATGGTGATCAACATATACATATATACAAACAGTAATTGAGCACAAATTACATTTGGAGTGAGTTTAAAATACTCACTGTGAAAAAGATTGAAGTGGTGTGTTGAGAAAGAGAAGCAAATAAAGAATCCAATTGGGCTTGCAAGCTATGGATGATCAAGCTTCTACTCTCTCTCTCTAAAATCTATAAAACCTACTGAGTAATTCTCTCTCAACCCTCTGTGTATCTAGTGTTGTGCAGAAAGTGTGTGAATAGAGAGAGTATGTCAGTGTTATGTAGAATTCCCAAAATCAAGACTTGGCCTCCAAGTTCAACCTCAATTACTCAACAAACTAATTTTGTTTTCTTAACATCAATTACACCAATATGTGTATACGTATATAGGATACACACCTACAGACTATACAATCTAGAGGAGGTGGGATTGTAGAGGTCATATAGAGTACTAGGGGTCAAGTGGGGTGTTTGGGAAATGTAGATTGAGTCTCAACAAGCATACACACAAGAAATACATCACCAAACAAGGCACAAGCCAATAATGAGTTGCCATAAATAGAAATAAAGCATGAGTCATGTCCAACTTTACATCACTTCCAAATTCTGTGAAAGTTTGACACGGCGCAGACAGTTTTGGAAGTAAACTGGTATTTTCGCGGCGCGGTGCTTACCACAAAAATACAGAAAATTCATTTTAACGTAAGAAATGGTTTTCCGGTTTCATAAAAATACTGCTTGAGTTAAAAGAAAATATTCCACCATTTTGAAATACAGTTTTAAAATCCAACACAGGTATTGCTAAATTTTATAAAATTGCAGTTTGACCCCAATAAGAATTTCAATATGAATCAAAACAACTATTAAAATTCTAAACATGAGAATTGCAAGTTTGAGACAATGTTTTGAAAACCGGACCGTTCATCAAACCGGAAAAATTACCGGGTTACGGGTTAGTGGCTCAACCGTCGGGTGAACCGGAATCAAACCGTGACGTCATAAATAGATAATTTATATATTTATTTATAATTATTACTAAGAACACATAAAACTAGGAAATAAAAAATATCATACCAAAAATTCTCAATTTTAAAATGTACAATATAATACATCCTAATATAAAGTAGCATAGAATATCTCTCATAGCAACTTTTTATTGTCAATTCAGCCGTGTGCATTTGTATATTATTTAATAGAATAGGTAGTTGTGTATATTAAATGAGTGAAATCATTAAAGTTGACTTGGAACTTGAAGTTTTTGGGAGAATACAAAATTAATGATGCTTCTGCTATGATTGACAGAGTAGGTGGCGTCTAAATGGTCTAATCCTTGGGTTTTTTAAAAGGTTCACGAACTGGCCGGGTAGATAAAACCGTGACCGGTTTACCGGTTTTCCGGTTTAACCGGATGGTTCACCGATTTTGAACGGTTTTAAGCTAAATACGGTTTACCGGTTTGAACCGAGCCGAAAAGTTGACCGGTCGACGGTCCAACCGGTTGAACCGGCCGGTCCGGTCCGGTTTTTAAACCATTGGTTTGAGATAACATCAGGAATACTAATTAAACATGAAATGAAATTTTAAAATTAAATGAAATACAGGTTGTTACAACAATATACTTGTCTATGGATGCTCTAGAGACGGTTAAACTCTCACATTGAAATATTGATATACAGACTTTTGGGTACCATTCAACATTTAGATTTTACAACTTCATAAACAACCAAATTTTCTAGACAAAAGAGAATTTCAAATAATTACTATTTCCAACATTATTGCCTTTTTTTTAGGCGGTGTCAGATTAATTAAAAAAAAAAGATATCAAAATTTGTATAAACTTTCCTTGGCAATAAATCCTATAATAAATTTACCCATACCGATGACAATAAAGATTTATATAATGCATATTTCGAAGTGTATTTATCTTTCTAGGGAAAATTGGTGAAAAGATCATTAAGAGAAATTTTACTGTCATTAAGGACAACTTAAAGTAAACATTGGGGATAAATCCTCACAATGTCCATAGAACAAAATACCCTCATTTTCATCCTCTAACCCTAACCAAACCCTAGCCACTATTACTACCACCCCTGCCACCTCCAGCCACCACTGCCATCTCTGGCGACCACCACCCTCGCCATCTCCAGCGATCACCACCATTTCACCTCTTGACCACCACCTTTTCGACATCCCACCACCATCCTCACCACTCCTGACCACCCCCCACCACTCGACTGAACTTCGACAACCACCAATATCTCGACTAAAGATTGTCTTTTTGCTTAGCAAAATAATAAGAGTAAAATTTCACTTAAGCTACTATCTTAAGAGAAATTTTACTTAACGTTGTTCATGTGAAATTTAACTTGATTTTTGAAAATTCTGCAACTAATTTGTATACTTGGTAATATACATATGCGATGATCATGAAATCGCCTTGTATGGTGGTCGACGGAGATCATGAATTGCCGGCGATGGCGATGACGTTTAGATCTAGATCTAGATCTTGACCGGTGATGGGGGCGACGGCTCCGGTGGTAGCGGCGGCGATGGTTCTGGTAGTGGTGGTCGCAATGATGGTGGCTATGGAGGGAGGAGGAGAGAGAAAGCTAGAGAGAGAAGAGAGATGGTGGTGGTGGCTATGGAAGGAAGAGGAGAGAAAGTTAGAGAGAGAGAGAGAGAGAGAGAGAGAGAGTGGTGGGGGCGACGACTCCGGAGGTAGTGGCGACGACTCCGGTGGTGGTGGTCGCAATGGTGGTGGCTATGGATGGATGGAGGGAGAGAAAGAAGAGAGATGGTGGTGGTCGTCTCCTAGGTTCCATGAGCAATTTTGCCTTTTAGACGAACATTTAAAATTTTAGAGGATTTTAGGAAGAAAAGTTAAAATTTTAGGGGACTTTAGGAGGGAAAGTTTTGTAGAGTGTGTCCTTGTGTGAGTTTTAATTTATGGCTTGTCCTTTAGTCCAAAGAGACCAAGTCTTAGGGACCTTAGACCAAGCCTTCCTATTTTCTAATGGGAGTTTCATTATAAAGAGGGTGTTTGGAAACCTTTGAGAATGGACTTCTGGAAGAAGAATTCCATTTACGGAAGTGAAATCTGTTTGGTGAGGTAAGAGAATGGACCTCTTGACAAGAAGTGCATCTCCAGAATGCCCTTTTGGAAAAGTCAAAAATCCCGACGTCTCAAAACTGTGATTTTGCACTTCGCCAGAAGTTAGGAGCTTTGTACACACAATTACATTTTTATCCCTTGTTTTATAATTAAGGTCATCTTTATCCAAATCTCATACCTGAATTACATAGCCTAGTCGAACTCCTATTGTTTTACATAGCCTAACTGAATCCCTATTTTTTTTACATAGCCTAGCCGAATCCCTTTTTTTTTTGGGACAGACATTGTTTAATTAAAAGTGCTTTTTCTTATAGATTTTTTTTTCTGTACCCATTTTTAGTACATTTGACATGATAATTATAGATTAATATTTTTAGTTTATTTCAGTTATCTATTTTGCACTCTAAAATTATATACTATAATTTGTTGTATCCATTTTGTTTTAAGGGTAATATTGGTAAGTACAAGTTTGTACTTTTAAGATGTTGCCACCAAATGTATTTGCACATTTAATTAGATGCACTTTTAATTAATAAAAAAAAACACTCATTCACCGAATTAACAAACACTTTTTTATTTCTTTTTCTTTTTCCTTTTCTTTTTTTAAAGTCCATCTTAAAAAGTCCATTCCAAGAATGGAGTTCAGTACGAGAAGTTACCTCAATCACCACCAAAAAATTTACCCATGACGTAGGCAATAAAAATTTATACACTACCGCTTTATTTTGAATATGTATTCGAAAATGCATTTATTTTCTAATGGTGAAAATGTCCATTCCTAAAGAGTTGACTTTTGAATTAAAAACCCACAGTCTATTTTAGGGGTATAATGGTACTTTTCCTGCATAACTAACATTTTTAAGATTCCATCATTGACGGGGATGTGAATGTGATTTTATATACCATGATTAAGGTCCTTGTATACTGATCTTATAAGAACAATGCAAAATCCCAATATATTATCGAGAAAAACGTAGGAGAGTAAACGTTTTTTTTTTTCTTCTTTCCCTCGTTCTCTTTCTTTCTCTTAAATAAAAAAACAAAAAATTTAAAAAGAAACAAAGCAGTGAAGATTATATTTTCCCATTTATCAAGATTAAGCTATAAATCTACGCTTCACCAATTCTTAGAATTTGTTTGATTGATTACTAATTAATCACAATGAAGTCCTTTGAGGCCAAGAAGAAAAATAATGTGAAAGTTAACACCATTTTTAATTTAGAGTTACAATATACCCTCTTGTGTGAATAAAAATAAGATTTTGTCTATTTTTTATTAATTCATATACCTTAACTAATAACTTGTTCCCAATACTTACACCACAAGAAGTATTCCTATGGAGACTTGGAGCGCACCATCGAATCCCATTCTTATGACTCTTATCAGTCTCCACAGCATGTGCGGCCGGGTAGTCCCACACGTCAACAACTAAACAAAAATGTAAGTTGTCATATCCTCTCTAATTAGACGACAGATTTATTTTGGATCCATCAATTTTTTTTTTTGACACCGTTAACGATTGTTTCTAATTAACACGTATTTCTTTTTTCTTTATTATTATAATGTACTGCACAAAGAGAGGTAGTGCTATTCCAACCCATATATCTTGAAAATTTAGACTTTACATGTCTTTAGGTGTAAGGGGAATTTTTCAATTTGATGCATTACTTTGAAAAACACAAGGAAACATGGACCAATTAGGTTACAGAATTTGCACAGTATATACGTGAGATGTATCTCCAAGTCTCCAACAGTAGTGGTCTAGTAACACGAAGATGAGCGGAAATGAGTATTCTATTTAAAACGTCGAAGTAAAAACATGTCAGTAAATTCCCTTTGACAACAATTTTGGAATCCACATGTGATTAAAGAGATATGTACTCCAGAAGAAAAAAAAAAGGTGAATCGATTGTAGAAATTAGCAACTGGTTAATGCGAAAACAAATTTTGTGATTAAGTCGTGAAAGTAAAATTAATGCGAACCAAGCACTACAACAAAAAAAAAAAAAAAAAAAAAACAATCAAACATACAAAAAAAACAAACAAACAAAAAAAAAAGAGAGGAGCAAATTTCAAATTTTTATAAAGATATTTTAATTAAGATTAAGATTACGCTTAAAGATATTTTAATACCCTCTAGTTTCACCGAAGTTTTATTTTGGCCCCTCTAGTTTCAATTTAAATACTTTGGAGCCTGTAGTTTCAATTTTAGTGCAATGTGGGCCCTAATCCTAGCTCCGTTAACAATAGAAGACAGAAAAGTTTCACTTTGGGCTCTAGAGTTTAGGCGAAGTTTCACTTTGGGACCTAAAGTTTTGGAGAAGTTTCACTTTGGGTCCTAGAGTTTTCAAGGCACATGAGTGCGCCGTCAAGTTGCACTAACGGAGTTAGAGGCAGGACCTACATTGAAACTAATTCTACACTACTGGGCCCAAAGTGTTTAAATTGAAACTAGATGACCCAAAATAAAACTTCGGTTAAACTAGAGGGTGCTAAAATGTCTTTAAGCTTTAAGACTATCTTTAATAGATATGACAATTGAGGGCCTTGAATAGCCTTAAATACATGTTCTCAGTTGCAATTGATGTCTCAAATGTTCACAATCAAATCAACCTAAAACTTGAGGGCCTCGAGTGATATATTTATAATAGAAGGTCTAAAAATAAAGTTTTAGAGAAAATAAAAGGTACTGAGGTTTATTGGACCCAGTAATAAGATATGACGCTAAGTCCATATTTGTTTAATTTCTAATCCAGGTTGGAGGTCCAATCTCAAGGTCATTAATGCCTGAGCTAAACATTATTATTTTGAGACCCAAGGACATTGCCACTCAATCAAGACTAAGCGGTATGTGATGTTGCATGATTGTGACTTAATTTCTCTAGAATTTTGTGGGCATATCCAACATATCTTCAATTTTGTTATAATAAAGAGAGAATAAGAGAAAGAATAAAAGTAATACTAGAATCAAGTAAGTTTTTCTCATTGATATGCTCTCTATTTATAGGGTAAGGTAGGGGTGTGTGAATAAATATTACTTTACAATTAGATCCCTAACCTAATACAAAATGTGGACTGCCACACATAAATATGTAATATTTACAACACTCCCCCTTGGATGTCCACCATTAAATGATTGTTGCCTCATTAAAACCTTACTAAGAAAAACCCAGTGGGAAAAACGGAGGCTAAGGAAAAAGAGTACAACGTTCTTCCGGAACTTGGTGGATGCGCATAATGCTGCCTCATTAAAACCTTGATAAGAGAAAACCCTGTGGGAAAAAAAAACTCTAATCGAAGGAAAAAGAGTACAGCGTGCCTAAAATTCATTGCATACTTCAGGATGCTTATTTTATGATCACTCCCCCTCATTTAGAGAAAACTTCAGTTGGTTTGATGATTAAGATGACGCATGCCAATTCCATACACCAATTTCTGAAAAGTTGACTTGGGTAATGCCTTAGTAAAGAGATCAGCAAGGTTATCGCTTGATCGAATTTGTTTGACTTCAATTTCACGATTCTCTTGAAGTTCATGTGTGAAGAAAAATTTGGGTGAAATGTGCTTGATCCGATCTCCCTTGATGAAACCTCCTTGAATTTGAGCAATACATGCAGCATTGTCTTCATAGATTGTAGTCGGCTCATCAAAGACTGGAGTTAATTGACAACTACTCCGTATATGCTGGACTAATGATCTTAGCCAGACACACTCTCGGCTTGCTTCATGGAGTGCTAGAATTTCAGAATGATTGAAGGATGTAGCTACTAAAGTTTGTTTAATAGAGCGCCAAGAAATAGCTGCATTATTGTTCAAAAATACACAACCTGTTTGTGAGCAACCCTTATGAGGGTCGGACAGATAACCTGAATCTGCATAACCAACTAAATGGGAATGATTAGATAAATCAGATGAATAAAACAAACCCATATCATGATTAGATAAATCAGATGAATAAAACAAACCCATATCAATGGTCCCACGAAGGTATCTAAAAATGAGTTTTATTCCAGTCCAATGCCTATAGGTGGGTGCAGAACTAAATCTTGCAAGCAGATTCACAGAAAATGCAATGTCTGGTCTTGTACTTTGAGCCAAGTACAATAGTGCACCAATAGCACTCATGTATGGTACTTCAGGACCAAGAATTTCTTCGTTTTCTTCTTTTGGTCGATATGGATTTTTCTTGACATCTAGGGACCTGACGACCATGGGTGTACTTAGTGGATGAGATTTGTCCATATTAAAGTGCTTCAACATCTTTTCAGTATAGCTTGATTGATGAACTAATATTCTACTAGTACTTCTCTCGAGTTGCAGGCCGAGACAAAATTTTGTTTCCCCAAGGTCCTTCATTTCAAACTCTTTCTTGAAATAGCTAGCAGTTTTCTCAAGCTCTTCTGGAGACCCAATTAGATTTATATCATCCACATAAACTGCTACTATGGCAAATCCATTGGTAAATTTCTTTATGAAGACACATGAACAAATGAGATTATTTTCATACCCTTCCTTAGACAGATATTCACTAAGACGGTTGTACCACATTCTTTTGGATTGTTTCAAACCGTACAATGCACATCTTAGTTTGATCGAGTACGTACTTCTTGGTTTTGCTTCAGGCAAAGCCAATCCTTCAGGGATCTTCATGCAAATATCTGTGTCTAAGTCCCCATATAGGTATGTAGTTACTACATCCATGAGTCTCATGTCTAGTTTTTCAGAAACTGCGAGACTTATTAAATATCTGAATGTGATTGCATCCATAATTGGGGAGTATGTTTCTTCATAATCAATCCCAGGTTTCTGCAGGAAACCTTGTGCTACAAGACGTGCCTTAATCTTGCAATATCATTTTTCTCATTTTTTTTTTCTCACAAACACCCATTTAAAACCTACCGGGTTTACATTCTTTGGTGTTTGTGCTATAGGTCCAAATACACCACGTTTTTCAAGAGATTCCAATTCTTCTTGAATTGCTTCTTTCCATTTTGGCCAATCATTTCTTTGTCGACATTCATTTATACTACGTGGTTCAGTATCATCATTTTTATCATTGCCCTTGGATATTTCAGTAGCTACTGCATAAGTAAAGATGTCATCGATGACTAATTTCTTTCGCTCCCACATTTCTCCGGAAAATATATGGAATATTGAGATCTCACTATTATCAGGTACCTGAGTCATAGTCTCTTCAAGGACTAGTGCCTTGTCTAAGGCATTATCTTCCGCGGAGATTTCAGGGAAAGTGGGCTTTTGGTACATAACCTCTTCTAGAGTGCTATGAACATCTTCTTCGGGAGCCATATTAGGGCATGATTTTTCATTCACTCTCCGCTTCCGGGGAGCTGAATCTTTGGAACCTATAGGTCTGCCACGCTTCTGGCGTGCAACAGATTCATTTGCCGCATTCAAAGTTCGTCCTACAGGGACACTAATTCGAGCAGGTGCATTCATAGCTGGCACATGTGACTTTGTCACCTTAACTGCATCATTGAATGAATTAGGTAATTAGTTTGCAATTTCCTGTAAATGCAATATTCTTCTTACCTCATAATCACATTAAGAAGTTCTTGGATCTAGATGAGACAAAGTGGAAGTAGTCCATGATAATTCACGCCGTTCTTCAGGAACAAATTGTTTGCTATTAATTTCATTTTCTCCCCCTAACGGCGGGAAGACTGTCTCATCAAATTGGCAATCTGCAAACCTGGCAGTAAATACATCATCTGTTAATAGTTCTAGAAAACGAATAATAGAAGGTGAGTTAAAACCAACATAAATTCCCAACCGCCGTTGGGGACCCATCTTAGTACGTTTTGGGGGTGGTATAGGAACATGTACTGCACAACCAAATTTTCGCAAGTGTAAAATGTTAGGTTGACGATCTGTCACAAGTTGGGCAGGTGAAAATAGATTATAAGAAGTGGGTCTAAATTTAAGTAACATTTCAGCATGCAAGATAGCATGTCCCCATGCACTAACAGGAAGTTTAGATTTCATAAGCAAAGGTCTTGCAACAAGTTGAAGGCGTTTAATTAGGGATTCTGCTAAATCATTTTGTGTGTGTACATGCGGGACAGGATGTTCAACATCAATTCCTATGGATGAACAATAGTCATCAAAAACTTGAGAGGTAAATTCGGCTGCATTGCCAAGTCGAATAGACTTAATTGGTTGGTTCGGAAAGTGTGCCTTAAGTTTGATAATTTGACTAAGTAATCTGGCAAAGGCAGGATTACGTGTAGTGGAAGCATCTAATAAGACCATGTAATATCTAAATGGGCCACTAGCAGGGTGAATTGGACCACAAATGTCACCTTGTATCCTTTGTAAGAAGGATGGTGACTCAAAAGCAATTTTAAGAAATGAAGGTTTAGTAATAAGTTTTCCTTGTGAACAAGGAATACAAAAGTGTCCACTAGGAAAAATCAAATGTTGGTTTGCTAGAGTATGCCCATTTGAGTTATCCACTATCTTCTTTAACATTGTAAATCTAGGACGACCCAAACGATCATGCCAAAGAATTAAATTACTTGGGTCTTTGAGCTTCTGACTCCCTTTAAGCTTCTGGCTCCCTTTAAGCTTCTGGCTCATAATGGCATGTGATTCAACAATCGCAATTGTTGTGTAATATAATCCCAATGAGAAAATAGAGAATTTTTCTAATGTAAGCTTCTGGCTTCCAACATAAGAAATTATGCATAAAAATTCTTTGTTACCTTCATTTTTAGTTTCAATATGATACCCATTCATGCGTATATCTTTAAAACTTAGCAAGTTTTTTCGGGAACTACTTGAGTATAACGCATTTTGAATAAATAGGTGAGTACCATTTGGTAACAAAATATAGGCTCTTCCGGAGCCTTCAATAATTTGTGCAGATCCAGCTATAGTGGACACATTTTATTTGTTAAGTTCTAGTGTAGAAAAGAACTTTTGACATTTAAGTATGGTGTGGGTTGTCCCACTATCAACCAGGCATATATCATCCTCGCATTTTTGCATCCCAAGATCCGTACCTTAAAAATAAATAAAGTAAAGAATAATAAACTATCAGATATTTTATTCAACGAACAATTATTCAAATAATCCAAATAAAACTTGTCCTTTTATTAACTAGAAAACAACCTTTGGACCTTTGCTTCGTTTAAATAATAAAAACTGAACTTAACATTGATCAATGATAAATAGCCAATGTTGTGCAAGAATTAAAAACTCAATAAATAAATATCCGTTTGGTAACCCCAACACTGTTAGATGACTGCAACACGTAATATAGGTATCAATACCATGTGTAGCCATTGATCATATTTACAAACAAACGAGATCAAAACACTATATAGTTGCGCTGAATCAAATTTAAAAAAAATTGATATGGCCTAACCATTGTAGGGTTATTAAAAACTTACAAAAGTTAATGTCACACCCCGATTTTTGGAAAGCCAAATAATCAGCATAGAACTAAATCTAGACTACTATTCGACTGCCCAACTATCCGAGTGAACACCACGAAGCCCATCCTAATAAAACTTTTTAATGGAAATAGATGTTCTTAAAAACCTGGTTAAAACATTTGTAGTAAATCTCCATTTATGTTTTTAAAACAAAACCACCACGTTTCCATTAAAAAAAACACTCATGCGGTTCCGAAAATACTCAAATATATTTGATTTTGGAAAGCCAAATAATCAACATAGAACTAAATCTAGACTACTATTCGACTGCCCAACTATCGGAGTGAACACCACGAAGTCCATCCTAATAAAACTTTTTAATGGAAATAGATGTTCCTAAAAACCTGGTTAAAACATTTATAATAAATCTCCATTTATGTTTTTAAAACAAAACCACCACATTTCCATTTTAAAAAAAACACTCATGCGGTTCCGAAAATACTCAAATATACTTGATTAAAGCTACAACTACTAAATCACTTATATTAAAAAGCGAAAGCTGAATAAACATTTCTAAATTCTCATTAAGAATAAAAATCTTTTCATTTACAATTAAAGCTTTGAAAGAATAACCTCTATTACAACCTTTGGTCAGAGCTACTAAACGTCTCAATACCAACTACAATAATGGCCCACAATGCCAAAAAAAATGAAAGTAGCAAATGAACAGTAAAAGTCTTCATGCCCTCAAGCAAATCCATGCAATCCAATAGTCATACCGGCCTACTCCTTAATCTGCAAAACGGCTGCGTTTCCCGAGAAACGCCCCCGCATGATAAACATCACACGGGTCAGCATTGTATAACAACACTGGTATGTGTAAACACGCTCCAGTCTCAAGGATCACTCGTGGTCCCCTCAACTCCAACCCAACAATAATCAATTAACATAATAATACCCAATAAATTTCCCGGAGGTTGGGAATCCGCTGGACTCCCTCCCTCTCTTGACCACAAACACATATAGACTTGTAGGTAGAACTGTAGTTCCACACGTGAGTGAGGACAAGCGGTAGTTTCCTCGAGTCACGGCGGCAGTTTGTTCCACCCACAAAGTAAAAGAAACACTTACTCTTAAATAATATGGTGAGCCAAAGCCTGCATACAATGGTTAGTGGGCCCACCATCCTGCAACTCGAGAGTTAGCACAAATCCTTAGTATTAGAATAAGAAATTCTCCAATATCGAATCATTATATCAATTTCCTTTGCATTATACCACGGTAACCATTTTGAGTTTTCAATTTCATGTTTCGCAACAGTTTATCCATTTGCATTTAACGCTCTACAATCACTGTCATTTTTTTCTTGCCCTAGGTTCACCACTAAGATCACCCTACTCATGGTCAACTTACTTTTTTTTTTATGAATGATTCATTATTCAATTTCCTAGGTTCACCACTTGGTCACCCTCTATGGTACACCCACACATATATCCCATGTGTGCCCGGTCATACTACTAACATCCACTCTGGTGCTAGTTTGGTTGGGGTATCAACCAAACCAGGTATACACACAGAAGGCCAGTCAATATGCCTAGACGTCTAACAAATAAGCCAGGCATAAGGCTTAAGCCAGCTTGATCACGAAGCCACTGGCAAAAGGGTACACTCAGCAAGTCGAGCTACCAAAAAAAAACATATCACACAACGGGGAGCGGTGAACACTAAGGAACTTGAAACCATTTTTTTTTTACCATCTACGTTAATTCACACAAGTACCATTCATGAGGATTTAATCACGCCATTAACCACTTCGAAAATTTATCATTTATTACATGGATTATCATTATCTGATTATTCACAATAAGGCCCTTGCGCCAAACTTCTATTCACGTCTCTAACGTAGTATTTCCACAATCATCATTTAATACTACACATAGCATAAGTCATAGCATTTAAAATCGGCATTCAACAGTACTATTTAAAACGGTCCCAAACAAATCTTATATTAAACAGCCCCAAAACTAGCATGGGTTGAAATTGTTCTTCATAATAATACCGTACAAAGAAACATCTCTAACAATTTTCATAAACATAATTCGAAATTCGGAGTTAACATTTACTGCTACTGTAATATGAATTTTCTGTCCAAACGGTGCAGAATTGAGAAAAATGCCATTAGACGAAAAACGTGCACAATCGCGTTTTACATTGACTTATGTGGACAGTTTTACAAAAAACAAAATGTATGAATTAATACGAATTATTTTCTAAAACAGATCTGAGAGTTTTCTTCAATTTTACCCAAATCCGAATTTGTGTTAGTCTTCTTTTTTTTTTCTTCAATTTTCTAAATAACTTATATCTAACCTTTGATATATATATATAAATGTATATGTATATGTATATATCACTATAGATCCGTATCTATATAAACACCCATTTATACGATTTATTCAGACTATAATGAACACAAATCGAAAATCAATCAAATTACGAATCAACCCTACAAATCTAAATGTTTACTCACCGAATTGGGAAAAGAAAGATGATGATGATGATGATGGTGAACTCCCTTCTTTTCTCTTCTCTTCTCTTTTTCTTCTCCTTCTAGGTGGCTAGGGTTGCCTCTTCTCTCTCTCTCTCTCTCTCTCATTTTTTTCTAACCCTAGGATATATTATCTACCTATATGCATATAATACACACACAATACATATATTACTCATACAAATATTAATAATCCCGTTTTTCTTTTTATGGGCTCACTAAAGAGACTCATATGAGCCCAAAATATAACACAAACCATTAAAATGGCTAGCCCAAAGGATACTCATACCCCGGGTACTTAATTTCAATACCAGATACACTATTTAACACATTCGCGGGCCTGTAAACACTATATTTAAAAAAAATACATATCAACACTTCATTTTTTTTTTAATAAATTTAAATTAATAAAATGTAGCATTCAAACTAAAGGGCTCACTAATGATTTTATTTATATGCCCTCCAAACTTAAAATTTTTCAAACACATGTCTTACATATGCACACTCATATATCATTGCTAAATGAAAAAAATTAATTAAAATAATTTTTTACACACTTAAAAATTTTAGGGTTGTTACAGTTAACCCAAGTATGAAAATAAATATTGGATCGAGCTTCAGGTTCTATTATAAGGATCAGTACCATGGGAGTTTACCTTGATCAAATATCATTTCATGATATCTCAAACATGAAAACACATGATATTAATGTCCAATCGTACTATGATCCATATATATATATATATACTATTTCATATAGAACTTCGAGTTCTAGAGATACAAAAATATATATTATTTAATACAGAACTTCATATTCTAATTTTTTTTAAAAATTTTTTTTATAGAACTTCAGATTCTAATATCCTTCTAACATATACACAAAAATAATATAACTCTCACAGATCTTCAGGTCTGTATTATTTATTTATAGGGAACTTTAGATTGTAATAAATTTATCACAAATCTGCAAGTCTGGATTATATATTTCATATAGAACTTCAGGTTCTACTGTAATTTGCACAAATCTTCTAGTCTGTATCATTTATTTTATTCAGAACTTCAAGTTCTAATACTCACATTACAGATCTGCGAGCCTGACTTATTTATTTCATATAGAACTTCAGGTTCCAAAATATACATCATAGATCTTCGAGTCTGAACAATTATTTTATAAAGAACTTCAGGTTCTCATATATATATATATATCATAGATCTTCAGGTCTGCATTATTATTTTATCGAGAACTTCAGGTTCTCATATATATATATATTATATAGATATCAGATTTATTTATTTCATATGAAATTTCAGGTTTCAAAATATATATCACAGATATTCGGGTCTGGATTATTTAATTTATATAGAACTTCAAGTTCTAACATATAGATATATATATATATATACACACATATATACCATGGATCTTCTTTGTATAGAAAATAAAGAAACAAATAATAATCTCAAGATTTAAGATTTCGTACCTGTGGTTACTCTAAATCAAGGAAGAAGTAAACTAAATTATTTCTTACCTTTGATTCTATGTATTGAAGAAGAATGGAAGACTAAACTTCTTTTACTTAGGATTTTCCTCTTGAGAGACTATTGTGCTGATAACGTGTTATAATAAAGAGAGAATAAGGGAAAGAATAAAAGTAATACTAGAATCAAGTAAGTTTTTCTCATTGATATGCTCCCTATTTATAGGGTAAGGTAGGGGTGTGTGAATAAATATTACTTTACAATTAGATCCCTAACCTAATACACAATGTGGCCAGCCACACATAAATATGTAATATTTACAATAAATTTTAATATATAAGGATAAAATACATTTTAGTGTCTCGTCATTATATCCAATTAATATTAATTTTGAGACATGTTTTATTAATTGAAACACTTAAGTCCTCGATTTACAAATATGTGTCCTTTAAGGATAATTATTAACGCATCTAAAAAGTACATAGGAATGGATCAAGTGAAGGGCCCAAAAATCAAACTTTTGAGTAATTCCAAGTTATTATAAAAATTTTAAGCCTAAATTTTGGGGATACCATGATCCATTCCTTTTTTTTTTTTTTTTTTTTTTTTACGATGTTAAAATTGTCCTTAAATAATGACTTGTTTGCAAATTGAGGGCCTTTAATGTTTCAATAAATAGTATAGGTTCTACCACTGGGGGTGCCATTTCTACAGGAACGTTCTCAATATGTGCAAAAAGGAAGTCCTTAAACTTCTCGACGTTGGGATTATATATCCTATATCTGATAGCCCTTGGGTTAGTCCAACCCAAGTGGTGCCCAAAAAGGCAGGTATAACGGAGCATCAACAAACCAAGGTGCAACACAGGAATGACGTGAGTGCTTCGGTGCCCAAAAAGGCCCGACGACCTCTTTGTGCTTGAATTTCAGAAAATCTATAATAGTTATCGATGCTCCGCTTTTTGGGGATGATTCCTAACTCATGTATCTATATGCCGATGTAAAATCGTGAGAGCCAAAATGAAACATTGGTATGACTACATGGTACTAAAATAATTTCTTTTAGCCAAGATAGAAATATGAATTTTCTCTTCACGTCTTTAAATTTGAAGATATTCACCCACTGCCCAACATCTTTGTCCAAACTTTATGAATTAGATATATGTCCTTTTTTTTAGTAACTTTTAACTCATAAGAATTAACCAAGTGGGTTTTGCCCAAATGGTGTGACATCTCTAACTCTCCCCAGTGGGAAGATTGAGGGTTCGACTCTCCGGAATGGGAGTCTTTGCTTGCCCCTTTGTTTGTTCTTCAGTCGCAATGAGAGGTCCTTAATTGTTGGACTTTATTGTTGGGCTTTGGGGTTGGGTTAGGTTAGGGTGGGTGTGTGTGGTGTGTGTTTGTGTGCGTGTCCAGCCATAATCCAGATAAGGAAAAAAAAAAAAAAAACTCATAATAATTATTATTATACAATTATGATAAGCAATTAATTATGAAATGAATTAACAAATAAGTTTTTTTTATTTATTTTTGTGTATTTTAATTTCTTGGAATAAATTACAATTTTCATCCTCCAACTTAATTTGGGGCCGATTTCACTTTAGTCCCTTAATTTCTAGTTTTCTCAAATTAGTCCCCCAAATCCAGTGAGTGTTTACCTTTGGTCCTATAACAAACATTTCATTGCAAATAATTGTCTTCAGCAACGAAAGGTTTGCCTTTTTTGTATGAAGAATCGGTTTGCAAATTATCCTTTTTCCTATGTATTTTGTCTTTTGAAAACTAACTCATAAGGTTACTGGTCCAGTGGAAGAGGATGAAAAGATTGCAAAAGAAGAAGCGGTGTGCATGTTTTGTTATGACATATTCAAAGAAGATAATGTGTTGAAGACAATATGCAAATGCAAAAACTACCTCATACACGAAGAATGTGAAGTGAAGTGGTCTAGAGAGAGAGGAAATAACATTTGTGATGTCTGTAATCAAGAGTTCCAGATTGTACCAGTAGCTTTGATTAGGGAGATGGCTGACACACAAGAGGGTCACAAAAAGAAAGGGAAACAACAAAGCTTCTCTTCACGATTGAAGAGGTAACTAACTAATCTCTTCCTTGTTATTATTGTGGTTTAGAGTCTTTTTTCAGTTTTTTAAAAACTCAAATTAACTTTCAAGCTGATAAAAGAAATTAAATTGAAGGGCGAATTAGTGATTAGTCCATTTACAGTCCGTTGGGATTAGCTAAACTATGAAGTGACAAAAGTCATAAAATATTAAGTGATTGTTTATTAAGTGATCGAATATTAAGCCACTTTTTCAGCTGACTCTTAGCTTAATTTGCTTAAGTGTTGACTAATCCAAACACTTCTATTTTACAAAACAATCACTTTTTTCTTTTTTCTCAAAATCCACAATTAACCAATTAATTTTTAATTTTCAGCTCACCCAAATGAGCTCTTAAGGACAAAGATGCCAATATGCGGAAACAGATGATCATTGTTTCTAAATTCTTCGATTGAGAGACTCTCTATTCCCTTGCTTATTGAGCTCATTTAGACAATCAACTTTTTACATTTCGAAAATCAAATAACTTTAAAGCTGAAAAAAAAGAGACTAATTAAAAAGAAGTAATTTTTTTTCCTCGAAAAAGATGAACAAAACCTCTAGAAAAATTTTTCGTTCAACTCTCATCTTAGAAAAGCCTCTAATTCCAACAACAATACAGAACGTTAAACAAGTCTTAAATATATCCACATAAAAATCTCTTTTAGGGAAAAAAAAAAAAACCCTCATATTTCTGTTAAGTATATATAGACATGTGCTGATATTGAGTCAGTGATTTCCCAATTACAATTCTGTTACAACATTCTGTTAGAATTCTGTTTCTATGAGAGAGAGTTTGTTATTTCAAATTACTCTTGTATCTCTCTATATAGCATATAAACTGTAAATGCTTTCATTTAGTTAATGAGAATCAATTTTACTTTTCTCTCAATAATTCTTCATGGTATCAGAGCCCTCGGTTCTACATCTGTAAATTCCAATCTGCTTCATCTTCTTCATCGCCTTCTTCATTTTTTTTTCATCTCTGTTACTGGTTCATTTCTGATCTGCTATGGCGATTCTATCATCTCTAAATCTTCCTACCAATCTAATTTTCTTTGTCTCAAACCTCAATTCTCTTGTTACAATCAAATTGGATCACGATAACTTCATGATTTGGCAATTACAACTACGCAGTGCCCTAAGAGCTAATCAGCTTCTTGGTTTCGTTGAAGGCTCGATTCCAAAACCTTCTACATAAATCTTAGATGAATCAGGTCAGGTAATTCCTAATCCAGCTTTCAATGAATGGATAAACATCGATAGACAGCTTGTTAGTTGTCTTAATGCTACAATTTCTCCTTCTATACTACCACAAGTCATTGGTTTTGAACATGCACATCAAATCTGGTTGCATCTGTCTAAGAGATACATTTCTTGTTCTAGATCTCACATTCATGAGATTAAACTCAAGCTTTTAAATGCAACAAAAGAAGGATCAATGGATTCTTATCTCGATACAATCAAGAGTTGTGCTGATAGGTTAGCAGCTGCTGGATCTCCTGTTAATGATGAGGATTTGATACTATATACCATTAATGGCCTCTCTAGTGAGTACTCCTCCTTAAAAACTTCTCTTAAAACAAACACTCAGATGTTATCTCTCAGTGATCTTCATGCAATGTTAAGATCTGAAGAAACCCATATGAATAGAGAGATGAAAAACCCAAATCAGTTGAGTACTGCCTTGTCTGCTATTTCAACCAATAGCAATTCATCTAAATCATCACATAATCAGAATTTTAGTCACAGAGGGGGGGTTCAATTTTAACAGAGGAGGAAGAAATAGGGGTAGTTTTAGAGGTGGAGGAGGTAGAAACAATGGCTATGGCAGACAAAACTCATATAATTCTCATCTTCCTAAAGTTTTCTGTCAAATCTGTGGTAAAGGTAATCATACTGCCTCTGAATGTTACCACAGATTCAATCATTCCTTTCAACCTCATAACACTCAACCTCAGGCAAATCTTGTTGTTCAGAAAGAGGATATCACTTCTGTTCCTCTGTTACCTACTCCACCCACACCATTGTTTGATCAACCTCAATCCTCTTCTTTTCCTCTTTCTTCTCCTCCACCTTTTCCTCAGGAAAATTGGTACTTAGATCACTCAACTATGGCAAATTCTTTCTCTCCAGAGCAGACCCAAAATTCTACTCCTCAAGCCTTTCTTGTTAAAGAAACCTTTCAACCCACTTCTTCTGAATCTGAATGGTTCTTGGATACTGGAGCAACAAGTCATTTAACCAAAAATCTAGGTCATCTTAAGTCTTTTAAAACTTACACAGGTCCTCATTCTGTTGCTGTTGGAAATGGTGATGTCATTAAAATCAAGAATACTGGTGCTGGGATCCTACCCACACCAACCAGGTCCTTAGCTCTCTCCCAAATTCTTCATGTCCCTAATGTTAGCCATAATCTCCTGTCTATTTATCAGCTTGCCAAGGACAACAATTGTAGGTTTATCTTTGATAGTGATGGTTTTGTGGTTCAAGATAAACTCACAAATCAAATTCTCTTTCAAGGTCCTTCCCATCAAGGCTTATACCCTTTTTCTCATCACTCATTTTCCCAATCTGTTACTCCTACATCTCAAACTGCTCTTGTTTCAGTACAGTCTATCACTCGTCAATGGCATCTTCGATTAGGTCATCCTTCATCCAAAACAATGAGTCTCTTGGCTTCCCATTATCAAGTTCCATTGTCTGTCTCTTCTCTTACTCCTTGTCATCCTTGCTTAAAATCAAAAAGTCATAAACTCCCATTTCCTAAGTCCACCACATCTTCTCAGTTTCCCCTTCAACTTGTTCACACAGATGTTTGGGGCCCTTCCTCCACTCCATCAGTTTCTGGCTTTAGGTTTTATGTCATTTTCATTGATGACTACTCCAAGTTCACTTAGTTATACCCTCTTCACCATAAGTCAGAGGTCTTTAACACTTTTGTTAATTTCAAAGCTTTGGTTGAAAATCAATTCAACTCCAAGATCAAAGTGTTAAGATCAGATAATGGAGGAGAGTATGTGAATTCTCTTATGACTTCATTTCTTCTTAAACATGGAATTGTTCATCAGAAAACATGTCCACACACTCCTCAACAAAATGGAGTGAGTGAAAGGAAGCATAGACACTTAATTGAGACTACACTGGCACTTCTTTCTCACTCTTCCATGCCTTTGAAATATTGGGTTGATGCAATCTTAACTTCTATCTTTCTCATCAATAGATTACCATCTCTTAATCTAAATTCAAAAACTCCTTATGAAATTTTGTTTCATATTCCTCCTGATTTCACCATGTTCAGAGTCTTTGGTTGTTCCTGCTTTCCTTGGTTGTTACCTTATAGGTCTTCCAAATTGGATCCTAAGTCTAGGTGTTGTGCTTTTCTGGGATACTCTTCTGATTCTAAGGGATATAGGTGCATTGACATTGCTACTGGGCAGGTTTTTACTTCAAGACATGTTCAATTCATTGAGACTGAATTTCCTTTCAGTTCTCCTCCTTCTTTCTCTACTCTTCCATCCTCATCTTCTTCTTCTACTCTTCAACTATTTTCTGATAATCTTGTTCTTAACTCAGCCTCATCTACTGTCTCTTCTGGATCATCTACTCAGGTCCCTTCTGACCCATCTCATGTGTCTACTACTTGTGATCTTCCTTCCACTACTTGTGATCTTCCTTCTACTTCTTCTTCCACACTTAATAATCACCCAATGACCACTAGATCCAAAGCTGGGATCTTCAAACCCAAATTGTCTTTCATACCCTCAGCTAATATAGCCACTGCATCTACTGAATTATCCACTGAACCCCCTAATTTTCTTACTGCTTACAAATCTGCTGTTTGGAGAACAGCTATGTCAGAGGAATACAATGCTTTAATAGCTCAAAGAACTTGGACTTTAGTTCCTCTTCCTGCTGACAAACCAGTAATAGGTTGTAAATGGGTTTTCAAGGTTAAGCAAAATGCTGATGGGAGTCTTGGAAGATATAAAGCTAGATTGGTTGCCAAAGGGTTTCATTAGACAGAGGGATTGGATTATTTTGAAACCTTCAGTCCTGTAGTCAAACAACCAACAATTAGACTTGTGTTGACATTGGCTCTTCACTTTAATTGGCCAGTTAAGCAACTAGATGTATCCAATGCATTTCTCCATGGTACTCTTGAGGAAGAAGTTTATATGATTCAACCACAAGGATTTATTGATCAATCTGCTCCTAATCATGTCTGTAAACTCAATAAAGCTCTGTATGGCTTAAAGCAAGCCCCTAGAGCTTGGTTCTCTACTCTCTCCCGGTTCTTGCTTCAACATCACTTTGTGAATAGTCCGGCTGATACCTCTCTCTTTATCCAACATACCTCCAATCAGGTCCTTATTGTTTTAGTTTATGTTGATGATATTTTAATCACTGGAAGTAATCCCTCAGCTATCTCTTCTTTTATTTCATCTATGAGCTCAGTCTTTGCTATGAAAGATCTTGGTTACCTTCACTACTTCTTAGGGATTGAAGTCTCTCACAACCCTAAAGGGATGTTTTTGTCTCAAGCAAAATGTGCTTCAGATTTGTTACTCAAAGCTGCAATGGCTGAGTGTAAACCTACAGCTTCTCCTATTGCTACCAAACCTTCATTGCCCCCAGAGGACACTCCCTTTTCTGATCCACAACTCTGCAGAAGTCTTGTTGGCTCTCTACAATACCTCACCATTACCAGACCAGATATTTCATTTGCTGTTAACAAAGTCTGTCAGCATATGCATAATCCTCTTACTTCCCATTTTCAAGCTCTTAAGAGACTTCTCAAGTTTATTAAAGGTACTATTCATCATGGGATTCATATGCAATCTGGTCCTCTTGAACTGGTTGCATATTCAAACTCAGACTGGGCTGGTGACTCCATAGATAGAAGGTCTACCACTGGCTATTGTGTATTTTTGGGCTCAAATTTGATTTCATGGACAGCAAAAAAACAGCCCACTGTTGCTAAATCCAGCACTGAAGCTGAGTACAAAGCATTATCTCATACTGCAGCTGAAGTTGTATGGATTCAGCAAGTTCTCTCTGATTTACATGTCTCTCTGGCTCATACTCCAACACTGTGGTGTGATAATATTAGTGCCTTATCACTTGCTGCAAACCCTGTATTCCATGCTAGAACTAAGCATGTGGAGGTTGATTACCATTTTATCCGAGAGAAGATTGGAACCAAGCAATTACAAGTTGCTCACATCTCTTCAGTTGATCAACTGGCAGACTTATTCACCAAGGCTTTGTCTGCTCCTAGGTTCAAGTACTTGAAGGACAAATTGATGCCAAGCTGATAGTGCTTCCCCTTATCAGCTTGAAGGGGGATGTTAAGTATAATATAGACATGTGCTGATATTGAGTCAGTGATTTCCCAATTACAATTCTGTTACAACATTCTGTTAAAATTCTGTTTCTATGAGAGAGAGTTTGTTATTTCAAATTACTCTTGTATCTCTCTATATAGCATATAAACTGTAAATGCTTTCATTTAGTTAATGAGAATCAATTTTACTTTTCTCTCAATAATTCTTCAATTTCCACATATTTCAATTGTGTTTATTTGGTCTTTGAACGGTTAAACATATTGCAATGTGAACTCTTTACGATAGCTTTCGTAAAAAAAAAAAGTAACAAAACTTGTCAGATGGAAGGATGATATTTGTACCATTTGACGAGTTTTCATCACTTTTTTTGACGAAAGGTTTAGCTATGCGCAGTTGGTTGGAAGTTAAATAATCAAACTTGTTTTTTTTTTTTTTTTTCCTTCCAAAAAATAGGTTAATTAGGAATTGTATAAAGTACAAGGGCCAAACCCCGGAATATTACAGTGAGTTCAAAAACCATGCTAAAAAAGAAAAAAAAAAAAAGAGTCAAATCTGGAAAAACAAGAAAAACCCAGAGTCAACTAAAACAAAATTAGCAAACAAAGCCACGAGGCTAAAGACAATGCCCAAATTAAATAATTAATGAAAACAGGGCAAAACAACAAAGAAATTCTATCTTCGGTGATGATCTTTATGGTGACTTCCTCTGAATTTCTTTTTAGCTTCCTTCTTCTTTTGTTTGGACGAGCTGTGGAGCAACCAGATAACAAGGACACATCTTCCAAACCAAACTCAGGATCCTCATCCGAAAAATTATCAACAACATCAGGGGAGTAATGATCTGCCTCCCTATCAACCTCATGAGCAACAGTGGTGTGGAACGTTTTATCTTCTCAGTATTAATGATAACCATTTGATAAATTTTCTTTAAAATCATTAATAGTTGTTAATTTATATTGATGATAGAGTTAACGGAACCTTTTATCTTTCTCAGTTTTTCATTTCTTTTTAATTTGTTATTGTAATACATTTTATCTCTCTTCTTCTTCTTTTTTTTTTAAATTTTATTTATTTTATTTTTTTATCTTCTTTCACCTTTAGAGTTCAACATCCATTCTTTTTTTGGTGCCTTTTCTTTTTTCTCTTTCGTTATTTTCATAGTTGTTGAAGCTTGGTACGCATTTTTTGGCTCATTCTTTAACAATTTAAGCTTTTGAAGTATTGGTGACATAACATGGTGTCAGTGGGAGGCTGCAAAATTCCGTCCGACCCTATTATGGTTTGAATATTGTAGTTTGTTGTTTGTCTGCACTATGATAGAGTTTCGTTTGTTGCTCCTCTACGTACAAAATAAGGTTGCACATGAGGGAGGATGTTAAAATTTGATATACATTGTTGGACTCATTCTCTTAAAGCTTAAACTTTTGAAGTACTGATGACTTAATAATCTCATTCATTAACTCAAAGCCACGTTAATTTTCTTTCAAAATTTAACATATTTTATTTTTCGAAATGCATGAGTTTAAGACTTGTTAGTATTATGATAAAAAAGAAAAAAGAAAAAAAAATTGTTTGTATTATAAAACGTGCCGAGCGGGCTATAGCCCAATTGACATAGCTTCTCTCTTTTCAGTGGAGAGGGAGAGGGTTCGAATCCCCATAGGGGATTCTAGTTGCTTATCCCCCAGTTATTCTTCAGTCAGAATGAGTGACCCTTGTTGAACTTTGTTGTAGGCCAATATGAGAATTTGGAGTTGGATTGGAACTAGGGTGTATGTGTGTGAGGTGTGTGTATTCAGATATGTATAAAAAAAGACCTTGGGCCTTAGCCCAGTTGTTCTACCCTCACCTCTCCCAAGTAGGAAGTGGGGTGTTCAATTCCCCTCGTGGGAATTTGAACCGGGGGATTTATTCCCCTCAGCCGTCTATGGGAGTAAGTCCCTTTGAAGTGGGCCCGTGGCCCCTCCTGACTGTTTGCAGTGTGACTACAGTGTGTGTGTGTGGCACCTGCGGGTGCTTTGACCATCAGCAAAAAAAAAAAAAAGAGATACGTATAAAAAAAAAAAGAAAAAAAAAGGGAAGCATTAAATGCCACATATCATCACTACTGTTTTCCTTTTCCCCTTATTCTCGATTTTATAGTGGCAAGTCCTATTTTAGTACATATATATTTAGACCTTAACTTTCTTCTTTCTTACACATTTACTATTTTTTTTCACAAGTTTACATAAAAGTCCTAGATTAGGTCCAACGAGTATTCTTGTTTAAATAAAGGTCCCTCAACTCTTTTCTTGTCAAAACTACTCAGTTGCTCAAGGGTGCATATCCCTATCATTAACCCACATGTACATTAAAAAAATAAAGACATATAGCATTGCAAAATTCACCCTAATGCACCTAAAAACGTTACGGGCATGATTGTGTGTCCATAAATTTGGATAGAATCATTCATGATTTATTAAGTATTTCGGTATAGAAACTCAGCATCTTAAAAGAGACCATTTAGTAAAATAGAGAACCTCACCTCCTTTTTTCACATGTGATCATTCCTAAGTTCTTTGTATGATGATATAATTATTGAGTTTAAGCACGATTTTTTTCACGTAGTTACTCTTTTTTCCTAAATAATGGATTTTTTTATACCGAAATGCTTTGTACACCCTAAAAGTATTGCAATCACAGTGGTCAAAATAGCAGGACTTGGTTCCTCCATAATTACCTCAGACAAAGAGTTCAGTCAACTACAGAATCAAAACTCCAATTGGTGAATCAATCTCATTCTCTTTTATTCATACCCTTCACTTTGCTTTTGTGAGTTGGTGAGAGAATGGATTAAAATCAAACGAATAGATTGTCAAATAAACAGAGCCAAGACTAGAAGTAAACAAGCAACCTTCTCAGCAAAATGATATAACAAAAATAGCAACAACTTATTCAATTTACCCACATTTTTTAAAAAAATCAAAATTTACAAACATTCAGAATAATCAAAATCCACTATTTTTATACCATAAACAAGTACAAGAACACATGCAAAAACCCACATCGTAAACATGAAGTTTGAAATGAATAAACAAAATTAGACAAAAACTATCCACACACACACACACACACACACACACATTAGGTCGTTACCTCAAACACCTTGCGACCTCCGATACTAGAGAGAATTTATCAAATTTGGAACACCGGAGACAAAATCAATGATGGAAGCAACCTTATGAAAACCTTTATCATCCAATTCTCCGTTTCTTCTTCTTCCTCTATTCCACAATTCTTGTCAAACGGGAGGTCAGCCGGATCACAACCATACATATATATACACACACATATAATCACTAGAAAAGTTGCAGATCAAGCCCCAAATGAATACCTTCAACACAGAAGGCATAATGTTGCCTTACAATTTGCTAGAAAGAATGGCAAAGACAGTCTGTGTCAAAGTAAGTAATAGTAGTACAGTAGCAGCAATAATTGATATTAAACCCCATGGACTATTCAAGTAATTCCGCCTTAAAATTGCCATCCACCGATTCCTATGTTTGTTACAATGGATGTTCACTCTGTTGAAGATGTCCATATAATGGAAATGGTCGGTAGGCCCCATGACAGAATCAGTAATTCTGTTAAACATGGTGGAAACCACTTCATCATCACCCAACCAATTATCAATAATTCCATGGCGACAAAGAATCTCAACATCTTTGGCAGCGTCAATGAGACCATCCATAAACTTCACATAATCAGTAACGTAATTAAGATGGTTATCAGAACCATATTGTTCATAGACAATGAGATTTCTGAAAAAAGTCTCTGTTCTATCTTCAATGGTCAAGGGTGGAATTTGGAATACCCCATTTTTGAACTTTATATCAAACAAACAACCTTCCTCTACCTTCTTGAATTTGACTCCCGCCTCTTGAAGCTCTGTAGCGCAAGGAATAAACCGCCATTTTACTTCATTCTTTGCAGAATCTTTCTCTTCATTCCACTGTGGCCCCACAAATGATGGAAGCCAATTATTGTGTATCAACCCGAGTAAATGTTTGATATCATGATGTGAATCTCCATCAGTACTTCCTCTATAACCTAGACCGGGTAAAAGATCACGAAAAAAGCGCAACACGAGGTAAATGAGCCTCTTATGTTGGTTTGGAACCTCGATCAAATCAAACAACTTACACAGGACAATGAATGGAAGTTGATTTTCAAACAACAAAAAATCCCGCTGCAAGCTACTAACGATCCAGTCCATTTTGAAAATAAGATCATTCGTGCCTCTTAAATGGGGCGTCTCAAATTTTCGCAACAGTTCAATTATGAAGCAACCATCTATTAGCATCATTTCCGTCAGCTCATTCTCATTATTGAGCCTTACAGGTTCTGCATAGTATTTACGTGCTTCTTGTTGAAGTGACCTCATGGCAATGACATATTTGCCAATGGTTTCATTCTTTCGTTGAAGAAGTAACTGTAAATAGCGTAATTTATGCTCTTCCATCATCTGTAGGGTGTCATTACCACGGTGATAAGGACCAATAGAAATAATCTCAGGTTCATATGCCTGCTCGTTTACCATTCGGAGTTGATTATGCACTCTAAAGATACAACACTCAGATGGTGAAGGAGAGAGGCGACCAATCTTTCCGGAGATACTAATAGAAACATCATTGACCGAATCAGCTTGCATGTTTGATTGAAGAGTAGTTTGGTACCCTGTTCCAACTAATTTACAGAGAACTGGTTAATAAACAGAAGCATATGCCCAAAATTAAACATGCAACCCACCAAATAGTTAAATTGATGAAGTTATTTAGTTGCTTTATTATTTCAAACAATTTTTTTACTCTTGCATGACCTCTACTTGCAGCAGCAAGTCATTTGGGGAAAAGACTCATCATTATAAGGAAAAAATCACTTCAACCAATAAGAATAAGAGTACTTCTAACTTGTCATCTGAATTTATTTATTTATTATTATTTTGCTTTTTTTTTTTTGCGGGGTGGTGGTGGTGGTGGGGGAGGATAAAAAATACCTCAAACAAGAACTAATTATCTTGAAGCACGGTGAATTAGCTATAAAATACTGGAATAGCATGGCATGCTTTTTTGGCACTCCGAGTGTGTCATGTCAGGTTCAACAAAACTAGCTTCCATTATCTATATTACCTTCCATGAGTTTGGCATTCGAATGTAGTAAGAAGCACTAACAAAAAGTGGATGACTCGTATTTGTTATTTGATATTTGTGTAGCTGAGTGAGAGATCAAGGGTGGGGCTTGTACAACAGTCACTTTGTGCAAAAATACCAAAGGATAGATTAGTTCTTAGTGTGTCAAGGTTAGCCTTTTCACAGACCCTACGTTAGTGGGACCACCACTGGGTAATAACCCTCTAGTTAAATCATAGTAGTATAAGAACAAAGATGCGACAAAACAAGCTTTCAATTGATCCTTTTTTTTTTTTTCTTTTTGGTAATCTACAGTAATTTCATTTATTTGAATTTGAAGTCCTTTCACAACAAAATTTTATTGCACAATTTTGGAGAGGAATGTATCCTTGGAGACATTGTACAAGAATAAGTATTGCGTTTGCTCCAAAGAGAATATTTTCATAAAAATCGTTCTGTAACTTGTGGTGCACAATAAGGAACCTTCAATATTGAATTTAGAGTTTAAAAATATAATGTGAGTTAAAAAAAAAAATTAACAAAAAAAAGGAGAACCTTTTTATATAATTGTATAAACCAATATGTATTTGGATACTCCATCTATGTTACCCGGACTTGGCATAAAAGGTGTCGTAGTGTCGACGTGGGTATGACAAGGATACTGACACGGGATATGTGTCGGACTTGTTTCGTACCATGTCAGACATGGCTTGCTATCAAAAATATAATCTAAAGCAAGGGGACTTATAACATTAAAAGGTGTCGTACCATGTCGGACATGGCTTGTTTAGAATAGTTTCAGCCCATGACATCTTAGAACATTATGAAAAGCAAGGGGACTTCATTGAAAGTTGAGACAAAGGTGAGGCGAAGGGTATAAAAAAAGACACAGAAAAAAAAAAAGAAAATGAAGAAAAAAATATTTCAACGTCTTTCTTCTTTCCTATGAAGAATCATTAAATTTTCAACAGAGCAATAGCATTAGAAGGACTAAACACAAGAAAACAAGCTCCCCATTAATTTGAAGGAAAGACCTTGACGATTCAAGAAACCATTCCTTATCAAGGTTTTCAATGCAATTTTGTATTACTGATACTAATTTCATGAAAGGCAACTAAAAGAGATGCACCCACGTGCTTTGGAAGTAACAAAAGCTATAAATCAACATATTAAACAACAAATGAGGAATTCAACCCTTCTAAGCATCAGATATTTCTTTCCCTCCATATGCATCACCACAGACAAAGAGGGGAGATTTTCCACATCTGATATTTCTTTCCCTCCATATACACCACCACAGACAAAGGGGCGATTTTCCACATATCCTCAATCACCTTCCTAACCCTGACTCCTCTCACGCAGTCGCGCCAATAAATTGTCAAGTAAGTTATCACAACCCACAGAGAGGCAAACAAAGATAAATCATAATCCAAACACCCCGAATACGACAATGCAACAATAGATGCAATGGCAGTCCTAAGATTTTTGTGTTAGGTGGGGCCAAGTTAAATGGATTTGGGTCTGGCAGAGTAAGCAAGTTCCATGCGGGGGTTCGGGGCAGCACCCCGCGACAAATTTTTTTGATATATTTATATATATTATTGTTGCAAAATAGAGAGTCGAAGAATAGCTTTGTCGATATGGGGACTATTAAGTTGATATTGATAATTAATATTACACTATTTGGGGCTTTTGATTTTTAAATTGACTTTTATATGGATGGTTTGTTGTAAATGTTTAAAATTTGAGAGGGCCAATTTCTAAATTAATTTCCAAATGTTAAAATTGCACATAGGGGGGTAGGGGTGGGGCGGTGGGGGGGCATGACCCCCCTTGGTCTACATATGGGTCTGCCCCTAGAT